>CM053599.1:117691045-117757734 GCA_028646575.1 Pseudocheirus occidentalis | reverse complement strand
TCAAAAGTCAAGTAATTGGCTGAGAAATTGAGCAAACAGTGGCGGCTAGGTGGTGCAGTGAATAGAACACTGGCCCTGGAGTCAGGAGTACCTGAGTTCAAATCCGGCCTCAGACACTTAATACAAAAAACTAGCCGTGTGACTTTGGGCAAGTCACTTAACCCCAACTGCCCTCCAAAAAAAAAAGAAAATGAACAAACAGAGGGGAAAAATCAGACTATAGAATCTTACTTTGGTGACAAAGAAGAATAAAACATATAACCAGAAGAAGACAACAAAGTCAAAATTCCAATGCATCAAAAGCCTCCTAAAATATGAATTGGTTGCAGGCCATGGAGGAAGTCAAAAGGGATTTTGAAAATCAAGTAAGAGAGGTAGGGGGAAAATTGGGAAGATAAATGATTGTAATACAAGAAAATCATGAAAAACAAATCAATTGCTTGCTAAAGGAGACCCCCCCCCAAATGCTAAAGAAATACACCTTAAAAAATAGACTAATCCAAATGGCAAAAGAAGTCCAAAAAGCCAATGAGGAGAAGAATGCCTTAAAAAGTAGAATTGGCCAAATGGAAAAGAAGGTCCAAAAACTCACTGAAGAGAATAATTCCTTCATCAAAGACTCATATAAAGTCTTACCATCTGCAGAAGGCCTTTCCCAGGTTTCCCTCCTTCTCCACTGATGCCTTCCCTTTGATATTACCTTCCACTTACACCCTCTATATCTTTTATGCAAATATTGTTGCTATTATATTCTGCCTCCTGCCACTATAATGTGAGCTCCTTGGGGACAGGGATTATGTTTTTGCCTTTCTTTAAATCCCCCTTGTTTAGTACAAGGCCTGGCACGTAGTAAATGCTTAATAAATGTTTGTTGACTGACTGACAGATATAGTGTCTTTTATTTGTAAGAAAATCTTAAAATATCTGGTTCTACTTTTTAATAATAGAAAGGGAATTTTTCTTTTCCTCAAGGATCTAATTATAAATGTGTTCTATAGAAACATTATCCTTGACCCAATTTTTGCCTAGCAATGTGCCTGAGGTTGCTTTTGTCCACATTTATATGCATTTCCTTTATTTTATAGAAAGCCCTTTTTCAATATTGGCAAAATAGCAAAAAAGTATTTTAAGACAGAAATTCTATGAGAAGTTGTTAAATGAGCATAATGGTCCTAGGGTTTTCCTTGAGGAATGATCTTAGAATTTGGATTTCTGCTGTGTAGGTCAGTCCAAATTATGGCTCTTTTACTAACCGTGAACTTGGGCTAGTTAATCTCCTTTTTCTCAGTTTTCTCATCTTTAATATGACAGAGTTGAACCCTATGATATTTAAGGCCCTTTCCAACTCTAAATTCTATGATTTTTCCATGTACCACTTTAGTCCTCAACATTAAATAATGATTACATCTACTTTTCTTTTACCAAAAAAAATTCAATCTTTTCTTTTCCTTTCTGGAAGCTATAGGTGGTGTAAGAGTCTTTGTGAATTACCTTCTTTCTCTCTTCTCTTTAATTCCACTTTAGACCTTTTTAACTTGCCTTCAAAACCACTTGGCTATATTTAAACCCTTAATTTCCAGTAGCCTTTTCTGACTAGATTCTTAATAATGTATTCCCAAATTTGCCTGCTTTGAGTCTGACTGAATGTCTCTTTATAGCTCTTATCTTGAACTTCATGTTTTATTACATTTTTTGAGAGGCTTGTGATCACTGAGATATCAGTTCATATGCCAATCACTATGTTATGCACCAGGAATACATAAAGAGGCAAAAATAATCCCTTCCCTCAAGGAACTTACAGTTTAATGAGGGAGTCTACATGCAAACAAATATATACAAAACAAGCTATATACAGATAATTAAGAAATAATTGAGGGAAGCCACTGGAATGAAGAAGGGTTGGAGAGGGTTTCCTAAAAGAGCTTGGATTTTAATTGGAATTTAACCAGAGTCAGTCAATATATATATATATATATATATATATATATATATATATAATTGGGTATATACCTATATACCCAAATCAGTAGTTGGAGTGGAGGAGGGAGAGCATTCTAGGTATAGGAAACAGAGGAAATGCCGGAGATGGAGTGTGTTTTTGATGGAACAACCTGGAAGCCAATGTCATTGGACTGAAGAGTATGTGTTGGGGAGTAAAGTGTAAGAAGACTGGAAAAGTAGGAGGGGACTAGGTTATAAAGGGCTTTGAATTTCAAACAGAGCATTTTATATTGATCCTGGAGGCAATAGGGAGCCACTGGAGTTATTGAGTATGTGTGCATGTGAGAGCATGATGTGACTGTACTTGCACATTAGCAAAATTACTTCAGTGACTGAATGGTGATAGACTAGAGTGGCAGGCAGACCCACCAGCTGTCTATTGAAATAATCCAGATTAGCTCGACCTGTTTTACAAATTGATTTCTACTAATGTGTAAACCCTTTTACATCTGCAGGGTATTCTCTCTTTTGTTTTACAGTATGGTCATTTATATAACCCAGGTAGATATGTGATTCCACTTAGCTTTCTTTTATTTGTAACAAACTGGGTTGGTTGCATAATAAAATTTCTGATATCTCAAACCAACTTGCCCCCAAATCAGAACAAAAGGGAGAGAGGAAGAACGATATTGACTTGGACTTGGAAAGTGAATGGGCTTCTATAGTATCACCTTAGCCCACTGGAGGAAGGTGTATATGTATTAATATTTTCAGGTCCCACAAGGGGTAGCACTTAATGAATTATTCTTTTAACACATTAATTTTACCCCTGTGATCTGAAAGTGTTGATTTACCTTTCCGAGTGCAATTTTCACTCTCCATTAAAGAAATGACAAATCTAGGAAAATATCATAGTGATGTGATTTGATTTTTGGTGCTGTTGTCTAATTTTTAACCTCTGTTTTTGTAAAGTTCAGTTGTATCATTTCATTTGATGGGGGTAGAGGTGGAAAATGATTTGAGGATAAATTTCTATCCTGCTATTGTTCTCTTATTTTTAAAAAAAATATTCTGTGGAATGTTGAACAGGTAGATAAAAATAGCCTTTTTTTTGCTTTTTTTTTTGGAGGGGGGAAGGCAGAGTAATTGGGGTTAAGTGACTTGCCCAAGTTCACACTGCTAGTAAGCATTAAGTGTCTGAGGTCGGATTTGAGCTCAGGTCCTTCTGACTTCTGGGCCAGTGTGCCATCAGTGTGCCTTTTTTAATTGAGTAAGAGTATTGGGATCCAAACTCATGTTCTGTAGATTCACTGAAAGTGTCTTTAGAACAATGCTCATATCTGACAAACTGATAGGGAAGATAGGTAACTGGTCCTGTTCCCATGGGTTTTAATTTCTTCTTTTAAATTTCTATATTTTGAAAGTCTCTGTATATTTCAGTTTGTATGGTTTGAATTTGGAACATATATGAGTATTTGGTATGGTAACTTCCATTAAAAACATTGATCTTAAATATTTATCTCCAGGAGGTCAGGGGCTATGGTTCTGTCTGTAGTGATGCTTTGGCTCTAATATAATTTAGCCATAGAATTCTCAAGGATATTTTGTTTTTTGTGTTCATAATAAGGGGGTTTGTCATCTGTTAGTTTATAAAAGAGAACAAGCTTCTTGTGTCTAATTCTATGTACTTGATCCTGTTTGTCCAGGTGTCCAATAGATGCTAAAATTTTGCAACCTTCAATCTTATGTTTCACAGATTTCCTTTGCTTCTTTGCATCATCTGTATCAGTTAATAAATCTAGTCTTCTGAAGGCTAACTTGTCTATAACTTCTGGTGGCAATTACCTGGTTCTGAATTGCCATTACTGACTTCTCCATTTTAAAGCATGAAACAGCACATAACCCATTTATTCAGTGTTTCTTAATAAACAAATTAGTTGATGAGGGAGGGCTTTTGAATTCTATTCTTGTATCTTTACTATTTAATAGCCTCCACCTAGAGCCAAGTCATTCTTGGTTACATTCAACAAATCTAATGGTATATACCTATTATCTGTCTTTATGCTCCATGAGGTGATATCTGCTTGTTCCAGGAGTGTTTTTATAGGTTTATCATTTACTTTTAAAATGTTTATCAAACCTCTTACTCCTTTTTGGTAGGGAGATGCCAGTCTTTTATAACTTTCTTAGGCTAGTGGACCCTATTTTCATCCCTTCCTTGCCTATTGAAAAAGCAAGAAATACAAAACCCATTACAAATATGAAGTCGTGCAAAACAAATTTCTGCATTGGTCATGTTCTGAGAAAAAAGCAAACAAGAAACATAAAGAAAAAAGAAATATGTTTTACTCTGTACTCTGAGTCCATAATTTCTATATTTGGAAGTAGCTAGCATTTTTCATCATGAGTCCTTTGGAATTAGGATGGGTCATTTTGTTGATCAAAGTAGCTAATTCTTTAGTAGTTAAGTATCATTACAATATTGCTGTTATTGTGTAAATTGCTCTCTTGGTTCTGCTTACTTTATTTAGTTTTAGTTCATGCATTGTCTTCTTCATTTCTTACAGCACAATGGCATTCTATCACATTCACATGCCATAACTTGTTCAGCCATTTCCCAATTGATGGGCATGTCCTTAGTTTCCATTTCTTTTCCAACACAGAAAGAGCTGTTATAAATATTTTTATACATGGGTCCTTTTCCACTTTAATGTCTTTGAGATATAGACCTAATAGTGTTAATTTTTTAAGTAATTTTTCCAGATAAAGATTTGCCTTACCTCCCTACCACTACACTTCTACTCACTACCCCAGAACCCCCACTGAGAAAAAAAGAAAAGCAAGACTTCTGTTATAAACATGTATAGTCAAGCAAAACAAATGCCCATGGCATGTCCAAAAGAAATTATTACTTAATCTGCCTTTTGAGTCCATCATGTCTCCATCAGCAAGTGGGTAACGTGTTCCATCATAAAACTTCTGGAATCACAGTTGGTCATTGTGATGATCAGAGTTCTAAGTCTTTCAAAGCTGATTGTCTTTATGATATTATTATTATTGAATAAATATTCTCCTGATTCTGTTCACTTCACTTTGCATCATTTCATACAAGTCTTCCCAGGTTTCTCTAAAACCATCCCTTTTATCATTTTTTAAATAGCACAATAGTATTTCTTTACATTTATATACCATAACTTGTTCAGCCATTTCTTAATTGATGGGTACCCCCCTTAGCTTCCAATTTGTTGCCACAACAAACAGAGCTTCTATAAATATTTTTGTACATATGAGTCCTTTTTCTCTTTCAGGAATAGACACAGTAGTGGTATCACTACGTCAGAGGGTAATACACAGTTTAATAGCTTTTGGGCACAGTTCTAAATTGCTTTCCAGAATGGCTGAACCAGTTTACAACTCTACCAATAATGTACTACTGTAACTTATTCTCACAGCCCCTCCAGAATTCATCATATTTCTTACTTGTTAACTTCTAGTTTGAGTGGTATGAGGTAGAACATTAGAGTTTTCATTAATATTGTATGGGTTTTTGCTAAGATACTTTCTTTTTCTTTTTTTTTCTTTTTGAGGGCAATTGGGGTTAAGTGACTTGCCCAAGGTCACACGGCTAGTTTTTGTGTTAAGTGTCTGAGGTCGGATTTGAACTCAGGTCCTCCTGACTCCAGGGCTGGTGCTCTATTCACCGCGCCACCTAGCCTCCCCTAAGATACTTTCTATATGGGTTATGGTTCATTTTATAATTATGCATTAAGGCTAGTGTTTCCTAGATTTTAATTTCTTTAAATGTATTCTTTTCATTCAAGTTTGATTTCTATGTACCATAAGAGTCTTAATGTATTTAGCTACAAGCATTTTTTATATCTATCTTTATGTTAGATTTGTTTTGCCACAAGGACATCAGTGTGTTTATTTGTAGGTGTTACCTTCATCCATTGGTTAAATTGTGACTTTTGCATTCAAGTTGGAAGCTTTTAGTCTCTATCTAGGAACTGTATACACATTGAGTCCAAATGATATTTTGATAGAATTGAAGAAAGATTCCAGGAGGAGAAAGAGATGTTAATATATTTTAACATATATTTAGGAGGAGTCCTGTAGCTTGACATCATCCATGTACATCAAGTGATCAATAAGATGTTTTGGTTTATGACCAGTGAGATGCTTTGGATCAGAAGTGATCTCTTACTATTTTGACTTCTTAAAGGATTTTGTACTTATGTATACCATTTTGTATAGTTGTTATTTTTGTGCATCATCCTTTCCACCAGTTTGTTAGCTTCTTGAGGACAAGGTCTCTCCCTTTATTTATCTCTGTCTACCTTTTTGCTTAGCAAAGTAATTTACCTTGCACATAATAAGTGGTTTAAAATGTGGTTTAAATGGATAAATTAGGTAATTCT
Source organism: Pseudocheirus occidentalis (assembly GCA_028646575.1). Classification (NCBI taxonomy): domain Eukaryota; kingdom Metazoa; phylum Chordata; class Mammalia; order Diprotodontia; family Pseudocheiridae; genus Pseudocheirus; species Pseudocheirus occidentalis. The sequence continues at coordinate 117,751,375 of CM053599.1, read as the reverse complement.
GATTAAAAAGTAGTGACCTCATTTAGCTTATTAGAATGGCAAATGTACTTCTCATAGAAGAAAGGTCATGATTCTCTGGAGACCTCATAGAAAACTAGGTTTTAAGCAAGAGATTACATGAGGAAAATTTTTCTTACTGGGAAGATATCAACCAATTGACAATCCTACTGGATGTTCTTGAAAGCTACAATCAATAAGAAGAAAAACAGTGGTCCATTATGACTTGTTTTGAGGACTGGCCAACCCTTAAGGTAGCATCTTTCAGGAACTGCCTTTCAGGAAAACTTTGGCCATTCCTTCTGTGGATATTGAAAAGCACCAGGAGCGATTGTTTCCCAGAGGAGATTTTGTTTTTGTTTTGACCATGATGTGAAGAGTGGTTTGTTCTGTTTATGGTGCTCCTGGAAGGGCCATCAACGTTTGGAATCTTTAGATTACTCACTTTTAGAGTGTTGCCCACCAATAGGGTTGAGACATTTAATCATCTAAATAATTAGAGGTCCAATCACAAACTAAGTATTATTGCCATGATGTGATTAAATATTTAATGAGGGTAGTTGATGGCATTGGGAAGAAACTGTTAGGAATCTATGGAAATAGCCCGGGGGCAATGGTATTGAATAAGAGAATAGTGCATGGTGGTGTGCCCAATTCAATCATCTATATATTATGTTTGTTGTTATAGAAGATTTGCCTCTTGGAGCCCGTCAGCATTCCTTTATGCACTTCATGAGCAGATTTGAACCATTAAAATTAATTTGGAGGCAGTATGGCATAATAAAGAGTTGGCCTCGGGGTCAGGAATATTCAGGTATAAGTCATGCCTCTGATACACTGGCTGTGTGATCCAGAATATCTTTACCTAGCCCCTTAGTGCACCAAGCATCTCTCTAAGACTTTAAATTGCAGAGAGGGTATTGAAGGAAGGTCCTTACCAGGAGTTTTCTATACCAGATGTGTCAAACTCACCATTGGGCAACCAACAAAACTCCCAAGTGTGTCCTGAACCAGATTAAAATGTAATTTGGAAATACTTACCAAAAGAAATAAAAACATAGTACAATATAGATGTTATTAATTTGTGTCTTTCCAAGATACTTTGAGCTTGATAACAGTATCTTAATACCAATTCAATCACTGGCCTAGACAGAAAAATAATTTCTTTCTTACAGTTAAAATTTGTTTAAATATCTCTGTGTAAAGCAATTAATGAGGATAATAGGACAGTGATGCAGGCCAGTCTTCCATACTTCAATATTTGAATGACCCATGATTTGATTGTTATGAACACTCCTTCCACTGATGTAGATTCAGTCCCCTCAAAACCTTTAGAAGAGAGGTTTTTTGAGATACTCTGGTCAATCACCCTCCAAAATCCATCACCTGATTGAAGAGTTCTTTAAACTTAGATAGCTGATGCGAAATTCAATTGGATCCATTTCAACAAACACTTATCAAGTCCTGTTATGTGTAAGACATTTTACTTGGCTCTGACTATATGGTGACAAAAGTGAAACAGCCCCTGTCTTCAAGGAGCTAGGGGAAAAAGATTATACCTGAAGTTTTCCTGGCTTGGTAGAACAGGTCAGAGTTAGTGCTTTGCTGGTATAGCTTTTCAGTACCTAGGTCAACTCTTCATTTCAGTGAGTCATCATAGTGAGATTTTGGTAGAAGTGCCATCATTTATGTAATTTGTAACCCAAAAGTGGGCAACTAGGTGCAGCAGTGGATAGAACACTAGGCTTAGAACCAATAAGATTCATCTTCATGAGTTCAAATCTGGGTTTAGACACTTACCAGCTCTGTGACCCTGAGTAAGTCACTTACCCCTGTTTTCCTCAGTTTTCTTATCTGTAAAGTGAATTGGAGATGGAAAGGCAAGCTACATCAGTATCTTTGCCAAGAAAACCCCAAATGGGGTCATGAAAAGTTGGACACAACTGAAATGACTAAACAAAAACAAAAATCCAGAACTAGAGTATGTTGCAGATTTTTTTCAGTTAGTCAGCAAGTATCTATTCAATGCTTACTGCACACCAAGCACTGTAACATGTGCTAAGGTACAAAGAAAGGCAAAAACAATTCCTGTCCATGGGGAGGTCACAAATGGGGAGACAGTATGGAAACGAGATACGTACAAGAAAGAGAGATGTACAGAGCAGATGAAAGGTCATCTCTGAGAGGAAGTGGCTACAGGAACTGGAAAAGACCTCATGTAGAAGTTGGGACTTGAATTGTTTCAGAGGAAGCCAGGGAAGCTAAGAGGCAGGGGCAAAGATGCCAAGCACTCCAGGCTTGGAGGACATCCAATGCAAAGGCACATAGAAAAGAGATGTGTGTCACGTGTGAGGAGCAGAAAATAGGCCAGAGTAGCTGAATACTAGAGTACATGGAGGGTGAGAAAATGTTAAAATAAAATAAAAGGCTGAGGAAATAAAAGGGGTTAGGTTTTGAAGACCTTTGTAAAAAAAAGAAGACACTATTGATGTACTAATAGTAAGATATGCCTTTGAGTTGCTTTTTCAGTCATTCATGATGGATTTGTTTCAATCTATCTATGATGTTTCAAATATCTAAATACCCACACATGTACAGAAACCATCTCTCTGCCATCCTACTTCCAGATGGTCAGCAGGATAAATTTTCAGGATGGCTGCCTGGTTAGATTTATGCAGGCATTTTGTGACTTCAAAATAGAATGAAACTAATTGTCACAGACAGGGATATAATGTATAACCTCAGACTTAGTACTGGGCTTTATGATGACATTAATACCTGTAAGCTTACCTTCAGATGTGGGTGTCAGAAGCTATTAAGTTGCAGCTTCAGCATTGCTGTTCAATGAGGTTTAGTAACGTACCCGAGTACTACCAATCTGGTGTGATTTTTTTGGATTTTGTTCATGAATCCAAATTTATTTTGTCTAATCATATAAGAAAAGCCAATGATAAATATTAGCCTTCTTAGTCTTTTATATCCCCAAACAAGACATTTGTTCATTCTTCATATTTCATATTTACTGGAATTCTTTCCTGGTAAAGAATGCCCAGAAGATAGCATTCTACTGGTTTCCATCACTAATGAAGATGCCACACTAGAGCAGTCTCACTTCTAGCAAAGGATGGAACTGAACTGTAGTGTACTTTTGAACCCTTCTTAATGAATTGCTCTTCCTGCTTCTCATAACAGCTAATGGTATTTTAGGGGCTCTGGCTTCCTGCTGATTCATTTTGGTGAAGGGTGATAACAGAGAGAACAGAACACAAGAGAATCTGTATTAAAAGATCCAGAGGTTCATACACTCCTCTATGTAGGAATGGCAGTTTAGGAGTACATATGTAAAATGGTTTCAGTCTCAATGCATCTGAAAGCACAGGGAAGACATAGCTTCACCCCAGGAACTGTTCCATTGAAATTTCTGGGTGTTTAATATCTGAAATACTCCTTGCTTCATATTGAAGGGAGGGTGGGACTGCTGTTTATGTACCAGATACCTCTATCTTCTCTAATACCAACCCAAGTCAAGATAATTGTGGTGACAGAGGAAAAAACAATCATATTCATGACTTAGGGGCAGGCTTAGGAGCATAGAATAAGAAAATTCCACATGTGCACCTTGAGACTGTTCCTTCCTTTCCATTCTTATTGCCAGAGCTTTAACTAGAAAATTTGTGTTCTGGGAAAATACAGTTGAATGGGCAACAGACCTTGGAACACAACTTACCCTATGTTGGAGACCCAAGAAACAGAGAGACAGAGATCCCAGACTCTTCTCTGTGAGTAAAAGTGATGAAATAGATGTCCTTGAAGAAAGGAGTAGTGAGTGTCCCTATGCCTAGCATTTTAATTCCTGGGTTGAGGAGAGTCCATACTGCTCAGGTAATGGAAAGGGGTTAGCTTATTCTCCAGAGTGAAAAATTCTCCAGCCTAACCCTGTGAAACAGATAATGACCTACCAAACCCCATCCGATCAGGAGAATGAGGAGAATGGGAAGGCAAGTGGACAACAGAGCTATGGGGAAAGTGAACCGCTAAAGAGGAGTGGGATATGTATGGGACCCTATGGATAGTGACCAGGGGTTGTGTGAAAGTGTGACATCAGTCTTTGAAGTAAATACTTGATAGGGGGTGCTGTGGGCAGGGGACAGCCGCACATCCTAGCATTATTGGCACCTTCATTGGTTCATTGCTACCGTCTTCATTTATGCTTCCTTACCTCTCATCTAGGAAGTACATTTACCAGTGGAAAGGAATTCCACATTACATTGTAGACTCAATATAGGATAGTGGAAAAGAGTGGTGAACTTAGGGTCAAGGACATCTGGGCTCTGGTCTTACCTTAGATACTTATTAGCTATGTGTCCATGTGAAAACCACTCAGTCCTATTTCTGATAAAATGGGGATAACAATATTTTCACTACTAATCTCACAGGCTTGTGATAAATACTATATCAGAGTGAATTACCAAATTATTACCCATCCTTTAAAGCCCAACTCAGTTGTCAGGCAGGGGTCAGCAATCTGTAATACATATGTTAAAGATAGCATGCACGTTGATTTTTATTGGCATATGGGCACACTGTTGCTCCCACATCCCTTTGTCTGCTATTTGTGAGAGCTGCCTTTGACTTTGAGAATGGGAAGCCATCCTGTACTTCTCCCACTCCCCATCTTCTTCACTACCCATCCTAAGGGCATTCCCACAGAAAAACATGATTGAAACCTTGATGTACTGTTGTTTTTTTTTAAGTTTTTTAACACATGCTTTAGGGAATAACATAGGTTAGCAGACTGACTGGTACCACATAGACATTTGAGGTGTGGGTTTAATCTTTGTCCTGACACACATTGCATATTGTTATCAGACTAGACATTCATAGTCTGCAGGAAAACATGCTTTGGGGTGGGGAAGAGACACCTGGTCTGAATAAACACAGCCAGCTGTGCAAAGCTATCCTTTCTAGGGATTGGGCAAAACTACTGAGCTCAAATCTCACGGTCAGAGCTGGGTGAGGGATCTCTATTAAAATCATTCAACCAATATGTGTGTACTAAAAGCTGCTGTGTGCGTAGCAGTAGGCTAAGTATTGTGGATCAAAAAAGAGGAATATTATCTAAAACCTATGTAGAAATGTGGCGCACCAAACAATGGTTTATAAAGACTCTTGTGAGCAAAGAAACTGGAGCCAAAATGCTCCCCTTCCAGCAATGCCTTTGTGTGAGTATAGGTGAAAGCAGTTGATATGTTTCTCTTCCCACTGCATACATCAGCTGTAACCCCTCAACAAGGCCATAATCTGTGTTTTTAAAGATATAATTTTCAAGGCTTTGTTGGCAGCCTAAGGGAAGGACTAATCCTTGCTGAAACCCTGACTTGTGGTTATGCCTTTCATTACTGCCTTGTGGAATGCTCTAAGTGCCTTTGCTATTGGCAAGTGTACTTGAGGAGTCTTTTGATAACCACATAGTATATAAAAGTGTGGAAGAAAGGTCCTTTCAGGGTATTGATGCTACAGCTTGGCAGTTCATAACCAGGCACGGGATGGAATGGAGTGGAGATGGAGTGGAGTGGAGTGGGGGCGGGCAGGTGTTGGCTTTCACAGTGCCCTACCCTGCCAAAATGCAATCCTTTGGCAAGCCAGGCATTTATCAAATGTACAGTGCTGGGGGTAAAGGAGCTTTTGTGTTTGTGTTTGTGTTTGTGTGTGTGTATATGGATTTCTTCCTTTTGTGGAAGCAGGACATATTTGATGTTGTAAGAAGACACCTGACAGCTTTGCAAATGGTAGTGATGTGTCATGAGACAAAATCCCACATTTGGAGACAGTTGCCTTAAGTGACTTGGCGGAGAGGCTGATGGGCAAGAATTCAGCTGGTTTCCAGTGCTTTTTGTGTTGCGCTTAAAGTAGATGCAGAAATTGTGCTACAGCAAAGAGGTTTTACTTTTTCTTTTTGCTTCATGGACTCCTTTGAGAGCCTAATGTAGCCTGTGGATTCCTTGTTTTAAACTGAGTAACACAAACCAATTATGTTAAAATAGAGTTATAAAAATATTTTTTAAGAAACGAGGTGTTGTCCATTCCCTCTCCACCCCCACCCTCCCAGGTTGAGAACTCCTAGATCTACAGGGTAGCCATTTGAACATGGTCATAGTACCATTATAAGAGATTTTTCTTTGCTCTCCCTGCTCCTACTTTTCTCCTTTATTTCCAGGACAGCACTGACCATTCCTGAGATTTTTCATCCTATAAGGACATCCATAGTGGATGGATAGTTTGTGTTCTTTGTACTTAATTTTACACCTTAGTATCAGGAAGCGTTAAAACCATTGTTACATCAGGTATGTTGCATAAAGTTGCAATATCTTAAATCAGTTGATCCTGGGCGGGGGAAGCAGAGAAGACTTTTTGGCAATTGTATTAATTTTTAAGTTGGCATAAATGTTCATATTGCTACTTTGTGGCCTTAAAGACTTAACTTCGGTATATTAGGTAATGACAGAGAATCCAAAATGTATGAGGTCAGTAAGAGAAAGGACTACTGAAAGTCTGACACAATAGAAATGTACACTGTTTCTGGGGTCAGAAAACCTAGGTTCATAACCTGCCTCTGACTCTTATTATCTGTGTGACCTTGGTTAAATCATTTATCATTTATAGATCTCAGGTTCCTTATCTATTAAAAGATAGGGTTGGATTAAATAGCCTCTGAGGCTCCTTTTAGCTCTAGAGCTATGATTCTCTAAAATCTATTTCATATACCGGTCAGCCAACAAACATTTATTAAGTATGTTTCATGTGCCAAACCAAACCCAGCCCCTGCCTTCAGGGAGCTTCCCTTCTAGGACAGCAGAAAACATTTAAATGACTAGTTACATGCAGTATGCATGCAGAGTACCCAATAGGCAGCCATGGGGAGCAACTTTTTAGCTGAGATTGGTACCTTAGTGATCCGAAAGAATTCATGTGCTATTCACAGCTTTCATCCTGTATTTTGGTTGTAGCGGATTTACTTGGAACACCTAGTTACAACAGGGTTTTGGTTTCCCAGGGTTCCCTGGTGAGAAAGGGATAGTACAGTAGGATACTTTGGAAATACTCTTACCAGAGTAAAACACATGTGTACCTCAAGCCACATCACACCAGGAGAAGTGAGACAAGAAATGGTGTGCATGAGCTAGCTGTTCATACATTTGGTTCATTCACCCACATTATTACCTCCTTCTCTTTCTGTAGGAGCATAAACCTTCAGTTATAAAATTTCCAGTCCACCCACAGGTAGTGATTTCCCAGAAGACTCGTGCTGTCAGTAAGTATCTCTAACAAAGCTGGTTCTGTTAATTTTCCTGATTCCCCAGAGGTTTGGCTTAAGGGAGTTTTTACTGTAGTAAAGACTAACATGTTGTCTTAGTGTCTTTGCTTTGGCTATTGTCTTTCTTTTGCTTTGGTACACTTACAAGGATTAATTTGGAATGAAATGTAATTGAAGGCCAATTATCATATCTGATGGGCAGATCTATTAGAGCATAACAGTGTTGCTGATTGGGAAATGGAAAGCACTTGAGTTAGTGTCTGGGAAAAACATTAAATACATTGAATATCATTGCCTTGCTTAATAGCCCTTAATTTAAATTACTTTCCCCCCCCCCCCCGCCCCACTATTGCATTAGATTGTTCCAAATAGATGACATAGTGTAAGAGAAAGGAAGCTGTATAGCAACAGAATCCTAAAGAATCTTAATAGGCATATCATTATACAAAGACTTGTAACATTTTTTAAAGGACTTGTTTTTATTCCATTTGGAAAAAAATAAAAGACTATGTAATTCTAAGAGTTTAATACCTAATTCTTCTGATGGTTATTTTATTATATTTGCATCTGGCACTAGAGAGTAGCAAAAGACTGTCCCATCATTTCTTAGGGGATTTGCCCCAGCAACAATGTCGTGCAATATTGTGTTCGTGTAGAACTGACTTGTCACATCAAGTAAAATATGCCTTTATTTTGCACTTGGCATGTACAAGTTTATCATGTTGTCAAATGATGTTGTCCCTGTCTCCACCTTTCTCATATATACGTCCCCTCTTCTCCACTCAATGGCACCCCTTTGGTTCAGGCCCTCGTTACCTTACTCCTGGACTATTGTAAGAGCTTCCTTTTTGGTCTCCCTGCCACAAGTATCTCCCACTCCAATCTGTCCTCCCTACAATGACCAAAGTGCTTTCCCTATAAGCATAGGTCTGATTATTATGTAACTCCTCCCTTTTCAGTAAAATCCATTAACTCCCTGTTACTTTTAAGATCAAATATAATTTTTTCTCTTTGACATTTAAAACTCTCCACAATTTGACCTGTTGCTGCTTTTCCAATTTTCTTACACTCCTCCCATCCTTGCCCTGTGAAATACAGCCATATTGACCTACTTGTTGTTTAGCATGCTAGACTTTCCTACTCCCATTTCTTTGCCTTTGCACCCTGCACCATGCCTGGAATTTATTCCCTGCTTACACCTACCTTTTGGCTTTGTTGTAAATAAAAATATATCTCCTTGAAGCCCATCAACTGGGGCATGGCTGAACAAGTTGTAGTATGTGATTCTGATAAAGTACTTTTGTGCTATAAGAAACAATAATCCACATGGTTTCATAAAAACCTGGGAAGACTTATATAAATCAATACAAAGTGAAGTGAACTTTTATACAGTAATAGCAGTATTGTGATAATAATCTACTGTGAAAGACAATCTTTGAGACTCAACTCAAGTTCTACTTTCTACTTTTCCTGAGCCTTCTAGCTTCTAGTGCCTTTATTCTGTATATGTCATGGATCTGCTTATCTACCTCCTTATTCTCTCCCCTATCAGAATGTAAGCTTTTTGAGGGCAGGGACTTTTGTCTCTGTATCTCTTACACTTAAGCAGGATGCCTGGCATAGAACAGACTCTTAGTACATACTTGTTGATTGGTGTTGTAGTTTCCTCATTAGAATGTTGGCTACTTAAAGTCCTAGGTAGGCTGTTTTGTTTTTGTTGTACTTTCAGCACCTACCACAGTGCTGAGCAACACATTAGTGAAGAAGTTCCTAAACTTATTTGGTCTGCCGCTCCCCTTAAAAAAATACCCAGTTCCTCCACCCCCCTCCCCCGAAATCTACTTTCTTTGATCCTTCCACAGGTTTTTTTTTTGAAATTTGCATCATTTCAAAAAATATAAAATATTTTAAAAATAATGCATCTTAAATTTAATAATTTATTATAAATTTGTGTTTTCTTCCTGCATTGAAATTTTAATGATGCAATATTGTGTCATGTAACTGTATAGTATTGTACTATAAACAAATCATTATACACACATATTCCTGCCAATGTATGTTGTACTTCCCAGTAATGCTTGACATGCTCCTCTGCCAACACTTGCTTGTTAAGACCTGTCAGCACACTTCATCCCTGATCAGTTATAGCTTGCATTTTGTGTGTTTATTTGAAAATAATGTAATTACTATGACTTTAACTCTGTTACACAATAGGTGAAACATGTACAAACAGTTTCTCAAAAAAATTTTTCCTTATGCTTCCACTGTGCCCTTATTTTGTTCAATGCCCCCCAGTTGCACCCAGGGCTATTACTACCCTACTGGATCATTCCAGTGCCCCACAGGGGGCAGTATCACCCACTTTTGAAACCTCTGCATTGGTATTTATTAAAGATTTGTTGGGTTAGATGGGTTTGAGCCCTATGTAGCAGCATTAATTCTCCTTGAGAAGAGTCCTTAAGAAGACACACTTCAGCAGATAAGGAGGAATAGTATCCTATTTTAGAAAGAAGAAATTAATCTTTTATCTTAAATTTGGTCAAATGTATTTACTTGAGACTTCAGACATTCTAAAGGCCCCTTGGAGTACATTACTATTGATGGCTTTGAATTATTTTGGATGGTAAAGTTACATGAGATACAAGAAGCGTGAAAAACAATTAATGGAGTTATTTCCTCCAGCTAAAAACATCTAACTTCATTACTGTTTTTCAACTTCCATTTACTAGAGTCCAGAGAAGGCACTGAATAAAAAGCAACACACTCATTTTATTCCTGTAGCATTTGTGTTGCTAAGAAGACAGAGGGGACAAAAATTACAAAAAAAATTGAAGAAATGAGGAGAAGATATTGAGAGAGAGAGAGAGAGAGAGAGAGAGAGAGAGAAAAGGAGTAGATTTTGAAGTGAGATTTCAATGTAAGGAAGGAGGCAGACAAGCAAGCAACTGTAGAGGGTGGTTTTGAGAATTAGTTTGGCCAAGAGGAATGAATGGAAAAAGGGACCAGAAAATGGGAATAAAAGGAGCTGAGAGAGAACATATGGGCTGTAAAGAGTAGTTAGTGTTGGACTGATTTCAAAGGCCTTGAAACTGAGGAACACATTTGAACTCCATGCCGAAAACGGTAAGTGAATTCCCTTTTGTGGAAATGAGAGATTAAGTGAAAGAGACAGGAAGAAAGGATGTTTTTTTCAAGACTGTTTTGGATTGAACAGAGAAGAGGAACATTTCAGAGAATATTAGAAATTCAGAGTTAGGAAGGACTACAGGGACCATCTAATTTAACATGTAAATGAAAAACGGGTCCCCTCAATGCCCATCAATTAGGGAATGGCTGAACAAGGTGGGGTATGTGATTGTGGTGGAATACTACTGTGTTGTAAGAAATGACAAGCGGGATGGTTCCAGAAAAACCTGGGAAAATTTGTATAAACTGACATAAAATGAAGAGAGCAAAACCAGGAGAACTTTGTAAACAGTAACAGCAATATCATAATGCTAATCAACCCTGAAAGACTTTTTTGATCTGATCAGTACAATGATCCCTGACAATTCCAAAGGAATAATGGTGAAAAATGCTTTCCACCTCCAGATAGAGAACTGATGAACTCTGAGTACAGATTGAAGCATCTTTCCGCCCCCCCCCATTCTTTGTTTTTCTTGTGTGTGTATGTTTTTTACAGCGTGATTAATATAGAAATATGTTTTTTTCTTTTTTTTGGAGGGCAGTTGGGGTTAAGTGACTTGCCCAAGGTCATACGGCTAGGCTTTTTTTGTGTGTGTGTTAAGTGTCTGAGGCCAGATTTGAACTCAGGTACTCCTGACTCCAGGGCCGGTGCTCTATTCACTGCGCCACCTAGCCGCCCCAGAAATATGTTTTACATGACTTCACGTGTATGACAAATATAATTTCTTGCCTTCTCAATGAATAGAGAAAGGATTGGAGGGAGGCAGAGAATTTGAAACAACAGTAAAAAAAAGAATTTTAATAAATCAAAATAAAAAAAATTCAGAAAAACAAGGATCCTCTCTGCAGTATATCTCAAATCCAAACAGTCTACAGAACTCAAGTTAGGGCAGACTCATTTCCTCTTGATGCTACAGCCTATTTCACATTGGGATGGTTCTAAATGTTATGAAGTTTTTTCTTTCCTTTAGCCTTAATTTACCTCATTGTGGCTTTCTCCCACTGTTCCTAGTCTGGGGCCAAGTAGAACATGTCTAATATCTCTTTTACATTATAACCCCTAAATATTTGCAGACATCTGTCTTCTCCAAGTTAAATATTCTCAGTTCCTTGATAGTCACACTAAAGGACATAAGTCAATAAATTAACATTAAAGCCGAAGTATAGTTTAAGTCTGAAAGACCAAATCCCAGGCTTTTATGCTAAGAAGCATAAAACAAAGTGATGGATTTTTATAGAAAAGAACAGCAAATAACATTTGGGGTTAAGTGACTCAATATGATAATGAAAATGCTACCTTAGGAACTGGGTTAGATCAAGATTGGGTAACATACATTGATATTGCCACTGATCGGTACATGTGACAGTGGTTGGTGGGACTCTACCATGTTGGCAGCAACATGATTTGGTGGATTGGAGCAGTGGATTTGAAATTAGAAGATCTGATTTCTAGTCTCAACTATGCCAGTAAGAGTGTGACCTTAGGGAAAGCCATTTCATATCTATAGGCTAGTTTTCATATCCTTGAAAGGAGGGGGCTGAAAACATTCTAGCTCTAAAATTGCTTTTTTCAGTATTACTTCCATTATATATATATATATATATATATATATATACTCCTTTTGAAGTAACATATAATAGAGGGTCAGAATTTGAATCAGTAACATCTGGATTATAATTGTCCTGCAAATACTTAGTTTTGGCGCTGTGGACAAGCTATCCACTTTTCCTCAGTTTTCTTATTTGTAAAATGATTTTTTTAAAAAAAGAGACAGCTTGAGGCTCAAATGGGATAATGGCTATAAAGTGCTTTGTAAATCATAAAGCAGTTATTTCATTTTCTCGTCTCCTTCCTTCCTTTTTCTTGTTCCTCTTATTGCATTTCCTTCTCCCTTCTCCCCTTGCTTTTCATAGAATTTAAAGCTAAAAAGGGATCTTGATATCATTGTGGTAGATAGAATGCTGCACTTGAAGTTAGGAAGTTTTGAGTTCAAGTCCCACCTGAGTGACCCTGTGCACTCTGAGCCCGTTTCCTAATTTATAGAGCAGGGATAATAAGAGCACCTTCCTCACAGGCTTGTTGTGAGAATCAAATGAGATAATGTATTTAATGCATTTTGCAACTCTCAATAACAAGCTGTGTAAAAAGTAAGCTATTTTTAATTTTTTTAATTTGGAACAACAATTTTTAAATTAATTTTTATTTTTTTGATTTTTAAATTTAATTTAAAATTAATTATTTAAAATTAATTTTAATTAATACAAATTTTATTTTACCGATGAGCAAACTGAGACCAAGAGTGATTTCAGAGTCACACAGTCACCTTAAGTCCTTGCCTTTGTTTTAGACCTGCTAGTAGCACACAGAACACAGATTTTAGTTGGGAGAATTCCAGGGTAGAAGGGTTGGTTACTTCCCTTTGACTTCAGTGGGATTCACATGCTTCAGATAGTAATACTGTGAAGAGCATATAGGAGAAATTGAAAAAGAAAAGCAGTAGCTATAATACAAAGTCTCTGGGAGAGTTCCATGGTTAAAGGAAAGGGGGGCCATTAGGAAACCACCTGTAAAAGATGTGGAGTGATTGGAGAGCTATAAAAAAGGGACTGGAAGTGGACCAGAAGGAGCCAGGCATGTTTTACCTATAGACTTGAGGGAGTGAGGGGCACATAGACTAAACATGAAAGCTGTCTCCACAGATTGGAAAGGTTGTCATATGGAAGAGAGCAAGTAGGAGCAATAGGTGGAAGTTACAGGGAATCATATTTTGGCTCAGAATAGGAAAAACTAATAATTAGAGTTGCTTATGGATGGAGTGGACTGTTTTTGGGAGATGGGGGTTTAGGGGAGGGGTAGATTGTAATGAGGTCACTGGAGGTCTTCATATGGACCACAGATTAGCATTTTGTGGGACTGAAGGAGATGGAATTCTTCACTGGGGTAGGTGGTAGGCTAGGTAATCTCTGAGCTACCTTCCAAATGTGAGAAACTATCATTTGTATTACTAAAAAGCCCAGTGTAAGGGAGGATGGTAGAGAAGGGGAAGGGGGAGGAGAGATAAGCATTGATTTAGCACCTATTAAACCACTGTCAGATGGTTCAGCATCAGAAACAAATATGGCTTTTATCAATATCGACATATTAGGCAAAAACTTAGGAGGCAGCTAGGTGGCTCAGTGGATAGAGCATTAGGATTGGGATCAGGAAGATCTAAGTACAGATCCAGCTTCATATACTCAGTGACCCTGAGCAAGTCATTTTAACCTCTGTTTTCCTTAATCTGTTTAATCCTTAATCCACTAGAGGTGTCTTTGTCAAGAAAACCCCATGAACGATATGTTCCATGGGATCCTGAAGAGGTGGATGTGACTGAACAACAATAGTATGCTAGGCACTGTGCTAAAAGTTTACACATATTATTTCATTTGACCTTCACAACAACCCTGTGACAAAGGTGCTATCATTATCTGCATTTTATAGGTGAGGAAACTGAGGCAAACAGGATTCAGTGACTTGCCCAGGGTCACACATGTAGCTGTCTGAGGTTTCAGTTAAACTCAGGTCTTCTTAATTCCAGGCCCAGTGCTCTGTGTTGTGTGAGGCAAAAGCTTAAACAATTTAATGAAGTTAGGAGTAAGGTTGTCAGTAGGGAGTATAATGAGGAAAGGCCTTTGAATCTTGATGACAATCTCTAGAGACTGTTACAAGTATACATGGGACACAAGGGATAAAAACCCCAGCTTCTGGCTCTTGTTTTGAATCTCTGGGAACTATGAGATCCAAATTTCAAAAAAATCATCTTGGCAGTCATGGCCTGAACATCCTCAGTCCCCAAAAGTGCATTAACTCTTCCCCATTATGGGTGTCTTAGGTTGAATTTCCTGACTTTAGTCGGAGTAAATTTAATTTTAATGTTGTATTAGTGTACTGTTTGCCTTCCTTTGGGTGGAGCCAGGAGCTGGCAATAGACCCAATATGTCTTCATAACAGAGAGGGCCTATTGTAGTAAAAAACATGCCTAAGGAAAATGAATTTAATTACTTTGAGACAACAGTCTTAAAACCTTTATCTCTAGGGTTTAAAATGTTTTTCTCCACATACAAGTCAGATTCTGTTCAAAACAAGAAATCTCTGCCTTACAAATATTCCACTTATTTCAGACACTATCCAATAGAAAGGCATTTAAATAAAGCATTGCATACAGGCAATAATTTCTCCAAAATCATTGCATTTCTAAAACCTGAGGGAATTTAGAATTAGTTTTTAATATGTAGTCTTAGTTAGTATTTAGTTAGTATTCTATAGGGTTAGTTAGTTTTATATTGCAGTATTGAAATATCTAGACTTCTGTTCTCTTCCATTACAATTTGTTGGAAGATTTTGCCACAGAAAGGTTAATTTTTTTCTTAAAAAATAGCTGATTTTTGAAAGATGTGAAACTTAAAATAGGTCACTTTCAATTTTGAAATTTTGGGTCCAAAGGATTCATTTGATCCTTCCTACAATCTTCTGTGGGAAAGTGTTCAAATGTGTCTGTTTATTGCCATTTTATGGATGAGGAAGCTGAGGCTTTGTGAAGTTAAGTGGCTTACCCAGACTCACATAGCTAATAAGTGATTGCGGAATAATTTTAATTACAGTTTTCTAAATTCCAACCCAGCCATTCTTTTCCATTATGCTGCAATATCCATGTGGAATAAATAAGAAATATTTTATAGTGATAAATATATATCTCACGTATCAGCATCAATGAAGGACTGAACTGCTTCTGTAGCAGAGGATGGAAAGAAGGAATCAGGTGTGAAAGATCATAGGGTGTTAAAATCTTTATTTTTCAACATTAAAGTACTTCAGTGGGATTTCAATATAAGAAAGTAGGATCATAAATCAAACGCTAGCCGTGGCAAAGGAGCTGGACAACAACTTTAGAAATTACCTCCTCTAATCTCCTGATTTATAGATAAGGAAATTGAGCCTGAAAGATTAAGTAATACGCTAACCATCACACAACCAACAAGGCATTGATGATTAAGGAGGGGACAAAAAGATACACCAAAAAACTGTTATAAACCAGAATGTAACAAGTGCACAAGATGTACACAGAAATTGATAGAAAATGACTGAGATTAGGCGGACCGTGGAAGGGAACGTGGAAATGGAAACCTTTGAGCTAGGTCTTGAAGGGTGGTTATGACTTAGGCACGTGAAAATGACCAGGTGAATGCAATTTGGGAGGCACAGGGAAGCAGTCAGCGTTTTCTTTTTAAAAAGTAATGATCAGATCTATACATTAGGAAGATTTTGAATTATGCATAGATTTAATTTACTTAAATTATCTGAATTCCTCATTACTACAGATCATCCAACCAAGCCATCTGTGGTTGGTTTCCAAATGGTTTCTAAAAGAAACAAAGATACCTCATTCTGTTCACCTAACCAGAGTCAAGCAGATTTTAATACGGAAGCAAACTTACTATCTGAAGTAGGAAAATTTGATATACAGCTTACCTTGACTTTCCCTCTCCCAACCCCTTCAGACATTTAAAGAGGAATAGCTAAATCCAGCTGGTTCACTCAGTTCAGGATATTGCACAAAGATGACTCAGGAAAAGCGATGATCTTCCATTACTTTGCATGTATTTTATTTTTCCTTATATGAGAGCAGTTGTTGGCCCTGATAGAGTGCAGGCTCCTCGAAGACTGGGACTGTTTCATTTTTATTTTTGTATACCAAACACCTAACATGGTGCTATGCTTAATAAATGCTTATTGATTCGTTTATTCTGTGAAAACATGGAGTCCATTTCTTCTTTGTCTACTTCCTGCAGGGTTATCTTAGTGTATAGCTAATGAGGGGCTCTGTGGTATGGGGGAAAGAATGCTGGTATAATGCTTTTTGATCATGCTATTTAGCCTTTCTGTGCCTCAGTTTTTTCAACTGTAAAATAAGATGGTACTTGTACTACCTACCTAAGTCTCAGTTATTTTGAGGTAAGGTCTTTGTAATCTTTGGGAGATGCTATATAATTGTAAGGAATATAGTAGCCTCTGTAGCCTGATAAATGAAGAAATACCTAGGAAGTTAAAAAAAAATACAAATCACCCAGTCAAAGGAAGATCTGCATAAATGTCAAGCCCCCTTTCCCAAGAATTAGCACTTTTAATATCACCTAGCTGCCATTACCCCTTTTTTTCCTCTCCCCTTGCTACCAGTGAGACTGTTCCAGTCCTGAACCTTGACCCACACCTCACATTTGAACTCGCCACTCCCTACTGTCAATTCCTGGTCTTGTTTGACTCAGAAAAGAAGCCTATAAAAATCCACCTTGCTTCACTCATGTTGGGAGCCTAAATCTATCCAGTACCAGGGATGACTTTCTGTGTCCATTCTCTCTGATCTCCTCTTCATTGTGTGAATATCTCCTCTCAAATAAAACTTGCTTGCTTCCTATGCTGCTGAGGCTCATGTGAGCTGTTGTCCAGGGGAGCAATTAGTTATACAGCAGCCACACCTATATCCCAGGTTTTTGATTTAGGGATTGTAGAAAGCAAGGTCTAAATCAGAAGTTCCATGCCCCAACAGTAGGGCTCCCCTACATCTCTCAATACTAAGTCCATGACAAAAGGACCTGACTCAGAATGATTGCACCTCAGGCTTCTTCCCCTCCAACAGAAAGGATAGTTAAGGTAGAGAGCTGCCTGTATAATCCCCTGTAAAGTATTTTGGTATTCTGAACCTCCTCCAATCTTTGTTACAACAGAAGTTCGGAGTATTTTAAAGACTAGGTTAACACTGCAGTGGGATTAATGAGGAATGAACTGTTATTTCTTAGTTGTTGAATAAAGAGATAAGAAAAAGAGATGATTTTGGTTTCTTAGAATAGTAGTATCACCATCGTTATGATTTGAAGAATAAACCCCTCATTTCTAAGTATTACACCAAAAATATTGAAAAAATTAGAAGGTTTTTGTGAAGTTATGTGAAGTCTCCTTAACCTGAAAAAAAATGCACTCCTATTCAGTAATTGAGAAGTGTTCTAGCAATGTATTTCTTCATTTTCTGGGTCAAGAGGATATGCATAAATTACCTGATGAACTTGTTGAAATTCCCCAAGAATTTTATTTGAAAAGTCATGGAGTTCTGCAGAAGGAATAGAAGCGTGAGCAGGAAAAAATGTAAATGTGATTCTGCATATTTTCAGTCTGGGAAAAATAATTTTTCCCTATTTCATAACAAACCAATGTGTGATTTCTTTCATTTACTCTTAAAATGTATTCATTTTAATTTAACAAATTTTATTAAATACCAACTATGTTCACAGGCACTATGCCAGGCAAATGGAATACAGAAAGGGATCAGTCACTGTTCTCAAGGAACAGTGTAGTCCATTGGCAGTGGGAGTAGAAAATAGAATGGGGTGGTGATAAGTAAATAGACATTATACAAATTATTTCAATAGAGAGAGAATAATAGGGCATCTAGTGGTGTAGTGGATAGAGCACTGAGCTTAGAATCAGGAATACTCATCTTCATAAGTTCAAATCTAGTTTTAGATACTTCCTGCTTGCATGACCCTGGGCAAGTCACTTAATCTTGTCTGCCTCAGTTTCCTCATCTCTAAAATTAACCGGAGAAGGAAATGGCAAATCACTCCAGTATCTTTACCAAGAAAACCCCAAATGGGGTCATGGAGAGTTGGACACAACTGAAACAACAACAACAAAATAACAGAGAAAACAAAAGGAAAATAAGTGAATTGACATAATTTGGAATAATAAATTCTCAAAAAGGTGAATCAACAGGTAAATGAAGGAAACATTGTTATTTTAAACATAGTCAATATGTTCAGCATTGTCATAAACAACTTTAAGCACTAGGTATTTTTGGTTTCTTCATGAAAAACTACAGATTGCTTCAGATTTGAAAATAATCATGTAGAAAATGACTTGAATCGTTCTTTCTATGAGATATTGATCGGTAATCCCAGTCTCCTGGCTTCTTCAAAACTTCATCTTGAAATTTTAAATACAATGCTTTCCAACTTGGCATTTCTCTAGGTATAAAGAGCACAACAATAGCCTAATACAAAGAAGTTAGAAATGTGGATAGAAAATAAAATGAGTAGAAACAGAGAATTTTGGAAGCTAATTTTTCTTAGGGTTGGAACAAACCAACAGAAATAAAGAACATTTAATTACAGAGTAACAATTGAAGAAATCTAAAGAATTGGGACATTGAAGTGAAGAAATCCTAGCTTACAATATGATAAGCAAAAAGAGGGGAGGAAAAGGATGAATTTTGAACAGGACCAGTCTATTGTGAACAAGGTAGTTATCATTCTTGGTATTTCCATGGTCAGTGAAATCCTATTTAAAATCATTTTCAAACCATTTCAGGACCCAGGACCAAGGAGGAAAATTAAAAAAAAAATCAAAGCGGTGAGGACAAAACTGAATGATTACATTGATTGGATAAGAATGAACAGGCTTGGCTATTAAAAAATCCTGCCCTTTAGCTTTGAAAGTAGTTTAACAAAAGTTAGTTTCTTAGAAATATTTTTTTTTGCTAGCACATAACTTCTGTTTGGATAGTATAGCATTGTGGATAGAGAGACAGACTCAGAAAGACATGGGCTCAAGGCCTGCTTTTGACACATACCAGCTAAGTGAACTTGTATACACCATTTAACATCTCAGTATCCCAGATAACTCTTCAAGACTGTAACTTGGAGAGACGTTGTTGATGGATGATGATCTGCTTTGGAGAGGAAGTTTTCTCATTGGGTGCCCGCCTTACCCTATGCTTTCCTGCCACCTCTGCAGACTTTTTGTTAGTCCTATCATCTCCCAAAGATGATAGTTTGTTCAATTCTTCAGTTATCTGTCAATGGATAGAAGAGATACCAGAAAGCTATAATCTAAAAGACACCTATTTTATATATTATATGCTGCAGTTGGAGGGGGAGGAGCAGCATACTTATTTCCTAATCATGTTTGCCTTAGGATAATATTAATTTACATATTAGGTGCCAATCTGTTGGTAGAGTTTCTTCAAAGGTAGTTTCTTATACCAAATAAATTACAAAGTCATTCTCCTCTGCATTAGGTATCATAGACTGTTAGAACTGGAAGGCACTTTGGAGAGATTCTTTTATAGGACCACCTCATTTAACAGATGCAGAAATCAGACCAGAGGAAGGACAGATGAAGTGACTTGTCCAGTATCATACAGCACCTAGGTAGTGGTTTAACTGGGTTTCCAGGATTCACCTTGCTACAGCATGTGTTGGATAAATGAGAGTGAACTTTATCAGCAACTCTACAGAGTTAATGTCTCAAATTTATAAGAAAGGTTTGTAGAACCATTTGTTATTTTTAAAAAAGAGGTAGACGTTACATAATATCCCTCCTTTTCCCCAGCCCTTTTATTCTTGTCTCTCCTTCTATCTTAACTATGGAATCTTTATATCCAATGGCATTGTCTTTAGATGGCACAAGAACTGTGGTTTTATTGGCAGAGGGAAAACTCCCAATGAAGAAATTCCCTCTGCCAATGCAGCATCTCAGCAACAAAATAGTTTTTGTTTTTGTGCCCCAAGGCACTGAGAGGTTTAATAGCTTCTTCAGGGTTACAGAGTTAAGGTGGGAACTCTTGATTCTGAGGCAGGCCTGCTATCCTTTAGGCCAGGCTACCTTTTTGTTACAAGATCTTTGAAAGCAAAGATTATTGAAGCCTAAGTGTATAGTTGCTAAAACTCACCGGGAAAAACTTGACCCTGTTAAGTTTTGCAAGAGGCAAAAAGACTAAACAGTTCTATGCTGTTGTTGTTTTATAACCAAAAATAAAAAAGTAAACAAACAAACTGATTTCATCAGCAACCAGCCAGATTTTTTAAAAAATGATTTTATTCATATAGTTTATTAGATATTTATATCCTTTAGATTATCCCTTCTCTCACCCTCCCAGAGAACCATATCTTGTAACAAATGAGTTTTTTTTCAAAAAGGAAGAGAAAAAAATCAGAAATCCATTTTTATTACCCATACTTCTTGATTAAGAAAGTCTTAATTAGCTAGTCCACGTCCCTTAGCTATGCCAGAAAAGGCTTGCTATATAATTCAAAATGACCCTTAGTCATAGGAACAATAAATATATCCTTTGCACCCTTATTATTGTTGTTCAGTTGTGTGCAACTCTTCACTGATGCATCATACTATCCATGAGGTTTTCTTGGCAAAAATACTAGAGCTTTTGTCTATCTTCCATTTCCCAGTGAATTAATGCAGAGGTTAAGTGACATGCCCAGGGTCACACAACTAGTAAGTATCTGAGGCTGGATTCGAACTCAGGGGGTCTTCTTGACTCTAAGACCACCATTCTATCCACTGAGCCAACTAGCTGCCTCTATATTTGTCTAAGAAAGTGCTATTCATGATACACTGAGCAATCATCATGATCCAGTCAGCTTACCTTAAGGATCATAGGATCATTGATTTAAAGTTGAGAGAGGCTTTAGAAGCAATCTCATCTAACCTCCTCCTTTTACAGATGAGGAAATGAGGCTTCAGGAGATTAAGCAGTTTATCCAGGGTCACTCAGGTAATAAGAATCAGACGCAGCATTCAAACCCAGGTCCACTTCTTATTCTGTGGTACAACACAGTTTCTTCAATGTGGAAAAACTTGCAGGGTAGAAAAGTCATAGGTAATAAAGCTAGCGTCTATATGGCACTCTACGGTTTGCAAGGCACTTCACAAGTATTATCTCATTTGGTCCTTACAACCACTCTGGGAAGAAGGTACGATTATTATTGTTAATTTTTTAGTGAAAAATAGTATGGTTTAATTTACATTCAGACTCCATCAGTTCTTTCTCTGGAGGCAGATAGCATTTTAAAAAATCACAAGTCCTTTGGAACTGTCTTGGATCATTGTATTGCTGAGATTAGCTAAGTCATTCACAGTTCTTAATTGTACAATTTTCTGTTATTGTGTACAAGGAGGTGCAGTTATTGTCTCCATTTACAGATGACGAAATTGAGGCAAATAGAAGTTAAGTAGAATGCCCCAAATCACCTTGTAAGCTATCTGAGGACAGATTGGAACTCAGGCCTTTCTGCCTCCAGATCTAGTAATCTATCCACTCCAGCAGCTAGCTCCTCAACATATACTCATGGACCCCTCTATCACCCATTATTTTTTCAATATCCTCATGCATCTTCTTAGTAATTAAAATTGTAATTATTTACATAAAATGCATCATAATTCATTCTTTTAGTTGCATGACTTTGCTGTCTCTTTAAAGTTGCATACTCTGAGACCAGGAGTCTTAACCTGACCTCCCTGGACTTGTTTTGTTGTTATTTTAAATCTTGATATAGCATAATGGATTTTATTTGTAATCTTATGTATTTAATGCATTAAAAACACCATTCTGAGAATTCCAGAGATTTCACCAGACTGCCAAAGGTGTCCATGACATGAAAGGGTTAAGAACCCTGAATGTAAGAGACCTAAATCTGACTAAGAGACTAATTCTGTTTGACTTGTTTATTTTAAATGAACCTGCCATTTTGAGCCAATGTTTTAATCACTGTGACACATACACTTAAATGAAGTCATATACATGGGTCCTGCTTATGGAGATGGCTTTTGTGGACTGTGATTTCCTACTGTACATTTGAAGGAGACATTTTGCCCTCTACAGAAATCCTCAAAGGGTTTCCTTCTAGAAGGAAAAGTCCTTTCCTTGACCCTTACTTATTCTTAAAGGATTTGAACTCATAGTTATTCATTTTCCCCCCTTTAGTATGTTAGAGGATTATTCAACACCAACATGAGGATATTTGGGTGCTGCTAAAAGATTCTGCATTCATTCAGCTTCAACCCAAGATAATTAAAATGGATGTCTCAGAAATTGTTCCTCTCACAGGATGCATGGCTTCAGGGTTGGAAGACCAGAAACCAAAGGCTCTTTGTTCAAGGAAAGGGATCCAGCTTGTACTAAAAGGAAAATATTAACCTTCTGGAGCTTCAAACCATTTTCTCAGACCTTCCAGCATTCCAGTGACATGAGAAAGGGAATCATTTCTTTGTAGTGAGGGATAGCGTCATAGTAAGGGCATACTATGATCGAGCCCAGGACTGCGAGGAATTTTCATTTCTAGAGGCCAGTCAAGAATTCTTTCTTCCAACCTTCAAGCTCTTCACAACCTTATATTTAAATTATAAGCATTCCAGGTTAGAACTCTGTTAGCTCTGCATAAAAAAAACAAAATGTGAGATCATGAAATGAAGGGTCACTTGATAGAGATGGAGGAATGAAGAAATACAGTACTGTGTATCTCACAGTGAGTGGATTTCCCCCTCTGCATGCAACTCTTAGCCTAGCCATAATCTTGATTTGGTTTAATTGTATCTGAGTGCCATTTTGAAAAATGCACATCAGTCATTTTCAGTAGGATTTGAAAGTCGATTCAGTCAGTCAGATACCCTTTATTAAGTGCCTTTTGTGTAACAAATGCTATTAAGAAGCTTAAGGGAAGGAAACAAGGCATTTATTAAGCATGTACTATGTGCCAGCCGGACACCGTGCTGAGTATTTTACATGTTTTCTCATGTGTTACAACCTCTCTGTGAGGCAGGTGTTATTGTCATCCCTATTTTACAGCTGAGGAAAATGAGGCAAACAAAAGTTAAGTGACTTGCCCAGGTTCATATAGCTAGTAGATAAACGTGAGGAAACACACACAAACACATACATCTCAATCTTTTATGTGATTCGCTCCTTTGCATCTACTTACACTATTACCATTGTGTTTCAGGTCTTCATCACCTCTCACTGGACTATTATAAAAGCCTCTTAACAAGTCTCCATAGGCTCTTCTTTCTAATCCATCCTTCACATACTTTGACAAAATAATCTTCATAAGACACAGGACAAGTCATGTCTTTCACTGCTGAAGGACTTGCAGTCACTACCTATTTCCAATTGGATGAAGTACAGATTTCCGGGGCCTTTGAAATCTGACTGTAGTCTGCCTTTCTAGCCTTATATTGCCTATTCACTTTCACAAATTCAACATTCTAACCAAATTAGACTTTCTCTGATTGAATACTGTGTTCTTTTTCCTTTAACCATTTTTATAGTATGTCCCCCGTGCCTACACCACACATCATCTTCACAAAAACCTGTTGAAATTCTTCATTTTATTGAAGGTCCAGATTAGGTGCCACTTTTCCATGAAGCCTTCCACTAACATTTTAACTGAAAGTAATCTTTCCTGCCTTAATTTTCTCTAGAATATTTTGTCAGGTTTTCTTCTATCATGTTCTATCCTTTGGCATGCATATATGTATTGTACCTGTTCTTCCCTACCCATTAGATTAAAAGTTCCTTGTTTTTCATCTTTGTATTGTTAGCACCTGGAACAATATTTTTTGTAAAATTTATTTTATTTTCAGTCCATGGGACAAAACAAGCATTTCCATAACATAGTTGTGCATAAAAGTACAAATACACAATTTGGTATTCCCTCAAAATTTACAACAAAGTTATCATATACATTTCTTTTTTTCCCCCTTTTTTATCCCCCTCCTCTCTACCCTAAAGATGACTACTATTAGACACAAATAGGTATATATGTGTAAAGTTATTCCATACACGCATCTATCCTTTCTCTGGATTCAGATAGCTTCTTTCTTCCTGTGTCTTTTATTTTTATATGTGTGTATTTATAATAGTCAAAGAAACAATATTTTTATATAGGAGGCATTTAATAAGTGTTTAATGTTTGTACTCAAGAGTTTTAGAAAAATCTGAGTTGGAAAAGTGTTGATACCACAGGCCCTCTCTCATATCCCTCTGTTCTCTGTTTCTCCCCTTCCCCCTTACTTTCTTGTAGGGCAAGATGGATTTCTATACTCCATTGCCTATATATCTTATTTCCCAGTTGCATGTAAAAACAACTTTTTAACATTTGTTTTGAAAACTATAGTTCCAGATTCTCTCCTTTCTTCCTTCTTCACCCATCCCCAATGGGAATACAAGCAATTCAATATAGGTTATACATATGTAATTATGCAAAACATTTCCATAGTAGTCATATTGTGAAAAAACAACTATATTTCCGTCCATCCTATTCTACCCCCTCCCCATTTATTGTTTTTTACTTTGACTCTGTCCCTTTTCAAAACTGTTTGCTTCTGACTACCCTCTCCCCCAATCTGCCCTCCCTTCTATCTTTCCTCTTTTCCCCTTCTCTCCTACTTTCCTGTATTGTAAGATACCCAATTGACTGTGTGTGTTATTCCCTCCTTAAGCCAAGTCCAATGAGAGTAAGGTTGACTCATTCCCTTTTACCCCTCTGCTCTTCCCCTCCGTTGTAACAGCTTTCTCTTCTTTTATGTGAGAAAATTGACGTTATTCTAGCTCTCACTTTCTCCATCTCCCAATAGACTCCTCTCTCACCTCTTAAATTTATTTTTAGATATAATCCCTTCATATTCAACTCATCTTGTGCTATGTACACACACACATACATACACATATGCACCTATAAATACATATATATGTGTATGCATACACACATTCCCTTCAACTTTTCTAATACTGAGAAAAATCTCATGAATTACAAATATCATCATTCCATGTAGGAATGTAAACAGTTCAACTTTAATAAGTTCCTTATGATTTCCCTTTCTTGTTTACCTTTTCATGCTTTTCTTGCTTCTTGTATTTGAAAGTCAAACTTTCGATTTGCAAAAGTCCTCGATTTCACTGAATGTCTATATCTTCCCCTGAAGTTTTGCTGGGTAGGTGATTCTTGGTTTCAATCCTAGTTCCTTTGACCTACAGAATATCATATTCCAAGCCCTTTAATCTTTTAATGTAGAAACTGCTAGATCTTGTGTTATCCTATGTTATTATTGTGTTAATACACAATACTCAAATTTTTTCCTCTTGACTGCGTGTAATATTTTTTCCTTAACCTGAGAACTCTGGAATTTGTCTACAATATTTCTAGGAGTTTTCTTTTGGGGACCTTTTTCGAGAGGCAATCAGTGAATTCTTTCAATGTCTAATTAACCCTCTGGTTCTAGAATATTGGGGCAGTTTTCCTTGATAATTTCCTTTTTTAGTTCAGTATTATTTTTAATTTATTTATTTTTATTTTTCAACATTCTTTTCCACAAGATTTTGAGTTATAATTTTTGTCTCCCCGTCTTTCCCCTGTCCCCAACCCCCCCAAAAGCAAGCCTACTGAAAACTTCTTCCCACACTCTGTTCCCTCTTATATCCTCCTCCTTCACTCTGCTAACTTTCTAGTAGGGGAAGATGGGTTTCTATACCCTAGTACCTGTATATCTCATTTCTCAGTTGCATAAAAAAAAATTTTTTTTAAACATTTGTTTTAAAAACTTTGAGTTCCAGATTTTTCCCCTTCCCTTCTCACCCACCCCCACCAGGAAGATAAGCAGTTCAGTATAGATTGTATGTGTGTAGTTACCCACATCATTTCCATAGCAGTTATATTGTGAAATACTATATTTCCCTACATCCTATCCCAACCCTACTTAATCTCTTTTCTCCTTTGAACCTATCCCTTTTCAAAAATGCTTGCTTCTAACTCCCTCTCCCCCAAATCTACCCTCCCTTCTATCCTCCACCCTCTTATCCCCTACCCCCCTATTTTACTGGAGGGTAAGATACCCTGAGTGTGTATGCTATTTCCTCCTTAGGCCATATTCAATGAGAATCAGGTTGTCCTGTTCCCTTTCACCTTCCTGCTCTCCCCCTCCATTGTACCAGTTTTCTCTTGCCTCTTTTACATAAGATGATTGACCCTAATCTATCGCTCCCTTTCTTCTTCTCCCAATAAATTCCTCTCTCATTTCTTAATTTTATTTTTTAGATATCACCCTTTCATATTCAACTCATCCTGTGCCCTCTATGTATACATGAACATACAAATGTCCACATCCACATATATATATATACGTCCTCCTAGCCATACATATATATGTATATATACATATATAAAGATATATATGTATATATATATATACACATTTATATTCTCTTCAACTATCTTCTTACTGAGAAAAGTCTTACAAGTTACAGTTATTGTTTTTCCTTGTAAATAGTTCAACTTTAATAAGTTCCTTATGATTTCTTTTTCCTGTTTATCTTCTTATGCTTCTCTTGCTTCTTGTATTTGAAAGTCAGATTTTTCTGTTCAGCTCTGGTTTTTTCATCAAGAATGCTTGAAAGTCCTCTGTTTCATTGAATGATCATATTTTTCCTGTAGCATTATACTCCATTTGGCTGGGTAGATGATTCTTGGTTTTAGTCCTAGCTCCTTTGACCTCTTGAATATCATATTTCAAGCCCTTTGATCCTTTAATGTACAAGCTGCTAGGTTTTGTGTTATCCTTATTGTGTTTCCACAATACTCAAATTGTTTCTTCCTGACCGCTTGTAACATTTTCTCCTTGACCTGGGAACTCTGGAATTTGGCTATAATATTTGTAGGATTTTTCTTTTTGGGATCATTTTCAAGAGGTGATCAGTGAATTCTTTCAATTACTATTTTGCCTTCTGGTTCTAAAATATCAGGGCAATTTTGCTTGATAATTTCCTGAAAGATGGTGGCTAGGCTCTTTTTTTGATCATGGCTTTCAGGTAATTTAATAATTTTAAAATGATCTCCCCTGGATCTATTTTCCAGGTCAGTGGTTTTTCCAATAAGATATTTTCACATTGCCTTCTATTTTGTCATTCTTTTGGATCTGTTTTATAGTATCTCAATTTTTCATAAAGTCATTAGCTTACAGTTGCTCCAATCTAATTTTGAATGAGTTATTTTCTTCAGTGAGCTTTTTCATTTCTTTTCCATCTGGCAAATTCAGCTCTTTAAAGCATTCTTCTCATTGGTTATTTGGGCCTCTTTTGCCATTTGAGTTAGTCTATTTTTTTTAAAGTATTATTTTCTTCAGTGTATTTTTGGATCTCCTTTTGCAGGCTGTTGACTTGCTTTTCATGATTTTCTCCCATTATTCTCATTTCTCTTCCCAATTTTCCCTCCACTTTTCTTACTTCATTTTTAAAATCCTTCTTGACCTCCTCCATGGCCTGCAACCAATTCATATTTTTATTGGAGGCTTTTGATGCAGGGGTTCTGACTTCGCTATCTTGCTCCCACTCCTTGCCTTGATCCTTTTTGTCCCCCAAAAAGGATTCTATCATCTGTTTGTGCTTCCATTGCTTGCTCATATCTGCAGCTAATTACTTGACTTTCGAGCTCTTTACCACAGTAGAACTCTGCTTCCAGAATGGAGAGAGCTATATCCCAAATCGCTGGGATTTTTACGGCTGCTGGAGCACCCTCTCTACAGCCCCCTCCACTCTCTGGTTCATTGGTCACACACCCCAGGTCCACCACCTAAGACCATGATCCAAATCCAAGAAGGTCAAAGCAAGAGCTATTAACCTCTTGATGGTTGCTAGGTCCCCCTACAATCTTCAGGCCAAGAGCTTTGAAGCAGCCATGGTGCAGTGGCTGCAGCTACTGTACCTCCTCCACTTTTCACTCTGGGGGTAGCAGCCTCTTTTATCCTCCACTGAACCAACCATGTTCCACACTGAGCTTTTACTTTGTCTTTGGCATTTATCAGTTGAGAAGTCTGGAAACTGCTACAGCTGCTGGTGATTTACCCTCATGAAGTCTGCTCCAGGTGCTGCTCATTGGGGCTGCCCTGGGCCTAAAACTATGGCTCAGGTGGGACTGCCCTTGGACCCCAGTGTGCTGTGATGGACCCTTCCTGCCGGCCTGCAGGGCTTCCTTTAGCGGGAGATTTGTTTCTCTCTGTCACTTTGAGGGTTCTGTAGCTCTAAAGTTTGCTTAGATTCGTTTTTTACATGTATTGGAGGACGTGGAGGCTGGAGCTGTGTGGAAGTCTTGTTTCTACTCCACCATCTTGGCTCCCTGGATAATTTCTTGAAAGATGATGTCTAGGCTCTTCTTTTGATCATGGCTTTCAAGGAGTTGAGTAATTTTAAAATTCTCTCTCCTGGATCTATTTCCCAGGTCAGTGTTTTTTTGCAGTGAAATATATCACATTGCCTTCTACTTTTTCATTCTTTTGGATCTGTTTTTATAACATCTTGATTTCTCATAAAGTCATTAGGTTCCCTTTTTTCCAATCTCATTTTGAAGGAGTTATTTTCTTCAGTGAGCTTTTGAACTTCCTTTTACATCTGACCAAATCTGCTTTTTTAAAGTCATTCTTCTCCTCATTGGCTTTTTGGGTCTCTTTTGCCATTTGAATTAGTCTAGTTTTTAAAGTGTCATTGTCTTCAGTATTTTTTGGGTCTTCTTTAGCAAGCTGTTGACTCATTTTTCGTGATTTTTTTGTATCACTCTCATTTCTCTTCCCAAATTTTCCTATACTTCTCTTCCTTGATTTTCAAACTCCTTTTTGATCTCTACTTTGGTCTGCAGTTGGTTCACATTTTTCTTGGAGGCTTTTGATGCAGAAGTTTTGACTTTGTTGTCTTCTTCTGGTTCTATGTTTTGATCTTTGTCACCAAAGAATGATTCTATAATCTTATTTCTTTTTTCTGTTTGCTTATTTCCCCAGCTAAGTACTTGACTTTTGAGCTCTTTGCTCAGGTAGAACTCAGTTTCCAGAATGGAGAGCGCTGTGTCTCAAATTTCTGGGATTTTGTGCAGCTGTTGTCAGAGACTCTTCTAGGTACCTGCCTCAGAACTGTGGGGAGGATTCCCGCTCCACAGCCACCACAAGTTCTGCTACTCCAGCACTCTTTACCCAAGACTGTGACACAGATCCAAGCAGGGCAAGGCAAGAGAATCCTGCCTCAGTGCCAGTGAAATGCCTGTAGTTGCCCTCTGGTCAGCTGCTTTGTCCTCTCACCATCTATGGGTTTGGAGCTCTGGAAGTAGCTGCCTCTGCAACCTCTGCCACCCTGGGGGCAGGGGCCAGGTGCTCTTCTCTCACTCAGGTCCAACAAAGTTTCCCCACTGACCTTTTATTTTCTCTTTGGTGTTTATGGGTTGAGAATTCTGGAAACCACCATAGCTGCCTGTGATCCAGGCCTCTGAAGTCTGTGCTGCCAGGCTGTGCTGGCACAGTTCATGTAGGACTGAGCTCTGCTCTCAGCCTGGTGTTATAGACCCTTCATGTTCTCCTGTCAGGCTGTCTTCAGGAGGAGATTGGTTTCACTCTGTCACTTTGTGGATTCTACAGCTCTAAAATTTGGTTGGAGTCATTTTTTTACAGGTGTTGGAGATGATTGGGGATGAACTCAAGTAAGTTCCTGCTTTGACTCCACCATCTTGGCTCCACCCCCTTGATAAGCTAATATTGGAGATAATCTAGGCTTTAGCATAGCAGTAATACTTGGCATAAAGGAGTGCCAGATTTTTCATATTAGAATGTGAAATATATTCAGTCCTATCTATATCACAGAGTCTTCATGAGGATAAAATGAGATAATATTTAAGCATAGTTCAGTGCCTGACAGCAGGTGCTTAATAAATGCTTGGTCCCTTCCCTGTTGTCTTTAGTCAGTCAGCAAACAAGCATTTATTAAGTGCTTACTACATGTAGAGTATTGTGCTAAGCTCAATAAGCTTTGGTTTCCAATAAGCTTTGTGGATACAAAGAAAGATAAAAACAAAAACCAATCTGCGCTCCCAAGGAGCTCACAGTTTAATGGGGAAGACAACATGCAAACAACTCTGTGCAAATAAGATCTACACAGGGTAAATGGAGATAATCAGAGAGGGGAAGTGCTAGCATCAAGTTAAGGAGGGTCAGGAAAGACTGCTCATAGAAGATGGGATTTTAACTGCTATTTGAAAAGATTGAAAAAGAGGGTACTTCCTCCAACAGTCTATTCAATTTAAACTGAACTTTTCATATTTTCACTAGTTAAACTTTTACTTGATTCAGTATCATTTTATCTCCCAGGCTTTTTATGAATATAATACGTTTACAATTTGAGTATTAGTTGTCAAGCCATATTTTAATCATGGTTATTTATGAAGTGCCCCTTGCTTTCGTACATAGGATTAGCAGTCAGATTCCTATCCAGAGAGAAGCTTCAGTATTGTAACCTACTTTTTCTTTTCTTACCAAAAGTCTTATTATGGGTCTCATAAAGCTTTGTGTTAACAAGCAAACCAACTGCAGGAGAGTTTGATCCTTCCCCAGAGCACTAGTAAACGTACTGACTTTTGCACCTGGAATACCTGCTTCTCTTTCTCTTTAAAGTCCTTTATCTAGAGACCTTATGTTTGGCTACTACAGTTAGAAGGAAATATAAGACTTTATCTAGCAGAAATAAAGTAATGGACAAAAATAATGTATAATACAATTGGGCATGTGACTTGGAGCTCTGGCTATTGCTTTTTCAATTAGGGATTTATTTGTTCTTGTTCGGGTGGTTATTGTAGAATGGCTGTTGAAATAGTATTAGGCTGAATCATGGTGCTGAAAAGAGTACTTACTGCCTTTAGAATCAGGAATCTAGGTTCTAATCCTGTCCCTCTTACCCTGCCTCCAGTTAAGAGGCATCATGGCAGCTGAGAACCAGGAATCTAGATTTTAATCCTATCCCTCTCCCCCACCTCCAGTGGAGAGGTATTATGGCAGAATATGGATAAAGAAGACCTTCATTCAAGTCCCTCAACTGATAACACCAGTCTCTAAGACTGAATTATAGAGCAGGTGCCAATATTTATTGGTTAAGCTCCCCATACTGATGAAATAAGAGTTTGGAGCCTCACAAGTGAACTGGCTGTTTTTTGATTGTTTGTTTGTTTTGTCAAATTATTAAGTTGCCTGAGCATCAGTTTCATCATCTGTATAAGACAGAATGTTGTACCATAGTCTTTAGTATCTTTTCTTGCTCTAAAATTTTTTTGGAGGCCTTTAATAGTGCTAATTACTATTCCTAGACCATTTAAGCTAGTTTGTTGTTCAGTCCTTTCAGTCCTGTCTGACGTTTTGTGACTGCATTTGGGATTTCCTTGGCAAAGATACTGGAGGGAGGGATTTGCTATTTTCTTCTCTAGTTCATTTTACAGATGAGGAAACTGAGTGAAAGGGGGTTAAGTGGCTTGTCTAGGGTCACACAGCTAGTAAATGTCTGATGTCAGATTTGGGTTGAGAAAGATGATTCTTCCTGACTCCAAGCCCGGCACTCTATCAACTGCACCACCTAGCTGTCTGCCCCCAAGGTATTTAACATCCTGTAATGTAATGGTGGACATTTATTTATGATAAAGTGCAATTCCTGTTTTCAAAATGCTAATAGTCTAATAAGGGGATCAAGACCCTTGGACAAGCATTTATTAAGTTCCTAGTGTGTGTTAGGCAATGTACTAAGTTCTGGGAATACAAAGAAAAACAGACACAGCCCCTGTCTTCAAGATGCTCATAGTCTGATTGGGAGACCATATGCAAACAACTATGTTCAACAAAATATATACAGGATAAATTGGAGATAATCTCAGAGGGAGGGAACTAACATTAAGGAGAAATGGAAAAGTCTTCTGTAGAAGATGGGATTTTAGCTAAGACTTGAAGGAAGCTAGGAAACAGAGAGAAGGAGGGAGCATTCCAAGAGTGGAGGACAATTATTAAAATGCATAGATTTAGAAGATGGAGGAATAGAAAGTCAGTGTGACTGGATCATACAGGATATAGAGGGAGATGAGGCATAAGAAGAATGGAAAGATAGGAAGGGGGCAGGTAATGAAGGGCTTTAAAATTCATGTTTGATTTTCATGGTGATAGGGAACCACTGGAGTTTATTGAATGGGAGCAAGGGGTGATGTGGTCAGATGTGAACTTTAGGAACATCATTTAGATAGGTAAAGTGAGGCTAGACTAGCATGGGGAGAGACCTGAGGTAAGGAAACCAATCAGAAGGTTATTTTAATAGTTAAGGCATGAGGTCATAAGGGCTCTCACCAGAGTGGTGGTAATGATTAGGTAATTATGATGTAATGAACATGTTATTAACATGTAATGAACATGTTAACCTGGATGAGTATCTAACCTCCCTTAATACCCCCACCCCCAAAAGGGAAACCATTCAAAAAGCCTCAGGAAAGTTTAGGAAGTAATACCTGAATAGTGTTCTTCTGCTTGACTTTCTATATCACACACTCCTAAATCAGCATGATATCAGAGTGAATCTGATCCATAAAATCCTAATGATGCTAGTGATGTTTGTTCTTCTGTTTCTAAGCATTTGCCATCATGGCACTTGAGCAGTTCAGGGGAAAAAATAATGACAAATGTTGTTGCTGTATCTGGTCTCACAATAATGCATTTGGCATATCATTTCTTTTCTTGGATATTTTTATGGAAGGAAAGAGACATGAGCTACCATTGACTAGAAAGACACCAGGGTCCTCCAAACATTGCTTTGTGTGCAGTTCAGCTGCACAAATTACAAAGAAAATAGGCAAAATGTTTGAGTGGATGGAAATCTAGTTATAAGCTTTCTCTTTCTAATGAAATCCAGCTGTCTCTCTCTTGGTGATGACATGAACATTTCTTGATATCAACAGTAAGAAAAAGATGAAACTAGCTAGACGTTTCAAGATCTCTTGTTAGGGGGCAAAGGAGATAAGGAAATGAAACCCTCTGTTTTGTGGTTTCCATAAAAAAAAGAAATATGGCTTTTATATATTTTAATTAAGTGGCCTACAAATAATTTATTTTCAGTTTATTGCTATGGCTTGAACGCTAAGCAGGAGTAAATTCTCTATGAGACACTGTGAGGCAAAGGTAGCAGCCTATGTAAGGAGGATTTTGTTTCAATGAGTTGTACCCTTCTTCTTTGCAGTGAGATCCACTGGGCAGCGATAAGTTTCAAGTGAAGCTCTATGACACTGGCAAGGATCAGGTTAGCGTCCAAGCGTAAGGTGTCTTGTAATTGTTATGCTGTGGTCCATTATTCTGTCACTGCTCCTGTCATCCGGGTTGACTTATTCCCTTTGGTTTGATGACTGTAGTAAAGTGCTGAGCAAAGTTTATTATCTCTTCAAACATAGGCAGATTAAATACTGTAAGAGGATAACTTTGCTTAATAAAATATTCACAGATGAACTGTCTATTCATGAGCTTTTTTCCTCTCTCTAAGAAATGAAAAAGATCAGCTGATGTGCTTGGGTGTGCATACATTGACTGGCAAAGGTTTCTGCACATGATAATGCCTTTATAGACTGTCAGATGGGAAGGGACTTTTAGACTTCATTTCATCTAAATTCCTCATTTTACAGGGTGAAAGACAGGTCAGTTAGGTCTTATTTTATAGTCTTAATCATACTATCATCCTGATGCTGAATTAAAATTTCACTGTCTCAAAAAGGAGATAGAGGAGGAGGTCTTGATATATGAATAACATAAAGGAAAATTAGAAGTATAAGAAATTGCTTTGGTACCTTCCACTACAAGCTCACACTTCCTTCCAAATGTCAGGCCTTTAAGGTCCCTGGGGACTAATACTGTGTTTTACTAATTTGGTATCTCACTCAGAGTCTGGCACATTTGGGATTACATGTAATGAGTACATAATAAATATTTCTTGAATGAATGGATTAAATCTCTGCCCTTTCAAAGCATGCAAATCCTTTTTTGCAGATTAAAAAAAGCAAAATAAGTATATATCCCCATGAGTAATTTTTCTTTTGTTTATTTATATATTTTCAAAATTCATTTTACATTGTTGTTATAGCTCAAGGAAAAATAACTTGGAGAGTGTAATTACTCATTTTGGAATCATTGTGACTACATATACAGTACCTTCTAAGCTTTCTCCTTTGGAGAGTTTTTGTTATTGTTGATATTGTGTCTTGCCATTCTAGTTTTTTGAGATGAGTCATTCCCATGAAATCTAATATTTTGCTAACATTCATAATTTATTGATAGACTTCTTAGATATTGACTTATGAATTATTAAGCAATAAAACAGCTAACCAAAATGTTGTGAAGAATGGTCAGATGGTACATTTTCTGCATTTGGGGATTCCGTTTCATGGTCAATGACTATTTTAACCACTGGAATATTTAGCCTAAGTGTTAACTGCATCAGCCTACAGTGGCGTTACTGCCTTTTATATGAGTCCTTTTGAAGTTTTAATCTCAAAATGTTTTGTGAATCTAATACCTAGTGCTAATATGAAACTAAAGTAATAAGTATGAAAGCCCTTAGGAAAAAAAGATGCTATAGAAATGAAGCAGTATGATTATCCTTCCTTCTTAGCATTTTGTCCTCATAATTATTTATGTTGTACTTGTTAGCTTGAATATGAATAGATTAATGTATATAAGAATTGTTCTTTTATGACTAATTTTCTATTGATTTGAGACATGGCCTCCTATGGGCTCATAGACTTAGACCTGGAAGGTACCTTAGAGACCATTGTGTTCAGCCCCCTATTTTATTGAAGAGGGGGCACAAAACTAATAAATGTCAGAGGTGGGTTTTGAACCCTGGTCTTTCCAACTCCAACTTTCCCACTCTAGAGCCTGTAATAGCCTACAGTGGGACCATAGAAGGTAAAGAATTAATAAATACACACAGTGACCTAAAGTCATGCTTCAGGATCAGAATGCAGTGTTGCATCCATACATGGAGAGTCTGGAGCCAAGGATACCAAATGGATTGGAAGAGATATCATCACATAGACTAGGCTGAAGTGAAATGAATGAGCAGCTGAGAATGCAGATGAGACCAAGCAGAGAATAAGGACAGGAGGCAATAATTAGGAATGAGTGAATCAGTCAGGAATGTCCAAGATTCAGGTAGACATGAGAAAAAAAATTTTCCCCCCAAGTGTATCCAAAGTCTATGGGAACTTCTTTTCACGGTGAGTTGCAGTGACTTGACCATGAACCCTTTGCAATCTAAAGCTACCAACTTGCCCAGGAAGAACCTGACGATATATAGGAAAAACTCCTTTAGCCAAAAGTACGTTGTTCAAAGTTAATTTGTTCTCTTCTCAGATTTTCAGAACTCAGTTCATTATTAACCCTTTAATAGTTAATATATGTGTAACATGAAATAAAATTCTTATTTAAATATGAAAGCTGGATATATTTCCCTACTTAAACTTATCCTCAGATTGAAAAATCCTCCTTCTGGAACATAGATAAATCCAGTATACAAATACTGACAAAGCTTCTCCCTCCATAACTTCTTAACAAATAGGAAATTGCACACACTAAAGTTTTATCTGCCTGTTGCCACCTTTGCAGGGGATGATAACACACAGATATATATGACCACTGGGAGTAGTGGTTTATAGAGGATAGTTTGAGCTAAGGCTAGTCTTTCTGAAAACTGAGTGTTGCCAAGGAGTTCCATTTGCGGGAGGGGGACTAAGGGTTGAGGGCAGGGTGTTCTGACAAGAGATATCCAGGAAGTGATACTGAGAAGCTGGAGCCAAAGAGGAGGAATTACTGGTAATATGTGTGAGCTCACACTGCCTACCAGTTCTCATATCCAAGGTTCTGGGGCCTGCAGCCTATTCTAATGAGCAGGCACTGCCTCTGATAATCCTTTGCACATGTGATGAAGGTGGAACTGTGATATCAGGTCAAACAGATGGATAATCAACCTAGATTTAATTGATATACCCTCTACCCCCATCACTGAATAAACTTTGTGTCAGACATATATAGTAGAAGTTTTAGGAATGTAGAAAAAATATAATTTAGGAAACTTTGTAAGGTAAGATTACTTTATCTTGATGCTGCTGGATGGACCTCTTAAACCTGATGGATAATGTCATCCACTGCCTCTGCCTTCTTTCCCACAGTTTTCAGTACATAGAATTATGTTAACCTAGAAGAGAACCTCAGGGTCATTATTAGGTTCAAGCTCCCTCCTGTTGCTGGGATTAAAGCATCAGAGTGTCTAGAAAAGTCAGGACTTCAGAGAACACCTGTGCCAATTCTTTCATTTTTACATAGGAAGACCCTGAGATTCTTCTACATCGGGGATTCTTAACCTTTTATATATCATAGACTCCTTTGGTAATTTGGTTATGTTTAATACTATTGTGGTTTGTTGCTTATGTTCATAATTGAAGGGAATGTGAGAGAAATGATTATTAATAATCAATGATTTGGGGAGATCCAGAATTCCCCTTTTTCTATATTCCTCATTTCAAATTTCAGTCTTTTGAAGGACATTATTGATAATGAAATTAAATTAACTCTCCTCAGTCTTGTTCAGACCCCACCCAACCTTCTACTCATGTTTGGGGGGGGTGTTATAAATTCTTTGAATAGATTGTCCAAAGCTGGGGGTAACTTAAAAGTAAATGACATAATCAAAGGTCATTAGAATAGATCCAGGGAATGCTCTTCCAAGGACATCTAACTCCTGAGCCTGCCTCCATGACTGTTTTTGACATTCAAGAGTGCCACTGACCTCTCTTTACAAAAATGCTGGCATTATTAGTTAAATGGCTAATAACCCAGAAATTGTCTCTTGAACTTTTAAATGTCACAAATATAGAATGTCATTTAGAAGTTAGTGAAAATAAGTGTACATTTTTGCTTCCATCCAAATTCATGGAACCCTGAAATTTATTCACAAATGCTTTATGAAGCGTCCCATTTTTTGTTGTTCAGATGTAATGTTTTGCAAAATTCTTCCTTCTACTGATACAAAATCTGCTTCTCCATGACCCACTAGTCCTACAGCTGCTTCTGAAATAATAAAGAACAAGTTAGCTTTCTGCATTTTCCATATGGCAAGCTGGATATTTGAAGCAATGTCTCCTGCCTCCCCTTTAGTCAAGCCAGCAAGAATTTATTAAGCACCTACTAGGTGCCAGATACTGTGCAAAGTGCTAGGTATACAAACACAGTCTCTGACTTCAGTCCATTGGAAGGAAATGACATCCAAATGACTATGTACAAACAAGATATGGACAGGACAATTTAGAGATTATCTTAGGGGGAAGGTACTAGCAATAAAGGAGATCAAGGGGGCGGCTAGGTGGCGCAGTGAATAGAGCACCGGCCCTGGAGTCAGGAGTACCTGAGTTCAAATCCGGCCTCAGACACTTAACACAAAAACTAGCTGTGTGACCTTGGGCAAGTCACTTAATCCCAACTGCCCTCCAAAAAGCAAAAAGGAAAAAAAGTTATTAAAAAAAAATAAAGGAGATCAAGAAAAGATTCTTGCAGAAGGTGCAATTTTAGCTGAGGCTTGAAGAAAACCAGAGAAACCAGTAGACAGATATGGGGAGAGAGGGGGAGGGAAAAGGAGGGAAAGACAGAGAGAGAGGGAGACAGACGGACAGACACAAGAGACAGACAGAGACAGAGAGAAATAAAGTATAGTTGGATACATTGGACCAGGTATAGCAATAGTCTGATTAAATTTAATAGTTAAATTGTGAGTTCAGTTTAGTTAATTTTTGGGAATACATAAAGGATAATAATCAAATGTGTAGAGTACTTTGAAGTTCACAAAGTGCCTGATGGACCTTATCTGACTTGTAAACTGACTTGTTAAAAAAAAAGAGAATTTAAGTGATTTGTTCATGGTCTCACAATTAGCCCAGGTTTTCTAACTCTGTATCTAATATGCTATGCTGCCCCTAGGTACTTGGGGCAGAATATAAATCAACATTGAAGTAATGAGATGTTTTTCAAAAATATATTCATTAGAACTTATACATCCGAGTAAGTTTTTATCTCTTCAAAGAAAAGATTTTGAGAAAATATACATATTCATATTTGGAACTGTACTTTGGAAATGCCTTCTGAGTCTGGGGCATGTTTACTGGGATATCCTCTTTAGAAATAGATACTCATCATATCAAAATGTCTATTTTTTAAACAGCTGAAGTTTAGTATCAAGCCTGGTAAGGTGGATCACCTTTGGATGATATTGTTTTAGGTCACAAAATAAGATGTGACTCTAAAGGTATGGAATTTGCTTTCTTGTGTGTTTCTGAAGGCAATTTTGAAAAAAACAAAAGAGCTTAGCAGTCTTTGAGCCACTTGGTAGAAAAATTGAAAACAAGTTCTCTTGTTTAAAGAACAACATTCATTTACATGTAAAATTCTGGTATATTTGTTTAAAATTCAGTTTCTGTTTTATAGCATACTTTGTACAAATGCCCCATGGTAGAGGTATGAACTCTATAGGTAAGGGACAGTACCAACTCTGTCCATGTAATTAATATAACAAAACATCCAAGAAGTTAAATAGACACATGGTTGAGTACAGACAGAAACTGGTGCATGACTGTGCTTTTCATGATGAAATTTAAAAATGATCTACTTTAGGAGTTAGCCTCTTATCAAGGCTTTAAAGGAGAAGGATCTTTCTGGACTGGGAGCAGGAGTCTGTGTAGGGAAGGAGGAAATTTTGAGGGAAGACACCAAAACAAGCAAAGGAATCAGTAGAGAAGCCAAGGGAGCAAGTAAAGCTCTTATACAGGCAGAGGAGTAAGGCAGTAAACATTTATTAAACACTTACATGTTCCAGGTACTATGTATGCTAAAGTGCTAGGGATGCAAATATAAGAAAAACAAAGATGTTCCCTGCCTTTGAGAAGCTCACAATCCAGAGGGAGAAGACAACAGTCAAGAGGAGACTATGTTGAGCCCTAGCTTTAAATAGAGACCCTGGAGCACATGACCCTGCCTTCTAGTCAAAGGTCCAGTAGGAGTGGTAGAGAGTACTGATGAGATGTTGAGTCCCAGGCAGATTCCAACTTATGGCATGATGAGATTTCCCAGTGGTGAGTCGAGATGGAGAGTTCCAAAGAAACTCAAAAGAGGTGTAGCTGGTGGGAAATGAGGAGACAGGAGTGGGAAGGGAGAGGTTCATGATCAGTAAAGACATAGCTGCTTTATTCTATGGAATGCAGGTTACTGGCAATCCAGTA
Organism: Pseudocheirus occidentalis; assembly: GCA_028646575.1. Taxonomy (NCBI): domain Eukaryota; kingdom Metazoa; phylum Chordata; class Mammalia; order Diprotodontia; family Pseudocheiridae; genus Pseudocheirus; species Pseudocheirus occidentalis. Next base: position 117,711,918 of record CM053599.1, on the reverse strand, counting down.
AAGGTTTTTGAACTGGTCAAGGAATTGATATAACCTCAGTGAAAGCATTCATGACTGATAAGAGAGAAGCAAGATTTTAGGAAAGTAGTATGATGTGAAGACACGTACAGAATATAATTCAGAAAACAAGACCCAATTGAGGGAAGTACCAAAAGTGAACAGAAAAGAAAGCACAGGAAATAAAGTCCAAGAAATATCAATGGAGTTATCAGTTCAAAGTACAAGAATTGAATATCCCAAGGACTAGGATTAAAAATTGGGGTGGGTTAATAAGTTATTGGATTTAGTCATATGGATATGGAGATCTTTTGTGGGGGAGAAAGAAGAGAGAGAAAAGAAAGGGAGAGAGAGGGAAAGTGATGAGAGATCAGAGAGGGAGAGATTAAGAGAGAACTATTAATACTGGTTTATATGGGGAGTTTCAGTTGATCTGTTTAAAAATATGAAGATATCAGTTGTAAGATACTGAAGGTGACATAAGGATCCCAGTGAGGTTAAAGATTTTAAAGAGATGTGAGTTAAGATATTTGAAATAGCTTCATCAGTTTAATATTAATGATTTTCAACACTGCCTGTACTTCATTATAGAGAATTGCCTTCCAGGCTTGGGAAAGATGCCCATACTAGAGCCCTTCCTGTGTAATTCAAGACATTTCCTTGATTCTGTAGTATTAATGATTACCTTGTGGTATAACTGTGGACATTCTAGTTTTTGGTAGGAAAAGTAGATTGTTTTTTTTTCTTTTAGGGGCTTTCCATAAGCATTCAAGTTGTGAAAAACCATGGAATTTGTGTGTATGGGGTAGTGAGTAGAGATTTTTTTTCTTTTATTATTGAAAGACTATGTAAGATGTAAGTCATGGATACTTTGGAGATAATGTTCTTCCTCTTCTGTTTTTCCCTCTACCTTAAAGTGAATTATTAATTGACAATCTCAGGACAAAGTCCACTTCATTCAGTATTTTGAAAACAATAGTAACCTACCAACCTAAATGTGTTTTGCCTTCTTTATTTTCAAACCCTTTTGCAGCAAAAAGGATATTCCAAAGTTTTAGTGGGTAGGTTGTGTTTTTAGTATATATATTTAGCTATAGTGTGCAAGTTTTCCTCTCCCTTTAGTAATAGATTATCAGTAAAGACATTTCAGTTACCTTATGATTCTACAGAAATCTCTAGTTTTCTAGACAAATAACCAATGTTTATAAAAGGTTTTGTGATTTTATTTAGTTTTTACTGTTTCTGTCTCCTTTAGTGTAATTCTGGGCAGCACAGTAGTCATCGTCATCATCATCATGACTAGCATTCATATGGAGTATTTATATTTATCATTATTTATGTATGATATACATATATAATAGATTTATGTTATCATTTACATATTTTATACTATACTTGTATAAATATATTATTTTTATACATAATTTATCTATGTTTGCAAAGCACTTTGTTTATATTATATTGCTTGTTCCTCACAAGGACCCTGTGACGTACTATTACCACCTGCATTGTATAGATGAAGAAATAAAGGCAGACAGAGATTACATAAATTGCCCAGAACTGTACAGCTAACATTAGAGGCAGGATTTGAACTCGGATCTTCCAGAATTCAAGCCCCACACTATCCACTGTGCCATTGTACTCTGTACATGGTTCACCTGTTGGATTCTTCCATCGTCTCAAATGATCATCTCCTTTGTATTGATTAGAAAGTAACTCTTCCTTTACCTGAGGTCTTCTGGTTTTTTTAAGAAAAGAAAATCTGTAGTTGTGCTAGCTTTTCTGTTTTATTTAAAGATCTAGTCTTCTTGCTTCTGGTTAAATATTTTGTACTGTTGCTACAGTTCAGATATGACTACTGCCAAGATGATCAGAATTTTTGAAAGAGAGTGTTACTCTCAAGCAGTGTTGTCTCCAATTAGTGTCAGACTTTTGCTTATCTTTCAATTCAGTTCATAATCAATCAATCAAATTATTAAGCACCTGCAATGTACCAGGTGCCATGCTAGGTGCTTAGGAAACAAAAAGTGGCAAAGACAGTCCTTAAAATGCCAGTGGCCAAGAGATAGAACAGCCAGGAGGCCAGTGTCACTGAACGTAAGAGTATGTATTGTGGAGTAAGGTATATGAAGATTGTAAAGGTGGGATGGAGCTAGGTTAGGAAGGACTTTGAATGCCAAACATATTATTTTATAGTTGCTCTTGGAAGCAATATGGTGTCACTGCAGTTTATTGAGTGTGTGTGTGGGACGGAGGCAGAGCAAGTGACATGATTGGTCATGCGTTTATCACTGTAATGGCTGAATGGTGAATGGATTGGAATGGGAAGAGACTTGAGCAGGCAGATCCACCAGGAGGCTATTTCTGTAATCCAGATGAGATAAGGGTCTGCATTAAGGTAATGGCAATATCAGGTGAGAAGGGGCTATATTTGAGAAATGCTGAAAAAATGAAATCATTAACCATGGTAACAGCTTGGATATGGGGGAGGGTGAGTTGAAGGATAGTGAGAAATACAGCATGATTCCTAGGTTATGGATTTTTAAATGTATTTTCTTTTGTTTCTATTCCACAGTTTATTATGAACTTTGTTTGATTGTGATCAAACTTAATTAGATCATCTATGGATTTCCTAGGGCAACCATTTTTTTCTTAAAGGGATCCAGTTTCTATTTTATTTCCTAAATATGCAGTTTACCTAACCTAGGTAATTAAACAGTGCTAAAAAGCTTACTCCATAGTGTGAGCATTTCTTTTTCCTCTTAACAAATTTAAGGCTCATTTTGAGCTTTCAAGAAAAGCCACATGAGGAACATTTGGAGGGCACCTTGACCTAGATTTCGTATATAAAAATATCCAGATAAACAAACCCAGAGGGAGTAAGCAGAACCCAATGGTGAAAAATACAGGGTGGGATTTAAATTTTTAAAAAATCTGCCTTCACTTTATTATAGAAAAAGCACTTACAGGATCATGGAAAGAGCAGTAATTCTTTAATTTAAGATCTGGGTTTGAATCTAGCTGCTGCTTACTAATTATATGACTAGTTGGGCAATTCACTTTACCTGTCTGACACTCAATGTTCCTTCATCTGAAAAATGGGAATAATAACATCTTTCCTACTCACAAGGTTGTAAGGAATATCCTCTCTAAAACTTTTATAGCACTATATAAATGAGTCATTCCTACTCACTTAGTGATCTTTTCTACCATCTATGGGAAACCACTTTGTATCTTTTTTTTTTTTTACTTCAATTCAACAAATTTTTTCAAGTGCCTTTATTTACAAGGCTCTATGGGTGTATAAAAATGAACAAGAAATATCTGTCCTCAATGAACTTCCACTGTAGTAGGAAGCAAAATACTAGTTTAGGGTTTTTGAATAATGGTCACTACAAGGTTTTGGACATTAACAAAAATAGTAAAGCTAGGAGGAGAGAGATAGTTGTGATGGTGCCATAGAGATGTGATTACTGTGATTTTTAGCATGTTGAGTTTAGTGACACTCTCCTGGATGCTAGAGCTGCTCATCAGACAGTTGGAAATGTGGACAGGAGCTCAAGAAGAAGGTTGGGGCTAGAGAATTAAGAGTCATGTACATAAAGTCATGTACATGAAGTCTTAGGAGTATGCAGAAGGTCTCTTATGGCACATCTTCCTTATACAGCTACAAGAAAATCCATCTTCAGGGCAGCATTTAATTTGAGAGCTTGTTTGCTTTTCAGAGATCATAGGATCATATATCTAAAACTCAGAGACCATCTCGTCCAACCCTATCATTTTATAGCTAAGGAAACTGAGGACCAGAGAGATTAAATTACCCATGGTCACACAGGTGGTAAACATCAGAGGTGTGTTTGAACCCAGGTTCTGACTACAGAGTCTGTCCTTCTCATTTTACTACACTGATTTGCATTCTTTGCTGGATCTTCTTGGGGATGAGTTGACAATTAATAACATGATTGAGAAAGCATTTGGAAAGGGTAGAAGTAATGTCTTAAATAGGGAATTACTAGTAATGATCTTTGCATATTCTCCCAACCATTCCTATTCCAGTAGAATGGAAGGTCCTGGAATGTAGGGACTGTTTCATGTTTGTCTTGGTCCCTGGTGCCTGACACAGGCCTTTTACACAATAGCAGACACTTAAAACATTGGTTGAATTGAATTGAATGACTCATCCATTGTCAGTGTCTGGATTTGAACTCAGATCTCCTGAAACGGAGGTCTCTTCATCTCAATACTCCTTGATGTTGTTTCTCACCATCCTTCTAACTGTCAGAGACTTGTGAATGAGGAATAGTATGTCTTTCCTCTCACTAAACACAGAAATGGAGCAGCCCAGATTGGTGCCTATTACATACATCACTATCATCTCTACTAAACTTTCACTTGGTGAAGCGGCTGCTAGCTTGTTCACATTCAGGTGCAAGGAAAACTCACTTTATAGAGAAGGTTCACAATTCATAAATTTACCATGATGAAATTAGTCAAGGAAGAGGAACACTCAAAATGTGGTCCCATATGCCTTTACTGTAAAGGGATACTTTCAAGAACTTTTCTTGGAGATTTGTTTTCTGCTTTAGCAGCTAGGAATTCATACATCTGTCATACTCTCTTCTCTTTGCATACTGGGACAAGGAGGGAAGAAATGGAGATGGGAATGTGCTTGAGAATCAGTCAAATGGGAGTGTACTACTGTGTTGCTAGTGACAGCCAAGGTCATAGCCAGAATTCCAACACTCAGTGGAATCCTCATTTTCTCCATCTGTCTGGCATCCATTGTCTATTGATGCCACAGATGTCTACCTTTAAATCATGGTCAGTAGTCAGGGCTGGCGGGACTGCCTGTCCTCATTTGTTCGTTGCCTTACAGGTATATGTAGCCTCACAAAGGCAGATATGGCTCCATTCACAAGTTTTCATTTTCAGGTACCTGCAGATTACTTCCAAATCTGAATCTCCAGTTCCATCCTTTCTCAATTCCAGTTTGCTTTATTCAGTTTCATTCAATAGACATCTCCACTTGATTCCTCTTTGTGCTGGGCACTGGGAAATCAAGTAGAAAGAACACTCACATGACCTTCTATTCTAAGTTTAGTATAATAATTCAACAAAGATTTAATAAGTAACCACTGGGTGTGAGGCCTATATAGGATCTCAGAGATTAAAATATAAAAATCAAAACAATCTCTGTCTTCAAGGAGGTTACAGCCTACCATGGGAAAGGAGATATAAGCAATCTGCAGTTCTTGTAATTTGAGCAGGGAGAAAACATTAACAGCTGGGAGTGATAGCTTTTAGGATTCACAGAGGAAGTAGAACCATGACTGAGCTTTGAAAAGAGACAGGGATTCTGACAGGCAGAGATGAGGATGGAGTATTATTCCAGGAATGGGGGATGACTGCTGGCGTATGAATAAAGAGAAGGGGGATGTAGTGAAGAATTCTGAACACAACTAGAAAACTGATTTGACTAGATGGTAGCATTTATGAAGAGGAAATAATGTGAAATAAGGCCAGGGAGGTAGGTTATATTAAATGCTTGTGTGAGAAGTTTGGATTTTATTCCAGAGGCACTGGGGAGTTATTGAAAGTATTTGAAGCAAAAAAAGTAGCAAAGTTAGACTTAAGACTTAGGAATATTATTTTAATAGCTATATGGAAGAAATACTGTAGAAGAAGACTACCAAGTTTAAAGGTCTGTGAATCTACCTATGCAGACATTTCCTACTACTTTATTTCACTTAGACTCCAACTGCACCTAGCTGCTTGCTGTTTTCCAACTATCTCATGTGTTTTCCTACCTTTGTACCTCTGCTCATGCTCTTCTTTCTCTATGAAATACAATTACTTTTTCTCTTCTTATTAAAACCCTTCCTTTTTCAAGTAACAGAATTAAACAATTTGAGTCTGTCCTTGAGGTTCCCTCCAAATATTTAAGTTCCAATTCTATGACAACTGTGAGAGACCTCTCTGTACCCATTTAGTCCAAACTATACCCCCAAAGAAATTTCCCCGATAACATTATCGATAAGTGATTATCCTGCATCTGCTACAATACCTCCAAATTTAAAGAAGAGGGAACCCATCTCCTCTTGAGACAACCCATTTCACTTTTGATAACTTATTGATAGTGAATTTTTTATAAGATATACATTTCTTCTATCTAGGAGGAGTCTGTGGAGGGTCTCTAACTCACCTTCCCCATGGTGGTGATTGGAGTTCTGAGTAGGTGCTCCAAACTTCAAACTCATGGTCCAAAATGGGCCACAGATAGCCTTTTGGGAACATTGTGTGCTTTAGCAATCTCTTGGTGACAAGCCAACGGTCAGTGATCTGAAGAAGAGAGAGAGAATGTATAACAAAATGGCCAAATGTCAGGTTGATGTAGATCTGTTTCCTTTCCCTGAGTAAAGTAGTGCTTTGGCATTCTGGATAATGGGACACTCTACAAAGTTCCATATGTATGTTCCCTGTAGGCACTTATTACAGCCTCATGCATACTAGATGCTTAGTAAACACCTTTAATGATGAAACATGACCAAGGAAGACCCTTTTTGGGGGAAAATAATTTACTGAGATGATAAGATCTTGTACTTATAATTTTGGTCGTATCAGTATCATCTAATGTGAGATAACGTAAGATAATGTTAATAGCATTGCTTAGGCTAATGGACCATTTTGAATTTGTACCTGGGTAAGAGAATATGCTTTGGAATATAGCTTGATGCACTAGAAAGGGCAATGGAATTGAATCACAGGACCCAATTTGTTCAAATCCCAGTCTTATTTCTTGTTGCCTCTGTGACTTTGTGCAGTTAGTTAACCCCTTTGGATATCAGTTTCTCCATCTGTGAAATGAGGAGGTTGGATTAGATGGGCTCTAAGATCTCTTCTAGTTTTAGCTCTAGCACTCTATGAAATAGAAGAGAAAGCAGTACAAATCATATTTCTATTGCTGTTATAAGGTTAGTAAACAGTGAGGGTCCCAAGCTATAAAATTTACATGCCAGTTAGTGTCAGATTCTAGATAATGATACTTTAACCTCCTGCCAGGAATTAATTCTATAACTAGGGATATTACTTGACTTTGCAAAGCATAGTGATTCATTGTTTCCATCTTTTTGTTGTTGTTATTTGTGATAATGATATGCATCCCACCCTTTGCTTCTCAATTATTTTCTTTATTGGTTCAAGTCTTTATATAGCCTGCATGATGCACAACTTTCATTAGATGCTGTTGCGTAGTTGTTTCCCCCTTCCCATTGAATGTGGAGCTTTTTTGGGGGGGGAAAACTTGTCCATAAACACAATTGCTATCATCATTCTCTTTCTGCCAAAATTTCTTCTGCCAACCAACATCCTTTTACAAGCATGGGGCATGTTTGTGCACATCAGTGTAGAAGGGGATATGTACTCAGATCTGTTGAGGAAGGATCACTAGGGCCATTGCTGTACCAGTCCCTTCTTTGTGTCTGTTATGGGAATCTGAAGATCTTCCCTGCCCCTAGGCCCTTTGATAGGCTTAACTAACTCTGAGAACCTTCCCTGATTTGAAAATATACTCTGCCCTCTAATAGGCTGAATGTAGTCACATGGAGCCTGTGGCAGGAGGTTTGTTCTTCAGGAATGCCCATACCTTATTACTTTGTGATTGGGCAGTGGATCAAGAGGGCTGTGACATTCTCTGATCCAGGAGAAAGCTATATATACCGTGATATTTTGCTTTGGGGCTCACTTTGCCTCTCTGGTAACTAACTTGGTATGGATATAATGGTCAGCCGGCTGGAAGCCCATCTGCTGATCTGTTTCTCTGTCTGCTTGTAACTTCTGTTTGTATTCTCTGAAGTTCAGGGTGCTGACTTTTCCCCCTGAACTAGGTAAATGACATATGTTTGATTAAAGTAAGATTGTTGACCCATTTTGAGTTGCTTTCTTTTAGAAAAGCAGATCTAAGAGCCTATGCTAGCAGCATCTTGGGTATGCTAGGGTGGTTGCTGATACAGGGTCCACTGCATTCTTTGGTTCACAGTATATCAGATGTTGCAAAGAATTTGAGAACTCTTAACAGGTTTTGGTGTTAGATTGGGTGTCCCCCTCTTCCTTTTCCTCTTTCCTTGGACTAATTCCACGGGCCATTGAGCAAGGCAAGAGGCTGGCCCTAAATTAAAAGGGTAATTGATTTCGGTTCCTTTTTATCAGTTAAGTGGTAGGAAATTATAACGTGTGCAAGCAGACCAAAAATAAAAAAGCATCAATATGGCCTTGTACAGTTCCTTCTTTTACAGGAACAAATTTAGTACTAAAACTGGTGCTTTCCTCCCCACCCCCGGCCTTCCTCCCCATAGTTATAAATTTCTAGGTAGCATTCTTCAATGGAGTGTATCTTCTTTTCAGAAAGAAAGCAGTATTTTCTTTTTTTTTTTTAGATTTTAAATTTATATTGATATCATTTTTATATAATTTCTGAATGCAGCGTATTCCTTTCCACTCTTCTACCCAGTGAGCTATCCCTTGTAACAAAGAATCCAAAAGAGAGGTGGGGGGAAGGGGAGAGCCCTTTAACAAAACTAACCAACACAAAAACTGAATCTGAAAGTATTTGTGCAATGTCTGCGTACATGAATTCCATTAGACTAGTAAGACTATCTTTTACCTTTTTTATGTGTCCTTAGCACCTAGCACAGTGCTTAGAACATAGTAATAATAAGTGCTGGTTGACTGACAGAGTCTCCCACTCCTGCAAAGAAAGGAGGGAGTTACATTTTCTCATTTCTTCTCAGAGGCCAAACTTAGTCATTATAATTACGCAACATTCTGTTTGTTATATTAGAAAGCAGTGTTTTCAGGCATCACTTACCTGAAGAGTGTGTAAAAAAGAATCATTTCTATTAAAATTTTATTCAGACTGATGCCTCAATTTAACCATTAGAGTGGGTCTGAAGTAGTTGAGAAGGAAGAGGGAGGAGGAGAAGGAAGAGATTTGCTGGGGGCACTTAAGTATTCTTGTTGCTGGTTCTCAGGCCTTTCAACATGGTGGGAACACGTGGAGGTTAAGCAAAACAAATTGGTAGGACAGAGTTTGAATTGAAAAGTAAGTTACACAGTGACATTTAACCTGCTCAAGAAGTTACTCATGCTATTATTTGATACCTCCAGATAGATTTTCCTTTTTCTGTGTTAAACAGCAAACAGCAATTATGTGAATTAATAAACTCTCTTCTGTGCAAGTCAGCCCTTAAAGAGTAAGGACCTTTCTATTTCCTTGTCTTCTAAGTGCTCTATATATTTAACAACAACCATATAAAAGACTGTCTTGTCTTATTGTATGTGGTAAGAGTTCGACTCTCACTGGTGCTTTGCAGCTTAAAGTTTGCTCTTTTTGGGAAGTGAGAGCCAAATGATTTCCTAATGCCCTTCTCTTCAGCATGGTCAGTGAATGATTTGAGAATGGTTAAGTTTAAGGGAATATGCTGGTGGTAAAAATCTTCAGCAGAAAATCAGTAATATGCTAGGATTTTAATTTTTGTAGGCATCATTTTTGCTGAGAAGTGGTAAAGAGAGTTTGTGTATATAAATGTGTGTATGTGTTCATTTGTTTGGTCATTTTTCAGTCATGTCTGACTCTTTGTGACCCCATTTGGGGTTTTCTTAGAAAAGATACTGGAGTGGTTTGCCATTTCCTTCTCTAGTTCATTTTACATATGATGAAACTGAGGCAAGCAGGGTTAAATTACTTGTCCAGGGCCACACAGCTAGTAAGTATCTGATGCCAGATTTGGACCAGAAAGATGATTCTTCCTGACTCTAGGTCAGGCACTCTATCTACTGTGCCACCTGTTTGATGTGTGTATGTATGTTATATGTATTGTGTTTATATGTATACATGTGCACATGTATGTATATATGTACGTGTGTATGCCTACATACACACAGGCATATGTAATATCATTCTTTGCTTTTGGAAAATTTGACCTGTATCCAATTTGGATTTTATATTTAGCTATCTAAAGCTTGACAGGCAGATGACCTCGTCTTCAGATCTTTAGGTGTTTCATGGACAATAGGACTTCTAATGTCCTTTTAGATCAGCCGCCAAACACAGAAGGCAAAATGGGCCACCCCTTCTGTCCTCGACATGATCCTTCAGCAAGTGTCCTTCTGTGTTCTCATTCTGACCTAACACAACAGGCCTAACTTTTCCCCCATCTTTATTTTTTAGAGCGATACTTCCGGCATCATGTATGTAGCCCATTGCTTCTTTGAAGGGTTAATTAGAACATTACTTGTTCTCTTGCCGGAGCAATTTAATTCCCTTACTGCTCTCCTATCAGTCTCTTTCAAAGGATAATTATTTTTAGGCAGCTCACTGTAAAGAGTCACATCAGAAAAAAAAGTCCTGACACATTAACCTTGAGAGAGATGACTTCAGTCAACTCATTTCTTATATTTTAGCAAATAGTAAATAACAGTAAATGCATTTCTTGACTTCGTGAGAAATTTGTTTGTCCATGTTTTGCATTGCACAGTACCACAAGTATTTATCTACTCATGACATTAGCAATTGCTCCCTCTAATAGTAATGCATCTAGGTGGTGCACTGGGTAGAATGTCAGTCCTGGAGTCAGGAGGACTCATCTGAGTTCAAATCTGCCCTCAGACACTTACTTGCTGTATGACCCTCATCTTTCTTTAACCCTCAGTAGCCTCATCTGTAAAAGGAGCTGGAGAAGGAAATGTCAAGCCATCAGATAATTAGTAACATGCTAGGATTTTCATGTTCATAGGCATTCACAGGCAAGTCACTCCAGTATTTTTGCCAAGAAAACCACAAATGGGATTATTAAGAGTTGTACTCAACTGTAATGACTCAACAACAACAACAACAACATCCTCTAATAATAATAACTAGCAAAATGCTTCACACATTCTCTCATTTGATCCGCACAATATTGTGCATTAAGTACTATTATTATCTCCATTTTACAGAGAATGACACTAAGCCTAAGAAAGGGTAAGTGACCTGTCCAGGTCAGGTGGTAAACGACTGAGGCAATATTTAAATTGCAATCTGCCCTCATTCCAAGTCCATCTCTCTACCATATGTATGCTACCATACTAGCTTTACCAGAGAAGATCCCAACTACCCATACCTGCTCACCCTGGGTGATTTCTGTCCATCTCCTCCCATGGAGGCTTTACAAATCAGCTGCTTAAACTTCAGAGGTTTTTCTCCAAGATTTTTAATATTCCAAGGATATTGTTATAATACTTGAGCTGTCCATCTCCTTTCTCTGCTCTTGATCCATACTTGGTTCACTTTCTTTGCCATTTATCTATTTGCCTGGCATAGTTTGTATAAAATGTTCTTTCAGTGATACAGTATGGCTGCAAGTCATGGCTGCACATATTATAGTCTCCAAAGAATTAATAAAAATAACAACAATGTAAAAGTTACACTTATATAGCTCTTTAAGGTTTACAAATCACTCGACATGTATCATTTGTTCCTCAATGTTATTATGTCAGTTTTATGGATAAGACACCAAAGCTGAGAGTAATTAAGTGACTTGCTCCCATGACACCACTAAGTCCGGAAGACCTGAATTTGAATTCTGCCTCAGCGTTCAATAATCCCCATCAATGGAGAAATCGGCCAAATCAATGTGATCACATATCTATTGAAATAGCAAAACCTTAATTTTTTTCCTTTAAACTGGACCTGTAATTTCAATTATAGACAGAATTCCCAGTGAAGAAACAATTATCAGATTTTTTTTTTAATGTGACTCGTGCCAGAATCATTGTGGATGTATTATGCTGGAGCTTATTTATCTAACCCTTCCCCTCCCCTCCACAGTTTCCATGGATTTTGTAATTAACTTTCAGTTAACCATAATTTTGATTCTTTTCAAATGGTAGTATTCTATGATCTGTAGTCATATGACATCACCGGGAAAAATAATGTTAAAATTTGTTTTTTGGTGTGCCAAGGAACTACTCGGATCTTTGAAAGTATGTTCAGTTTCTCCAGTACAATTCACTTTCCTCTTCATATTCAATTATTGATTCATCTTTATTGTCTCTTTCACTTCCTGTACAAGATATATGCAACTGATGAACTGAGTGGCTATCCTATCTACTGGGTGCTATTATATGAGCAAAGTGCATTCTTTATCCATTTTGGTTTTCCTTTGTGATTTGCTAGATCAGTCTCTTCTGAGTGACTGAAGATCTCATTGAAGGGGTCCTAGAATATTACAGAACTTGATGCAATTAACACAATGTCATCTTCAACTAGGAACATTTGGAGAATTTTAGGTAAACTATCCCATGACAAGGGAAAACAGCTTTGAGGAGCATATTTTTTTCTGTTTGTTTGAGCTTTTCTTGGTATTGATGGCATATTGTTTTGGTTATCAAAGACTCATATGCAAGGATAAAATAATCTCTTGTCACATGTGAAAAATGGCATTTTGGATCTATCTTTGTTGACTGTTTTTCTGCTTCTTGATTTGAGTTGTAGCCATCTTTTAAGGAATCAAACAGAAGCCAATTTTTATCCTGTGGTTGTATTTCTTGGTTAATAACAAGACCTTGAAAGGACTTTTAGAAAATACATTTGTAAATTTCCACCCGCCATGTTTTCTAGTATGGGATTTTTGTGTGTGATCTAAAATTTGAATTTGAAATGCATGTGATATTCTCATTCATAAATTTACTTAGAAGTATCTGAAATGATAAAATATTGTGGGTAGAAAATTTAAAATCTAAAAGGTTTCCCATTCTTTTAAAATTTAGAGACTTATTATTGTTACCACTACTATGATTATTTGAATTAAAGTACTTTATTACAAGTATACATACATACAGGCAGATATTGTTCTCATTTTTTTTTTTTGCTTTTTAGAGGGCAGTTGACTTGCCCAAAGTCACGCAGCTAGTTTTTGTGTTAAGTGTCTGAGGCCGCATTTGAACTCAGGTCCTCCTGACTCCAGGGACGGTGCTCTATTCACTGCTCCACCTAGCCACCCCTATTGTTCTCATTTTACATAAAAAGAAGCTAATACTTGTTAGGTGACTTACTCAAGGTCTCATGGCTAGGAAGGAGCAGAGTCAGTGTTTTTTTTCCATTCTTGGTCTTGTGTAATTTCTACTACATTAAATTAAAGGTATAGAGGCCCCAATGTATAATGTAAAGGGTTTGGGACTTCCAGTGAGGGAGACCTAGATTCATTTTCTGCCTCTAGTAGAAGCAATGTGCCCTGGGTAAATGACTTCACTTCTCTGCCCAAGGTTAGGTCTATGTGGTCTTTATATGCTGTAAGACTTCTCTACTTAAGTTATATGTGTTCAGAGGGAATGGACTGATGCACAGCATACATTCTATGCATGTGTATTGAGGTCAATTATAGTGGTCTGTATTGGTGGAGCGAGGACTGAAGAAATCATAGACGCTTTTATCCTGAAACTGCTCTACAAACATTGTTCCACTAGCTTCTAAAACCTGCTGCTGCTGAGGACTGGAGGCATATCCCCACTTTACCAATGGCATACTGAAGAACTTAGGTCTATGAATCAAGCTGACTGAAGGAGAGTTTTCTTACTAGGAGTAAGATCAGGACTGAAGTTTTTAAACAAAATCCTTTTCTCACTCATCTGTTAGAGAAGTGGATTCGGTAATGGCTTGTACTGAGGAACCTTGGGTATAAAAAAGGTGGTTTGTTAGAGGGCAGAAATAGTTTTTTCTGTTTTATGTACATCTTTCTGTGCCTCTGGTACACATGCAACAGATTCTTCATAAATTCCTTTTAAATGACTCAGGAAAAATTAATATTAAGTATCTACTTGCTTATGACATGATTTAAAAAATATCGTTTTCACACTTGGAATTTACATGGGAAATAAGAAAGTAACAGGAAAATTAGTGATAGATCTTTTAAAAATGCTATTACATTTTTTCCTATCTCGGCCTAATACTGTTCACAAGAGGAATTCATACCTAGTCTCACCAGTTAGATCTGAGAGAGGACAGGTTGAAGTTCAGATATGATGGTAGTCAAGACAAGGACAGGGTACAGAATTTTAGAGTAGTTTTGGGCAAGATAGAAATATTAATAGAAATGTCCTAAAAGCAGAAATATACATAAGTAGAGATGATTGTGTATCAGTTAAATGCTTGAGGTGAGGGGTCAAAAATCTTATAGACTATTGACTTGCTCAGTCCATTCCATTTGGAAACATGCTAGAAAACGTGGAGGGGGAGGGGAGAAGCAAAGCCCTATTATATGTTTGGTCAAATAATACAAACTTGACTTCTGTAGATATATATGTTAAAGTATGAGGGGGAAAGGAATGATTGTTTTTAGTTTTTTTTAACCTACCAATTATTCGGATATTTTTCATCTTGCTAGAATCAATCATATATAAGACCTCAGAGTGCACCTACGGTAGTGGTTTGGAACCTCATTTTGTGTAACAAACACTTTTGGCAGTCTGGGAAACCCTATGGGCCTCTCCTTTCAGAGTAATTTTAAAAATCCATATTATAAAATACATAGGATTACAAGGGAAAGTCAAAAACAAATTTTCTCAAAACAAACTCTCAAGTTAAGACCCCTTTATGTAAAAGCAGCCTGGAACTAAGGATGAATCCCATCTAGAGTATTACTGTCAAGTGATCATTCAGACTTGGCTTGAATACTTTCTGTGATGGAGAAGATAGTATCTCCAGAGGCAATCTATTCTACTCTTGTTGAGCTGTAACTTTTAAAAAGTTATTTTCTTGTATGAACTAAAACTGCCTCTCTGTAACTGCTTTGTCATCTACTTTTGCCCTTTAAGGATAAAACAAAGCCAATAATAATAATAATGATAATAGCTAGCATTGTACTTCAAGGTTTGCAAAGTATTTCAGAAATATTCTCTTTCTGATCCTCATAACAGCCTTGTGAGATATGTGGTACTAAAATTCCCATTTTACGCAAGAGAAAACTAAGGCAGACAAGTTAAAATTACTTACCCGAGATTATACAGCCAATAAGTGTCTAAAGTAAGATTTGAAATCAGATTGTCCTGAGTCTAGGTCCAAGATTCGACTCACGGTGCCACCTGACTTCTTATCCACTTCCTTTTTCATATGATAGCCCTTCAAATACTGATGACAGCTGTTTGGTTACTTTTAGCCTTCTCTAGTCTAAAAACCTGTAATTCTTTCAGTTCATCTTTGTATGCCACGTCAAAACCTAATTCCTTACATTTGACCCAATATGGCAATTTGGATGCCAAAATGGTGGCATCAAAGTTATTTCCATGGTTGTACACTGTGATGTCCCAAACACAGAATGGTAACCCTTTTTGTAAGATAATACAGAGAGAAGAGACTGCTAAGAAAAAAAAAGAAAAGCAAATAGAATATTAGAACCATGCAACCTGTGGACTTTTGTATAAATTCTATTGATTCTTTAAAGGTTTATTGGAATGGGGAAGAAAATTCCTGAGTATAATTTCCTTTTGTACTTTATACAGGTGGCATTTGTGGGAAAATTAGAAATAGTCCTTGACTTAGGCTTTGGAGTTGCTAAGTTTCATGCTACAATTTTGCCATGTTTGTCCAGTAGAATAAACTTAATGGGCTTAAAGTTCAATACTTGATTTATAATCCTGTTAGGTTTTGTTTCGAATCTATTTTTAATCTGACATGCGATTTGTTGAAATACTTCCAGGGGACTTGAAAACTAAACTAGCTTTTGAGGTCTATTACTGCTTGATGCTTCTATGATTGTGTCTTGGGAAATTCTTTTTTTCCTTCTGGAAATTAGAGATATTAATAACATCAGTATTCTTCACAGTCAAATGATAAAGCCCCCAAACTAGTTTCATTTCTAAATTTGATATTTTGTTCTAATGGAAAGATGGAGATTAATAACCTGTGTTTGTGTAGCATTTTAAAGTTTTCAGAGAGTTTTCATACACATTTTCTCATCTGATCCTTTACAACAACTCCTTCAAGTAGATAGAGCATGCATCATTGTCTCCATTTTACAGATGAAGAAAGAAAGGCACTGGGAAGTTGAGTGACTTCCCCAAATCAGAATCAAAAAGTGATCATGTCAGGAGCATAACCTAGGTCTTCTGCATTCTAGTCCAGTTTCTTTTGTTCATTACATAGTGTTGCCTTGGATAAGGAGGTTGCTATAGATTTTACTGCTTTGTCCTAGGAGGATGAGTAGAAGAGAAAAACAAAGAATCCAGCCTCTTTCTAAAGCAGTTCTATGCTTTAGATACAGTTTCTTTCCTGATGAAGTGATTATTGTGTAGCATCATTACTAGGTGCTTCAATTAGGGTTGAATTAGAGAAGGCAGAGGTGTTAAACCTCAGAACTTGAAGATACGTTTGATTTCCCTGGGGAAAGTTATTTGCCTTGCTTTCCAAAGAAACCTACCTAAAAGGAAGCATTAGTTTTTATGGGACTTTCCCTGAGTGTGTGTTTGCTTTGCCTTTTAAAGTTATTAGACAGTTTTATGGCAGAAATGTGCAACTTTGAAAACAAGGTGTTTCTTTCTCCATTTTATATAAATTAGTTTGATCTATTTCATTTTATCAAAGGCATGGGAAACATTAGTTTAATATTCCCTTTGTGGCACTAAAGTTGTTGGTGCCTTTCATTGTCCTTTGCTTTGAGAGAGTAGATATAACCTGATCCACAAAGCTTGCTACTAGTGGAAAATTCTATTTTTTTCTTTGGGGGATAAAGCATAATGGAAGTCTCATTAAACTTTGTATGGCAGCTGAAGAAACATAATTGGTTTTCATCTGACATAGGAACCATTGCCTTCATGAAGTGCTAAATAATGTCTTATATTCATCATGAACAGATTGTAAAAATGAAGTGAGAAAATTGTACCATTCAACAGAGGATAGAGATACACTGAACTTAACTTACCGGTTTTCTCAGTTGAACATATTTGTCTCCACAGTAGAAAATATTGATTAGCAAATAAAAGGGAACTGAATTCTTTTGTTTGCTTGGCATTTCCATACAACTATTAAAAACAATTTAAGTATTTATTAAATGTCTAGTGTACCAAGGCACTGTGCTAGGTGTCAGGGATTAAAAATAAACAAACTAAAAAGATAAAAACTAAACACTTGCCCACAAAGAGCATACTTTTTGCTAACGAGAAAATACATATATGCAAGTAAGCTTAAGTACCATCAAAGTATATGCAGAATCTTTGAGGGAGAGGAGGTATTACTAACATGGGAGCAAGTCCAAGAGGTAGCACACGATTTGAGCCTTGAAGGGAGCTAGGGAGTTTGAATGGCAGAGGTAGAGGAGGGAGAAATCCAGATATGTGAGCTAACCTCTGTGGACAGCTGGATCAGAAAGTCTTGGGTTCAAGTAATACACTTTGTTCTTTTAAAAATTCTACACTATTACGAATGTTTCATCCACTTTTTACACTCTGCCTCTAGCTGTAAATGCACTTGAATCATAAATACTGTGTTTCACATGAAACATCTTCTTTACTTTGGAGACAGTAAATTGCTTTCATTTTCCTCAGTGAAGAAAACAGTGAAATAAAAAACAAGGTCATTGACGGCACAGATGATATCCAGCTCACATAGCACCAAAATGTAAATTGATATGTTATGTTGTGTTACTTTACATTGTATTACATTACATTACATATACTGTATTAGTCAGAAACTTACCAAAGACATCAGACTGCTGACTGGTTACAGAATTTTTGTAATGGGTCTGAGAATCCATACATGCCCCAAGCCTTGTCTTTTTGTTCTTTATTTGACTTCAACAAAATTCAGGTTTGATGGGGGAAATATTCAAGATAGTTAAAGCCATGCTGAATAGTAGGAAAAGTGTTAAACTAGCAGACCCTATTACTTGCCGTTGAACTTAAAATATTAAACTATTTGATGAGCTAAATTTGTTCCTGCTTTTAAGATATGTAAGGGGATACCTGGAAAATGAAATAAAAATACCCATGGATTCCTTTCTTCTTTACTAACTGACTTGCATTTGATGATCAGTTGGCAAGTTTCCATGGACTACCTTCTTTGATTTCAGCGTTGCATTAAACCTACAAACCTAAGATAGGATTGATCTTCACCCTCAAGGATATTATGCTCTAACATTGAAGATAAGATTAGTCTACATGCTGAAGTAGAGACTTGTACAGAGTGACACATAAGGAAGTTCTCAGAGTTATATTATTTTACAGTTGGAAGATATAGTTCAACTGAGATGGAGTACTGAAGATTATGTGAGTCATTTACTTTGCTGTGACAAATTTACTGCTGCTGGCATCCTTGGCTAAAGAAAGTAGAACCTACATAGACCTGTGTTAAACCTTGTATCATAGTTCCTTTATTTTAACTGCCCTGTAGCACTCTAGAATCTTTGCTGTTATTTCTCCCTTCCATTCCCTTCATCTTTTTATTGCAGGATATGCAGTAATCCATCAATTAATATTTTTTGAAACCTAAACTAATGGGAAAATAATAGCCAAACTGTCATTGACAGTTATCATGAAGAGATTGTAAAAATGAAATGAGAAAATTTTACTGTTCAGCATATGTGAGAAAGAAATGCATAAAATTTAACTTTAAAACTTTGTAAAGTTTGTCTCCATGCTAGAAAACACTGGTTAACAGATAAAAGGGAGCTGAATTTTTTTGCTTGCAAGGCGTTTTTGATTCACTAATACAAACAACATTTCAATTGGATTGACATAAATGAAACAAATGATTGACTAATAGCCACTCTTCAGCTGATTATCTGTAGTGCCAACAGGATATTCACAGTGCTGACAGCCCTTGTAAATATGCAGGCATAGTTCTCAAGTGCAAAATATAGAAGATTCTCCATATAGAGGACAGAAGCAAAACATGTATTTATTTTGCTTTTTGGAGGAGGAGGTCAGGGCAGTTGGGGTTAAGTGACTTGCCCCAAGTCACATGGCTTGTAAGTATTAAGTGTCTGACACTGGATTTAAACTCAGGTCCTCCGGATTCCAGGGCTGGTGCTCTATTCACTGCACCACCTAGCTGCCCCCAAAACATTTATTCAGACACCAGAAAACCGAATCCCAACACCAGAAAGCCAAATCCATCATAGTAGCAGAGAAGTTAATACACCATAACACCACAGAAAGCCACACCATCCTTCAGCCTTCCCACAAACTAACACTCACAAGCCTAGGCATCTACTTGCCTGCCATCCTCTCTTTCCCATTGCCTAGCTGCTTGGATTCCCAGCTTCCTGTGGGCTCTACTCTATCCTTCTGCAAATTCCTCCTACCACAGGTTCCATGTGATGACATCCAACCTATTAGGTGGCAGGAAAAATCTTTGAAGCAGGGAAGGTCTTCAAATTCCCTTAGGCTTAATAAGGGGCAAGGAATATCTTCAAATTACCATTATCCTAACATCATGTATACACATATTTGTTCTCTTTTTAGGGCCCAGATTACGATAGATGCTCTATAACTACAAGTGTTCTTGAAAGTTTTAATACCCAGTTTTCTAACATAGAGTGTAAATGGAAGAATTCCTTAGTGGGTGAGGTCCTCTACGTGTTCTTGACTATATATGACATTGTGTTGCTTATGTCAAATTCGAGTACCTTTTTAGATTTTTCTGAGATGCCTTTGTCTGAAAAATCCTCAGATGAAAAACTAAGTGGAAGAAATTATTGTTCAAACTCTGATGCATAGGAATTTGGACAACTCATAGAGCTCCCTGAAAACACTTTTATATACTTTTATATTTAATCCCCATTGTTAACCTTTTCTCCATTATTATCTTAAGTCTAGACAATCAACAGAGAACATCTTTTAAAAATTTCTTAAAATGTTAGGCAAATCACACAAGCCTTGCAAAGAGTTGTTTTTTTTCTTTTTAAAGATCATCAAGATGCCCAGATTCTTAAAAGTTAGATCCTGTCTATATTTTTTTGTTACTATTGGATGGTTTCCTTCTCACTAGTATTATTTAAAAGATGTTTGTGCTAAGCACTAGGGATACAAAGAAAGACAAAAATAATCCCTGCTCTCAAGGAGCTTACAGTCTAATGAGGGAGACAACCTATAAATAACTATGTACAAAGAAAACATATACAGGATAAATTGTAGATAATTTCAGATGGGAAAGCAGTAGCATTGAGGGAGATCAAGAAAAGCTTATTGCCAGAAGATGGGATGTTAGCTGAGATGTGAAGGAAGCCAAGAGATGGAGAAGAGGATGGACAGAATTCTCCACTATGATCTCTCATTAAGTAAAAGGAATATTGGTACATACCAATAGAAGATTTTGTTTATTGTTTTCTGTATTTGTGATTTTATTTGAGTGGGAACTCCCTTCACTAATGTTCATAGACTTATACAGTCTCCTTAGGCACTAATTTGTTCACTGACATATGATCAGTATGTGTTGCAGGCAGGTCTTTCACATTCCAGTACTCAGTCCTCCAGTAACTACACACAGATTTTTATGAACAGGAAGAAGGCACAGCATATTCAATCTCTGTAAGAATCCCTCCTTCCCTCCCTCTGTCCCTCCTTCCCTTCCTCCCTTCCTTCCCCCTTCCTTCCCTTCTTCCTTCTCTCCTTCCTTCCTTCCTTCCTTCCCTCCTTCCTTCTTTCCTTCCTTCCTTCCTTCTTTCCCTCCTTCCTTCTTTCCTTCCTTCCTTCCTTCCTTCCTTCCTTCCTTCCTTCCTTCCTTCCTTCCTTCCTTCCTTCCTTCCTTCCTTCATGTGTGCCTTCCTTCCTTCCTTCCTTCCTCCATTCCTTACTTCGTTCCTCCCTCCCATCTTCCCTCCCTCCCTCCCTCTCTTCCTTCCTTCCTTCCT
>CM053599.1:117663514-117690945 GCA_028646575.1 Pseudocheirus occidentalis | reverse complement strand
TGAAACATTGCTCAGATAATACTGGGAGGAGGGGTACTCATTCAGTTCCCCTTCTTTTATCACACCATTGATGGCAGTCTATTAGAATTACTTAGGTTCTTATTGTGACAGAATTTTACCTCAATTTCGATTTGCTAATTTATTCTTCAAATAGTGTTGAAGAACACCAAATACCCAGAAACTGTTTAAGGGAGACAATTTGAAAGCCCTCCTACATATGTTTAAAGGAGAGAGAGTGACTATAACAACTACAGTAATAACAGCTGATTTTTATATCGTGTTTCAAGGTTTGCACAGCACCTTACATACATTATCTTCTTTTTTAACGTCATGAGAATCCCATTCTTAGCCCCATTTTATAGATGAAGAAACAGACTCAGACATGTTAAATGAGTTACCCGTAGTCACACAGCTAATAAGTACTGCAGGCAGGATTCAAACCCAGGTCTTTGCTGATTCCAAGTACAGCATTCAAATGGAATAGAGGAAGTGAAAAATGCTTTTTTGTTAGTTTTCACAAACTGAATCTCAGTAACATGAAGAACAGCCCATTTCATAGGCTTCTTTCTATATCTCAGTTCCTCAACATTTTAAAAATACTTGTCTTGACTGTGACATCTCATGAGATATGTGGAAGCTGAAACTAAAATTGTAGAAAAAATCTTCATGTTCTTTCATTTTGTTCCAAATTGTTTAGGAATTATGAAATGAAAGCATAATTTTATATGTTGTCTACCTCTAACTCTATCAGAATATAGTTAGATCCGCATGCAAAATGAAGATGGTCATGTTCACATTGTACGGTTGAATCATTTTTTTCAAGTCACCCTGAAATCCCCAGAGGAGGAGCAATAGAAAAAAACCCATAATAAATAGTTGAACATAGCAAATGGAAACTAACAAACTAACAGCCATCTTTCATTTTCTTTTTTTGTACGAATACTGTGTTGAAACATCTGTAATCACTTAAAGGGACTTCTCTGAAAACTCTTAATACTTATTTGAATTATTAGTTGTTGTTTATAAAGATTGCAATAAAATCCAGCTACCCCTAAAATAAAACTGAAATTAGAACAAATGCTATTGTCAGAACTTTTGGTTCTCCCTCCCCCTTTTCCTATTTTCCCCTTCCCAACCCTTCTTTAAAATTTGAGGGAGGTGAAGAGAGGAAATAGCAGTTAAGAGAATAGGGGTCATAAAGTGATCCTGCCTTTTCTGTTCTCTCCTCTGGGTTTATTATCTCAATAGGTATTTTCATTTCTTCATATTGTTTGGAGAAACAAAGACGTTTGTTGTTCATGAAATCTTGAGGAAAGTTAAAAGTTAGAAAAATAAAATTGGGAAAGCAAACTAACCAACTAAGAGCTTCTATAACTTTCAAAAACAAACCAGAGACAGATTCTATACAACCTTTTTTGTTTGGTGATTTGATTAGAATTTCTCTCCCCCAAAAGGGAGGGAATATATAGTGCTCAATGATTATTAATACTTGATTACTTACATTAAACATATGATTGCTAATTGTGTTTGTAAATGTCATAGAGAATGTCATGCTCAGAATCCGAATGGAAGAGGGATTCTTTATAGGTGGTGAAGAGGTCCAGTTACTGTTTGAGGATGACATTATGCTGATTACATGAAGCACCAGACACAAAAGGACTTTCTTTGGTGAAATCCATAGCCAAACCAAAAGAGTTAAATGTTACAATCTAAGTAGGAAAAGCTAAGTAGTTTTAAAATAGCTATGGTTTATAGTGGGATATGTGTATATATGTAATTATTTTATAACATATTTATTTATATATATGTATGTATGTATGTATATATGTATGTATGTATAGTAGGATGTCCACACATGAAGGACAGCCAATGAGAAGGGAGATGGGAGATGAAATGTGGTGTAAGTGGAGCAATGCCAGTAAGGTCCAGTAAGGGCTAGAGAAAAGATCAAAATAGTGATGCCACCTCCCCTTTTCTCAGTGTCTTTTTTTGGCTTTTTGGGGGGCAATTGGGGTTAAGTGACTTACCCAAGGTCACATGGCTAGTTTTTGTGTTAAATGTCTGAGGCCAGATTTGAACTTAGGTTCTCCTGACTCCAGGGTCAATGCTCTATTCACTGTGCCACCTAGCCGCTCTTCTCAGTGGCTTTTGATCAGGTGTTGACACAGAGTGGTGGTGATGGTAATGTCATCCACCCAGTTGTAAGGAGTACCTGAGGAAGCCTCCAGACCTAATACCTGTGAGGGACTGTGGTTAGGGTTGTGGCGAATGCAAAGACCAGTGTAGTAGCATTGGTGACAGTGGCATGTCCTCACTCTCAGTGGCAGCAGCCTTCACCTGACCAAGTTATATGGTGGTAGAGGCCTGATTTGTAGACAGTCTTGGCAGGCAGCAAACACGTGGTCACAGAAGGTAGAATTGGAGCCTTCTTCAAAAATAATAGAGATAAGCTGGAGGGTTGTGTGGAGAGGAGGTCTCTAATAATATCTGTCCCTATGAGGGAATGAGGTGGGAGGGCCAGTAAGGACAGTGTTCTCAGTTCCATATAGTAATTCCTGAGTCCCTCCAGAGCCTCTTCCCATGAATTCTTTTCTAAACAGTAAATTTTATTGATACCTTTTGTGTTTACATCACCTTCCTTCCCCAATGTATCTTTTCCCTTCTCCCTCCTCTTTTATCTGCCAGAGCATTCCTCATAGCAAAGAATTTTTAAAACAGGAGGAAAATAAGACATTCAGTAAAACAAATCAACATATTGAAAAAATAAATTAAATAAATTAAATGAAATGTACTGTTCCATATCCATAATCTCCCACCTTTGCAAGGAAGGTATCTTCTCCTATCCTTGGGGATCAAGCTCCTATAGTTAGGTCTGTGTGGAGGAACTTTAAGAGATATAATCTGACCTACAATATCGGAAGGAAAATCTCCAAATGAGTTATAGTGAGACACTTAGGAATTAAGAATGAGTCTTCATTCAAGAGCATTGCCTCTGGAGGTTTAAATCCCATCCAATCCCCAGTGGGTAGTTGGTAATACCCGAGTCATTTTAGGCATGATTTGATCTCCACATGCCTCAATTTTTCTCCTCTGCAATATAAGGGGGTGGAAGCAGATGCCTTTGGAGGTACCTTCTGGCTCTGCATTTATGATCCTTTGATCCATCTGCCTTTGCTCACACCATCTCTCATGCCTGAAATAGATACTCATCTTCTGTTCAAGGCTCTTTGTTCCTTTAAGAGCCAATTCAATTTCCACCTCCTCCATGAAGCGTTCTCTGACTGCCTTCCTTCCCCTTCTCTACTTTCTCAAGTTTCTTCTTTTCTTCATGTGTTCCTCTTTTCTGGTTTGGTAAGACTGGCACATTTCTGCTGGAATAATCTTTTAGAACCTAGGGATTCATCAGTGGAGTGAGATGAGGATTTTAGCAGAGGTTTCAAGTCCAACATCTGCCTAAATAGCCTGGATTATTTCAAGTAATTTTCATGGGAAGGAAGATTTGTTAAAATTTTGTTTTGTGAGGAAAAATTCATTTTCACTTTGTTTCTTTAAAAATGTCATTGATGGGGTCAAAAATGGTTCCCAAACTTTTTTTTTTGCCAAGAGGAACTGAAACACATTGAACTTTTAAGCTGTCGACCAAAGAAGGGTTTTGGACGGTCCAATTTTGAGACCAATTGCCAGCCTCTTTGTATTGCTCCACCTTTCTTCTTCTGCCTCTCCTTATCTTTCACTTTCTTATCTATTCTTTCTTTCCTTCTCATGTCTCTCTACGGAGGACTTTGTGCTTACATGGATAGAGTTTCTGTTGTGATCTTCCTAACACCAAACAGAGAAGAGCAAGCAGCAAACCACAGCTGGAAGTGGGGTGGTTTTTGGACAGGGAATAGACTGCAGGTCTCTGAGTATGGGGAACAATGTTGTCACAGCTCAAACTAGGGTACATCCTTTGTGAAATATTACTTTAATTGATCATTAAATAAATATAAAAAATCCACAATCATTTATGATGTTGTGACATCAAGCATAGTCATTATTTATTGTCAGCCAGCAAGTATTTATAAATGCTTACTCTGTGCTAGACATTGTAGAAAGATTTCAGGGAGACAGAGATTGGAAAAAAAAAAGAAAAAAAGAAAGAAAAAAGAAGGTGCCTGCCCTCAAAGTGTTTACCTTCTACCTGGGGAAATAACTTATACATAAGTAAATACAAAGCATATGCCAAGTAAATATAAAATGATTTAGTGGAAGAGGCATTAGCAGCAGAGGGAATTACGTATAGGGTCATATACTGGAACTGACTTTTAAAGGAAATTAATGGATTCTAAGAAGTAGGAGGGACATTCCAGGTTTAGAGAACAATTATTTTTGCATAATTGTTTTGTTTGTAACGGAGGGGTTAGTGTCAGAGGAGGGTATACCTGAAAATTATTGTGTTGTAAAAAAACTAAAAGCATGACTAAAACTTAGTCTAAAAAAAGTTTATGATGCTTTATTCTAAAGGAAAACATTTGGTATAATTTTTGGACAACACTTGCTTTGGGGAGGTTTCAAAGGCCCCATTTAGTTCTATTCCCATCTCCATTTGTGGTTTCCCTTCTCTGACCTAATTTTGATTTGACCTAAAGTCTTTGTTGCCTTCTGGTGTTTTATTGTTATTATTTTGTTGTTTAAGAAAGGGGTTCCAATCTGAGATTTCATTGTTGTAGGGAACTCCTTCCTCCACCTCCAATGCAATACTCTAAATTTGCAGACTCAGATTGTTCCCCATGGCCTTGGAAGATTAGGTTTCTTGTCCATGGTCACTGTCTGTATTAGAAGAGGACATGAGCCTGGGCAGCACTATGTACACAATGCGTGCAATGTGGCCTCGGATTGATATATCGATTTGCAGCCCCATTGGACTTCTTCACTTCAGAAGACCTCTGCCTAAGCACTCTAGTTTGATGAGCTATTGTTACTGCCTGTCTTTCAGGTACAGGAGAGAGCGGCAAAAGCACATTCATTAAGCAGATGAGAATCATCCACGGATCAGGCTACTCTGATGAAGACAAAAGAGGATTCACAAAACTGGTCTATCAGAATATATTTACAGCAATGCAGGCTATGATCAGAGCCATGGACACGCTCAAAATCCCATACAAGTATGAACACAATAAGGTAAGCTTTGCAATTTGTTTTTTACACTTCCTATGATAAAAACAATACTGCATTGCCAGTGGTCTTTGGAAAGTTTCTGAAACATAGAGAGTTTTTTTGGCCTTCCCCAAAAGATATCCAGTGAACAGTGGGTTACTTGTAGGGGATGTGTTTTAATAGCCTGGTTATTTATTACTGTTCTGATGTCATCAGAGAAAGCCAGATGTGAATACATTGTCGTATATGTGGTGCGCTTGTTTCTTTTAGAGGTGCCTTTTGTTGTGGCATATTAAGTGGACGTGAAGATGCTTGGCTTCCATCTTGTATACGCTTGAACCCCAAAGTGAGGTTTAACCAGTTTGAAACCATGACACAAAATGGCTCAAGCAGGAAACTTCCAACAGAAACTGACTGTGGTGTCTTAGCTCACACCCTGTACACTTCATTTACAAAGAAAGGAAAGCATTTTAGGGCCATTGCGTCTGGTTTAATTTTAAACTTCCTAATTGGCTTTTCAGAGGGCTGCAGCCTCAATTTTTTTTTCAAAACAGCCCAGTCTTACATCTGTTTTTACCCAGATATACATGTCATCTTTCAAACATGGTGTCCCCAGCTAGATACACTTGTGATAGTGACACCTACCAAATGGTAAGGCAAGAAAGAAATATTTTTGAACTTTTTATTTTTAAACAATAAAAATACACATTGCAAGTATCTAGTAGCATGTTTATTAAGGAACAGAATTCTTTGTTTAGAAAGAAGTGGAGAAAGGACTATGATTAGATCAGACTGCAAGGACCTTTAAATATTCATATATTTATCATGATATCTAATGAGAGTTTGCTGGAGGATGATGCATGTGAATCCATAAAAAGTGGCAGTCAGAGGGCACATAAAGTGGCATAATTCAGATTTTCCTATGGCATTTTGCCCTTTCTTGCCACCTTTACTCCTCCCCTCCCCTCCCCTCCCCTCCCCTCTCCTACCCTCCCCTCCCCTCCTCTTCCCTCCCCTTTCCTCTCCTCTCCCCTCCCCTCCCCTCCCCTTTCTCTCCTTTCTCCCTCTCTCCCCCTCCCTCCTCCATATTTCTGCTGTCTAGAAGTAATATGCATCAGGAAGATCTGGGCCCAATCCTTTCTCTTAAATGTACTGGCTGTATGATCCTGGGCAAATAACTTTTAACCACCCAGGTTAAGGACTCTAGGAAACTTTTTGAGACTATAACTTTAATAGCAACTTATGGAACTAATTTCTTGGCTAGAATTTCCCTAATTGGAAGTTCCCTACTTTAAGATACCAGCAGTTCAAACCAAAAAAAAATCTCCAGCACCTAGCAGCCATTTGGCACAGTGGATAGAATGCCAGCCCTAGAGTCTGGAGGACCTGAGTTTAAATATGACCTCAGATACTTTGTCGCTGTGTGACCCTGGGCAAGTCATTCAACCCTGTTTGCCTCATTTTCCTCATCTATAAAATGAGCTGGAGCAGGAATTGTAAAACCATTCCAGTATTTTTGCCAAGAAAATCCCAAATAGGGTCACAGAGAGTCAGACATGACTGAAACTATTCAATGACAATAACAAGCACCGAGCAGAGTGTCTTGAATAGTAGGGGCTTAATACAAACTCCTACAGACATTTGAATTTAACTGTGGGGTTTGTTGCCATTGCAAATGTCTTGTCTTGACCATCCTCATTTAAGATTTGGGAATAAGGTGGATAGTGTGTGTGTACATTTGTCTAGATTTGCAAATGATCTCAAGGCAACACAATTTGGTATCCACCCAGGGCAGCAAAATAGATGAGATCAGCCCAAGGTGATAGAGTCTTGCCTTTGAATCATCTTTCTTCTCTCTAAATTAAGAAAATAGGGTGGTTCCTTCTAGTGAAAGTTCAGCTACTCTGTAGTATAGAATAATCCTATGCTGCCATCAGAGACAAGGCCATCCTGGAATTGATTCCTTGGTAGTTTTCTGTTTGGCAGGAGCTGTCCACATAGAATAAGCCAGAGAGAACAAATCACCTGTGATTAATAGGATATATTCTGTTACTTGAGAGATGTTTGAGCATCATTGATCAGAGCATTAAATTCTGGAAAGAATTAAGAAACGCTTGGTAATCTAAAGTTAAGGATTAAACTTCCTTTGATCTCTATGCAATTAGGTGACCTCTGTGTTTCTGTGATTCTATGAACTCTATTCAGCCAGGGGAAATGAAAGATCTGTGAAGGTGTAATCCTTTGGTATGTAGTAGCATTTGTGATTCAATCCTTAAGGCAGAATTATAGGCAAAATAATGAAATTCCGTCCACCTTGAACTTAAATTACCACTCAAGACATTTCACATTTAACAAGAGAAAATCAGGATTTCCCCTCCCTCTCCCCCCCCTCCACTCTTTTTCTATTAACTGGGTATTTTCTCATATACTGTGGCATCGTCCCATGTAAGCTTAGTGCACTGTGACTATTCTTACCAAGTCTTATAGGAATACAGAGTTCATCTCAAGACAGCCTTGCTCATTAAACATTAACAGCAGCAGCAACAGCAACAACAAAACTCTCAGGGAAGGAAGTAAGAATGGAAGATTTCTCCAGTATTTTAAAAGTCTATTTTGTGATGCTTATTTCCGTGTATTCATTTGACTGAGTATGCCAAAGAGGGTTGTCAAGGATGCTGAGTATTTGGGCCATTATAACAGACTAGAGTAGGCTACCAAGTTCCCTGGGAACCAGACATTTAAAACTTAAGAATGGATTTTCTACTTGTCATATCTAGATTCTCTGTGTCGTTTCTGCCAAGTTACTGCTATGATAGATTATTTTTTTTTTGTTCAGTAACAGTTGAGACAATCTTGAAAGGTTTCTTCTTTGATTATTAATGAGAACTTCCATTTATTCAGAATGATTTGAGAACTGGTTGCTGTGACTAAGTTACATTGTGACTCATTGAGAGACGATTCAGGTGAACCTATATAAACACAGAAAGTTGTTAGGAAGATATAAATCCTTGGTGTCAGCTACTTTACCTGTAATTTGCCTTGTTCTCATAAAGCTAATGTTTTACAGACAATTCTAGGAATTTGTGACATTTGGTTCCAGAGAAAAGGGATCAGTGCTATTTGTTATATTTGTTATTATTTTGGTATGGACCTGTAATTTCACTGCTGTGGGGCAATCTCTGGCTAATTCAAAGTGGCAACTGTTTTGTATCTTGGAGAGTTTCCTGGGGGACTGAGAGGTTTCTATTTCCCAACTGTTATATAAAAATTCTTCTGGCTGTAGTATTTGCCAAGAAAGGCATAATAATCTATTGTTAAAAATTTTAAACATCTAGATATGGACCATGTTGCAAACTACTTTCTGACTTGACCAAGTATATAATGATTTTCCATTCTTTAAATTGTTTAACTCCTGCTTACGGAAGTACCCTAGTCACTAAGGTTATGATTACTGCTACCACAAGGCCCTACAATGTCCAAATGTATTTTGTGTTCCATATTGAATCTACACGGATCTCTCACTGTCTTAATAGATGGTTGTTGCCAAAAATTTAATCATGTGGTGACCAATCTTCTGGTAATGAGCCTGTCTGGATTTATCTAAGTTGCTAAGTTTAGTTAAAGTTCCTTGAATGACAAACTCGTGGTCTATCATTAGGCCCATGCTCAACCGAGGCCTTTCTAGCTTGGTAGACCTTCCAGAGCATGAATTTTGGGGGCATAACTTCAGGAGGCCAAGGAAATCTTTATACCATCATGAGGCATCAGAGTAGGAACTTAATGAAATATTTTTTTGTTTTTCAAAACTGAGAATAAGACTAATAAACTAATGAAGTTTATAAATAGCTGAATGCCATTCCTGTAGGCTCAAATTTGTTAACCTGTTCAATTTAATTTAGGAAATTTTTATTGAGGTTTCTGTGTCCCTGGCACTGTGATAAATACTTTGGGAGATACAAAGAAGCTTGGCCTACCTTTAAGGAGTTTGTAATCTAGATTAAGAAACTAACCGTGTGTATGTCAAAAAATTAATATCTAAACAATTAGTAATATCTGAGCTGAATAAAAGTCAGTTAAAATAACTTTCACTAAACACCAGTCTATATGCAATGACATTATTCCAGGAGCTGAAGATATAGACAAAAATTAAACCGAAACTCCGATAAGTATGATTGGATGATAGGAAAATTGAGGAGGGAAAGAAAATTTAACAAGTTGGGAAATCAAAGAAGGCTTCATAAAGGAGGGGCTGCCTGAGTTGAGCCTTGAAGAGGGAAAAGATTTTGAGGGAATGGGATGGAGAAGGGAAGTCATTGTATTTCAGGCACAAGGGACAGATTGTGCAAATTCAGAGAGCTGGACAATCAATTTTAAGGAATAGTTACTATTACAGTTTGGCTGGAAAATAGACTTTTAAATACATTTGAATACATACAGTTAGATGGAAGTATGCTTAAATGCCTGGTCTGGTTGAATGAGATCTGCCATATCCTAGAGGCAATGGGCATCCACTGGATTTTTGCATTTGGAGAGTGACAAAGTGAAATCTAAGTTTTAGATTAGTGGAAAATGAGTGGAATATGGGCTGGAGAATGGAGAGATTTGAGGAAGAGGAGACCAATGAAAATGCTTTTAGAGTAGTACAAATTACTCTAAGGTGATTAGAGTCTGAAGTAGGACTGTTTATGTGAGTGAAGAGACAGGAATAGATACTGAAGATGGTTTGGATGAGGAATTCCCAAGACTTGGCAAGCGCTTGGATATTGGGGTGAGGGAAAGGGAAGAGGCGGGAGTGATTATGAGGTTAAGAATCTAGGTGACTGGGAGATTGTGTGGTCTTCTAATCAAAAAGGGAAGCTTAGAGGAAAGATTATGTTGGGAAAGACTGATTTTGATGGGAAAATGAGTTTGCCTGTAGATTTGTTGAATTTAGAAAGACTCTGGGGCATCCAAGAATACATGTCCAACAGACAGTTTACGATGCATGACTAGAGTCCAGGAAGAGATTAGGGATCTCTATATATGTGTATGTATATATATATATGTGTGTGTGTACATATTATTTAAATGTTTGTATATAAAATGCATTTAGATACATATGTGTATGTATGTTATCTATGTAGAGATGGTACAATGGCTTCTTAATATTTTGATAGTTTTGTATGTCTTTTAATGCAATTACTTGTTGACAACTACTGAGTTTGGAGTACTGACCAACTTTACAACAACTAAAAACACTCAATTCTTAGGCTAGTCAGCATGTAATTAAAAAAACCCAATAACCATAAATATAGCTTTTCAGCAGTGTCTTGTACATACTAAGTTCTTAATAAACTATACAGTTTATTTGTTGAATTCCGTTTTTTATTGCTGTACCACCATATATTCACTCTGGATTCAAAGGCAAATGATTTTTATTTTCACAAAAATTTCATAGCTTGTACATTGAAATAACTATTTAAAAACACATCAAGGTGTTAGTATTTATGTTTGCTACAAAGTAATTTTTGAGTTGTGAATGTGACGTGCCAAAATATTGGCATTGCTTTTGTTTCTGCTTGAATATGAAATTGGCCACAGGAAACCAGAGGAAGGAAACAAAGGTAATGGTAGTTTGGGAATGTAACATAGACTTTCTTTATGTAGTACTCTACTTTCTAGGAACTGTTGATTCCTGGACTGGGTACTAATAAATTTTAAAGTTTTGTCAGAAGTAAAGGCCTGTTCTTCCCAGCTTTGTATAAAATTTTGTATTCGAGATTGCCTGTAACCATAACCAGTTGTGAAATAGATGAAATTTAAAGAATCTAGATTTTTAAAGGAAAGGAACAAATGTGTGCCCTCTCTCCCACTTCCTTTATTTCCCTGAGCTTTGTCGCTTTATTTGTCTTGAGTTTGGACTTATTTCTAATTCCTACTTGACGTTTTACCTTACTAACGACAGGATCAAGAACTATCAATAAAAGTGGTTAAGTATTATGCACTTAGCCAAATCAAGTCAACAGACCTTCATTAAGTGTCTAGTAGGTAACTAGATGACACAAAAGGTAGCCAGAAGACACAGTGGATATATAGTGGACAGAGAGGTGGCCCTGGAGTCAGGAAGACTTAAGTTCAAGTATTGACTCATGCACTCAGTAGCTCTTGGACCTTGGACAATTCACTTAACCTCTGTCTCAGGTTCCTCAGCAGAAAAATGAGGACAATATTATCCTCCTTTGTGGGGATAACATAAAATAAAAATAAAACCCCTGTTTCATCCTAAACTATAAAAGAGAATAACATTGAGCATCAAATGATATATTTGTACTATCCAAGAACCTGGCATATGGTAGACACTTAATAAATGCTTATTTCTCTTTCCCTATATACATGACAATGAACTTTGTTTAGTTCAGGTTATTTTTTCAAAAGAATCCATCCTTAGTTATGACATTTTATGGTAACTTGTCCTGTCCTCATAAATTTTTCTGACTTATTCACTGACTTTGACACTTTGGTTGGCTATTAATAAAAAAGGAGATTTAAAATACCTGGAAGCAATCAACATGGCTGTGGATTTGTCATTTATATCAACAGTTTTAGAAAGATGATATAATGGATTTGAACCTGGATATACTATAGGATGAATCACAAGGACTTAATCCTTAGTCCCTTTGAAATCCAGAAAAATTAAGTATGTCAGTACATCAAGGATCTTTTATTCTGTATGGGAATGCCATTCACCAACTGAATCCATCTGTAAATTAGTAAATATATTTTAATAGTAGCTTATCAGTGATTCTCTTTCTCCTTTGCTTTCCAAACTCTTTCTCTTTCCCTCCCTTTCTCTGTCTTTGTCTCTGTCTCTTTCCCTCCCTCCCATCCCTATCCTCTGCTATTATTATGTAGCTTTGATAAAGAAGGTTCAACATCAATTTTCAAAAGTAAGATGACATTAGGATACTAAAATAGAAGCTACTACTCCTTTAAAATGAGATAGCATATGTTAAGCCCTTTGCAAACCTTGATACAATATATAAATGCTCTTACTATTGATTATCATCACTACTTTCAATTCAATATCAGTTAAATCTTTGTTGGAACAACGTTTCCATTTTGGAGCTTTACAGTAGGGGCAAGGTGAGTTTAGAGGAAATTGAAGGAAAAACCAAAAACTGGTCACTTACTAAGACTAATAGTGGGATTAATTAACCTAGAATTTTAATAAGGCATAGTAAATAGAAATTTACATCAAAAGAGAATAATGGCCAATAGTTCTCCACATTCACTGAGGAAACCAAGAGAATGTAAGTACCAGAATTTCAGCATGAGAGATTTGGGTTAGTTCCATGCTGAACTTAGATTGGAACTTAAAGACAACTTTATTGAAAGTGACAGGACTAATGCATAGATAGGTTATGAAATCTTCCTCTCTTCAGATTTTTAAAAATAGGCTATCTTGTTATCATGTGAAATACTTTAAGGCTGATCTCAGGGGTGGAAGAGTATGGGTTACATTAATTTCAAGTTCATTTAATTTTCTTCTTCTGTGATTCAAGATCTATAGACAAGAGATTATTGATACTGTAATTATATGGCTGCAATTCAGAGGTTTTTCACTTTGACTTTCTTTTGGATATTTTAGAAGAACTATGTAATTTTAACTTAGGATGAAATTAAAATTATCTAAACATTTAGTGATTGTTAAGTCCCTAACCTTCACTCTACAGAGAATTTTCTCATCCATGTCTTACTTTTCTTTAAAGTATTTGATGTTATATTTAACAAATGACTTAACACAGACATGCACACACACACACACACACACACGCACACGCCCCGTTTTGTCCTTATTCCAGGGTCCTTTTTTATTTTATAGGAGTAAACTGTAAACTTTCCATTGTCTACTTCTGCAAATCTTAGAAGAAAAATGCTGGTTTAAAATAATACTAAAAATAATCAAGAACAGCAGTTACGTAGCATGTTAAGGTTTTAAAACACCGCAAACATGTTATTTAATCTTTATAATAGCCCAAGGATATCGGTGCAATTATTATCTCTGTTTAACACACGAGGAAACTAAGGAAAATTGAGTGAAAGGATCCCATAGCTAGGAAGTGTCTGAGGCCAGATTTAGGCTAAGATGTTGCTGATTCCAGGTTCAGCACCCTATCCGCTGTACTACATAGCCTCCCCAAGCTGCCTGAATGGCCTTCAAGATGGTATATAAACACTCACCCTGACATGGATATATCATTCCATTCTCTCTCCACTATGCAGCTAGATTGATCATGATCTGATCAGTATCGCTTTTCTGTGCTTCTTTGAAGATTCAGAACTGCTTTTTCCCAAACCCATTCTTACCCATTAGTTATCCTCAGCTTCTATGTTGCTGTGTCTGCTTGGAAGCTATATAAAAACAAAACAGAAACACAATATTATCTCCTGCTTTTAATGGCAAGAATGAAGATCCTAAGATAGCATGGTACAGTGAAAAGAACATTTAACATTAGAGTTCTAGTTTTGGAAGCTGGGTTCAAATTCCTCTTTGAACTTAAACTTTTAACTTCCTTGGGACCAGTTTCTTCAAATGAAAAATGAGGGTTCTGTATTAAATGACCTCAGAGGTCTCTTCTGGCTCCAGTTCTGTGATCGTAAAATCTTAGGCCCCATTTCCTGTACTCTGGATAAGGTTATATCAGAGTTAGTTCCTAGGGTGTAGACTATGGAAAATGAGCTTTAAGTGTTAATTATCTGGGCTGTGGCCCCCTGAGTTCATTGCTTTGCACTTAGTATCCCAAGGAAAAGTGAGCAATGGGCTTTCTTAGATTTTCCTTTCCTAATGGGCAGGTTGTAGAAAGCAACGTCTAATTGCTTAACATTGTTATGGTTATTTCAAACATCTTCCCTCTCTCCCTATGGCCTAACTTTCTTTTCTCCTTAAGGTGGCTATGTTAGTCACAGAGCTCAATAATAACACTTTAATTTTTCCCAGTTTACTAATATGGCATTTTTATTACTGGTTACCTCATTTAGGAATGGTCAGGGAGCTGCTCCATGATTTCATAATCACTTATACTTAGGACCATATTCCTTCTTCATGCCTCACATGGAACTCCCAATGCCATCAGTGAGAGCTGGACTGATGAAATAGGTCTCTAATAAGTTATTAAACTTTACAGAGTATGAATTCATTTTTTGCCAACCTCTGTTTAGAGGCTCTAGAACTCTGTATTAGAAGACTCAGGTTCGGGGTGGCTAGGTGGGTCAGTGAATAGTGCACTGGCCCTGGAGTCAGGAGGACCTGAGTTCAAATTCGGCCTCAGACACTTAACAGAAAAACTAGCCGTGTGACCTTGGGCAAGTCACTTAACCCCAACTGCCCTCCAAAAAGCAAAAAACAAAAACAAAAAGAAGACTCAGGTTCAGAGGACTTTTCTTCTCTGTGATCTTCATAGCCTTAGAGTATCAGAAAAAGTTGAACAAGGTTATCTACATTTTTATTTCCTCTTTGTTTTGTGCTTTCCAACTTTGTGGAAGGCTACTATCTAAAGTAGTATCCCAAACCAAATTAAAATGTAATTGAGAAATGTTTAATAAAACAACAAACATGATACAAAACAGATAATATTACTTTGTCATTTTCTATGTCAGTATGTGGTCCAAGGATTCTATTTGAGTTTGACACCACAGGTCCAAAAATAAAAATAAGCCCTCTATATGAGGACTTTATATGAGGGCTTTATCCTTAAAGGAGATGCCATGGACTGTTTTTATTATTTTTTCCCAAAAAGTAACCACCACCACAATGCTGGAATTTCTAAACATAGAGCAACAGCACTCTATAGCATAAAATTTCATTTTTCTATTTCTTTTGGGGTAAAGGTAGTCATCTCATTTCACTGGAATCACAGAGTCAAATCGATGTTTTAAGCATCTAGTTATGTGTGTTTTTATATTTGTTGATCTTTGCATTAGAAAGGACATTGCTAATGGTGTTACTATGCTTATATTTGAGTATGGCTGATAAGATTGATGAAGACCAACCATCCCTTTTCTGCTGCATATATGAGATGACTGATCACTGACCTTTGCCTGTAACTACTATCTTCAGAGTATTTATGTCATAGTAATTCTACTTTCCTTATAAAGACACCCTCCATATCAATAGAGGATGACTTGACCTTTGAGTTCTTTTCTCTCTCTCTTTGGAAAGTTCATGTCTAATATACCTATTCTCAGTTAAACCACACTGCTTAAAGTTGCAGAAAAATGATCACAATAATAATGATGATAATTATATATATCAGGTACATTTAAAGATAAGTTCTTCTATATAATATGAAGATGTTGCTGAACTATTGTTATTAGACCATGGGGACTTATGACACATAAGAATATAAGGGTAACTTCTCAGTAATTTTCCCAGTTGTAGCAATATTAGTTCACCTGCATTTTATAGGCATTTATTTTTATCAATCAGTAATAATCTGTTAAGTACTTATTATGCATATACTAGTCATTGGGTTAGCTACTGGAGGGGGATACAAAGAAATACAAAGAAAAGTGAAATAGTCTCTGATCTAAATATGATTATATTCTATTAAGAATAACAGTATATATTTGTGAAATGGCAGACTAATCTGGAACTGTGGAAAAGAGTTTTCTTCTTTATAATGCTAAGTGCTCTGTATAAAAGGATGTAGCAGTGTTGGCCCTACTTTTATCACATATGGGTCCCCTTGTCTAACCACATTAGATGAGGTCATGGCATTGGAAATTCAGGGTTCACCATCCTTTATTTGTTTGATATATGAGTTGATGGAATGTTCCACTGACCCCCACCCCCAACTATAGACCCAAATGTGCCTGGATGGCAAACCTTTGCTTGGTTTCTCACACAGCAACTCTGACCAAGAATCAGCAAAGGCTTAGACCTAGGATTTCACCTATGGGTGATGGATGTTCATGAGAATAATATACCTGAATGATTACATGCATGTTTTGGAGCAAACAGTTGTTTGGGTTTAAAACATAAGGATGAGATATGTCTGTAGTGTTTAAAAGAGACAGAATGGGAATTGATAAATTTTTCTTGAGCTGAAGTGGGGTTCCTCCTTGTTTATTCATCTACTATCACAGAGAAGCACATCACAGTATTGAATTCCAATATGGATCTAGAAGGGTGGCCAATAAGTTGTCTCATCTCTACCTTTCCCAATAGTCCCCAGTGGAATACCTGTGATCAGTAATAGATGCTACAGAAACAAGAGCAAAAGCAAAACAGATCCAATTTTCTAATAAGTAATTACTGGTGAAATTTAGTAAATACTTGTGAAAGTAAATTGAAAGGAAAGAAAATAACAAAAAAACTCTGCTTTACTGCATGTGAAGATTTGTACAAATTACAGTATTTTAATCATGTTTCTTATTTTCAGAGAAACATGATAAAGACAGGGCAAGCCAGGAGTGTGGGTCTACAGGAGGTCTAGCACAATCATGCTGAGTAATGCTAAGGGTATTTAGGGAGCAAGGGAAGAGTCTAGTACTGGGTCATATAACCAAGAATTAGGATGGTAAATCCCCCTACAATTTCTCCCACTATTTCTAAAGTATAGGTTAGATCATTTTACTTTCCTGCTAACAGAGCTCTACTGGCTTCCTATTGTTTTTAGAGTAAGCATTTGTGTAAAAGTGCCTTTTTTTTGACATTTAAAATCACAATCTTATTCTATTCTTTTTTTAGCTGTTTATTAGAATCATTCCCCTTTACTCTATTTTCAAGTAAAACTGACCTGCTTTTTTGTTCCTCCTACTCAGCATTCTATTTCCTGTCTTTGTTTCTCATGCCTGTAATGCATTCCTTCTTCACCTCCATCTCTTTTAAAATCCCTCCCTTCCCAAATTACTTTGTATATACCTTATAGCTACAGTATATTTACTCATATGTGTACATGGTGTTCTTTCCAATCAAATGTAACCTCCTTGAGGGTAGGAATGATTGAATTTCTATTCCTGATTCCATAGCTACCAGCCCAGACCCTGGCATACAGTTGGCCCTTAATAAATTTGCACTGAATGAATAAATGACTTGAAACTAAAAATTCAAAATGATACCGTGAGGATGATTCAGCATAATATGACACCACTAAGTTTGGTTATAGGCCAGATTAAAACCCTGGCCAAATCATCCGGAAAACAGTTTAATAGTACCTAGAATCTGAAAAATGCCTCCTAAAAACAAAAAACCTTACCTCAACACCAGTCAATAAATGAATTAAAAAAGTAGTCAACACTACTTTTTTGCACAACTGCCCTACAAAGAATATTGAATTTAGAGTCAAAGGATTTGGGGTTCAAATTATGACAGCCTTTGTGCTGCCTGTGTGATCTTGGGAAATTATTTAATATCTCTGTGACCTCAATTTCATCATCTGTAAAATGAAGGGGTTAGATTAGATGACCTCTTTGGTCCTTTCCAGCTTTAAATGTTTGATCCTCTGACCTATGACATCTGATTCTGTTCTCATTGAGAAGAAAGATACCAAAAAACCAAAACAAAACCCCAAACCACCCTCCCACACACACATACACATGCACGCGCACACACACACACAAGTTCTGAAGCTTTTTCTGGAAGACCTCACAATCTTAAGGGGAGACATGCCACATAAACAAATCTGGGAGATTTTTAACAATGGACTTTCAAAACAGAGCCATCCAAACAGAAGAATAGGCCTGCTGTGGACTCTTTTTAAACTAATCCTAGCAACTATAGCAGATACACATAGCCTTGTTTAGCCTATTTCAATAGGAAGTTGGAAAGTTGATGACTTGAATGCTCCTGGTTAACTCTGAACAGAATCAAAAAGAAAACATGCATAATCTTACTCTTTTAGCTCTGAATTATGGACCTTTAAAAAATTGAAGTGATGCCTTTTTTACTAATTAGGGAGAAAACCAATTTAATTAAAGTTGAGAGAATGAGGTACAGAAGGAAGTCCAAGGGACCTTTTTGGGATACAAGGAATACCTATGTTTTTCCTTCTGTTCATCATTTTACTCTTGTCCTTGCATTTTCTTTTTATTTCTAATATATATTATGAAGAATTTATAGATGATATAAAGTTCTTCTTTTTGTAAGAATTATGCCCTTTTTTCATTTTGTCTTCACAGGGATACATACATATTTACATATGCCTGCTACATAAATATGCTTTTAAATTATATTTCTTAACACATTCTTACACATTTCACCCATGTATAACTGTATATACAGATATAGGTAAAAATAAAAAAAAACTACTTATCAACAAACTAATGTGCTTTTAAAGAATAAAAAAGATTTGTTTTGTCATATACCACATTATAGTCATAAAAATCATTAGAGACCTTAAAAGTCTAATTACATGATATATGTAAAACTGCATTTATATAAACCAGTATACATTATATTTTTCTGACTTTAATTTCTAATATGCATTTGCTAAAAAGGCTTTAAGTATATTATTCTTATTACTATTTAACAATAAGACTGGACTCATGCATTTTAATTATGTGCATTGCCGTAATTGTTCTAAATAAGTACAGGAGGTGACATTTATTTACTGAAAGATGCCAAAAAGCCTACCAGCCTCCTTGAGATACACAGTGTTATTAGACTGATAAGTATGCTATCTCCTTGCATAATTCACACTTCCTTTGTGGTAAAAACTGTAACGGTTTTGAGATGTAAAGACTTTGACAGAGGATAGATACCTTTTTCTCTGGGGAAAGAACAGTGATTTTATTGTCATTTTTCCAATCATTTAGGAGATTATCTTTGTGTATTTTTTCAGACTGGTCTATCCTTTAATATCCTGTTTTTCATTTTTTGCCATTCTAATGCATTATTAGTCAGTTGACAACTTTTCTTGAGTTCTTGCTGTCTTCAGAGCATTATAATAGGCACCATAGGTGGGAAGCTAGAATGCATAGTCCTGATCCTTAAGATAACAACAATACAGCTGTGAATGCAAAATATCTGCTCCAGGTTTAGTTTAAAATTGAGTTTGTATAATCCAACATGCTTTTTCCAGCCTATGTGGGAGACGGTTCTTTCCCCAGGTTGCCTTCCTTTTCTGTACTTCCTGTCTTGCCTTCTTTTCATGCCCCCCACCTTCTAGCATACACAGAGAATAGTTAGGATATTTTTTGACTTGAATTAAGATTGCTTTACCTTCTTCTCTTTCTCTTCCATGGAGAATGAGATGTCAGTGGTAGTGGTGGTAAGGTAGGGGAGGGAATCCTACTTGTTAACTTTAGAGGGTAGCATTGGCAGGGAATATGGTGTTCTCTCACTGTGTGTATTCATTCTCTGCCTTTCATCTATTAGGGCACTGAGCCATAAATTATCTTCCCTAGTGCAGTTAGAAACAGATTCCACCTTCCCCCTCCCCCGTTGTAGAGGTAGTGTGGAATAATAGAAAGAGCACTGAATTTTGGGTCAAATAATGAGAATTCAGATCCTGGTCCCACGTCCTGACTTGTATGACCCTAAGCAAGTGCTGTCCTGTGGCTGTGAGCAATTTTGTGACTCAGTTTCTTCATTTGTAAAAAATGAGGAAAAGGGTGAGATAAACTAATCTCTAAGGAGATATTGAGGTCTGCCATTCTATTATCTACTGTTTCACAAGTGTTCTTACTGTTCTATAGTATAATGATTGATCTAGTGTTTGCAGTTATTTTCAAAGTACTCAGAAGAGTTAACCTTTAGTAGGAACCAATAAAATATTAAAGTCAGAAACCACCCTCTCCAATTTTAGGAGACATATGTGAGAGCTGCCATGGTAGTGGCCATGTAGGAAGTTTAAAAAAATGTGATATAGAATGTTGACAAAGCTCAAGGATAATGATAATTATAGGTGCTATGAATTAGACGAAACATGTCCTTTGGCTATAAATGATATTTTGATCACATAATAAGTGACATATTTAAAAGATTGTCTGACTTGATCAGTGAAGGCTAGAAAATATTCTTTATTTTGGTCTCCTTAGACAGATTGCCATCACAGTCAAGAGAGAGACGTGGGAATTATGTCTATATAACTGATGTGCTTGATTGTTGGTAGTCTGTTTTTATCGTTGCTACATTATTCCTTTGCAGTTTGGGGGTTTTGATTATGTGTGTTTAATTTGAAAATTATGGGTCAGTACTTCACAGGAGTGAATTAAAGACATATGGTAGCTGGTATGGCAACATCGAGAGAGCTAGGATGTGAGGAATCATAATAACTCATGTACATAATAATACTTAGAGTTATACACAGTGCTTCTTTCACAACAGCCTTGTGAGACAGGAAACATAAGCAATATTGTTCCCAGTTATATAGATGAGAATCTCAAGGCTCAGAGAGGTGAAGGGAGACTTAACAATGCTGTTGGTTACACAGTTAGCAAGTGTCAGAGCTAAGATTTGGTGGGGGGGGGGAGTGTATCCTGGGGATAGTTTTCCCAGCTCCTGTAACTGTAACTAGTGAGATAGTCATTGGAGGAGAATTTTCCTGATCTAGTTCTTCTATAGCAAACCAAGGCAAGCCAACTTGCATTTACTAGAACCTAATATGTACAAGGCACTTTGCTAAGCAATGAGAATACAAACAAATGGAAATACAGAAACAACAAAAGCTGGTACCTGCCTCCAAAGTCTAATGAGAAAGACAACATGAAAGCAATTATGCACAAAGAAAAGTATAGACAGAATAAATTGGAAATAATCTGAGGGAACTCATTAAGATTCAGAAGTTAGAGAAGCATGCTATACTGAAAAAAGGTACACAGGTTCAAAAAGGGAACTCCCATTGTTCTTTTCTGTAAATCCCTAATGGGCGAAGGAAGAGGTGCTGATTGAATGTAGTCATGAAAGAGGTCATTGGTCAAGAAATGTGACCTCATCATCAAAGAGAAGGACTTGATTTTTTTTTTCTTACAGGCTTTCTTAGAATAATTTATTTCAATTGTTTGCTGTAGTTTTTTTTCTGATCCTCTTTTTGATGTCTTTTGTCTATTATATGTTTGTTTCTCACCATTATCCAAAGACAAAGATGACCCAAAACATCTGATATAATGACATTACTTTGGTATTTCAGACAGCTTTCTGTCTTAGTGGTCCCCTCATCTCTCTGCCATTGTAGGAGAATATCATCTTTCATCATCTTTTCTCTGGGGCCTTCACTGATTTTTCAGGTTAGACTTGGTTAGACTTCCTTTTAGCATCCTTTTCAAGAACATAGTTGTAATCATTATATATGTTCTTGGTTTACTCTTTATCAGTTCATATAATTGTTGCTCATATTTGTTATTGTTTGGTGCATTGTTATATTATTACACACACACACACACATATAGTCTCTCTCTCTCTGCTACTTTAGAGTACTACTGTAAATATTTTAATAGGTTATCAGACCTTTGTCTCTGGCTTTGACTTCCTTATGGATATACACCCAGAAATGGGGTCTCTTTGGGTGGAATGAAACGGACAGTTTAATCACTTTTGTTGTATGATTCCCAATTGAATTCCATATTGATTCAACCCATTTGCAGTTCCATCAAGGGTTCCTTACCATGACTCTCTTTTACAGCACTTTCAGCATTGTCAGTACTATTCAAAGCCTTGGTCATATTTGTTAATTTGTTTGGTGC
Organism: Pseudocheirus occidentalis; assembly: GCA_028646575.1. NCBI lineage: Eukaryota > Metazoa > Chordata > Mammalia > Diprotodontia > Pseudocheiridae > Pseudocheirus > Pseudocheirus occidentalis. The sequence goes on along the minus strand of CM053599.1, from coordinate 117,669,147 downwards.
AAAACTGAAGATTTGTTTTTATTTGCATTTCTCTTACTCTTAGCAATTGGGTCATATTTTTCCCATGCTACTTAGTTTGTAATTGTTCTTTGTTTATGTCTTTTGACTTCTTGTCTTTTTTGGGGAGTGGCTCATGGTATTATATATTTGTGTTGATTCCTTGTATCTTTTGGGTTTCAGACTTGAATTAGTGATATATCCAGGCTGTTGCCAGATCCCATTGACAATATCTTTTGTATATGTCCTCTTCTTTCCTCTGACAGTGCCCCCAACATGGTATATCATCACCTCACACCTGGATTATTGCAGTATTTTCTGATTGGTCTCCCTGTTTCAGGTCTCTTCCCCACTCCAGTCCATCCTCCTCTCAGCTATCTGAACATTCTTTCCATAGTCTGAGTATGCCATCCTTCTATTTGGTGAATTTCAGTGGCTCCTCATTGTGTATAGGAGCAAATAGAAAATGCTCTGTTTGGCATTCAAATCCCTTCGTAACCTGGTCCCCTCCCACCTTGACAGTCTTCTTACAACTTACTTTCCTTCACAGACTATTTTGATCCATTGACACTGGCCACCTTTGCTGATGACCATTTTATTTGTGCCTTTTCGTTGGGTGTCCCTCATGCCTGGAATTTTCTCCTTTCTCATCCCTGCCTCCTGACTTTCTTAGCTTTGTTCAAGTCAGAGTTAAAATAGCACATTCTATATGAAGTCTTTTCCCATCCCCCTCAATGCTAACATCTTCCTTCTATGGATTATTCCAATCTGCTCTGTAAATATTTTGTTTGCATCTATATAGTTGTTTATGTGTTGTCTCCCCAGTTAGACTGTGAGCTCTTTGAGAGAAGGGACTGGCTTTTAGCTTTCTTCGTATGCCCAGTGCTTAGCGCAGTGCCCGCATGTTGACTGTTTGATATCCGTAGTGTATGACTGAGCATTTCTTAGTAGCAGAAGATAAACAATAGACCTTTTTTGAACAGTGAACCAATGAACCATTGCCATTACTGACACTAATTAACTTATTAAAACATGCATTTCTTAAGTATCTACCATGTGCTAGGTATGGTGTTAGGCACTGGGGGTTCAAACACACAGACACATGTAATTTCAAGATAATTTGGGGGAATGGGGAGTACACTACCAGCTGGGAGATCAGGAAAGGTTTCATACAGAAAATGCTGCTTGAGCAGAATTTTGAAGAAAACAAGACATTGTGAGAGACAGAGATAAGGAGAGACTACATTCCAGGAATGGAGGACAGCCAGTGCAAAGAAGTAGAGATGGGAGATAGAGTATGATCTATGAGGAACAGTCTGAAGGCCAGTTTGACTGGGTCTATGGTGTAGTAAGGGAAATAATGTATAGTAAGATGGGAAAGGTAGGTTGGAGCCAGGTTATAAAAGACTTTAAAAGGGAAATCTAAGAACTTACATTTGAGCCTAGAGATGTAGAAAGTCATTGGAATTTATTGAGTAGAGGAGTGACATGGTCAGACTTAAGGAATGTCACTTTAACAAGTGTGTGGAGTATGAATTGGAGAGCAGAGAAGTTTGAGGTTAGGAGACTAGTCAGAAGCCCAGCATTGCTTTTTTGTCATTATTAAATTGGGGGGTGGGGTGGGGATTGTTTTTTAGTATCATATAACCAAAGTGCTTCCAAGTAGGGAAGTGTTAGGCTATTAAGTAGAGTGTATCTCCTCAGCTTTTGTCTGTGGGCTCAAGCCATAGCAAAAGAAATGTCTTTGAATAGCATGAGACTTTTCACAGAATGTGTACATAATATAAGATGCTTATGAGTTGAATTGAATGAATGAATTATTGGAAGTGAATAAATGGATATGTTCTCTTCCTCCACCTTGACCCCCAGAAAGGTAACTCAGGTCTTTTGTGCTACAAGCACTTCTGCCATAAGGTTAACATCTGTTTAATGTCTCAGTTTAAAGGTTATCCATGTAGAGAAGGTAAGTGTAGATGATTTCTCCTTCAAGACAGTTGACCAGCAAAAATTTCATGCAATGTAGCATCTGTAATACATAATTATGATCCCCTTTTCCATTTTTATGATTATTTTTATAGTATGATTGCTTCTTTTGTCTAACTTTTCAGCTCCATATATTCACCTTCTACTGACTTACCTTTCCTCTTCTTAGACTGACTTCTTCTGTCCTCTTTCTATGTCTCTTTTGTTTTAGAATGATTCAGCCACCAAGTGTTCAGTGAACGTTTACTGTATGTCTAGCACTAAGCTATGATTGGGATATTTTAAAAAGTATATGATATAATCTTTATCCACAAAGAATTTATAATCTTAATGGTGATTTGAAACATGCACACTTGAAATAATTTGGGAAAAAATGTATGCTAGGTGCTAACAAATGCTTTAAGATCCCTAATAAGATATTCCCCAAGGTAATACAGATTGTGGCACATTTATGTCTGTTCATCTTGTGCAACTCTTGTCCATGTCTTCCATAAGTTCACCAAAAGCATCCACTCAGTGTGCTGGGGACTTTCCTTGTATTAATTTGACTTAATGAGGATACCAGTGAAGGACATGGTCTATCCAATGATTAGACCTTGTTTTTTACCATACAACCAGCCCATTTTCTTTTTCTACCCTGCATTTTTTGATGACATCTTTTCCTATGAGTGTTCTTTGTAATTCCTTATATGTTTTATATTACAACCTGTTCATATCCACCATGTTCCTCTCTATTGACCATTTCGGTGATGTTCAATATTAATTTGTAAGAGACTATAGCATTCCATGAGTTGTAGCCATCTGGTAGAATATTGTTATTAAAAAAGAGATGGGCCTTCATTTTAGGGAGAAGTTTGGAGTCATTAAAGTTTTCCATAAATGCAGTTTCCCTTAAGTAAATCAGGTTGCTCCTTCTGTTTAAAGCCTAACTCTTTGTCAATTTGTTGTATCTGTCCCAAGTATGTGAGAAAGTTAAAAATTATGTACTGCAAAGAGTATTATACCATATTTTCTAGCCCTTTGTCTACTTTCTTTTCTCTATTAGTAATTCTCTCTCTCTCACACACACCCCCCTCCAGCTCCCTACTCCTTGCCATTTATATTAAAGCTAATTTTTTCTGGTGTTTTCCTGTCTCTCAAGTATTAGAGTAATTATGGTGCACATGTATCTCTCAACAAAAAAGACAAAGTACAGATAGCTTCAATAACTTAAAAATGCACCAAGATTTTGAGGACACCCTCTATAAACTGTCTTCTACTAGACAAAACAAGGAAAGAACCCTTGATCATTAACTATAGCCTACCCACCACTATTCATTTTGTCTATCACTGGTTCTGAATTTTAGAAAGCACAAATAAAGTGATCTATGTTATTATAATACCAATATACATTTTAACCTAGATCATGGTATAATAGTAGAGATTGTAGTTCAGCTAAAAATATATTTGAATGTGAACCATAACAATTGTGGTCCAGTGGAAAACATGTCAGGTGTAGTCACAAGACCTGGGGTCAAGCCTGACATGTCATTTACTGCTTGTGTGATTGTAGACAAGTTCCTTAACTACTCTTGGGACTCACACTTTTCATTTGTAAATGGTATCTAGATGGCCTTAGAGGTCTCTTCCAACTCTGTATCCATGATCCAATATGTATTCTACATGGGAATGGGTAGATGGGGAGGGAATGAGTTTAGAATTTTGGTTGGCGTGTTTTGAAAGTGGTTAAATTAAATTTACCGATCACAATCTTTCAATAGGCATTGATCTTAGAGGCATATTTATCTTTGATTCCTTGAGAACACTAATTATCTATTAAGACACAATCATTCACAAGACTTATTTCTGTATATATTTGGGGGGAATGTTTGGAATTTTGGGTAGTGTATTTTGTTTTTTTGTTTTTGTTTTTGTTTTTGCTTTTTGGAGGGCAGTTGGGGTTAAGTGACTTGCCCAAGGTCACACGGCTAGTTTTTGTGTTAAGTGTCTGAGGCCGGATTTGAACTCAGGTACTCCTGACTCCAGGGCCGGTGCTCTACTCACTGCGCCACCTAGCCACCCCTTGGGTAGTGTATTTTGAAAGTGACTAGATTAGGTTTCTTGATTATGATCTCTCCTTTCACCTTGATCTAGGAAAGAATGCTACCTTCTTTGATCCCCTGGGAACATTATTTATCAATTATATAATTATCTAACCTTCAGGAAGATGATTTTATTTTAATATGCGATAAAAGGACTCCCATATTCATGATCCAGGTTGGAAGTGTCTCTGTTAGCTGTAGTACTAAATTGAAATGATTTCATCATCTTGGTTAACCAACTATTCCTTAGTACTTCTCTTCTTAAGGAAGCACCTACATGTTAGAGAAATATGGCAGCAAAAAGTGTGCAATGCTCTTTCAAGGTTTATTTTAAATAGGATTCTACTGAATGTTAACTAGACATTTAATACTTTTCACACTTGTGGGGTTCATTTGGTTATAATCTTCCCAACTGCATCAAACAACTTACAAATAAGAATAAGTAGATCTTGCCCAGTGGTCCTCTGCATGTATTTCACTGAGTGTGTTGACAAGTATAAATTAGTATAGAGGCTCTGTGCTCCTGCTGAAGAAGTTCTGGAATATGAATTTAGGATTCTTTTAGGTCTGAAGAGATCTCTCCTTGAAGCTATCAGGACTAACCCTGGATTAAATTGTTAGCAGGAGCAATAGTAATATCATAGTACTTTGTATATTACCAGTCCACTTCCTCCATTATTTAAGAACTGAGACTCTTAAGAGCTCAAAGCATCTTTAGTTGCTTGTCCAATTTTCTTCCTCAGTGAGTGTATTAAAAACTTGAAATGAGGAACATCATTTCCTCAGACTTAAAAAGTAGACAAAGCAAAAAATTTACAGCATTTAAGCTGGCATAAAATCATTTGGGGAAATTATTTTTGTTTAGATCTAGGAGAGAGCACTGGTAATATGCAGGGATTAAAGTCTTCTCATTTCATTTATGCCGTGCTATATTATCTTTTCTATTTCATCAGTCTATGTGCATGTACTGTATGTGTGACGCTTTCTAGTTCAAAAGGCATCGGCAGAGAAACCATTTACATACAAACAGAGCCTCTTACAAACATGGTGTTGAATGATTTCAACAAGAGGAAAGGAAAAAAGAAAACCCACGAAATCTGTCACATTTTTTGGGATGTATTTGGGGTTGAATAAAAGTGAATAAGGAGTTGTGTGTAAGTTTTCCCAAGGCTGATTTTTAATTTGGGTGCAGTCCAATAACATAAGCTTTGTTCCAAGCTCTGATTATCTTGTTTGGCTTTTGTCTGTCTATAAAACATAAGTGAGGATTAGCTTTCACCCAGTACACCACCAGAATCTCTTTTGAAACCTGGAAATTGATTAGTTTCTCTATACCCTTTACAATCACCTAAACTAAAAGCAGGAGTATTCCAGAGTGTTGTGAGAAACTGTTCTTTCAACTCAAGTGGAAGCAGAATGTATTATTATTCGTTCTCTGAACTTGTTCCAGGAAAGTGACCGTCCTAGCTGCCTAAAAGGTTTGACTGTCTCTTGGATCAACTGATGAATTTTTCTAGGCTTATTGGAAGCTTATATTTCCAGAACATATCACTCTCTCTCTTTTTTTTTTTT
>CM053599.1:117647002-117663014 GCA_028646575.1 Pseudocheirus occidentalis | reverse complement strand
AAAAAAAAAAAAAAGAAATGCTTTCTCATAAATTAATCTCTCCACAATCCTTGAATCAGTGTGGTTATATCCTTCTATCAACCTTTTCCAGCTTCTTTGCTTCCTTTCTTCCTGCAAATGAGATGCTTATCCCATGTTTCCCATTCCAAGCAATTTCAGTGCCTTTGGAGGGAAAAAAAGTAATTATTTCCTCCATGATCCTTCCCATTGGTCATTTTGGTGCCCATACTACATCAGAACTTTCTATCTGATTTGCTCTCTATGATCCTCATCAAAGATCTTGGTGGTAATGTTTTCCACATGTCTCTTTCTTCTTCATTATCTGTTTTTTCTAATGATTCTCCCCTAACCCCAGATGTATTAGATTAGTTTGCATGCCTTCATCAAGTTAAATTACATTTTATTTCCTGATCAAAGTGCTCCTAACCACTGAGTTTAGTTTTCCTTCTCTTGCTGTTTCTCCCCTAAAACTTATGGTTACTGTCATTTATAAATGGTGGTAGGCTACTGTTTAATACTCCCTTTGTGGTAACTGAAAATATTGGGTCAAACTCAACTAAATCCTTGTGTTACATATACAAACTCAGTAAGATGCACTGTTACCTTTTAGGTAACTAACTATTGGCAACTTTGCTGGAAATCATGAAGCCCTTTTTCCAGTTGTGTGATGGTCTTTTAAAGTCAATTTGCAGTAATTTTGAGAGATTTTCACAAGCATTGCATTGCATTCTTTACCAAAACTAAAAAGACTACAGATAAACCTAACACTATCTGACCATCTATTCACACACCCACACCCACACCCACACACAAACACACACACACGCACACGCACACACACACACGTGCATACTTTTGATTGGATCTATCTTGTAGGAACTGTGATGTAATTTCTCATTTCAATTTTTATTTGAAGTTTCTGCCCTGCCGCAGGAGTGTTCTAATTTCAAATAGGTAATATGGTAGCACAGCAACTAAGCAGCACTGATGGACCTGCTGTCTTTTCAGTCGATCAAAACAAGCATGTATAGAGTACTTACTGTGTACCAGGCAGTGTGCTAAGTGATGGAAAGACAAAGAAAAACAATTAAACTGTTCCTGCTCTCGTGAAACTTACATTCTATCAGAGGAGACATCATGGACACATGTAAGTATATACAACATATATGTGTATGTGGATGTCTATTATGGATGCAAGTGTATACAACATATTCCTACTGTATACACTTATTTATGTATATGATGTCTATAAATGATAGCTGTATACATGATGTGTATACACACACGTACAAAAATATACAAGACATTTTTGGGAGGAGGTATAAGAAAGTGGGGAGAATCAAGCTTTCTTTCAAAGGTGATATTGGAGCTCAGTTCTGAAGGAAATTAGAGATGGTATCAAGTGATGGAATTGGAGCCAGGGAGACCTGGGTTCAAATCTAGCCCCAGACGCTTACTAGCTGTGAGATACTGGGCAAGTCACTTAACCTCTTTCCTGACTTATCTATAAAATGGAGATAGCAATAGTTCTCATCTCATAAGGTTGTTGCAGGGCTTAAATAAAGTTATATATGTAAAGTCCTTCACATAAAGCATTATATGTCAATGTTATTGTCACTGTTGCTATTGTTACAGGTTTAGGAGCAGCCTTTACAAAGGCTGGCAGATGAATGAGGAATAAGCTATTCCCAACCCAACTTTTCACTTGCTACTTGTCTTTACACAAGCAGCTTAAGGAAGTAGCACTGCCATTTCATGTCCCCAATAAGAGAACACCACTTAATGCTCTGTCAGATCCAGCTAGAACATGGAATTTTGAGCGCAAGAAGCCAGCTTATCATGCCTATATGTGGCATCATAAGTTTCCCAGAAACCTTGAGAGTTTGTTTAGGTTATGTCCCTGGGATAGATGCTCTGAACAATTAACAGTAGCTTCTTCCCAGATGTTTACCCTGCCCTTGAAAACAGCAGCCACAGAAACATTTGATGGAGAAAATATGTTGCGAAAGAGCATTACCATAGCAATAAAGATTCAAATAAAATTTTACTAAAGAGGCATAATCAGAACACTCCTTTTTTCATTTTTCAAGAAGCTGAAACCACAATGAATAAAAAAAATTTGTCCGGAGATTTTTTTCAATGGGTAATCTCCTCATTCAAAAGCATAATATAATATAAAGATAATAGCTTCCTTTCCCCATTTGCCTCCTTAAGAATTCCCTTACCTATTTTATTAGTTATTATTTCATAAAGTCTACTTGACTTCCTACTATGTAAAAATCACTTTCCAAATTAACATGAACATTAAGCATTTCTTCTGAAAATACTGTCATTTTTGTCCTTTTTATTTACACAATGACCTTTGAACCACCATTTTTTTCAACCCTCCAATAGGCCATTTATATAAACTATTTTACCTAAATATTGGCAAATCATATCACATTATCTTTTATGTGTATGCTGTTAACCTTTCTTCCCAAGTTAATATTCTCTTTGTTCCTGTAGTTTCCTTCCCATATATAAAAGTTTTGAATGATTTTGTTTTGTTTTTAAAATTTTGTTCTGAGGGGCAGCTAGGTGTTACAGTCACTAGAGCACCAGCCCTGGAGTCAGGAAGACCTGAGTTCAAATATGACTTCAGACACTTAACACTTACTATCCATGTAACTATAGGCAAGTCACTTAACCCCAATTGCCCTGCCTTTCCCCCTCAAAAAAATTATTCTAAGAAAAGGTTTAAAACAGTCTTTTTTAAATTTTTATTTTATTGGTTCCTTTTTGAACATAGAATGAGATTAAATGAGGTTGTTTTACTTTAAAGTTTTGGTAGGACATTTTAAGTATAGATAGTGTTCTTAGGCGAATTTCGCAAAAAAAAAAAATCAGTTTATTACCTCAGTTCTGTCTTGATATATAGAAGACACATCCCCTTCACATTCTGAAATTTCAGCTTCAAGGACCCTGACAGTTACTTTAGGATACGTAAATCTCACTCCATGCTCTGGAGGAGAGAAGAAAATGAAGAAAGGTAGTTACCCCTTCACTTTCTTATTATGGTACACGGAGGGCAATTTTGGAGCCTCACAGACAGTGTTTTGAAAGGCATCTTTGAGTATTCTTGACTCATCATCCCCAAGGTAATAGGACAAAACACACTTATGGGTGACATCTCATATACTATTGTGGTTTTGTTTATAGGCCCTTCTAAAACTCTCTTCCCAATTTGCTTTGCTTTTTTGCCAACCACATTTTAGACTCTGGGCAACTGATCCATGGGGACAAATCCCTTCTTTGAAGCAGAGAGCTTTGAAGCCAGGTCATCACCCCAGGCATGAAGCAAGATGAGAAATACACATTTAATTACTCATTTCTCCAAACACTGTCTTTCTCCTAGTCCAAAATTCTTAAAAAGACTGCACTAAGAAAACTCTTCCCTTCCCCTTCCCCCAACAAGAAATCAGGTAATTGTTCATGTTTAGTACCACATTTCTTATTAGTTTACTTGTTCTGCTCTATCACTTTTCCTTTTTCACTGGTTCTTGAGACTTGAAGAATATATAAATTAGCCTTTAGAACAGTTTACCAAACTTATTAGATACCCTAAATACTATCTAGCCCATAAGATTTGTATGCTGTTCCACTGAGCACTCCCATCACCCATAACTAACCTTCCTTCACACATTATACATTTCACAACAGAATTATTTGTCTGAGTACAGCAACAGCAAACATTAAGGGAACAGAAAGAGGAAGAAAGTTACATTTCCTTACGTGTAGAGTTGCTGTCAGATTTTCATTGGGTACATTCCAATTTCTTTTAGGTTCTGGTCATATGGAACAATGCTAGTTTTCAAGGCTAGTTTAAAGCAATATGGATGACAGAGGCATGTAGGTATTTGTAACACCATGCAGCAGCAGATTCCCAAAAGAATGCTGCTGTGAACAGCTTTTAAGGTTCAGATTACACAATATAGTGAATACTGTTTATTCCATTACAAATAAAGGCAAACATTCATTATATATCACAACATAATATTCACAACATTACATCTTATCACAGAAAATCACAACATAGCATTCATAACAGCTTAATATTAGAATGGCTACACAGTTTTCACTACAGTGGCCACAATACTTATAACAACACATTCAATCAATTCACAATAATGAATACTCAATCATTCAATTCACAATACAATGATCAGTCTTCCATTCATGGGGCAAATCGTTAACTTAATCATTCAATCAATTCGTAATACAATAATCAGTCTTCTACTCATGGGGCAAATCAATAGTTAATCATTTGATCAATTCATAATACGATAATCAATCTTCCATTCATGGGGCAACCATACATCAAATCTATCAGTCATTAAATACAATCATTAGAAAACCACACAAATCCTCCACCCCTTGGTGTCCAGCAAACCTCAATGTCATCCAAGGGGAGGCCTTTTTCTTCATCTTGACTCGGGATGGTCTCTCTGATTCCCTGGATCCCCTTTCATGGTCCCAGCTCCCTCCTGAATCCACCAAACAGTTACCTGGATTCAGAAGCAGACAGCTGCCAGGCTCTCGTCCAGTCCTCAGAGGTATACAGCCTCCCAGGTCCTTGTCCAGTCCTCAGGGCAGTCCCTGGCACACACTGAAGTTCATAGGGTCCAGCACATCTCAAACCCTTCACCACTTCTCTTGCTTGGAACTCAAGAATCAGGAAGGCCACAAGCAAAGTCTTATCCCAGTCATGCTTCTTCAGTCCTCCAGCAGTTCAGCTGGTCCTAGGATCCAGAAGGAATATCAGTCTTCCAGGCGGCCTTACAGGAAAGCCCTCTATCCTTCCAGGTGGCCTTCCAGATTCTGGTCTCAGAAAAACTCCATCTCAGTTCTCAGTCAGCTTCCAGATGCTGGGAGAGAAACTCTCTCCCTCTCCCTCTCTCTCTCACCTGGCTTCGGTCTCACAATTCTTCCTTTTCCAGGAGCAACATTCCAATTCTGTCTCTCTGTCTCTGGAATTCTTGCTTATATACACACACTGGCCTCCTGTCTCAGCCAATCCCTTTCTTCCAGTCAACAGGGGAGTTCACACCTCTCAACAGTGGGACAAAGTTCACACCTTCCATATTTAGCCCCAAGTTACTAAGGGCTAAGTATCTGCTAAACTTATTGCTGTTATAGTATTGTAGAAAGAACAACAGATATGAAGTCTGAGAGTCTGAGTTCAAATCAGGGTGCTACTTATTTATTCAAATCACTTATGCTTTTGGAACATTGGTTCCTTTTTGAAAGAAGAATGAAAGGCTTGAACCCTAAGACATTTAAGCTCGTTCTACAAATCCAATGATTTTCATGGACTTGAAACAGTGGCAATGTCGTAATCACAGTACACATTCATTTATAAAGTAACATGGTGTTATAAAGATTGTTTAACAGTGAGTATCTTGTTAATAAATGATTAATAAATGTTATTATATGATAGGTGAACATGGACATGAATTCATCCATGTTGCTGCTTAGCTATTCTGAACTTAGCTAGGATGTAGACAGCAGACACACATATTATGTTTCTTGGACAGTTCCTTGGTCTGGAGGCATACATATTAGAATTCTGTATCATCACTGAAATTGAAGTTAAACACATTATTGAACTTCTAAATGGCAGATCCTCTGATTGAATGGTTTTTCCTACAACCTCCATTTTAAGAAAGGCATCCAGGCCAATCTTGATTTCTTGATTATTGCTTATATATACACACACACTGGAGGCCAGTGTGTGTATATATAAGACAATCTCGATTTCTTGATTATCTTGATTTCTCTCCAGGCTGTATACTTGACTTTCCCAGACTTTCTCTAGTGTCCCCAGACAAGAGACCTTCCCAGGTTTTCCCATCTCTCCCTTTTCAGCTTACTTGTGGTTATCTCCTCACAATAGAATGTAAGTTCCTTGAGGGCAAGGACTTCCTTTCTGCTAGCATTTGTATACAACCTGGCACAAAGTAAACTTTTAAGCTTGTTGACTTGTCAAATTTAGGGACATTTCTAAAGATAAATTCACAAACAGATTAAAAAATTTCTAAATAAACTCCATTTAGAAACTAGTTGATGATGCAGTTAAAAAGAAAAAAAAGTAAACTTTCTTTAATGGAACATGAAAAATTAAGGACATATTTAAAAGACCTAATGATGTGAACAATGCATATAGGCCAACTTCCAAAAGAACTTCAAAATAAGTCTTTTTGTAGAGTCAATTCTCAATTATCCAAAGAAAATGGTAGTTAAGGGTGGATGTGGAGCAATCATAATAAATGATGAAAGGAAAGAAGAGCTATTCAGCTGTTCATTTTTCTACTGTTTTCTCTGTCAAGCAGAATGGGATCTAGACTAGAAAGGGGATTCGATCTAGGATTTAATTACAATAGGTAACTCCCAAGTTGACATTTTGGGGGCTAGAGAGAGGGAACAGGGGTAATTTTTAGTCTTAGAATATTATGTAGAGCACTGAGAAGTTTAGCTACTTGCCCAGACTTCCACAGCTAGTATGAGTTAGATGTGGGATTCAAATCCAGGTCTTCCTGGTTGTGATGCTATCTCTCTCTCCACTATCCCATACTGCCTCTTATTTAGACTGGAAAAGTAAGGAGAAATGGTCAATAAGGAAGCAAGCAGGAAGAATGTAGAAGACTCATCTGCCCTTAAAGAGTTCATGTTATAAGACCCAGATGGGCTATATCTAGTGAGGCTCAAAGATTTAGTTGATGTTGGTTTTGTTGTGGATGTTTTTAATAGTCAAATAGTGCTAGAGACAAATTTACAGAACATTTGGCACAGATCCAATTAAGTCAGATTTTCCCAAGAGCATTTAAAGATGAAATTTTAATCTCCCCCCAAAAAATGTGGAAAAAAATACCTGTCCATAACTTGTATTCTTACAGAGTGACCTGAGGCACTGGGACATTGGGAGATTAAGTGACTTGCCAAGGGTCATGCAACTGTCAGAGGCAGGACTGGAACCCAAATCCCTTGGACTCTAAAACCAGCCCCCTCTACATTACATAATGCTGATTCTCATCAAATTACATGCTGATTTAATTTAGAGGGCAATTATCATATTATTTGACTACTACTTCTAAATCCTCATCCTGGGTAAAAGAAGCTGGCACACAAGGGGCAATTGTCTTCCTGGTGGTATTTTTGCTTAAGCTCATCATTAGCATTTTGTGGCAAAATTATTGTCTTCCATGGATGCATGCTAAAACCAGTTCTAGCAACACTTCTATTTACCTCTCCAAGAAGAATTTATATACTAGCCTTCTATTTACGTGCCATTTCATTCCATCTTTTTATTTCATTTATAGCAAGAATGTCAATAATAATAGGACTCAATTCCTCCAAAAGAATATCAACTCATGGGTCACTAGATATCTCAAATGTGTCTTAAGTTGTTTTTCAGTCATATCCAACTTTCTGTGATCCCATTTGGGGTTTTCTTGGCAAAGAAACTACAATGATCTGTCATTTCCTTTTCCAGATCATTTTACAGATGAGGAAGCTGAGGTAAACAGGTAAAGCAACTAGCCCAGGGTCACAAAGCTAGTAAATGTCTGAGGTCTGATTTGAATTCAGGAAGAGGAGTCTTCCTGACCCTTGCTCAGTGCTCTATCCACTGTACAACCCTAGTAGTCCCCACAGTTAATATCATTTAGAAAGTGACTCATAGCTAAGTGTACCCATAGTTAATATCAATGGTGACTCTAAAAATTATGTGATTCTTAACATCCTCATATCCCTTTTCTGCCACTGTCACCACTGCTATGGAATGGGAAGAAGGGGGAAAGGAATAAGGATTTCTGTAACATCTACTATGTACCAGGCACTGTGCTAAGCACTTTACAAATATCGTATTTGATCCTTAAAATAACCTTGCAAGGTAAGTGTTGTTATTATCTGCATTTTACAATTGAGGAAACTGAAACCAGTGGAGACGGGGACTTGCCTAAAGTTACACAGTTAGCAAGTGTCTGAAAGTCAAATCGGAACTCAGGGCTTCCTGTCCCAACCTCAGAACTCTATCTATGGTACCACCTAGCTGCAGATGAGGAAGTGACTTATTTATGTATACTGGATTGAGAGCTATTTTCTATTTTAAAAAATATTCATGGGTTGCCATAGCCAAGGAATTCTTGACTATAATAGCCAGTCCACTAGTAATGATCCTCCTCTTAGTCATCTCGGCAGGACCTTGGATAGCAAACATAATATGCCATCAGTTTCATATGTAAAAATTATCTTGCCAGAAGCTTTACAGGTTTGCATTCTTCTGCTACAGATTTTAAGAACCCAGGTTCACATATATGTCATTATAAATGTCAGAGTAAGACTTGTATAGAAAGTTATTTCAGATATATATGAAAGTGGCACAGTGGAGAGAATACTCACCTTGGAGTTGAAAAGATCTGGGTTCGAGTCCAATGGTTAAGGATGTCAGAGAAAAAGCCATATTACTAGGGACAAGCCTAGGGAACAGTGCCTTATGATAATTAATGTACACATGAGATACAAAAAAAAACATGAGGCAATGTGGTATAATTAAAAGAGTTAGGAGAGATCCAAGTTTGAATTCTTTCTGTGATCCTACCTACATAACCACAAATCAGTCACTCTCCTTCTCTGTCTACTTTTTCACCTGTATAAAGGGAGATAACAGTATCTGTTATAATCACCTCACAGGGTGGTTGTGAGGGTCAAATCAGATAGTTTTTTTTCTTTTTCCTTTCCATGCATTTTCTGTCAATATATTCTACGGGAATGAGAGAACAGGCAAATAGAGGGAACCTAAACAATGTACAAGCCCGCTGTGCATTTGGTTTTTAAAAGAAGGCTGGGTATACAGGTTGGATGAGGGAGCGCATAATAAATTATATTCTCTAATGAGCATTTTTTAACTAGCAAGATTTTTTCCATTGTGACTTTATATCCTCAATAATATTTACCATACATAAGAATGTACTAGGTGGGTGATCATCTCCCTCCAACCCCTTTAAAGTATTATATTTAATATTTTCAAGGGGAAAGAATTATAAGAAAACCCCATATAGCACACCATGCCAGAAGCTCTGCTGTGTTTTACAGGAGTTATTTATCTACATTACTATGATTATCCACATCTGTTATTACAATGGTGCCTAATTAGGATGGAAGACATACTGAGATCCTATTTTAAGGGGTGGTGGAAGCTTGGCCAATACATCCCTATGCCCCATTACAAATGAGATACTATGACAGAACCTGGCTAATTCTCTCTTAATAAGAAAATCACCTACTGGGGGCTATCACATTTGGAAAATTATCAAGATAACAGATGATTATGATACCAAGATAGATAAACAGATGGATAGACAGACAGATAGACAGATGTTAGATGGATAGATAGACAGACAAATGGATCAACTTGCAGCATCAAAGGATCACCTCATATGCTTTGTAAGTGCAGCACCACTCTTAATTATTTATGATGATGCTCCATTGAATGTTTTTAAGACTAATGAAGCCTTGGAAATGTGAAACCTCAGCTATTAAATCTTTGCTGAGACAGATGAAACTGCCAGGGTTGCATGCGTTTCTTTTTCTTTGGTGAGAAAAGTAATGTCTGCACAGAGGTCAACAAAGTGAAACCTCGTCAGATTGGAGTAGAAATCCAATTTGGGCCCTGAACTAGCAGGGGCAAAATATCCCTGAAATGTTTTCACTTTCTATCACATCATCACATGTTCCTACTTTTCTGCTTCTATTCATGTTATCTTTATCATTGTGTCCTGTCTGATAAGCAAATGATTCTTTTGGGTTGTGGTTCTGAGAGTTGATTAGACTTGACAGTTGGCTCACTGGCATTACTTCCTGAGAGATTTTTGCCTGGGATTTTCATTAAGACTGCCTGTTCTTTACATTGCTGGTGTATTTTATGCTAGTTAAAATACCCCCCCAAAGGTGCCTGTGGATGAAGCCATATAATTCTGGCATCCATGTTGTCGGATGCTACAAAAGTCTGCCAAGAAGCCAATGAAGGGCAAAATATATGATGGAAAAAAATAATTATCTTGGAATTTCTTTTATTTCTTCTTACTTCCAGTGTCACTCCACATTTATTTATTCACACCCATTCTTATTTAAGCAATAACAATGGTCAAAGCAATGACCAAGGGATACAAGTTTATACTTGTCCAGAAAGCAATGACATAAGAAATCCCTTCTTTACCTGGTGAATTTGTTCTCTAAATTAAAAATCAACAACCTGTGTGAAATTTTCCTTGACTCCTAAATGGTAACAATCTTTCCCCTTGGATCTTTCACAGCATTTATCATACTCCAAATACTCTAATGCACTTGAAATTTTTATTACAGTTAACTGTGTTTGTGTCTTATTCCCCTATTAGACTATAAGTTTCATGAAGCTAACAGGTTTATATGCTTTGGGGATACAAAAAAATGAAATAGTCTCTGTCCTCAGAGAGCTTACATTCTACGTTCTACTTACATTCTAAAATGACATGAACAAAAATAATTACAATACAAGTAGGAAGAGATAAGGACAAAGGTGAGATCCAAAGTATGTTAGGAATATTAGAAGAGTGAAAATAAATTTATATTTGTGGATATCAAAGAAGAATGGAGGATATAGCATCTAAGCTGAGTCTTGAAAAAGTTAAAGATTCTGAAAGGCTGAGAGAAGTACATTCTAAGCACTGGAGTGGAGGAAAAGAGCATAGCCTAGTGAATGAAGGAATGGAGGCAAGAGGTGGCATGTTGAGTTTGAGGAATAGCTAAGAATTCAGTTTAGCTGAAACGCAGAGGCTATTAAGGTCAGTAATGTGGGGGAAAATATAGCCGTACACACACACACACACACACACACACACAAAGAGAGAGAGACACACACACACAGAGACAGAGAGAGAGAGAGAGAGAGAGAGAGAGAGAGAGAGAGAGAGAGAGGAGGTTAAAGTCAAGCTGAAGAGTTTGTATTTTATCACAGAGATAAGATTCACTGAAAGTACTAAAGTAACATGGCCAGATCTAGACCTTAGTTAAGACTGTGAAAACTATTAAGATAGAAAAAATTATAATAACCCAAGGGAGTGGCAATAAGAACTTAACCTTGAGTGGTGGGTGTGTGGACAGAAGGCAAGGGATTCTGTCAATTCAGATAAGGTGAGACAGAAAAGGGTCAAAGATAATTCAGTGGTTTTTAACCTGGGACACACAAAATAAATTAGCTTCCATATTAAGCCCTAGCTACTTAGAAAGTGTTTAAACTTAAAACCATTACCAAACAGCTTCCTTCCACACTGCCCTTTGCACTGGTTCCAATCCTTTCCCACACAGCAAATGCCTGTATCTCTTATTTGCTGGTCTTACCCACATCTCAACAAGCCTGATATGAAATGTTCTGTGCTGGCTACTGCTTTAGTAATTGTTTGACCCTGGTACCACCCATATTGCTGACTCACATGGTATCGAAACAATACATTGCACAGGAAATTTGGCAGGAAGACCACAGAGGGTTATGAGAATCTAAAGATGGTCACCCTGGGGACGCTACCATGACAAATCAACTTAGCAATGTTTAGCACTGAATATAAGGAAAGTAAAAATACAGTGGGAGGTGGGGGGAGGAAACAAAAAGGAAAAGAAAAACTGAACTTGTAAAAATGGGCAATTAACTAGATGTCAATTATGATGCTACTTTCATTGCTAATTGTACCACTGGGTAGAGAAATAAGGCACTTTTTCTTCCAATCTCTGATAATGTTTTGTATTTCTCCCATGTACTTATTTTCTATTTTGTGTTTAAAATAATGACAGAAACTTGTGAAAGCTGGGCCTTTAAACCAGAATGGAAGTAGAATACATGAACAAAGACAGAGTGACAATCATAGATTTAGCTCTGGAAGGGGCCGTTGGAGTCACCTAGCTTAACTTCCTTGATTTACAAGTAAGGCAACTGAGGGCTACAGAGATGAGTTGACTTTCCCAGGGACACATAAAGTAGTAAAAACATAATTTGGATTCCGGTTCTGTGATTTCAAATCCAGGTTTCTTTCCACTGTACCATAACATGCTGCCTGTTTAAGTATACAGGAGTATAGAGCTTGACTAATAAGGGCTTCTACCAACTCCTATATTTAGGCTCATTAAGATATAATCATTACTAGAGAATATTCAAAGGCAGTTGCAATAGATTTATTGTACAGTGGAATACCCACCTTCCTTTGTCTCTTTCTGTATAATAAATTCAACAGCACCCTAGTATCTGTGGGTCACCTAGAACTTGTCAGTGGCCTAAGCTGAACAATTAGTCTCGTATTTGGCTGTGCATGTACTCTGCATAAGGTTAAAGTGGGGGTCCAGGATGACAGCAAAGCCTGTATGTCTTGTACCCTTCTTTTGTGATATGTCCATCTGGTTTGCATATTATACAATTTATTCTGTTGAACTGGGATGAATTTGTGAGGAATCATTTTTCTTGTGGCCACTGTGAAGGAAGTCATGTCTGTCCAACCATGGTGAGCTGGAAGTGAGACCACATAAAATTTGGTTATCTTGGTTTGCCACAGCCTATCCTTAATGTCAAACAAGGAATGAAGCTTTATGCTCCCTACCATGGAACATTCACTGTAGAGATAAGGTGAAATGAACCAAGTCAGCTCTGTTTCACAGTTCCCAGTCAGTTAACTTGCCACATATAAATGTAGCCTTAGAATTTCCGTTTTATGGATTTTGCAAATTCATCCCCAGCTCATCCGTAGTGTCCATCACACAGTTTGTTGGTGGATAAAGAGGAAGAAGTAATAAAATGCTGCTGTCATCAAATATCAGAGAGCTCTCTGAGCATATTACTTTGGAACTTTTGGGTGGCAATGAGGCAGAGCTGTCTAGGAAGGAAAAAGAGTTTGGCTTGCCAGGAGGATGTGCTGACTAGCAAAAGCCAAGTCCAAAGAGGTCAGATAATGCCAGGAGGGTAAGAAGATAGTGAGACACAGAGAATGGGAGATCAAGGAAACAAGAATTCAGGTTGGGAATTGAGGAGTAAAGGATAGGAGTATATCAGACTCTAGGTAAGGGAGCCAAGGAATAGATGTGGGGCATCTGCAAGTCAAGCAAGGATTTATGTGAAAGGAGCTACAAAGGTACTTGATGTCCATGGTCAGTAATGCTCTCAGGCACCACACACACACACACACAGGTGCATGCAAATGCAAATGTGTCTATATACATATGTGTGCGTACACACATCTACATGTTGTGCGTGTGCATGTGTGTGTAGTCCTCTATTGTTGTTGTTGAAAAGTGATTTGCTCAGGGTCACAAAACTAGTAAATGTCTGAAGTCAAATTTGAACTCGAGTCTTCCCATCTCCAGGCCCAGCATACTCTCTACTAAGCCACCTAGCTGCCCAAGTGGGGTATATTTTCTGTTATATATATAGTACAAAGTATCATATCAGTCATTTTTTTCTCAGTTGTGTCCAACTTTTTATGACTCCATTTGGGGTTTTCTTGGCAAAGATATTGGAGTGATTAGCTATTTCTTTCTTCAGGTTTTTTTTTTCCAGATGAGGAACTGAGGCATACAGGCTTAAGCGACTTGCCAAGGTTCACAGCTAGTAAGAGTCTGAGGCTGCATTTGAATTCATGAAGATGAGTCTTCCTCAAGACTCCACAAGCCCAGCGCTCTATTCACTGTACCACTTAGCTGCCCCAGTACATAGTATCTGGCTTGGCTACTATATTATATAATATAGTATATTACTTCTCCATTGCCATAGGCTTCCCTCTGATGGAAAGGAACTTTCAGAGAAGAGTATGTATAGAGAAAGAATTATAATTTTATAGAATATTGATATTGATGTATCATTGAATTTTTATTTATCCTATTATATATATGTACGTATATATATATATATATATATATATATATATATATTTATATTTATATATCTGGATTGCAGAAAGCAGAGATGTGTATAGAGGACAACCAGGAAAATGAGGTGTCATGCAAAGAGAAACTCAGAATGTTTTAGCCTGAAGAAAAACATACTTCCAAGAGACACGGTTGCTACCTTGGCATTAAGCTCATAGGAACATAAATTTTTCACAGGGGTTCTTAAACTGGGGTTTATGAACATGTGTTATATTTTGATAATGATTTTAATATAATTGGTTTCCTCCATAATCCTATGTATTTTATTCTATGCACTTAAAAACATGACTCTAAGAAGTGGTCCAGAGGCTTCACCAGAATGCCAAAGGAGACCAAGACACAAAAAAGGTCAGTAACACCCAGTCTCCAGCTAGAAGAAGCTAGCTCAGAGGCCACAGAATCCAAATGCCTCATCTTAAAGATGAGAAAACTAAAGCCCAGAGAAGTTAAACAATATGCCCAAGGTCACACAGGTAATAAATGTCAAAGGTCAGGTTTGAATCCAGGTCCTCTGGCAACAAAGTCAATGTCCTTGCCTTCCAAGAATAACACATTTAAGAGGGATTTGGTTTATTCTACTTAGTTCCATAGAAGAGAATAAATAGGTTGACATTGGCAAGAATCGAGATTTTGGCTTAATGTGAGAAAAAAATTTACCTAACAATGAGAGCTGTCAGAAAATGGAATGGCTTTGCCTCAGGAAGCATCACTAGCTCCTGATCATGTTTGTTCAATTTAGAGTCTTGTTGATGACATAGTTGTGTTGAAGCAAGATTTACAATGGAAACACAATGCTTTCCAAGGCACAGGTCCCTCTCAGGGCAAAAATATTTCCATGGTAGCCAACCTTTTGTGAAGAAAAGAAAACTCTCCCCGAGGCTCCTACTAGCTTCTCCAATATCAATGGCATTACTACACAATATCTTTTAGCACTAGAGACTGAAGCAGTACTTTTCAAGATGGAAAGAGTTTATACCTCAGGTAAGGGTTGGACCAAAAATCCTTTAACTCTAAAATTTTATGACTCTATTACCTCAGTCCATGGTAAAGACAAGGAATGTGGAAGCAAGAGTATGGAGGAGAAGTCTAGACATTGTTCTTTCTAGCTAATAATTTTCTCATCAAAAGCAATGAGCCATCCAACAATATCTTGGGAAATATCATTTAACTATACTGTTAAATGATATACATAAAGTCTGCTTAACCAATATCATTTCACAGTAGGATAAAACATGACAAATGAATCCCACTATAATATCACAAATCCTATGTCATTCTTACTCCTTATTCATGGTATCATTGATACATAATTCAGTGTCTAAAGTTTGACAAAAAAGTATTTTGTGACACCAATGAATAATGTTATGTACTATATATCTAAAAATTAAAATACCTTGTTTCTATGATACATATTTCAATTAAGAAAACAGGCCGTTCTGAGGTAAGGCATCATTTTTCTAGTTTTTAGATCCAGTGACAGCCTTACAATGTCTAGAGAATTTGAGGGAGGTTCCAGCACTTTAAGTGGACTCCTTGTGGCAAATTTCTGGGAGAACATGGACAAGAGTCACACTGAATGGTCTGAGCCTGATGGGTTGGGATTTGTATGGCTGAAGATAATGCTCACATTGATAAGATCACAGATCTGTTGAAGTTTGAGGGCACAAGTGACCAGTACTGCATAATTTTCAGCAACTGAGCTGAGTGTCCTCATACAGAAATACAGGGTTAATGTTTCCCTGGCACTTATGAGGAAAGAAATTAGTACAGCACATACAGGTCAAATGATTTTCATATAAACAGCATTCTGGAAATAAAGAATGGCAGTCCTGATGGGGTTAGAAACCTTTTATTTTCCAATATACATTCTATCTAATTCAAGAGAGTGATATGGGGGCGGAGCCAAGATGGCGGCCTAGAAGCAGCAAAGCACCGCAGCTCCCACACAGACACGCTAAAAAACTCATAAAATGGGACGCTAAACAGATTTTCAAGCTCCAAAACTCTCCACAAGACAGAAAGCACTACGGGCAGC
>CM053599.1:117628055-117646502 GCA_028646575.1 Pseudocheirus occidentalis | reverse complement strand
ACAAAATGGGGTTAATCATCCCATATAGAAGAGGCAAGGGATAACTGTTACAACTTTACCTTCATTTACTCTAATTGAATTTGGCTTAGGGAAGGAATGACATAAACTCTAAACTGGGTATCATGCCATACAGGAGAGTGGGGGGCATGGGGATGAGAGGCAGGATGACAGAGGGGGAGAGTTGCTGGAAGAACACACTTCAGTAAAGGGAGAGGGATAGGGACAGGGTAGAGAATAGAACAAGGGGTGGCGGGATAGGAAGGAGGGACATATGATCAGACTGTCACAATATGTCCACTGTGAAGATGTCCTGTGTAATTACACAGGCACAGCCTGTATTGAATTGCTTGTCCTTCCAGTGGGGGTGGGTGACAAGGGAGGAACAGAAAGAATCTAGAATTTAAAGCTCTGTAATACATACAACTAGGAATTAAGATATATAGGGACTGGGGTAGGGAGACCGCCCCTGCCCTAGTAGAAAGTTAGAGGGGTGCTGGAGGAGGACACAAAAAAGAACAGATTGGGGGAGGGGCTTTACAGTGGGATCACTGTTTGGGGGTTGGGGGTAGGTGAAAGATGGGGAGAAAATTTGTAACTCAAAAATCTCATGGAAATGAATGAGGTAAACAAGAAAATAATTTATTTTAAAAAAAACCTGGGAAAATTTATGTGAATTGATACAAAGTGAAGTGAGCAGAACCCGGAGAACACTGTACATACACAGTCACAGAAATATTGTAATGATGGTCAACTGTGAAAGACTTTAACTATCCTGATCAATCCAGTGATCTATGCCAATTCCAAAGAACTTATGATGAAAAGTGCTACCCATTTTCATAGAGAGAACTGATGAACTTTGAATTCAGATTGAAACATTTATTCACTTTCTTATTCTTGTGTGATTTAAAAAATAATTGCAACATGGCAGTGGAAACATGTTTTGCGTGATTTAACATCTCTAATGTATATTGTATTGCTTTGTCTCATCCATTGGTAAGAGAAAGCTTGAAAGGAGGGCAAAAATTTGGAGCCGAAACTTTTTCAAAGGAATGTTAAAAATAAGTAATATTTAAAAAATTATAAAGCAACCATGATACCACTTCCAACAATTCTCACATTCTGGGTCCAATTTGTATATGTATGTGTATATGTATATGTATATGTATGTGTATGTGTATATGAATGTATGTGTATACGTACATATATAATACACACATAAATATTCACACACATAAATATATGTATATATAAATTATACACACATATAAGAAGTATGTATATATACACATGTACACAAAATATATATATACACATATGTATGTATGTGTATGTGTACATATAAAACTTCTGGGTAAGTTATTACTGGGATGCTGACAAGTTGAGATTTGATGAACATTTTCTCAACTGCTAAAAATGTGGCAGGCTGTTTTTTTAAACAATCAACAAATCCAGTAAGAACGCTTTACTACAGGTACCATTTCACCAATAGAAGTAAAGTTTGGAAGAAATGGGGATGGTAGCAAGAGGATCCTCATTGACTATACAATAAGATCAGAACATTTCTCATCATCATGTCTCATTTTGTCCCATTTTGGGTATGTTGTATAGAGAAGAAAGAAAGACCAGATTTATAGCAGTGACTCATAGTTCACACCCTAATCTTTATTAGATCCAGGAGTTAAAGCATGATTTCTCCATTTTTCTTGTTAAAGGGGACTTTCCAGATGGAGGAAATATATTCTCCAATTTTACCACACAGCAAATTAATTATATTTTGAAGTCAGGAGTTAAGACACCAAAGACAGTCATTCAAATGATGAGTTTTGAATATTTGTTTCACTGTTCTTTTAAAATTTGTAATGTGTTTAGCTGGAAAGTCACTTTGGATTTTCCTTGTGTGTCTACATGTGGGCACTTTATACTTTATTTTTGTCCCCAGAGGCTTTGTTTTGTGTGTACATGAGCCAAAAGAAAGTAAAGCCTATCCATTATTATTTATATGGAAATTTATTCATGCTATGAAAGTTGTGGATGATGGAAGGTAGGAGAGGGAAAGAAAAGAGGAGGAGAGCATATGTGAAACCAGGTGTGTCTGAGTGTCCTGGGCAACCAAAAGGAGTATAAAAAAAACCCAACCTACTCACAAACATTTTATTTCCTTTTGAGCTATCACACTACCCAACCAAAGTATGCTACTTGACAAACAAGTGAGAAGTGCCAAGGGGAAAAAAAGAAATTCTATACCCAGAGAATGTTTTAGATAGAAGGTACCTAAGAGTCTACCTACTCCAACCCCATATTACAGAGGAAATGGATCTCACACCCAGAGAGTTGATGTGAGGTCAATATTATGTCAATGACCTTAATAATGCCCCTAACTTCATCTTTTTCATCTCTTCTCCCATTTCAATTTAACAGCAGCATAGCCATATAAATTAAACCTCACTTTCACCTCGGATTGTCCCACCTTCACGGGATTCAAAACACTGAAGTATTAGTCTCTGAAAATAATTTTCTCTCCCTCCACTTACTGCATTACCTTAATCCCGTGAACCTGTTATTTAGCTTTATTGTGACCTGTGATTCCTCATCTACTCCTTATATTCTCAGTTCATTGCTCTTGCTCCAGTTTCACTTGACTGCATATCCACTATTGTCAGAGACTTCAATGTAACCACCGTTCTTGAAGAATTTCATTATTTCCTTGAACTTCTTTACTCTCAACATTATCTCATAAAATGAAAGTCAATGGAAGCAAACAAGGCTAATGAAAATTTTGCATGAGACGCAGCCAAGCCATAGCATACAAAACATGTCCAAAAATGAAACTGTCCCAGAGCCAACAAACAAAAAGTGGAATGCACGTAATTTCTTTAATGTTTTCAGTATAAGTTGTAATGGAACCACCTGCATTTGGACCCTAACACTTTAGTCCGCAATGTGTCATACATGTAGATTGAAATGTCAGTTAAGGAAATAAATTCAGGAAAAGCAAATGGAGTAAAACAAGGAAGGTGACATAATGTTGAAAGGTTATTTTATAAGCTATCTCAGGATGAGGAAGATACAAAAAGAATGGAAAACAGCATAGATAATGCTAATATTCAAAAGATGATTAAAATTACATCAATAACTTCTCAGCTTCATGCTTGCTTTCTCAACTTTAAAAATATTTATGAGAATAATGTACAAAATGATGCTGGTATCCTTAATGAAACAAATTAGAAGGTAACAGGTAGGTTTTCACAACTTGTTTCAATGAAAAGTCATTATTGCTGTTACACATTTCACTGAGAGATTCAGAAAATGTAAGATCCCATAAAACAGGAAAGTTGCCTACATGTCTTAGAACAAAAGTGAAAATAGAATTTATTGGTTACCTCCTGAAAAAAAAAGCAAAATGAAAACTCTCAGGAACATTAGTTAAAATCAAGAGCTTCAAGGTCAAAGAAAAGACATTGCAAGCAGCCAGAAAGAATTCAAGTACCAAGGACCAATTCAAGTACCACATACATAAATATGTGTGTGTACATATATAAGCAAAAATACATATAAAGCATATATAAAAGCGTATAAAAGCAAAACTCCACCTGCTTGCCTTCCTACCCTAACTCTACCTCATTGAGGAATGAGGCCTCAATTATTCAGACAAATATGGTAGTGGTCACTTAATTAATGGTAGTTAAAATTGCATAGTCATCTTAGGATCCAGAGAGAATAAACTGAATAATTTGCAGGTTCCCTTGAAGGTAGGATCTATTCCATCTTCTTCTAGAAAGCTATTTGGAGGGTGGAGTTTAAAGATTATGCATGTTGTTTAGTATTATGCTTTTACAGAAGAATGTGTTTGTCTAATTGGAAGATGGCTTGCTTGATAATAGGGTGTTCCTTGAAAATACATTTCAACTCACTTTTATTTGACCTTACAGTTACCTGAGTGATATTGATCGAATTGCCATGCCGTCATTTGTGCCAACACAACAAGATGTTCTTCGTGTCCGAGTGCCTACAACTGGAATTATTGAATATCCTTTTGATTTAGAAAATATCATCTTTCGGTAAGATGGTGACCTTATCGGAGTAGCCTGTTAAGAATCTGTAAATGTCACTGGTGTTTTTTTAATGGTGCCCAAGAAGATGAAACTCATTAATGCTCCCTAAAGTGTTTTATGGCCTTAGAATAGTATTTACAGCATTACAGGATCAGAAATTTAAAGCAGGAAAGGGGTTTGGAAGGCTATAAAGTCTAACCCTCTCATTTTCTATTTCTTTGAGGTGGGATTTGAAGCTAAGACTTCCTGATTCCAAGTCCAATGTCCTTTCCACTTTATCATATTGCCCCTTAGTGCTCCCTACCAACCAAGGAAGCAGGAACTGGGAGATCTGCCATAGGATATTTCCAAAATGAGACAGAATTTGGGAAGAAAGAAAAGTCCCTGAGAAATAGATTCACTTTTTCATTGTTGTTACAGAGCTACATTCCCTTTTCCTTTAAATGCTATTGGCTGTTCATGCACTAGTTGCTGTTATTTCTTTGACTATATAGTTGACTATTTTGACAATTGGTGCTTTGACAATTGGTGCTAAATGACAATTGTCATTTAGGAAAAAGACAAAATTCCTTTCTAACATACATCATTATTCTCTACCCCCCTTTAAATTTCGCTTATTTTGCTCCTTTTCACAGGCGAGCTATTTCAAGAACAAAATTTGAGGCACTGTGTACTATCCCTAGAGTCAGAGAATTCTTGTTCAAATCCTGCCTCTAAAACTCACTACCTCTGTGACCTTGCCTTTTCAATTCAAAACTTCCCTTGACTTCAGTTCCCTTAACTATAAAATGAGATTGCTGGAGTAGATGACCTCTGGGCCCTTCCAGCTCTAAATTATGAACCTGTAATTAGAACTTTATTCAGTATTCTAAGTTTGGATGTACTATAGTTTGGGGGTATTAGTGTATAACACAGGGTATCCTACTGGGGTAGGATCATGTTTTCTGTTTAATCTCCATTATTGTTCTTGACAATATTCAATATTTTGTTACTTTGGTTACAAAACCACATTGGTCCAGTGTTTTGGGGGAACACATTATGACCATTGGGTCTCTTGCATAAAACCCTCTTCTTTCCTATGTTTACCTGTTTCCCATCTAAGCTTCAAGGTAATTGAGCCAGGAACTTATTAGTGTCCGTCATAAGCTGGGCATGTAATAAGCAGTTAATACTTAATGAATGAATGAATGAATAGGAGAAGGGAAGTATAGGTGGAGTGGAAGCCATTGCATTGGTAAATGTGAGTGAAATCAATGTCAAGTTTTGGTGTACTTTATGCTTCTGGAAAATAACGTAGAAAGCCACCAATTGTAATACTTCTTCCCCAGGAACAACAATCACCATAGGTGAGGAAAGGTAGGAAAATGAACAACTTGACCTGAGTATGAGTGGGGTTAGTGTATAAATACAGCATGCTGGAAGAAGGGCTGTCACATGGAAAAAGCATTATAAAACTACAGAGGTGGAAACATCATTAGAAGCCTCAAAAGGCTTGGTCCATTGGGAAAGCAGCATGGTCCACTGGGAAGAACACTGACTCTGGAGATGAAGGGCCTGACTTCAAATCTCACTCTTTACAATTACTTGTGATGTTGGGTAAATTATTGTACTTCCCTGGACCAGCCAGTTCCTTATATGCAAAGTGACACTGAACTAGATGTTTTCTGATGTCTCTTTTGGCTTTGAATCTATGATCCATTAAAGTTTAGCCTGGGCTTGAATGGGATCTTCTTTCTGATATCATTGATGTTTTCATTCAGTCTCTGCTTGAACATCTCTAGAGAGGAGGATCCTATTGTCTTCCATGTCCGTTCATTTCATATTGGACAACTCTGATTGTTAAGAATCAAACAGAAACTGTCCTCAGTTCTACCAAATACTCTCAGTTCTGCCCTCAAAGGAAGGAAAATAAGTTTAATTCCTCTTCTGCATTATAGTTTTAAATATTTGACTACAACTCTTATGCCCCTCCTAAATTTTCTCTCCTTCAGGTGAAACATATTAAGTTCCTTAAACTGATCTCATACAATTTAATGTATTCAAAATTATCCATTTTAAATTTTGTAATATCCTCTAATATCTTGTTTTGTCATAAATTCTTCCCTTATCCATATATCTGACAGGTAAACTATTCCATACTCTCCTAATTTACTTATTACAATTACAATACTAATTGACCTTATCATATATATGTGTATATGTATATGTATATGTATGTGTATATATATATATACATACATACATACATACATACACATGTATATCTGATAAGGCCTAATGGATACATGATTTAGCCATGAAGGGTGATACCATAAGTAAATTAAGTTAACAGAGAATAGAAGTTTGTGTCCTTAAGGCCAACAGTAGGGGAAGATATATCTAATTCTGAGCAAGATAAGGTAGGTTTGCATTGGAGCCCAGGTTCCAAGGATGGAGTCCAAGGTTCCCGTGGGGAGGAAGTGGAGTTCTTAGCAAGAGAGGAGACTGTATAGTTTAGAGCTGATGAGTGAGAAGTGAAGTGGATGATTGGTACTGAGGCAGATAAAACAAAAGCTCACTTAAATAGCAGTTTCCCCTCATAGGAAGTCTTCAAGCAGATCCTGGATGACAACTTTGAGGGGATGTTCTACAAAAGATTCTTGGTCATGTATGGGTAGACTAGATGGCTTCAGAGGTCCTTTCCAACTCTGAGACCGTATGTTCTGAAATTGAGTAGCTAATGGGCCACATATATTTCCTAAACTGAAGTT
The DNA here is from genome assembly GCA_028646575.1 of Pseudocheirus occidentalis. Classification (NCBI taxonomy): domain Eukaryota; kingdom Metazoa; phylum Chordata; class Mammalia; order Diprotodontia; family Pseudocheiridae; genus Pseudocheirus; species Pseudocheirus occidentalis. The sequence goes on along the minus strand of CM053599.1, from coordinate 117,639,700 downwards.
CAGTATTTGGAGTTTATAGTGGGGCTGTGGTCATGTGCAAGGGCAGAACTGTTTGTAGGGCACCATCGAGGATTAAAATGACAGAAACCTTGCTGAAGGAAGTGTTCAGACATTTCTTTTCTCCAGTAAAGACTTTTCTGTAAAGAACAAAGAGCTTTGTAATCTCAGTCATGTTCCCTCTTTCTACTGAGCAGGATGGTGGATGTTGGAGGCCAGAGGTCTGAGAGACGGAAATGGATCCACTGTTTTGAAAGTGTGACCTCCATCATTTTTTTAGTAGCTCTGAGTGAATATGATCAAGTCCTGGCTGAGTGTGACAATGAGGTAAGCTAGATAGAAAACTAAAGTGGCTTTGAGAAAGAATTTCCCCTAAAGAAAGTGAAAAACAGATTTACCCTGGTGAGGGACTCAATTTCTTGGGTTTAATAATTTAGGATAAGCTTAAATTTATTCAAACAATCCCCCCCTCAAAAAAAAAGCTCTGGGAGGCAGATATGAAGGCACTCCTAATTCATGTTGTTTTTCTTAGAAGAGGCAGTAGAACTGTATTCTAAATCTGGGACAATTTCTGTTGGTGATAGGAGCTGACAGTGAATACATGTCTCAGATTTTGCAGAACAATCCTCATTTCAATTAAATAAAATATACTTTGAAAAATTATTTTACCTGCTTATTTCCCAATTACATGTAAAAATTTTTTAACAAATTTTTTTTTTCAAATTTTGAGTTCGAAATTCTCTCCCTCCCTCATAATACTTCTTATCTCTCTTAGATCTACTTTCCAGGTCAGCGTTTTCCCCAGTAAGATAATTTACATTAAAAACATTTTTAGTCTTTTGATTTTATTGTTTTATTGTTTCTTGATGTCTCATGCAGTCATTAGCTTCCACTTGCCCAATTCTAATTTTTAAGTAATTATCTTCTTCAGTGAGTTTTTATAACTCTTTTTCTATTTGTTCAGTTCTTCTTTGTAAGCAGCTATTTCCATCAGTGAATTTTTGTGTCCCTTTTTCTATATGGTCAATTCTATTCTTTAAGGTATTGTTTTCTTTAGTATTTTTGTGCCTCTTTTACTAAAATGTTAATTCTTTTAATAATTTTCTGCTTTTCATTTTTTACCTAATTTTTCTTCTATTCACTCTTATTTGTTTTAAGCTCATTTTTAGCTCTTTTAGGATTTCTTGTTGGACTTTTTTCCAATTCACATTTTTCTTTCAGGTTTCACTTGTAGCTATTTTGACTTCATTGTCTTTTTCTCAGTTTGTGTCTTGATTTTCTTTGTCACCACAGTAGCTTTTTATTGTCAGATTCTTTTTCATTGCTTATTTTCCCATGCTGTTTCTCTACTTTGCCTTGGCAGGGAGCTGGGAGCGGGAATTGGCACAAACTCAAACCAGGTTTTTCTGTAGTTCCATTTTCAGAGCTAGCTCTAGGGATTTGGAAGGTTTTGGTGCTTCCAAGGTGGCGTGATCTGGGGAGAGGTATGGTTATGGCTTTCTTGGTCTACACTCTAGTCCTTACCAAGGAAGGGCCCCTGATCCCTTGGGATTGTTAGTGATAACTGCTCCTTACACCCCCCCCCCCACAAACATTTGCCCCACTTGGGACTAAAAATGATACTATTCTTCACAGTCCCCCATCCCTTTGGCCCAGAAGTACCTTTTCAGGTTACCACTCTCTTCTGACTGAAAGTTCTCCTCTTTGAACTATGGAAGTAGGTATAGGCATTGGAGTTGCTAAACAGGTATGGTCCTGTTTCTATTTGACCATTTGACAGGTCCCCTTACTATCTCTTGCTTGAGAGCTCCTGGATCTTCTGCTACCAATACCACTTAATCCCATAATTTTTCATCCACCTGGCCTCTGGACTACCTGCTTCCCCCCATTCATGAATATCTTTTTCCCTAACCTTCTCTGTTGTCTTGGGCATCATTCTGATGTTTTGTTTACTCTGTCACTCCAGAATTAGATTTGAGGTGTGATTATAAAATTGTTTGGAGGGGAATGTTGGAAGAACTCAGCCAAGTGCTTTCTTTATTACACCATTTTGGCTCTGCCCCTCTCTGCCAGAAGTGAAACGAAATATATTTTAAACAAAATTTTGCAAAACAAATATCCTTCATCAAAACTTGTGCGTGATTTTTGGCCTGGAAAATATTATCACTATAAATATGGAGACTGCTTTACCTCTGTCCCAGGGAGGTTAGATCTGCTCTGGAGTATAGCTAGGCCCTCAAAGAAGGGTCTCCAGTGGGTCTTCTTTGTTGCTAGTTGCTCTCTGACACCACCACACCCATACCTCTCAGTTCTCCTGGAGCAAGGCTTACAGATACTTTGCCATTTTGTGCTCAATTCATGTGAAATGATTCCTGGGATTCATTGCAATTCCTTTTTCCTAGTGTAGATTTTTCTGTCAAATTCATAGGTCTTCTTAATGTTCTTCCTCTTTCCCTTGGTCTCTCAGTATTAACCAAAATACCTCCCAGAGAATGACATTGGGCTTTAAAATTTACAAAATAAATAGATTTTCTCCTTTAAGCTTTACAATTAGTCTTTGAGAGAGGTACAACTATTGTTATTTCTCCATTCTATAGATAAGGAAATGCACTCAAAAAGGCTGTGATTTGCCTTGTCACAAAGCTACAGTCAGTAGTAGGATTTGAACCCTGGTCTTCCTGATTCCAAGTCTGATATGCCATCCATTTTGCCACATGGACTCAGTTGTATTCCTAATCTGTTTTTCCCTTATGAGTCTTGTATTATTTGAAAATGTCCCTGCACAATGGTGGCCTGAAGTATGACAGCACTGTCCCAACACTCTCATCAGTCTAGTGGGCACTAAATTTGACTCAAAAAATAATAAAAAAAACAAACCATGATGCCAATCATTGATATCATCAAGGCTGAGCTAAGGGAAAAGGAAACAGATAGGTAATAAATGTTTAGCACTCACAGGCCTTAAGACTGTGATTACAGCATTACAGGAAGGGGTGACAGAGCTTTTGCCCATACCCTATCAGGGTACATTGGGTTGTGTTATACATTGTGCTATTATACATTATGCTCTTATATGCTATGCTGTCTTATAGGATATGTTGTGTGATGTCATATATACCATGCCATGTTAGTATCATGCCATATCTGTGTGATGCACCTACCACAATTGTCACGTGTTTTCTTATGCCAAACATATGACACTGTGTCACATAATCACCATGTTGAGGGAAAATTGTTGCTGTTCTATGTGGCACAGCCCTGCCCATCTCCAATCCTACACTGCCATGAATCTCTACAAGCTTTATTTAGAGTGATAGAACCTTCACACACAATGCCAAGTTATTGCTATTGATAAATAAATTTCTTTCCATAAAACCTTTTAAACCAATTAGTATTCCAATTTAGTTTTATTTGTTTAAAGAGTAAGAATTTTTCTTCATTCTACTTAAACTAAACCCTAAACATGACAAACCTGTTAAAAGCCTTTTTTTCTCAAGTCTCCTTCTTGCTCTGTGAAGTTGCTTGGTTTTTCTGTGGAAACTAAGTATTAAATTTCTTTAAAGATATTCAATCTTTAGACTAAGTTTTGATGTTAGGAAGTGCAAAGATATTTCCTAACTCATTTTATGAGGCCTCAAAGTGGGAGATCTTGAGTAAAATGTTAATCCTTTGAATCATTCATCAACCTATGTTCTCTGTTAACGTTACACCATCCACTGCAACATTACACATATTAATAGCAACCCTCCCCAGTGCACAATACAGCTCTACAAGCCAAAGGAAGGATGCAATTTCGGGTGACAAATTTTAAATCTCAGGTCTGATATTAAAGGGAGGGGGGTGGGAGTAGAGACAGCTTAGTGAGCTGCTATTGAACAGTCACATTCCCCCTTTCTCCTCCCACTTCCCACCTCTCTGTACGTGCCCCCACCAACACCCCAGTTAATGAATCTGCCCAGCTCTAACAATGTGCTTTAAATTTTTTTCCCAAGTTCCAAGTTCCTTCCTTTCCTTTTCATGGAAAAATATGGAAGAAAGCAAAGTTTTGTTTAAGTTCAGTTGATCACCTTTAAGATGGATCATTTTCATCTTTCTTTTAGAATGGATCTAGCCAGTTTCCCAGGCATAGACTATGAGCTTTTGAAAGATCTATCTCTTTAATTGTTTAGCATTGATAAATGAATAACACTACCTGGAGAACTTCCTTTCATGGTCTCCTTTGTCTGCTTTCTACATAAAGTCTTTTTTCTTATCCCCCCCTGTGCTCCAACCACTAGTAATCTTCCTAGCTGCTTTGTATGTAACTAATGTGCTGACACTTGTAACTATACCCTACAACAGAAGGTAAGCTCCTTGTGAGTGGGGATTGTTGTTTGCAATTACACCCCCAGCATCTAGCACAGTGCCAGACACAAAGTAGGTGCTTAATATATATACATACATACATATATATACATACATACATATATATGTATATATGTATGTATGTATATGCTTGATTGGTTGATATGTGCCTGCATGTGAATAACATATGCATTTGACATGGTCATAGACCTAAGTGATCTTGCCAGCTGAAATGATTGACTATAATTGGGATCCTCTTGATTTCTCATAACAAACAATAATCAACAGGTGAAAGAACACAAAACACTTCTGTCAAGTGCAGAGGTGCACAGAGCTCTTCAGTGTTCTTACTATAAAGACAGGGAAGGGCGAGGGAGTGAGACGGGTTAAACAAAGAGATGGGTGAAGGGGGATGACAAGAGAAAAATTGGGGAAAACAGGCCTTGTGGGGATATGAGATAATGGCCTACTGACCTTTTTTTTTTTTTAACATTGTTTGCTTCTCTTTGAAATTTTAGTCAATGTTCTTTATGTGTACTTGGCAGTGACCCCAAGACCTCATGATAGGGAGAGGTGGCACCTGAATGGTGGTGGTTTACTTGGGGAGATGGAAGCATGTGTGGTGTGTCAATTCAATATTGTTCCTTTTTTCTTAAGTTTCATACCAAGGTCTCTATTTTCTCCATAGAATCGCATGGAAGAGAGCAAAGCCTTATTTAAAACCATCATTACTTACCCCTGGTTTCTGAACTCATCAGTGATTTTGTTCTTAAACAAAAAAGATCTTTTAGAGGAGAAAATCATGTACTCCCATCTTATCAGCTATTTCCCAGAATACACAGGTAAGAATTTATGATCATATATAAGAATTCTTGCTATAAAATAAGTGCATCAACCCAGCTTGCTGGTTACATTTTAATGTGCAACATTATCTTTCCTTCTATCTGTCTCCCCAGGGGGGAGAGGTAGACAGTAAAATCACTGCTTTCTGCTGGACTTATGTAGCTTCTTTATCATTTGGAGTCTTAAAAAATAGGGCCTTAGATCTAAAATTGAAAGAGATCTTTCAGGTGATGAAAAGTGAGCCCCAGATGAAATGAGTTGCTCAAGGTCATTGAATTTGAACAGGGTTCTCCAACTCCAGATCCAGGTTAGACAACCACTCTTCTGGAATACCTAGCCCTAGTAATGGTCTGGTATGTAGAGATAAAGATGGCCACAGGACATCTGAAATAGGATTCTAGAACATTGCTCTTTTCTGTCTCTGCTTTACTGTGTAACATGTTCTCTCTGCGGGGTTGTTCATTAGCTACCCTACTTGTATGGGCACCAGATCTGATGTTAGAGCATCTAATGGTATCCCCCCATGGGAAGAAAGAAGTGAACATAACAATTAAATTAATGAATGGGGTTGTTGCTATACAGCATATATGTTGGAATTTTCAGGGAGAAAAGAAATATAGGAGGAAGGAAATTCAACCTTAAGCCCTAGAGTATCTTTTAGCTACTCTTCCAATACCATAGATTGAACCATGTGTTATAGTTACCAAGACTTGGCTAAACAACCTAGTCCCTTATTTCTTTCTATCTTGGTGAGACTTGGTTTGGGGCTGAAAAACAGATCAGAATCTTTGTAGAGGCAAATAATAGGGTGGAGTGCCAACTGTGTGAGCACTGGAAAGACCCTGGAAAATATAAACCAAAATCATTTCTGTCCAGTGGAAGAAGTCATGTTTATTTGCTTTTTTTGGACAAGTACTTGAAGTGAAGTAGAGTGGACATACCAGGAGAGAAGCAGCAGTAGAAAAATGAAGAAGTAGTTTCTTGTTTCAAAAGGATTAAAGTTTAATTGTGCAAGGTCTTGACTCTTTAGGAGGTGATCGCTCATAGGGTCACAGACCTATGCTTATAAGGACCTTAAAAGTCATCAGGTACAAATCTTTTATTTTACATGTAAAGAAACTGAAGCCCAGACAGGTTACTTACCCTGAGTGACATAGTTAGTAAGGGTCCTAGATGAGATCTAAACTCTGGTCTTCCAGACTCCAAATCTAGTGCACTATTTTTAAAAATAATGTCCTATGTGAGGTGGTACTATGTGTGAATAGAGCACCAGCTCTGGAGTCAGAAGGACCTGAGTTCAAATCCAACCTCAGACACTTGACACACTTATTTAGCCATGTGACTTTAGGCAAATCACTTAATCCCAATTGCCTTCAAAAAAAAAAGGAAAAAAATAATGTTGTGTGAATGATCCTGCTCTTTTTGTTCCTTTCTTGCTTCTTAAGAGTTAAACATGTTAGTTTTTCTTAGTAGTTCTGCCAGCATTAAATCAAGATCAGTATTAAGTATATGAAATATATAGAAATGTTACATAAGCATGTCAATTAAATAAAATTATAAAAATAAAAATCTAATATTAAAATAAATTTTATCAAATGTCAACTATTAAACATTTCATTAAATATAAAACGAGTATTTAATGTGATTCAGTTTCAATATTATTTAATATAATTGGTTATATTTATAACATATTTGATATTTATAATTGTAATTCCATGCACTAGCAGATTCCCAAAAGAATGCTAGTGTGAACAGCTTTTAAATTCTGATTACACAGTATAGTGAACACTCCATTTATTCCATAACAAATCAAGGCAAACGTTCACAACAAATCACAATATGATACAACATTACATCTTATCACAGAAAATCACAATATAGTGTTCACAACAGCTTAACATTGGAATGGCCACATAGTTTTCACCAAAGTGGCCACAGTATAGAAAACAAAGAACAAAAGAATAATCATCTTGTTTCCCTAAGGAGGTTTGCCTCCTCACTCAATCATTCAGTCAACTCACAATACAATAATCAATCTTCCACTCACGGGGAAATCATAGATTAGCTTAATCAGTCACTTATCTAGCTATCAGTCACTAAGTATTATTAATCACTAAATACAATCATTAGAAAATTACACAAACCCTCCACCCCTTGGTGTCTAGTACACTTCAATTTCATTATACATCCAAGGGGAGGCCTTTTCTTCATCTTGACTCGGAGTGGTCTCTCAGATTCCCTGGATCCCCTTCCATGGTCCCAGATCCCCTCCTGAATCCATGAAACAGTCACCTGCATTCAGAGGCAGACAGCTCCCAGCTCTTTGTCCAGTCCTCTAAGCAGTTCTTGTTATACGCTGAAGTTCACAGGGTCCAGCACATCTCAAATCCTTCACAACTTCTGTTGCCAAGAACTCAAGGATCAATGAAGCCACAAACAAAGAAAGTCTTATCCTGGTCATGCTTCTTCAGTCCTCCAGTAGTTCAGCTGGCCCGACGACCCAGAAGAAATCTCAGCCTTCAGGAGGCAGCAACTTCAGCCTTCACCAGATTCTGGTCTCAAGAAAACTCCAACTCAGTTCTCATTCAGAAACACTCTCTCTCTCTTCCCAACCCCCAAGTCTCTCTCTCTCTCTCTCTCTCTCTCTCTCTCTCTCTCTCTCTCTCAGCTGGCTTATCTCCACAATTCTTCCTCTACCCAGAGGTGGCCAGGATGAAAACTTGATTCTGATTCTGTCCCTGGAACTCTTTTTATACACACACACACACACACACACACACACACTCTTCCTGTCTCAGCCAACCCCTTCCTCCCACATCAGCAACAGGAGACAGAGTTCACACCCTTTGCCTCTTTCACAGAAGTACTTAGCCCTTAGTTACTTAGGACCAAGTACCTGCTAAATTAATTACCTTACAATAATTTAAATAATAGTCATAAAATGTGTGCATGTATGTACATACACACACACACCACTTTTCTAGGCCTTTTTTATTTGTAAAATAAAGAGGTGGAACTAGATGAACTCAGGTTCACTCCAGCTCTCAATCTATGAGCACGTTTCTGTTGACTATTCTAACATAAAGCAGAATGAGGTAATTACTGTCCTAGAATTGTGAAGTATATGTTATGGGGGTTCAGACAAGAGAGAAAGCAGAACTATGTGTTCTATTTTGCTTCTTTCTTCTTCATCATGAAGGATTTTCAAACTGGAAGGGAAGAATAAACGAGTAAGGAGGAGTTAAAACCCTCAGTAACTAAGAAGGAAGTATAACTAGCTATTTAAATGAGTTAGGTTTCCATGTCCCAATGAATCCAGAATACATGAAGAACTCCTGGATTGTCACAAAACTATTCTTGTTAATATTTAAGAAAATATGCAGAGCAAGAGAGCTCCTGGAAGACTGGAGGTGAGCAAATATTTTCAAAGAGGTTAGAAAGGTTTCTAGCAACTACAAACCACTGAACTTCATGAAAATCCCCAGCAAAATTCTAAAGTGTTATTCAACTGACATTTTATGAACATTTAGAAAAACAAGTAGTGATCACTAGGAATCTACTTCTATGGGTTCACTAAAATCAATCCTGCCAAACTAAATTCAGTTGCTTTTCTGATTTTTCTGTTTGTTTTAAACAAGGGTATCAGGACAAGGTAGGTGAGGAAAAATATTACCAACATAGTACTTCTAGACTTCAGCAATCCATTTGACAAAATTATTTTGGAGATGACAGAGAAATGTGGCCCAGACCATAATTATGATTAGTTGGATTCGTAGATGATTAAACTACCATGCTCCTTACCTGAACTATTTAAGACCCTGATAGAATTCCACCCTAGGACTCGTGAAAACCCACCTAAAATCATTACTCAATGATTCCCAGCTTGCACCAGCCCTTCCCCATTGCTTGTTCCCTTATTCTCCTCAATTCAATCCCTTTGCTATGTGAAAGCTACCCCCTCCCATACCCACCCTTGTTCCACTGTGCTTTCTGGAATGCCTCCATAATCAACAAACCTTAATCTTTTCCTTTATCATTCCATCCTTTCAGAGACCTGGCTTCTTCTCCATGACACAGATTCCTTGGCCTCCATTTTAGCACTGGCTACATTTCCCCTCATTTTTTCCAACTTAGTGAGGTAGCAGAATTGCAATAGGCTTTGTTCCTCAGATTCACCCTTGCCACCATTATTCAGTAACTTCTCCTTTGGAGTTCATCCATCCATAGCTACCACCCAATCCAAATTCTAATAGCTGTTGTTCCCTGACCTTCCGGACATTGCCCTTTTTTCCTTAATGAGTTCAGTCTTGCTCGGTCTTTCTTTCTTCTTCAATTCTCCCCCCTACTAGGGGACTTCAACATGCATATTGATATTCCCTCAGACATAATATAAACATAAAAGTCTTCAGCTTAACTAATTTTTTAATGACCTACTTCCCCACCTTAACTCAGCAACACACAAAGATGGCCATCATCTTGATCCTACCATCACTCTCAAATGTGCCACTTCTACATTCAAACACTCTGAAGTTCCCTTTATCTCTCACCTTCCTAATATCTATGATTATGTCTCTGACTAGGACCTAAACAAGATGTCAAAGCTGCAAGAGACTTCATCTTGAAACTTTATCAAGACCAGAATCCGGACAAAGAGAAAGTTATCTATTCCCACTTCACATGTGCTACAGACACAGAAAACATCCGCTTTGTGTTTGCAGCAGTCAAAGACACTATTCTACAGTTAAATCTGAGGGAATTCAACCTTGTTTAAAGGCTACACTTTCCTTTCTCTCTACAATGAGAAAAGAATGGGCTTTTGGCATGTTCTTGGTTTCTTCTGCAAATGCTTCTCAGATTCTCCTGTTACTGTCCTACCCATTATACTGTGACTCACACAGGTATCCAACCTCCTCTAAAACACAAGTCTGAGCATCAAATTCACTATGTTTGCTTAATAATTGTTAAGGACTTGGAAGAATAAAGAAATGGGTGATGGAGCTTTAAAAGAAAGTATACCAAAGTTTACTGATGCCTTTAAAAACTTTTAACTTTGACTTATTTTGTGGTTCTCTTTTGTATTTTGGCTATTATTTTTGTGCATGAATTTTGAATTTAAAGATATTTAAGGCAAATATTTTATAGATATCTGTAAAAAAATCACTCCAATTCATATTCTGTTCTCAATTATTCATTTTTCAGTGTGTCTAAAAATAACCATTAATCACCTAACAGCAAACTTTTAATCAGAATAGCCTTATACCATATAACCAATACAATGTTCTTAGGACTGTAGGGGAACGATTGGAGGTAGGCTTAGCATTGGAATAGATTTTGACCTTCATATTAAAATTTACAATTTTTTTTTCTTGAGATGTTGAAGTATTTCTTCTTTTGTACTATATAAAGAGATTGTTTTAAAGTACCTGAATATACAGTTTGGGTACAAACCAAAAAGACAACTACATGCTGTAATAAACTGGTTTCATTTCAAATATAAACTAATATCAAAATAAAGATAGTGTTACCAAAGCTGACAACTGTTAACAGGCTTTGGAAACACAACCTTTTTTGAAGAAAAAAGTTATACATGTGTGTGTATTAGTGGCAAATGATATACCTAGAGTTAGGTGTGTGTATATATATATATATGAAACATTGACTTGTGAAAATAGGAACTGGTCAAATAAATCATGTAAATGATAACAGAAAGTATCTGCCAAACGTATGTGGAGAATAGAGATTTGCTGCCAGACTGTTGAACTGGTTGTGCCTTCCTAAGAATGCTAAGATATAATATGCCATATCCTTATAGTGATTGTTTTGTTAAGCTTTATTTTTACAGATATTCATATTTAATTTGGTGATTCTCACCTTCCAAAGAAAAAAGACAGGATTTGCTTCTAGCATATATCTACTACTTCCCCAGTCACATTCATGATAAGTTAGAAATCTGGACTATAATTACAATATTGTCTGCCATCTAACGACTTTATTGTGAGTTTTTACACTGAAGACATTATACAAAGCTTCCATTCTAAACTCTTGCTGGTCATGTGAAACAGAATGATTTTTGAGGGTGTTTTTTTAAATAGTTATTTAACTTCAAATAAACATCTTTGCCTTTTTTGGACATAAAGTATTTTTAAGTAAATGGAAATAACAAAATACTAACTTGTTCCTTAAAAAAAAAGAAATGGGGCAAAAGGGAATGCTTATTCTCAAATATCAGTAATAACTGATATACACAGTTCTGTTTGCTTAGTGGTGGCAAACCTTTTGATTTAGTTTTTGTTTTCTTGTTTACATTATTCATTTTCATTACATTTTTAAAATTACACATTTTCTCCCCGTCTTGCTCCTGCCCCAACCCCATAACAGCAATCCCACTGTAAAGCCCCTCCCCTGCTCTCCTATTTTCTGGTAGGGCAGGAGGGGTCTCCCTATCCCAGCCCCTGTATATT
>CM053599.1:117608566-117627555 GCA_028646575.1 Pseudocheirus occidentalis | reverse complement strand
AAGAAATGGCATAAACTCTAAACTGGGCATCATGCCACACAGGAGAGTAGGGGGCATGGGGATGAAAGGGGGGAAGAGGGAGGAGAAGGCAGGGTCTAGGGGAGGGATGCTGGAAGCACACACTTCAGTAAAGAGACAGGGACAGGGTAGAGAACAGAACAAGGAGGGGGGGGAGGGATAGGAAGGAGAGACAGAGGATCACTGTCACAATATGTCCACTATGAAGATGTCCTGTATAATCACACATCCACAGCCTGTATTGAATTGAGTGTCCTTCCAATTGGGGTTGGTGACAAGGGAGGAATCGAAAAAATCTAGAATTTGAAGTTCTGTAATGCCTGCAACTAGGAATTAAGATATACAGGGGCTGTTATAGGGAGACCCTCCCTGCCCTACAAGAAAATAAAAGAGCAGAGCAGCGGAGGGGCTTTACAGTGGGATTGCTGTTTCAGGGGTGGGGCAGGGGCAAGATGGGGAGAAAATTTGTAATTCAAAAATGTAATGAAAATGATTAGTGTAAACAAGAAAACAAATAAAAATAAAGTTAAAAAAAATAAAATATAAAAAAAAAGCAGCACACACTTCAGTAAAGGACCAGGGACAAAGTAGAGAACAGAACAAGGTGGCAGGGGTGGGGGGTAATGGGATAGGAAGGCGGGAAATATAGTCAGTGTTACACAATATGTCCATTGTGGAGATGTTCTGCATAACTACACATGTATGGCCTGTGTTGAATTACTTGACTTTCCAGTGGGGGTGGGTGACAAAGGAGGAATGGAAAGAATGCAGAATTTAAAGTTCTAAAATCAAATGATAAATATATTTTATTATTGTTATTATTGTTGTTGTTGTTGTTATTATTATTATTATTTACATGCAACTGGGAAATAAGATATACAGGCATTGGGATAGGGAGATCCATCTTACCCTTCCAGAAAGTCAGGGTATGATGGTGGAGGATATAGGAGAGAGCAGATTGGTAGATGACAGGTATACAGTGGGATCGCTGTTTTGCAGTGGTGGATAGGGGAAACATGGGGAGAATATTTGTAACTCAAAGTCTTGTGGAAATCAATGATGTAAACCAAAAAATAAAAAAATAAACAAAAGTTAAAAAAAATAAAGTGTAGGAATAAGTTTGTACTAGCCAAATCTGCAGCAATTAAATACAGATAAATTCCCCAAGCACGTATAGAACTGACATTCATCCTTTTTTTTCAGTTTGAAATTCTAGGTTCCACCTGCTGAATTTGTCTTGTTTGCTTTTTTTTTAATTATTTACTATTAGTTTATAACATTCAGTTCCACAAGTTTTCGAGTTCCAAATTTTCTCTGCCCTTCATGGTGGCATGCAATCTGGTATAGGTTCTACATATACCTTCACATTAAACGTTAGTCAAGCTGTCAAGAAAAATTATAACCAATGGAATAAATAACTGATTTTATTTTTCAACATTACCTGTCCAGTTTCTGAGTTTTGGAATGTAGAACTGTATCTAAAAATATAAAACTTTGGAGTCATCTACAATTCTAAACAATTGAGTAGGGACCAGATATCTCAATCCCTATCCCAGTTTGGCTTACAAAATAGTTTATCCTTAGTATATTAGAAGATTACAGAAGATTTGCACCCCTTGCCTAAATGAATTCAAAAATCATTTTTAAATATTCTTTTTCATATTGGAAACTTTCCTAGAAACAGGATATGATAGGTACAGGTATTTACACGTTTCCAGAGAGATAGACTTTTGGATTTTTATAGAGGAATTTTGCAAAGAGTGAAGATCTATTTGGCTTTGATATAGTCTTCATTCTAACATGTTTATTTCTGTTTCTTTGTTGTGAATATTACAGTTTTTTTTAAGTCAGCAAACTTTTCTAAGCTTCTCAGTTATCTCCACTACCAGTAGAATTACTATGACTTTATTGATGAATACATTGTCAGAGAAGAGTTTGGATACATTGTCCTCTATGACTGGATGTCGCTCCTTCTTTTCCTCTACCTCCCCAAACCCCAAACTTTCTTTAAGGCTCAATTCAGATACCTATTTCTGCAGGAAGTTTATCCTGGTTATCGGTGATCTATTCATTCTCAAATTACATTATATTATCTCTTTGAATGTTATCTCCCAAATAGAATGAAGCTTCTTGAAAGCAGGCCCTGTTTCTTCCCTTTTTTGTCCTTGTCCCTTGCAAAAGTAGGCACTTAATAAATACTTTATGTTACATATAAAGAAATTGAGGTTCAAATGCATAATCATAGCTAGTATTTATTTAACAGGTAACATAACATTATTTCCTCTGGTCCTCTCAACAGCACTGTGAAGTAAGTGTTGATGATTTTATTATCCTAAAAGGAGATCCAAGAGAGATCAAATGATTTAACTATGATAATACAATGTGTTAGAAACAAGATTTGAGCTCTAAATTTCCTGATTCCAAATCTAGCATTTACTACTATGCAATGCTGCCTGAAACTCATCAGTCAAGAAGAATTTATTATTTTCCTACCCTTTTCCAGGCACTGTTACAAGTACTAGGGATTACAAAGCCATATATGGAATAGTCCATGCTCTCAAGGAACTCAAATTTTCTAAGTGGGGAGGAGATTGTATATAAGAATTTGTGAAATAAATCACTTTGCAGTGATTTGTATAGGAATAATAACAGTAGTACCTGGGGCGGGGCACTAGAAGAGGCTTCATGGTCATTTTATTTTGAGCTTTTAACAACACTAGGGATTCTAAAAGACAGAGTTAAGTAGGAAATGTATCCCATTCACGGGAAAAATGGAGACACAGGACACTTTGCCTACAGAAAATGAAGAAAATAGAGTATTATTCTGTGGGAGAAATAGTAAGATAATTAGTTTGGTAGGTTTCCCTTGTATGAAGGGAAGTAATGAATAATGAAGCTTAGATTGCAAAGTTCTTTAATTGCCAAACAGAAGAACTTGTATCTGACCATAGAGGAAATAAGGCTCCATTGGAATGTGTTGAATAGGGTTTAACCTTTGTGTTAGCATTATCATTTTCGTATCTGTGTTGAGGATGGATGGGAGAGGAGGGAGACTAGATATTAGTTGATGAATTAAGAGGTCATTGCAACATATCCAGACAAGAGGTGATGTTGCCTTGATATAGTGTAGCGGCTCTGTAAGTGAAGAGAAAGGGAAGGGTAAAAGAGGTAGGTTGGGAAGTAAAATAGACAAGAGTTTGGGATGTGTGGGGAAGGGAGAATGAGGAGATAAAGATTCCTGAGGTTTCAACCCTGGGAGACTAGAAGAAAAGTGGGAAATTGGGAAGTTAAGAAAAATAGTAGTTTTATCAGGAAAGATAATTTATTATTTCCGTCCAATTTCTGAGTTTGGAAGTGTAGAACTGTTTTCGACATACTTGTAATGCCCATGGGACGTTTCACTTGAAAAGTTGAATAGCCACATGTTATTGTAGAACTGAAGTTCAGGAGGGAGGACAAGGCTAGAGCTATAGACTTCAGAGTCACCTTTGTAGAAAAGATAATCAAATCCATCTGAGGGTTACAGAAAGAGAATAGAGAAAGGAGGTCCCCGGTCAGAGCCTCAGACAGAACCTTGAAGTACATTTACCATTTAAGGCCAGAATGAGTATAATGATCCAACAAAGGAAACTGAGGAGTGATTGGACAGGTGCAAACAAAAGGGCAGGCTCAGAAAAGCCAGATTGGAAAGAGAATCCAGGAAGAAAAGGTAATCCACAATCTCAATTACTACAGAGATAGGTCATGAAGCATAAAGATTTAAGAAAAGGCTTTCGGGTTTGGCGCATCCAAATAAAAGGAAGGGAAGGAAAGAGGTAAGGAAGGATGAGTGAGGTTGTCCATAGGCATCCAGCTAGTTCAGAACCAGGATTCAGACTCAGGTTGTCTGACTCTGGGTTCAATGTTCTTTACTCACAGAATTCGTGTTAAGATTCATGAATTCATCTGTACTTACAAAGCTCACACTTACTGAGTGGGCACATTATTGGGCAAAGTATTGTTTGTATGTCAGGTTGGGGGAGATACAAGATTAAGATAAGACATGTCCCTTCCCTCACAGAACTACCTTAAGTCTGATTGGAATCCGTGCACAAGTTACTGTAAGAAAGACTTATAAATGTTAAGTGTTTTCAAGAGATTCAGAGAGACATATGAGTTCTGATGGGAAAAAAGTCACAAATTATCTTTTACTTCTTGTTGTTCAGTCATTTCACTTGTGTCAAACTCTTTGTGACCCCTTTTGGGGTTTTCTTGGCAAAGAGATTGGAGTGGTTTGCCATTTGCTTCTCCAGCTCATGATGAAACTGAAGCAAACAAGGTTAAGTGACTTAACACAGCTAGTCACACAGTAAGTACCTGAGGCCTCATTTGAACTCGGGTCTTCCCAACTCCGGGGCTGGCATTCCATCCACTATGCCACTTAACTGCTCTGCCTCTTGCTTATTGACAATCATGCCTTTTCAGTTCTCTAATGCACAGTGGCTGTCAACCTTCCTGATGCCACAACCCTTTAATACAGTTCCTCATGTTGTGGTGACCCCCAACCATAAAATTATTTTTTCGTTGCTACTTCATAACTGTACTTGTGCTACTGTTATGAATCATCATGTAAATATCTGATATGCAGGATGTATTTTCATTGTTACAAATTGAACATAACCCACAGGTTGAGAACTGTGTCTAATGAATTATGTAGTAAGAAGTCAAAGTGTTAATATCTTTTAAAATGTTTACAGCAAATTGTTTTGCTTCTTTCCTTCTTGTACTTATTTTGGTCCTATTTTCCTCTTAGAATATCAAGTTGATTTATCTAGTAAAAGGAAAAAAATATATGGGACATCTGAAAGTACTTAATCTGCATTTCATTTGGATATCTACAGACCCATCCTGGAGAGCAAATGTTTTATAGTGCCCCTCTACCAACTAAAAGCAGGTGCACATAAAGTGAAGAATCTCTGGCAATTTTAGTGAATTGCAAGTGCATATGTTTTGGAATGACAACCAAAAAAGCTAAACAATAATATTGACCTGAAAGTTTTTTTCTTTTAATTCCAGACCTCTGATTTCATCTATAGTTATTTGTCTAAACCTAGCTAAAGTCCCACTTCAGGAAGCCTTTCTCAGGCTCCTTAATGCTTGTGCCTTCCCTCAGAAATCATCTCCACTTATCCAGTATATAACCTATTTAAGCATAGTTATTTGCATACTGTCTTCCTCCATTGACTTGTGAATTACTTGAGAGCAGTGTCTTTTTGCCTTTCTTTGAATCCCCATCACTTAGCACCGTAGTAGGCACTAAATAAATTTTTTTAAAATTTTACTCTAGAGGGTAGAACAAGAAGTGGTGAACAGAAGTTGAAAGGAAGAAAATTCAAGTTTGATTTTTTTAACATCTTCTTAATTAAAGGTCTATCCAAACTATGATAGGCTGCATTCACAATTAATCATTTCTCTATCACTAGAGGACTTGAAAAGAAGGCAAAATGACCACTTATCCAGGGATGCAGTAGAAAGCAGTTCTTGTTTGGGGATGGACTGGAATAAATGGTCCCTGAGGTCCTTTCCAACTTTGATATTCTTTGATTTTGGCTTTGTCTCAGTTTCTTTTTTTTTTAAATCAAAACACAGTTAGATTTTTGCTATCATGCAGCTATTATGAGAACTATTGTAAAATTTATGCAAAACACTTTCAGCTCTCCCAAGAAAGGTATATAATTATAAAAAAGAAACCCAGGAGTTACAATATGATGGTTGTCTTGTCAGTCATCAATAATCATTGAGCCCCAGTGTGCAAAATCATTGTATTAAAGGCATTTACAAAATAAATGGTCACCTGAATCCCTGTTCTCAAGAAATTTGCAGCTAAGTCTTGGAGATAGCACATACACTTGAAATTACTGGAGTACTTTCAGAATAGCAAATCAGAAAGTACAAATTGTTATAGTACAGATTGACTCAAGGAAGAGGGAGTGATGTATAAAAGAGAATTAGATAAAGGGTCAGTGGACAAAAACGATAGTGTGGGGTCCTGGTTCTTACCCCAAGGGAGGGGGAAATCCAGCTTGTTCTTTTTTTTAACCTTGGCTAGGAATGAAGTGGTGCTTTTAATGTCCTTTGTGCAGTTGTTTGTCTGGAGCATCAAAGTCCAATTATGGGGCATCTCACAAGGTCAGGAAGGGCAGAGCTGGGTTATGTGTTGCTATGGAGATTCTGTCTCAGCATCCTTTTACTGCTCTTTCCTCCCTCATCACTCCACTGCCAATGGAACCCATGTTTCTATGGGCAGATAATTCAAGCAGAGCAGTGGCTTTCCTATGCCTTTAGAGTGGCCAAGTGATGTTGTGGGAATAATTACATTAATGAATCATCAATGGAATTTAGAGCAATGTTTTGTCTCTACATCTAATCAGGGAGCTAGGTGTGTCCTTAACATTACTTAAGGGAACAGAATCAGGTACATTTTTAGTTGCAATATTTTTTGCTGCTAGTTACTATGATGAATCCCTTTCTAAATAGGCTTTTCCATTGTTTTTTTAAGACTTCTCTAAAACCTCTACTCAGCCCTTTTTTTACCATCCATTCCCAAGCCCAGCTATGAATGATCACTTAGATTCTCAGAACCTGATTTTCTCCATAAATGAAAAGGATGATAATAACTCTTACCTCACAGGATTGAAGAAAATCTTAAAGCCTGATAGAAATATTTATTGTTATTATTCTAGCAAGCAGACACTAAGCAATAACTAGAAATTATACCTCCATACAAGATCCACTCAATATCCTAGCATCACAGGGATTTTACTTCTGCTTCTGGGTGGAAGTAAGATGACTCTGCTACTCATTTAACAACAACAACAACAATAATGTAATACTAATACATTTGGTGTTTTTGAGTGATTTCAGTCATGTCCAACTTTGTGACTCCATTTGAGGTTTTCTTGAGAAAGGTATTGGAATGATTCACCATTTCCTTCCCCAGCTCATTTTGCAGATGAGGAAACAAGCAGAGTTAAGTGACATGCCTAGGATCACACAACTAGTGTCTGGGGCCAGATTTGAACTCAGGAAGATGAATCTTCTTGATTCCAACCCTAGTGTTTTATCTACTGTGCCACTTAGCTGCCCAAAACTAATAAATAACATTCATGTAGCACTTATGTGACAGGCACTGTGCTAAGCACTTTGCGATTATTATTTCATTTGTTCTTCATAGTACCCTAGGAGGTAAGTGTTATTATTAAACCTTCCCCCCCTCCCATTACAGATGAGGAAACTGAGATATACAGAGATTAATCTACTTGGCCAAGATCACACAGAATTTCAGTCAGTTCCTCTCCCCCCTTTTTTGAAAAGCATTGATTCATGACTGACTACTGATGATCTACATTGCAGATCATCTTCAGTATAATCTTGCTTTCTATATCTTATTGACACTGGCATCTACCCTGTTTATTTAAGCACTTAGTTGATAAAAAACAGAACCTTTGTTTATTCTAGCCCAGAGCTAGAAGAGAAAGCCTTTTGAGCCAAAATAATTACCTCTCTGGAAATGCCGGCTTGGCTTTAGACTGGCGCTTTGTCTCAGACTGAGAAGTGATAGATAAGGGAGTCATGGGGTTCTTATAGTAAGTTGGATGGGTGTGGGAGCATGAGGTAGAGACACGGGATGGGATAAGCTCCTATCTACCTACTGATCACTCTGTTCCACAATGGTGGGGGTAGATTGGAAACTAAATTGGAATATTCCTAACCACCTCACGGGTCTTTGGGAAAAGTACCATACAAGACTTAAACTGCTGTATGAACCTGGTATGTAATGGGGCAGTCCTTTGAGCAAATCATTTCATAGCTTCTGATAAAAAGGGTCAGAGTCCCATAGTCTCAAAAAAAGTCACTAGTCACTAAGTGGTACAGCCGTACAAGTCCTAAGCATGGGAAGGGTTGGAGTAATACACCCAAGTAACACTGTGAAAAGCATCCTCTTCGAATAGAAGAAATGAGAGGTGTGTGTGTGTGTGCGCGCGTGCATGCGTGTGCGTGTCTGTATAAAAATCATTCCTCTGCAGGAAGGTGTAAGATATTCTGCCCTGAAGTAGGAAGATTATGGTGTATAAGAAGACACTCAGGCCTCAGAATCTGGAAATCTGGGCTGCTTAATACATGGCTTGTCATCGTTTATGTAAGCTAGGTAACCTGTCTGGATTCTTTTACTTCCTTAATCATAGGAGAGAATGATTACTCCTGAGGTCTACCCAGAAAAGAGAACAATGCCTCATTGTGGGAACTGTTGAATTGTAACAAGAGTCAAGCAAAAATATTTTTGATGCATAGTTTTCTTCCTATTAAATGTACACATGTACATTTACTTTTTGGACAATCCTGTGATTTCATTTGTATAGGGTATTTTTGATAAGGAAACTTCCTCTGCTTATGCAGATCCATACCCATTCTGCAATTTATAGTCTGAGAGCAGCGGTTCTCAACCTGTGGGTCACAACTCCATTGGGTCAAACAACCCTTTCATAGGGATCACAGGGGTCACCTAACACCATCGGAAAACACATTTCTGATGGTCTTAGGAACCAAGACACTGCTCCTCTATCTGTCTAAAGGTGGGTCCACCCACATGCAGATATGCCCACATATAAGAATTAAAGGGTCATAGCATTAGGAAGATTGAGAACCACTGTCTTAGAGTGATGTTAAGGGTCTTGCCCAGAGTAATATAGCTGCTATGTGTCAGAGGTGGGACTTGAACTCAGGTCTTCTTGACTTCCGGATTAGCTCTCTACCCACCATGCCATGTAGCCATATTTTTGTAAAAATGTAATCTTTATATCCTAGAATATGTAATATACTTGGTGATATGCACTGTAGCATAAGAGAGGGATAAAAGCATTGACTTTGGAGTCTCTATTTGATTTCGTGGTAGCTATGTGACCATGCGCAAGCCCCCATTCAACTATCTAAGACTTTAAGTTATAGGTAACTTTTATGTGTAGCAATTGGGAATTGGAAAGTTCCTCACACTGATGAATTAGCTGGTTCAGATCCACCTCTCCTCACTACCAAATGTGATACGTGTGAATATATACTGTGTCCAGATACCACTGAGTTTCCCCTGGATCTTTTCCTAATAACATACTGTGTACCTTGTAATCATAATAATATTGATCTAATTGCATTGCATAAGGAAACAGTCATGTACAACCTGCACTTATGTGTAAACTTCCTGACAGCTGGTAGAGATCCCAGAAGAGTCAGAAGCTTTTGTATATAAAAAATAGATGGTGCTGAAACCTCAAAAAAAAATTTTGTTTTGAATATATTAAGGGAATAGAGTTTGAAACTCTTTGTCCTTAGCCGTGAACAACTTGTTAGATTGTTCCCCTCTAACCATAAAGGAAAATTTCTTATTTTTAAATTTTTTTCAAGTCTTAGGATGCTGGTATCATAATTAAGTTCTATTCAATTCAGCATTCTCTCCAGTGAGACATTATTCTCTTTTCTGTGAGGGCCTTAGGAGCAATCACTCTCTGCTCTGATTAAGTAAGTGATGTCCTTTGCTGGCTTATAGACTAGGGAGAGAACAGAATGACTCATATGTTCTCCTTCACACCGTGTTGAGTAATATACTTTTTAAGCTGGTGCCTAATAACACATGCTGGCAGTTGTGGATATTGCCAGAGTAGTTCCATTTTCCTCAATGGGGCGACTATCCAACTCACTAGAAGTCTTTCTTTATATTGTACTATGGAGTAAACTCTCTGGGAAATCTTTGCCTATTTTTTTGCCTATTTTGCCCTGAACTGCCTTTCTAGGATGTTCTCTGTAGCAATACATTGTGCACTGGAATTCTTATTTTATTAGTTGTAGTTGTTTTATTTTCAAGTGAAAGACCATGGGAAGGATCTTCCATTTTCAATTCCCTTCCAGCATAGCCTAAGGGGAGGCCAACAGCAATCTTCAGCATGTCTTATGATGTGTGATGTTTTGGCTTTGGCTGAGATACCAGTGCCACAGCCCTCAGATGGGCATAGACTGGGCTCCCCAGATAGACTGTTCCTTGTTCCCGCAACACTAATTAATTGTCATCTCAGAGGGCAATGAGACCAATTGTTCCGGTATTACCCCAGCCAAGCTAAGTCTGGAAGAGGTAGAAAGCTGCCAGACTTTCTATACTTTGGCTTAGAATCTGAATCCCAGCAGTCAGCCGAGGAGTTGAGCCAACTTTAGGTTTTAAGTACCGCCTCAAAGATGCCAGCAATGGGAAGCTTGTTAATAGAGTTGCACTGTTAAATTCCAGCAAAATGCCTTGATGATCAATGATGGTCATTTGGATAGGAAGCATAGAAAGATGGGACTGGCTAAGGACCTGGGAACTGCCCTTTAAAAGAAGGTCATTTAATACTTTAGTGCTTAGCATATCAAGAGAATTATGTTCCCCTGGTCCTTTCTCAATTTACATTTAATTCTCAAATTCTGAGAGGGAGAGGTAGAATCTGGTGATGCGGTAAAGCAGTGCTTTTTGAGGATAAGTACAATATAACTCTAAGGATATGATTTTGTTGTACCCATCTTGCAAAATGCTTTCACATGTAATCTCATTAAACTTTGGTCACTTAACCTTCCTAGGCCCCAGTTTCCTCATCTGAAAAAGTGATCCAGAAGACTTCTTCAAGGTTTCTTCCACCTCTCAATCTATATTTAGAATCTATATTCTACCTCTTATTCCTTCACAAAGTAGAGGCAAGCCAGTAACATTTCCATTGTCACAGAGAAACTGAAGGATATGGAGCTTAAGTGATTTCTCTTATGTCATACAATATGTAGCAAAGTTGGCACTGAAGCTGATGACTTCTGATCTTTTCTTTTAAAACAATGTACTACAGGGCACAGAAGGAAGCCCAGAAGGAAACACAGACAAGCTTTGAAAGGACAGCATTGAACATTCCATATGGAATGCTTACATATATTAAATGTTTTTAAAATATATATTACATCATTATCACAGTCATTATAATATATGTATGTGTATATAGATATATACACACACATACACAGAGATATATTTAAAAGGAAAAGCAAGCTACACGTAAGAGAGATTCTCACTTTCATTTGCCGTCTTTTCCTGTTCTACTTTGTATATGGAAATGCTTATTGTATTTGGTGTTTAAACCCTGAATTAAAGGGAAAAAGAGATACATATGACTCCTAACTCATAATTAGCTGTTTTCCATGCGACCCCATTGCCTTGCCTGAATGTGGATTTGTGTGTAGACCACAGACACTCTTGTGGAGTCTTTAATTCTCATAATTTGAGTTAGATTCAGAGATATTTGTGATTGATGACCCACAATTCTTTAACCTATCAAAGCAGGGGTTCCTAAAATATTTTGGTAATCATATTTCAATGCCATTGGTTTTCTTTGTACTTTGTATTTATTTTATACATTTCAAAATATTCTAAAATGTTAGTTCATAGACTTTACCAGACTGCTCTAAAGATCCATGATACACAAAAAGATGAAAAAGCCCTGGTTTCTGGTTTAATCTTTCCTAATACTCCTAAGCCAAAAAAAAAAAAAAAGGGAAAAGGGGAAGTGTGGGAGTTTATTCAGTAAAACATTTAGCTTAAATGCCCACCTTAAACAATAGTTCACAGCTTCAAAGTTTCTCTAGCCTTTTTTTCTCTCTCCTTAAAACTTAAATTACCCACCCTTCCTTTTTGATATCCTATTCTAGCAAATCGTAAGCCAACACTCTGCCCACAGGACGAAGTCTTTAAAGAAGTCATTTCCTCTTCCATCTCCTCCTGCTTATTCCCATCGTGTTTTTCGTGGCACAAGCAACAGGAAAGCCCATTGAATAAGCAGCACAGAAAAGGCATTTCGTTGTTTATATTATTACTGAGTGTTCGCTTGCTAATAATTAACGCTTCCGCTTCTTTGCAGTTTATTTGCCAAAATATATGCAGGGTTTTCTTGAACAAATAAGGGATGGAACTAGGCAAAACTGGCCACGCTGCCTTCTGGGCCAGGCAAACCCCAGAGGTCAATATGGACTGGGTTTTTAGAATGGTGTGTTCAGAGGAAGATAATCCTAGTTAGGAAAACCTAAAACCCCAAGATCATTCCATTTGGAGACGCTTAGATAGCAACTCAGCTGTTCCTTTTAGCACTGAGTAAAAGGGATTCTACTCTTTAATGGTAGGTTGGTCAATTAGCAGGAAAATAGCAGCTCAGGGGAGAGCCATATTCCGTGGTTGAGTCAAACAAGACATGTCATCTTAACCCTCATTTTAGAATACTAATTTTTCAATGTGGGGCAGTGGAGTGATCACTAACTCTGCTGTTAGGAGTCCTGGGTTCAAATTCCACTTAAATTAATAACTATGGCTTTTGTAACATTATTTCCTACTAAGTGTTTAATAAATGCTTGTTGACTGACCGACTGACTTTACCTCTCTGGGTGTCAGCATTGTCAAATGTAACAAGACAGATTTGGACTGAAGTCTTGCAAGTCCCTTCCAGGTATAAATCTGTTATGCTTGGGCAACAGAGACCCAAAGAAGAACCCTCAGGCACAAATTCTTTCAACTCTCCTTGCCTCTGACGAATTCTCCACATTGATTTTGCTCTGCCACATTTTCCCCCTTGTTTTAAAGGAGGAACTCTTCTGTTCAGTCTTGATCTTCAAAGCACCTTTGACCCTTTCCCACCTATTTAAAGATCTCATCACTCCCATTTATTTCCTCCCTCCCCTGCTGTGAGCATCAACCCCTCTAAACTGCCTCTTTTACTTTCTTCCCTTGCAGTGTTTTTTGTTTTGTTTTGTTTTGTTTTTTAAATTCTCTATATTGATCCAGAGATCATGCCCCTGGATGACTTAACCCTTTCAGCTCTGGAACTCCTGCCCCTCGGGCCTCCCCTCTCTCCTAACTTATAAATGCCTTACATAGCCCTCTATATCTAGGCAGCAGCTAACCCTGTTTTCACTTTACTCCCATCATATTCCTCTGGGAACCTTCTGCACTTTTCCACCTTCTTACTTTTCCCCTTCCAGTCCTGGAAAAATAAGCAAACCAGTACTGATATAGTCGCTGGAGAAGTTGTGTCAACCTACTCAGTTGTGGTTCTATTCAACATCCTACATCTTTCCAAACCAGAATTCTACTCTCTGGACACCACTCTGCCATACATATAAATTCCCTGTAGGCAGGGAATGTCTCTACTTTTACAACTGTAACCCTAGAACTTGATTTAGTGTTTGGCACATAGCGTGTAATAAGTGTTTTGGTGTTTTTGTTTCCCATTTGTTCATTAATTTCATCCACTGTTTCTATCATTGTTTTTAGTGTTTTCCAGGGTCACCAAAGAGGAAAGAAGAAGGGAGATAGGACTGGAGAACATGCCTTATGAAGAGTGATTGAAGTTACTTACGGTTGTTTAGCCTGAACATGAGATCTTTTGGATGTTAGTAGAAAGGCACTCCCTACCTTCCCCATACTTATATGAAAGGGAAAAATAGAGTTGCTATGCTTAACCCCAGAGGACAAAAATTAGGAGCAATAGGCAGAAGCTCCAGAGGGACAGATTTCAGCTAAAATAAGGGGCTAATTCCCAGTGATTATGGCAGTTTTAGAATAGAATGGGCTACTTCTGGAGGTAGGGTTTTCTCAATACTGCAAGTCTTCAAGAGGAAGCTGCATATACACTTAAGAACGGGACTGCTATTCAAGTACTTGTTGGAATAAGTGAACTCCAAGGTTGCTTCCAATTCTTCATATGCAATTGCATGACTTTTTCCTTAGTATTATTATGTGATTTGAACATTCTTCAACGATGGCTATACTAAGGGGAGAGTAATAGGTTTCCCCATTTTGATTCCTTTTTCCTCACCTCTTTATCTCTTTTATACTATTGTGCCTGGAAGGTAGAATTGTGCACCAAACAGGGTGGTACAAAGATTTCCATTGCTATTGGGCTGTGTCTCAAAATTCTAATTGGACTAAAGTCTCATTGAAAGACTCCAAGATTACCTCCTACTGGCGTCTCGCAGAGATCTTCTTTATCATGCATTATATACTTTTCAATCTGTGCCAAGATAGCTAAAGTGAATATCACCATGGCTTTACAAATTATTGTTCCATTCAGTTCTTGATCCCTATAATAATGTGGTGAGATTGAAGTTATTTCACTTACAATGGATTTTGGGTTCATATGAGGACATGAACCTGACTCAGATGAAACTGCTTATTAAATAATGTCCTTAAATGAACTTAATGTATTTTCTAGTTTTTCCAGCATGTATTACTAATTTAACCTATTTCCTTTATTCAGGCCAGATGGATTACACGTATATAAAATTTCTGTTGTCTACATGAAGCTTATAATTAAATAACAAATTGCAGATTGTGCCATGAAAGATTTTTAAGGTTAGGAAAAAAATCCAGTCCCAAATTAGTACCACATCTTCCTTGTAACTTTTAGGTCCAACAATGGCATCTGACATTTAAAAACACCTCTATTAATCACCCCCAAAAGAAGTAAAATACATGAAGTTCTTTTTTTAGGGAGAAAAAATAAAGGAAACTAAGAACTTTAGCAAAAAACAAAAACAACACAAATTTTCAAAAAATAAATAAATAAATAAATAAATAAAAAACAAAATTTTCCCCTCGGTTTGTACACTGAAATTTTTATATTCTATGTCTCTGTAACTTCCCAGCAACTTCACCCCAAATAGGACCTTCCCTTGTAGCAGAGAACTCTATAGTTAAGAAAAACATACCAACTCATTGGTAGGCCCTCATAATATATATCTCATTCTGCACCAATACTCTGCTGAGAAGAGAGAGGTACAGTATGGTTCATCATTAGTCCCCTGAAGTATGACTTGCTTCTCATGACATTAAGTACCGTATTCCCTTGAACAAAATACCTCCAGTGCCCCAAATTGGGCAAAGATTCATTCTCTATGTAAGCCTCTGAATTCTGTCAAAGTGCAAGTAGCCTTGAAAGGGAAAACAAATAGTAAGCCTTTTCAGGCTTTTATATATGAATGCAAATGAAATTTTCTGGTATTTTCTGAGAGCAGATTTTGATAAAAGGAATAATCCAGATTAGGTCATTAAATATGTAGAATAGGGAAGAAGGTCAGAGAAACAAGAGACCCTAATACTTCTTTCACTGCTTTGTAATTTGGCCTGTGTCTTGTTTCTGGATAAGAGTGATATTTTTCAGAGGTGGTAGACTTAAAAATAAAAGTTGACTGATGTGCAAAACTTTTTTCAAGTATTTGGGTTTACTAATACTTGATGCTACTTTATTGAGGATTTTGGCCATTATCGTAGGAGCACTAAAAACTTCTGTTGCTTTTGCATTTTTTGTTAGGTTGTTGTTGGTCAGTAATGTCTGACTCTTTGTGGCTGTATTTTGGGTTTTCTTTGCAAAAGTATGAAGTGGTTTGTCATTTTCTTCTCTAGCTCATTTTACAGTTGAGGAAACTGAGGCAAACAGGATTAAGTGATTTGACTAGGGTCACACAGTTAGGAGGTGTATGAGGCTGGATTTGAACTCAGGTCTTTCTGACTCCTGGCCCATTGCTCTGTCCACTTTGCCACCTAGCTGCCTTCCTTTGAGTTAGCTATATCAAAATCAAGACCATCCTAGAAGATTTGATGCATTTCTGGCCACTCAAGGCAAAGAGGCCTCTACTTTAGAACCATACTGGTAATAAATCTTCCCACAATTCTGATCAGGATTGTGGACAGTACTTGTTTTGGTCTTGAATTCCTGGAAGCATTTGAACCATTCAGAATCACTGAGCAGCCTTGCAAAAAGGTCACTCACCCTAAGGTCCATCTGAATGTCACATCCAACCAAGATCTCTTCATGAAATTTAGGGGTAGGCCAACTAGCTCTTACCTGCTTTCTCAGACATCAGGAAAGTTCCTTGGCATCAGTTTTCATCTACAGATCCCTACCTCAGATTCTTGGTTAAACTAGCATAAGACTGCTTATTCTTAAGCTATTTTTTCTTATCCCCAAATATCAGTTCTATCAAACAGCAAGTTGAAACTTGTACTGGTATAATAAACCTGCCCCATTTTCCTAGCCACTGAATATTGATTGTGGAATCCGTTACTTTCTGGCTCAGGCTGGAAAGAGGGACTTAACACAATAGATTGAAATCTTATTTTCCTCACTTCCATAAAAGCAGGGATGTCAGGGTGAATTGCCCGTATTACCATAAAACTTAGAAGATTTATAATACTTAGGGAAGAACTGAAGGATGATGTGAATGCTTCCTTGTCAAACTGAATGAGGCTTAGATAGAAACTAAAACTAAATTTTGAAAAGCTTTTTTTCTATATAGCAATATAATTATTTTTGAAATACTTTCTCTGTGTGGGAAACACAGTCTTGGATTTCAAAATTGATGCATTTTTTGGTAGAACAGTACTTCCCCTGAGGTGATCTGATTTTCTAACAGGAGGCTCCCTGACCAAACCAGTCATGAGATTATCCCTAGGATATACCACTACAGATGGGTAGAGAAGCTATTCTCCTTTGTAATAATTCTTCCAATATCCTATAAAGTTTCCCAACAAAGACATCTAAAGGTCTGGTTTGGGCAGTAGAGGGCACTCCCAAGCTTAACACCAAATGGAATACACTTTAAATTACCAAGGAACCACAGAGATGAATTCCTCCAAAGAAAACTGGAGAGGGCAGGAAGGGGAAATGCACTCCAAAGATGTGCTTAAAATGCAGTTATTCCTTATGTTGTTATTTGCCTCAACGTTTTCCCCCCTTTGAAGTGAACTTGCAAAATTTTCCTTAACGTTTAAGTTTTAACACAAAGTTCAAAGTATGGTAGCCCATTCCATGTACTACAAGTAGTGAATAAGTCACTGGTCCCTTCCCACTATATATTCACTGAAATAAAAATGGGTATAATTTCTTTCACTCTTGATTTGGCTACTTAATTATGCACATGTGTTTTAGTTACTTGCTGTATGGATAGACCCCATCCTTGTGATTCAGAAACACGTGAAAGGTGGGGATACCTTAGCCCTCATTTCAGTACAAATTACAGAGAGGTAACTAAGTTGGAGGTAAGAGGAAAATGAGCATTAGAATAAAACATAATGTTAACTCAGAGAAAGATTCCCCAGAAGGAACATTTGTTCAAAATTGCAGTGATTTTGCCCGATTTATTGTGGGAAAATTGCAGAAAGATGATTGTTCAGTTGCCAATCATTCCTCTGTGGCTATGCTGTTTTAAATAGATGCTGAAAGCTTTTTTTCCCCCTACCATTTGCCCTTGCTACAAATGTCAGTGCAAAATTTGACTTCAGGAGGAAGCTCTGGATAATTTTTTTTATTTAAATGCTTCCTGGGTATTTTTTTAATGCTGGTCTCTCACCACAAAACCGTTAAGAATTTTCTAATACATGTTGTGTGTAAAGAGATTTTTATAGGTCAATAAAATCTCCCATGGGGGGTAAGAAATATTGAACTTTTTTTTCTTCCTTCTCTTGTGGTTAGACTGGCATACTTTAAGTGTGTGTGAAGAAATGTTGGTGGAGTTGTGAGAGTATAATAGGGACTAGGAACCTTGAGTCCATGTGCCTGAGGATGTCATTCTAAGGCATATAGTTCAGTATACCATGCTCAGCTTAGGCTATCTGCATTTAGATCTAGAGCTATAAGTGGCCTCAAAAGCCATCAAATCCAACTTTCCCTCCTTTTACAAATGAGGACACTGAGGCTAGGCAGAGTTAAATGACTTTGCCAGGATCACTTAGCTAGGCCATGTCCAAGGTATGATTTGAATTCAGGTCTTCCTGACTCTAAGCCAGCACTCTGCACTCTGCTAGATTCAACAGTGACTATACATTGTGTCATGTACATGACCCCAAATGGACATGTCTAACCATTGTACTACTCTTCCCCACTGACACCCTGATCTACCTTCAGTTTAGTGAAGGACAGGAGAAGAGAGAATATACCATTAATAGGAGAGATAGTACCCATCCTGGCATTCTCTGAACCTCGCGTGGGATGGAACCATCAGCCTACTATACATGCTGCTGTCTGGTAGACTGTGAATAAGAATGCTTAAAATGGATCCATGTATTCTTTTGAGAAGAAGATTGTGTACTTCTGGAGGAGTATTAATTTTTCCAGAATCCTAGGATTAATTAGGACCTTTAGCACATTGGCAATGTCCTAAATGGACCCTGGAGATTTCAGGTGGTTCAGAACTATTACCTAGAAAATCAACAACCTTTAATACAATAAATGTTTATTGGGTGCCCAGTACATTGAAAATGGCAAAAGGAAGAGGAAGTGTAGCATTTTCAAAACTGGAAAACCAGTTACCACTTTCTACCCAGCTGCAGAAAAGAATGTCTAAGATCCTGGGGTTGGGGGTAGGGATTAAATTATAGATAAACTGCTTCTTCATTAAGAAAGAGTTCAGTCTTTGGTTACTTACAAAGAAAAGGAAACAATGACATACTCAGCAACTTCATAAGAGAAATAAGGAAGGGATGGAGGGAGGGAGAAAGGAAGAAAGGAAGGAAGAGAAGTGAATAAAATATACTCTCACCAATATTAAAAATGAGAATAAAGAGGAATTAAAGAAGGCATGTTCTCATTAGGGGCACAGCTCTTACCTGATGTTTCCTTCTGCCCTGTGTCCATCAACACCAATTTAACTCTTCCCTTTTAGTTAGATTCTGATTCTCTTTAGTCCCATATCTTCTTGGTGTTTGGTCATTTCAGTCGTTTCTCACTCCTCATGATCCCATTTGGGGTTTTCTTTTTTTTTTTTTTTAAATTTTAATTTATTTTCTTGGTTACATCATTCATTTCCACAAGGTTTTGAGTTACAAATTTTCTCCCCTTTTTGTCCCTACCCCTCAGCCCAGAACATTGATCACACTGTAAGACCCCTCC
>CM053599.1:117579188-117608066 GCA_028646575.1 Pseudocheirus occidentalis | reverse complement strand
AGTGCAGCAGATCTGCTCTCCTGCAGCTGCGGTTCCCCGCCCGATGCCCCAGGGCCTGAGCCGGGCCGAGGTTTCAGCCATGGGTCTCAGACTGCTGAGAAGAGCCCCGCCTGCTGCGCTGCCTGTAGTGCTTTCTGTCTTGTGGAGAATTTTGGAGCTTGAAAATCTGTTTAGCGTCCCATTTTATGAGTTTTTCAGCGTGTTTGTGTGGGAGCTGTGGTGCTTTGCTGCTTCTACGCCGCCATCTTGGCTCCGCCCCCCCCATTTGGGGTTTTCTTGGCAGAGATACTGGAGTGGTTTCCCATTTCCTTCTCCAGCTTATTTTATAGATGAGGAAA
The DNA here is from genome assembly GCA_028646575.1 of Pseudocheirus occidentalis. Lineage (NCBI taxonomy): Eukaryota > Metazoa > Chordata > Mammalia > Diprotodontia > Pseudocheiridae > Pseudocheirus > Pseudocheirus occidentalis. The sequence continues at coordinate 117,607,728 of CM053599.1, read as the reverse complement.
CTGAGCCAACAGGGTTAAGTGACTTGCCCAAAATCACAGTTAGTAAATATCTGAGGCCAGATTTGAACTCAGGAAGCTGTCTTCCTGATTTCAGGCTGGAACTGTACCACCTAGCCATCTATCTAGGTTCCCATTCATTCAAAGGAATAAGCTGAACAATATTCTTTTGGCTTTGTTTGTGCTATCTAGAAAGATTTTGCTCTTTGTATTTTGAGACTAAGGATAGCCAGCCACCTATTGATTAGATATCCTTTGAATATGTAGGCCATCTAGCTATTCTGCAAGGAATTTGATAGTCATAACACTGGAACTTTAGACCTGAGAAATAGGATATGAACTTTGCTAGAAATGTTATGTATGCCTCTTGAGTCTACAGGTTCAAAGTTCACATTTGGGCATTATAACTTATAAATTCCTTATCTCTTTTCCTCCAAAATACCCAAACCAAGGTGATAGTTCCAGGTGACAATCACGGTATTCAGTTGATGGTCAAAATGGACTAAGCCAGCGATTGGCACCTAAAAAGCATACTGACCTACTGTAATGCCATGCACAAGCAGCTTTCCAGAAGAATGCTACTGTGAACAGCTCTTAGAGTTCCGATTACACAGTGTAGTGAAGACTTTATTTGTTCCATAACAAATCAAAGCAAAACATTCACAGAAAATCAAGGTACAGCATTCACAATTATCACAGATAATCAAAATACAGCGTTCACAACTTATCGCAGAAAATGGCCACATAGTTTCCACTACAGTGGTCACACAGTTTTGAACAAAGAACAATCATTTAGTAACTCAAGCATTCACAAAATCCTTAATTTTCAATCACAAAGTACAACAGTCAAAATTTTCCACTCATGGGACATACGAGGTTACAAATCAATTATTTATTCAGTCATTAATCATTTAGTCAATCAATCATCCTTCATTATTCACCAAACATCAGAAAATACACAGACCCTCCACCCCGAGGTCACTAGTAAATGATAATCTTCTCCAAGAAATTCTGACTCAGTTCTCAATTCTCATTTCTCTTCTCAATTCTTGGTCCAGCAGTAGCAGCCCAGCATCCAGATGCTGCTGAGAGAAACTCCTTCTCTCTCTCCAGCAGAACAGCTTCTGCCACCAGATTCTTGTACCAAGAAATTCTGACTGTCTCTGGGGCTTTTCCTTATATACATACAGCGTCAGCTGCTTCCTGTTTAAGCCACCCCTTTCCTGTTATGGCAGGAACAGGGGATCATACTTTCTGTTTCTTTCACAGAGGCTTGATTACTAAGTGCTGAGGACCTACTTACTTGCCATACAACGGGGTCTTCAAATTTAAATTACATTACCATTACACCTACCAAGTGATGCAAGTAATTCAGAAGAACTCCACCCCACCCCCTCACCCCCCAATATTCATAGTGAGAGGAAATCTGAATAGGAGAAAAGGAATCTAGCAACAGGTAGACATTTGGGCAGATGGTCTTGCTATCTAGTGATAGGATCTCCATCATTGAGGCTGGGATTCCGTGGCAATATTCCACTACGTGAGAGGTCAGGGAAAAATAAGACAACCTCCAATTCCTCCCCTCCCTCCCCCCACCAATGTAGAAAGAACTAGGGTATACGATGAAATTTATTGCAATGATATAATGCAAGACAAGACTTAAAAGGCTTATATTGTGAATATGACTGGTATTAAGAAGAATGAAATTCAGATACAATTTTATAATAATTAAATAATTAAATCTCTATAAAACAAATAAATTTTAGAATTTTAAGCCCCAACAGATGATTTAAAAAAATTCAACAAAATAAGATTTCGGTATACCAAAACAATTTGGAAGATCACTTGGAGTTTTGGTCTTAGCCATAGTCATTAATTCATCAAAATTTAATGAAAATAGATTTCTTGCATTTTTCCAGGCTTTGTAGGGTATACAGGGGAAAGGTATGTGTGCAGAAAGAGGGGCGAGGAATTGTAATGGGTACCATCAATTTGATGGTTCCTATAATTTTGTTTAAAAGTGATATCTAGATCCTCATTGTTTTTAGATTTGGAAGGGATTCTGAGATCATCTACTTTAGCCCTCTAATATCACTAGAGGCAAATGGGGCTTTCTCAGAAGCTGAGATATTTCTTTGCCTTCATATTTCATATATGCTATTCAAAAATCTCTGGGCTTCCCAGAATTTCTAGATAAGAATTCCAGATATCTCAAAAATCATTTTCAAGCACTTAAAGTTCCTCTTAACAATCTTGACACAGCTTGTTTCCAGGGCTCAGTATTTTTTAATGTAAAAATACCATAACAAATAAACAGGATAAAAGATGATACTGCCTTTTCTAAGGATATTACAAGTAGAAGAGCATACACGTACCTGTCACATAGACAGGATGTTGCATTGGTAAACCCTTGAAAAGGGGAAAAGCAGCTATCTTTTCTGGTTATAATATTCCCACTGCCTTCATATACTTGTAAAGTACCTTGTAGTCTCAAAATGTCTATGCAAATACTCATTTCATTGAATAGAATGCAATAAAGATTTGGAGATTCAAGTTGAGCCATTATCTATAGTGATGAGAGACCCAGACTGAGGCAGAGTCAAAGAGAAAGAGAGAGAAGGAATGAAAGATTCAGGATGAGATTCCTTGAAATTCTAAAACTTGCATTCTATACCTTACCTCCACAATTGAATTCCTTATATCCAGTTATGGCTTTCTTGGCTGTGTTACTGGTCATCATGCTGAGTTGAAGCCTTCATCATATTCTTTAAAATGAAACTGGAATCTGCATTTCCCCAAATAGTAAATTATTACCTCATATATTCGCATATTCATATTATATTACTAATTACTCAAAGATATAATGATCAGGCTTTTTTAGCCTCCATCAGATGTCTCCAGGCATGATCATTTCTCCTTCTCCTTATTCTTTGTTTCTTTTTTTTTTTGGAGGGGGGAAGGCAAGGCAATTGGGGTTAAGTGATTTACCCAAGGTCACACAGATACTTAAGTGTCAAGTGACTGAGGCTGGATTTGAATTCAGGTCCTCCTGACTTCAGGATCAGTGTTCTATTCACTGTGCCACCTAGCTGCCCCCTTTTTTCCCCAAAAATTTTATTTTCGACTCAAACACCAAAACACAAATAGAGAATAGAGAAAAGAAACAAATACACAATCATAAACTTTATATTGGAACTTAAATACAAAGTTAGAAAGAAAAAAAGCATGTCATGTGCACAGTAGAACATGAGAGGATTCAAAAGATGCAACAATAAATTTCCATTTCAAGGAAACCTATATGATAAATTACTCTCATGTTGAGAGTTATCTTTTGCTTCCCTGTGAGTTTTCTTTTGTTCTGTGCTGTGTACTTTTTTACTTTGTTTTTTTTTCTCCTTCCTCCAACCCTCTCCCCCTTCCCCCTGCCCAGAAGGCCACAATAAAGTTTAGATACATTTCTCTATGGCTATAATTATATGCATCCTTTCTTTTTAGTGGCATCTCTCCCTTCCATTAAGAGCTTGGTTTCAGCAATTATCTTCCTTGTCTCTCTATTTAAGTACTGTAGGACTCATCACCGTGAGATTTATTTCTAAGTGATCCATTTGCTGTTTTTTTTAGCCATTGTGAAATGGATAAAAGTTAAAAAGGACCCTTTTCTTTTCCTATCAAAATATTGGGATAACCAGTGTTTCTGTTTTGACTAGAAACCCTAAGGGTCTTCCCCTCCCAGAATGATTTTTTTTTGACTAAGTACAAGAAACCATTCTCTGCCTCATTTCTTACCTAGCTTTAATCATTGAATAGGTGTTGCCTCAGTCAAACTGAGACCTATTAAAGATCTTAGCTTAAAAAGCCCAAGGTCCCTCACTGCATCCTGAGCCATCCTGATCTATACATTGCCACTGGACCCAGATGATTCTGGAGGAGAAAGTGAAGCTAATGACTTTGCACAGCTCTCCTTCGCTTAAACCCAATTCACTTGCATGTCATGCAATTCACTGTCTGTGTCATAGTCCTCTTAGAGGACAAAGGACCAACTACGTTAGGATGATAGGAAAGGGGGCCAAGCTGACTACAGAATTTTAGAGCTTATGGTTACTGGGTTTTTTTTTTCCTTTGGTTGCATGAGGAAACCTACTGCATCTTCATTCATCTTGTCAAGGAGACTATTGATACTTTGTGTGTGTGTGTGTGTGTGTGTGATATGTTCAATATGTTATATATATAGTCTTTTTTGTCTCTTTTGAAGAAAAATGGTATATAATCATGAGATTTCTAAGTAATCCATAAAAGCACTGGGTTTCTTTTAATCCTTGATTCTGAAATGCATCTTCCAGCATTTTTACTTTAAAAATATGTATATTTGATAACTATTTCAATATAATTGGTTTCACTTAAGTACATTATTCTGAGATTTGTATTTTATATGTATGTATATGTGAATATATTTTTACATATGTGTGTGTGTGAAATAGAAATAATATGGGGGAGGTAACAACTGGGGAACTTAGGAGAGGCCTGTGGAAAGAGGTAGCACCAGAACTGAGCCTTGAAAAAGAACTTACGAGGTAGCAAGAGATAGTGACAAGGAGGGAAAGCATTTCAGGCATTGAGGACAGCCTGTGTAAGACATCCTGGAGGAAGATAGAATGCTACATCCCAGGAATAGAAAGTAGGCCAGTTTTACTGGAACAAAGAGTACATAAGGGAAAGTAATCGTACCTGAGCTAACCCTTGACAAAAGATAAGGATTCAGAGAGGTGGCAGTTAGAAGGGAATGCATTCTAAGTATAGGGAATGTCATGAACGAATACACAGGGGAAGGAGATAGAATGTCAAGTTTGGGCGATAGTCCATCCAGTTTCAGTAGAACACAGAGCACATAAATAGGACTGACATGAAATAAGTCTAGGATGGCATGATCTCCCGTCCTCTCAGCATCAGAGTTTCCCTCCTCCGGAAATGCTTAAACATGTCAATCAGTTGAGATCTGATCAAGGCAGCATATAGTGGGAATATTACAACCCTTGTCTTGGACAATATGACCCTCAGCTCAGTTTTTAACATGAGCTTTTTTGCTTGCTATACAATTGCTGACATTTAAGCATCCTTCTCAAGTTTACAAACTGTTTTACATGCATTATTTCACTTAGCATAATTCACACTGTGGACTTATATTGAGCTTCTAAAAACCTTTGGTTGATTTCACATATACTTTTTCCTATCCATATCTTTTCATTCCCACTTTTGTATTACTTAAGTCATCCATACCTTTATCCAAGCCCCTCAGACATACAAATAAATGTTAAACATCACGGGGACAGGGACAAGTCAAGTCTCAAAGCAACTATCAATAGTACCTAGAATCACTTACTATGTGCCAGGAACTGGGAATACAAAAAAATTTTTTTAAAAGAAAGACAGTCTTTGACCCCAAGGAACTTACATTCTAATGGAGAAGACAGTACTTTAAAAAGGGGCTGAAAAGCAAGTGGACATGTGGTGGTTACATTGTGGTAGAATCTAGAGAGTCAGGAGCGGAGCTTCAAAAGGAGTGAAGATGGCTGGACAGGGCAATTCCAGAGTAACTAACCAGTCAAAGTGGGCGGGGGAGATGGAGCGCCACAAGTACTCTGGAATCTTCCAGAGTTAGGTGGCTACAAGGATTGGGGAATAGATCTTAGGGGCCCTTTACTAAAGACCTCCCTCCATATTGATCCATTTGCATGTGTCTTTCAACAACCTCCAAATCAGTCAATCACCCAGCACCTTTCTATCTTTTCCACAAAATACAGTATTAGAAACACTGACAATTGCTTTGATAAAAATCTAGATATCTTATGTCCATAGCATTTAATGGGCATTAAGGACTAAGAAAAAGAAGGAAAAAAATGTGCTGGAAAATGCATTTAAGGATCAAGGATTAAAAGAAACCCAGTGCTTTTATGGATTACTTAGAAATCTCATGATTATATACCATTTTTCTTCAAAAGAGATCAAAAGGTTTTGGATATGTAACATATTAAACATATCACACACACACACACACACACACACACACACACACACACAAGAACCAAGTACAGTTTTGCAGAGAGAAGAGAGCAGGTTACTGGTGCAGAATCAGAGTCTGCATTCAGGCAGATAATTGAATTATAAGAGCAAAGGTCTAAATCAATAACAAATTAGAAGAAAGGATAAAACTGGGAAGAACACATTATATGTGGGTACAGCAATGCTAACTAGTCTAATATTTTAAACTTAAAAAAATAGAAAATGGAAGAAAAACAACATTGATTCTACTAGTGGTTTTTAGAGAAGTTGATTTGATGTAAAATAGTCACCATAGTGAGGAATCCAAAAAAAGCCCAGAAACTGTCTTAATCAACAAACATTGATCTTCTTGCCACTTAGAAAGACAAATCAGCTAAGGGTCCCACCAGTGTAGAGTATGTAGATGTTTGGAAACTATTAAGAGGAGGAGGGTAGACAGTTTTAAAACAATATTACTTCACAAAACATTGATGCGAAGGCAAGGGTGGAAGAGTTCATTTGCTAAAAATGCTAGGTAAATGAAGTGTTACTGCATAAAAAATGAAAAGTGAAGAGAAAAGGCACACTCTATGTCATGTATACCATGACCCATTAGTTATAAGCAAAGAGGATGAAAGGTTTATATGATCTTCATTTTACCTGATGTAGTATCCAGTACTCAGTAAATATTAAATAACTACAATCACTCCATTAAAAATAAAATAAATTACGTCTTCAAGAGAATCCTGGGTTGAGTGTGAATTTATCAATTACTTTTAAAAATGAATAATTAATCATTTTCTTTCCCTCCTACCTACTCTCATTTTAAAAAATCTTGGAAAAATATGCATAGCCGAGAGACAGACAGGTAGACAGATTGGAAGAGACTGAGAGACTCAAACTCAGACGAACAGACGGGGTGGAAGGTCAGAGGGAAGAGGAAAAGTAGAAGGAAGAGAATAAGTATCTGAATTTAAAGATGTCTGGGAAGCAAACAAAAGATTAAAATATTAGACAATTCTTTCTAGTCGTAAGAATGCAGCTAACTTTCAGGTGTCTACAACTGGCTCTTTCCTTTGGTCTACATTCATGCCATGAGCCAAAAATACCTACCTACTACATTAAAAAAGAATGTGGTCCCCATTTTTTCTTCTGAAGTAGATGTGCAATTCTTGCTCATATAAGCAGTATTTGCAGAATTGTGTCAGATCTGACCTAGAATATAGTGCTCTGCAGTCTTTAATTAAAACATACATTAATCATGGCACAGTAGAGAGAGTATCAGACTTGGAGTCAGGAAGACTTGAGTTCAAATCCAGCCTCAGATGCTTACTGGCTTTGTGACTCTGGGCTAGTCACTTAACCTTTTTCTGCCTCCTCTATAAAGTAAGAATAATAACAGCACCTACTTCACAGGATTGTTGTGGGGACAAAATGAGATGATATTTGTAAAGATAATATTTAAGGCATTTAAAGGCTAACTACTACTATTATTATTATCATTAATAATATTAATATTGTCATATGTATGTACATATATGTCCTAAATGCATATATGTTACCATGGAGTTTTGAAGGAATAATTTCTAATTTTTAAATGATTCTTTTTTTTTATTTTAAAGCGTCATGCCTATACAACAAGGACTTTTTTTATTCAAGAAGAGAGTCCAAAAGTACTCGATTTGACAAATAGCAATTTACATCACAAAACCAAAAACTGTCTGTGCTTTAGCAAACAGAAATGACAGCTTACAGATATACCAGTATCAGTTGTCTGTATGTAGTCAGATTGACTAGTTAAGGAAAAAAAATGTAAAGTCACTTTTTTTCTTCTGGAGGGAAGAGGCAAGGCAATTGGGGTTAACTGACTTGCTCCAGGGCCAGGGCTCCATTTGCTGCACCACCTAGCTGCCCCTTTAATTGGTTCTCTACCAAAATCCGAATCTACAAAGTCAAAGCCATAGTTGAACTTAGTTTTAAGGATATTATTTTCTGAGAATCTCAGGCTATAGATAAACGAATTAAAAGGCAAACTATCACATCTGCTAACAGTTAATATCACATGCCACAACTAGCCTCCTAGTAGCTGCAGATTTTTTAAAAAATGGATTTAGGTTACAGGGAAGAATAAGATATTCAAAAATGTGGTTAACCATGGTCTCTCCTTAAAAGCTCTCTTGTTAAATATCATAAAGGCTATGGAAAACATATCCATCTAAAATCCCACCATTTCAGCAAGTACAAATGTCCTTTGGTCATGTCATCACTATTGTTCTAGTGTTATTTACTGTTGCCTTTTAACAACTGTATGAGGAATATGGGGTGCTGTTTCTAAAACAATGACAGACTAATCAATGCTTTCATACTAAGAACAAAACACAGTACATCATCCTCTTCCATAGGTTTTTAATTCGATCTAACTGTAAGGATTTAGCTATTGAATCCAATTCTACTATATGTATAATCAGCTTCTATGAGAATATAACCTTGATCGTAATAACTATTTGATTAATGTGAAGCAGTTGGAATATACCTTTTTTGAGAAACCTCACCTGGTATGCTAGACTTATTGGCTAACGAGGAAGTCTCTTCTTTTTAAATGGAGTCATCATAAAGTTGAAGTGTACCGTACCAAGGAAATACAGAACTCTATATTTTTCTTCCATTATGAGCTACTAAAAAAATGGAATTTAGAGTAATTTTCAAATTAGGAAAAGTATTGCCCTTCTAAGGGTGGTATTCATTACAGAGGCTAAGGAATAAACAAGATGACCTCTGGAAATTAGTTTTAAAAATAGTAATCAAGTCCCCCTGGGGTGCTATAATTAACGTAAAATGATAGGGTCTTGTCTTACTGAATCATTTTCCCTCTCTTTTTTTTCACATATCTAAAATATGTACATAAATACATAGTTATGGGGAGGCCAAGAAGGAAACCAGGGCTCCTCCTCACACATTCAAGTACTGGGAAGATAGAAAGAAATCTAAGGCCTAACAGTCTCTGCCCTCAAGGAGTCCAGTCTAATTGACAAAACAAAACCAACACATGTTAATTAGAGAACAATGTAAGACAGTCTATAATTAAGTGCTAAATTGCAGAGTGTAAACGATAAATACTGTTTGAGGTTTGGAGAAAGATAAGGCCAGTGTGGACTCTCCCAGTTCAGATTTCCCTGGTTTTCTTTTCTTTATTACCACAGTCCAGATTTTATAAATCTTTGTAACAGATGAAGTTAGAATATATGATTAATGACTTCAGAAAGGGAAATCTAGGTAGCAGAGTAGGTAGACCACTAAGGCCTGGAGTTAAGAAGACCTGAGTTCAAATTCGATCACAGACACTTATTAGCTGTGTGACCCTGGGCAAGTCACATATCCCTGTTTGCCAGAGTTCCTCATCTGTAATATGAATTGGAGAAGGAAATGGCAAACCCCTTCAATATCTTTGCCAAGAAAACCTCAAAAGGGGTCATAGAAAGTCAGACACAACTGAAATGACTCAAAAGCTTCAGTAGCTCAGAAAGACATGTGTACAAAGCACAACTCCTCTCTTAGGGGGAACTAAGCCTTCTCACCAAACCAGATCACAGTTCCTGGCCCATAGTCAGCCTTTAATAAATATCTGTTAACTGAATGACTGAATATCCCATAAATTCTAGTAATGGATAGAGGCAGAAATGACTAAGAAAAATCGGTTTAGTCAACATTAAACAAATATAAGACCTGGGTTTAAACTCGCACTTTGCCCCTTAATGCCTATGTGACCATAAAGAAGACGGGGCTCTAGTTTCTTCACCTGTAAAATTAGGGTGTTAGACTAGGTTCCCTTTAAGGTCCCTATCACCTATAAAGCTATATCTTCTATGAACTTCTTATATTATAATGCAGGCCAATACTGCCAAGATAATTTTTTCATGAACTTCCAGTCTACTTTGGAAAAAACATATGGGTGTTATCTTTGTTGACAGTATTTTTTCTCCTTTCCGAACACCTTGTTGCCACAGACTTCCACCCCAAGCATCTGTAGTAGAGATCAACTGCCAGCTGCACCACATCAATTTATTCCCACCTCAAAGTGCACAAACTTAACACAGTATCATTTGTTCTCTCTATATTTCCAGTACATGAAACGTGTTACTCTGTAAAGAGTCATGCTTTACAAACCTGGTGGTAATAGGAATAACTGTGGCAAGAATTTTGCTGTAGGAGATCTGGATTCAAGAAAAAAGCATATGATAACTTTGATTCAAATTTGGTTTTCTCATTCTCATTATATTATAATTAGCACACTTGAAGCCATTTTAATAAAGAAGGGGAACAGTTTTAGATTTAATTTGTCACAATTCAGAGAGCATTTTAAACAGTTACTATGTGCAAGCTCTTGTGCTGTAATACAAAGAAAAGATAAATAATTGCTGGTGTCAAGAAGCTTACATTCCATTAGAATGGGGAAAGGACAACATATTCCTGTAGGAGTAAATGTTAAAATATACACAAAGTAATGGGGGAAGGGAATGGAAGGAGGGGAATGCACAGGGTCAATTATGTAGGACTATTTGTTAATAATGAAAGAGGAATTTCAGAAAGCACAAAGGAATAGTAGACTACAGTGGGGTAAGAACACTGGAGATCTTGGTACAGATTTAGAGGCATATGGTGGAGGGGGACCAGCAAGTGACAGTTGGGTTAAGTAGCTTCACCTAGGCAACCTAGTAGAGCCACGAGGTAGTTAATCATCACACCCTTCATGATAACACATGTGCTGCTGATTTCATTATAAATCCTTGGAAAAGGTAGGAAGCAATATTCTAGGTGATTATCAAATGGATCTGGGGCTCCCTTTGTCACCTTTTATATACTTCCCCTGCCACCAATTAAATATTTGCCATCTAATAAAATAAAAATGGGGTGCTTTGGAGTAAATTGAGTCATACACCCAATTGTGAATAGGTACTTCATAGAGCACATGGATGGAAAAGAGACAATTCTTTTTTTTTTTTTTTTACAAACTATTGAGCTCACTTCTTATTTCTTTGCCTGACATTGGAGAAAATGAAAAAGCAAATGAGTCAACAAATGTGCTCTTACTGTTGCAAGAGGTGTAGGAGCCATTTAAATTTCTTAAAAGGATGTCTTTGACCTAAATGTGCTGTATCCTCAGAATTACCCAGAAATGAAGCACCTCAGGTCATGGTATCATGTGACACTGAGCCTATAGGGGATTGTAGTAACTAGCTAATGAATTTAGGTGACACGCGCTTAGGAGGGCAATAATGAGGAATTAGTTTAAGTCATATGAGGCACTCTTAGGGAACTTAAGTTAGGCCAACCAAATTGTAAAAAAAAAATCTTTAAAGTGTGACTGTGTGTATTTCATGACATTGTCCCATTCATCTCCATACGCATCTTTTCTGGAAAGAGTAATGCATAGGAAGGGTAGGAACAGTAGCTTGGTAGTAACTTTACATGTAAAATTAGTGTTTCTTCATATGAAATAGGCATTTATTCCAGATTTAACAGTGTTGAGATCATTATGCTTAGTGTTCCCAGCCATAGAGAGGGAAAGGAAGAGAAAAAGAAGCATTTTGTTAAACGCCTCTGGGGTGCCAGGTAGCGTTCTAAGTTCTACACAAATATTACAACAACCTTGCATGGTAAATGCTGGTGTTATCTTTATTTTTACAGTGAAGGAAACGGAGACAAACAGAAGTTAAGTGACTTCCCCAGGGTGTCTGAGGACAAATTTGAACTCAGAGAAATAAGAGTGAGCCGAGACCTGGGTTCATGATAAATTTAGATGTGGATTTATTGATCAAGTGTGCTACTGCCAGAGTTCTCACTCAAATTGACAGTGGTTTCTGGATTTTCAGATCTTGGTTATATAGGCCAAAACCACAAAATCATAATAGGGAAGGGAGCTAGCAAATGCTGTGACATACAGAAGCAAAGATCAGCCATTGGTCAAATCTATATGACTTAGGGGAGTATGGCACATGACTTAGGGGAGTATGGTACATGGGTACAAGGGGTCTTTCATAGAACTGGGTGGAGGGCACAGGGTGGAGGGTCATGGTATGAGGGGAACTGGAATTCCCCAGGTGGCAGTCAGAGAGGGCTGGAATTCCCAGAACTGGTTTGGGTCATGTTCTAGGCAAGGGAGGTGAAGGCCCTGCTTGGTCAGAGGCAGGACAGGATGGTACTTAGATAAGATCCTTACACCATAATTTAGCCTGGTATACTATACTGATTCAAGGAGAAAATATGAAATACTGATCAGGGGAGACAGAGTCAGGGAACACCTTGAGCTATATGCCCAGACACGCCTTAAGCAGTTTCAAGCTAAAGTAAAACAGGGACAAAGACAGAAATACAAGAGGGGCTTAATGGTGGGCCACAAGTCAGGCGGTGTGTAGTGGCCTGGGATTTGGATTTGTGTACAACAAGGTCTTCCCAACACCAAACCCAGTGCTCCATCTACTATCCCACCAGCTGCCTCAAGTCATAGGACTGAATGCTAACAGAGTGGGAAAACGCTGCCTTAGACACATTGAAAGTGGGTGTCTTCTTAGAACAGTCACTAGGAGTTTTCCGTCACACTAAATTTAACTGACAGTTTAAAAATGTGATGCTAATTAATAATTTTCCCACTTCTCAGTCACTGATCATTATAATACCAGAACTAATTTTCAAACACACAAAAGGGGAGGATTTTGTGTTGCATCAGTGGACATGAATGCTATGCACTATACATAACTAATGTGGGGCAGTTTCTCACTAGGCACATGATCAGAAGTGGTTTTCCTTCATCAATCACCATTAATTGCAAATCCACTATGAATACAAAGCACATTGAGACAAGGGAGAGATGGGAGGGAGAGGTTGGGGGGAGGGGAGACCAAAACACAGTTCTTGTCCTCAAGTGACTTTTCCTGAAGACTCTGTTCATTGTTTCATCAACTTTCTAGTCATTCATCTTGCTTCCAACCTCAGTCATCTTCAGCTCTTCACTTTTACGTTGCATACACAGTCATTTCCTAAGTCTTTTCAGTTCTACTTCCTCAGTAACTCTGGCCTACATTTACTTTTTTATACCCTCCTGAGGCCACCACCTTATTTCAGACCTTCATTACTCTCACCCAGACTCCTGAAATAGCCTCCTAATTCATGTCACAGGCTCCAGATTCTCAGGCCTCTAATCTATACCCTGTAGATCTGCCAAAGTGTTCATCCTAAAGCACAGGTAGGACAATGCCATTATCCTGAATGGCCTCAAAAATAATTAATAAACCGTTTGCTTGTCGTTTAAAGCCCTTCACAGTCCAACTCCAGCCCATCTTTCTAGGCTTTTTGAGCATGATTCCTTTTTTGGAGGGGGGAAGGCAAGGTAATTGGGGTTAAGTGACTTGCCCAAGGTCACACAGCTAGTAAGTATGTCAGGTGTCTTAGACCAGATTTGAACTCAGGTGCTCCTGACTCCAGGACTGGTGCTCAATTCACTACATCACCTAGCTTCCCCTACATTATTCTACTTTAGCTTCTTTTTTACTTGGGTCCAACTGGCCTCCTTGTTCACCTTATGTGACATTAGATCTCAAGTCTCCATGCCTTTGCAAAGGCCAATTCCCCCCACCCTTCCATCTACCTTCCTCTCCGCCCTACTCCCCCATCCTCCTCTCCCCCACATGGAAATTCCCTCCCTCCTCTTCTCTGCACCTTCAGAGTTTACTTCAAGGGCCACCTCCTCCAAGACATCTTTCCTGACTCTCTGTAGCTACCACTACCCCTAAAACACCTTGTATATATTTTGTAAATATTTTTGTCTACTTGTATTCACTTTTTTTTTCCTCCCTATAGAATGTACATTTCTTGAGGACAGGGGCTGTTTGGTTTTTATATCCAGTGCCTAGCACAGTGGCTTGTGTGCAGCAGGCACTTAATATGTATTTATTGATTTGTGTTGGATTAATTAATTATTAGAAGATAAGGAAGGAATTAAAAAATCTTAAATCTGGAAGGAATGTCTTAATCCAAGGCTGGAGAACCTACAGCCTCAGGGTCTTCAAGTATGGCCCTTTGACTGAATCTAAACTTTACAGGGCAGATCATCAATAAAAAGCCCTCTAGGTTCTCTCAGGTATGGCCCTTTGAATCCAAAGGACTCCACCCCGAATCTAATCTAATTAGATGAGAGCACAGTGTAGTGAATAGAGCTGGTTTGAAGCCAGAAACACCTGAATACAAGTCCCACTAGCTTACTAGATAGGTGACCTCCTCTAGGTAACTCCCTAAAACAATTGGCCTACTTGCAAAGGTCTTGATCTGCATCAGAAGTCTGTTGAGTTTCCTGTGACAATGAAATCACAAATCCAATCCCTATCATTAGACCAGATGTGTCAAACTTCCTGTTGCTCACAATAGTCTGGTAGTCTGAACCAGATCAAAATGTAATTGGGAAATGTTTAACAAGATTAAAAAAAATGCATCATAGATAATGTTAGTTTGTGGTTTTCTTAGTCAATATGTAGCCTGGAGGAATGTGTTTCTATTTGAGTTTGTCACCTTTGACTTAGACTAAAGTTTCACTAGTGAGGAAAGTGAAGTTCAGAGAGGTTGTGACTTGCTTGCATATAAGAAATGCTTACTAAACATTTCTGGAATTTAACAGATTTGAATTGCCCCAGGTCTCACAGGTAGTGGCAAGACTAGAGCTAGAGCCTAGGTTTTCTGATTACTGGAGAAAGAACTATTATAATACTGACTGTTAGAAAAGTTAAACCTTTAGGATGTAAACTCAACATATAATTATTTAGCAAAACTTTACAAATTACTCCCTGGCTCTCTTTCCAGGGTAGCATTTCTATTTTTGCCCCTTCTCTTTTCTGTTCTGTAATTCTGCTTATATAGGCCTTGAGGGGGCCTTGGTAGATTGACTCCCAGATAATTTATTCTTTTTTAGAGTTATTTTGAATAAGACTTCCCTTTCTATTATTTCCTCCTGTATTTTGTTATTGCTGTATTTTTTTGAGTTTATTTTGTTATCTTTCTCTTTCTTCTAACGACTAAACAGTGATGGTTACTTATGAAAACTAAGAAGGAGCACTGGAATAGGAGTCAGGAAAACCTGATTTGGAATCCTTCCTCAGACATTCACTAGCTGTGGGACTCCATGCAAATCAGGGAACTCCTGTGAGCCTCAGTCTCACCATTTGTAAAACTGAGATTCTAAGAGCACCTTCTTTATAAGGTTGTTGTGAGGCTCAAGGGAGGTAATATGTGTAAATAACTTACTGAGCTTTAAAACAACTATAAATATTAGTTACTATTGTAGTGTAGTGGCTATAAATGATACAGCTTTTCTCCGCCTGTCCCTCTCCAATTAGAGTATGTATGCCTCTCAGAGTGGGGAGTCGGCACTGTTAGGTAGCAGAGCTTGGGATGCAGAGACTCAGCATCCAGCTCCCCTGACAGGAAAATATGTGTCCCCAGCTGATAAGATCATTTATTTAAAGCCAAGCTTCTTCTACCTTTTCTGTGTCAATTGACCCCTCGTCAGAATCATGTTTTTAGATGCGTAAAATAAAATACATAGAATTACTGAGGAAGTCAGTGATATTAGAATACAGTCATCAGAAGGGTAGTTAGGTGCTACAGTGAATAGATTGCTGGGCCTAAAGTCAGGAAGTCTCATCTTCCTGAGTTTGAACGTGGCGGCAGGTCCTTGCTAGCTGTGTGACCCTGGGCAAGTCACTTAACCACTGTTTTCCTCAGTTTTCTCAACTGTTAAGTAGGCATAATTAATAACACCTATTTTGGAGATTTTTATGGGGATCAAACAAGGTAACATTTGTAAAGGACTAAGTACAGTGCTTGGCACACAGTGGGCACTTATATAAATACTTATTCCTTTCCCTTCCAGAGAGAATGCAGCTTAGTCACAGACCCATTCAGAAAGGTCAAGGAACACAGATACTATTTGTGTTTGGATGGCATAATCTTGATTTCTTATTGTAGACTGAGCTGTGCCACTGTAATGAATCCCAGGATATGATAACCTATCTCAGTTAACTCAGAGCTTTTTATGCCTCCAAAGGATCGGGGGTGAGGGTGGAGGACAGGAAAGGCATCATGTGTTGAGTGGGTTGGTGGGAATATCAATTTCTATGCCAAGTACTGGTACTTAAATGGATGACCTGCTAATATGCACCATCAGGTAAGTAGATCCACTGAGAGAAAATGGACATTTCTGATCCTAGAGTCTCATAGCTACAGATTCTTGTGTATCTACAACTACACAGAAAAAAAGTTAATTTTATTGTCTTTAGTGTTTCAAGATGGCATTTATGAACAAATTTTAAACTCTCGATATATCTGTCTGACTGAAAATCCACTTAAACTGAATCCAATTCAGCATTTATTAGTTGGCTACTTTATCCAAAGTATTGTGCCATGTACTAGAGATACAAAGACAAAGAATAGCCCTTGCCCTAAAGGAGCTTACCTTCTACTGGGAAGGTGCAACATGTACACAGATAAGCTATGTATTTACATGAATGGAAAACTATGAAATTTAGGGCTGCATAAGGAGAAAGTCTTTCTATTCTTTTCTCTGGTCAGATTACATCTGGAATTTTGTGATTAGTTGTGGGTGACCCATTGTAGGAAGGACATTGATAAGCTGAGAAATGTTTATCTATATGTGTGCTAGCCCTGTAGGTTATTAAAAAAAAAAGCAAGGATAAGATAGTTTCTGACCTGAAATAGTTTATTATTTAATTAGGAAGGAAAGACATACATATGTGAAACACAGAACAGTGCCAACAAAAGAATGCTGTAATTGAAACCTGACTGATACTACATTGGTTGAGCAAGTCACTTAACTTTTGGTTAGAGAGAGAGTGTGTGTACATGTGTACTAGATGACCTTTTTAAGTCCTGTACTTCTCTATAAATATGATATTATTTTAACAATAAGAACTGTTGCTGGACTCAGGGAATGTGGGATTTTGCCTATTTCCTTACCACTAAGGGGCCCCTCTTAGCTTTGGGCATATACATGTAGAAGAGGACTGGTCCTTGGGGAGATTAATTACCCCCTACCCCAAAGGGCCAGACTCCTTTTCTTGTACTTTTTGGCATATTTATACTCCCTACCCTAACCCTGCATTATAACTCTGGGAAAGTTACTTAAAGCTTAAGTTTTGGTAGATGTCTGTGGTTGCCCCAAAAAGGAGAATCAGGGAGGTATTCAATGTACAGTGTAGATCAGGTATAGGACAGCTATTTATTTTCTCTAAATCAGTGGTTCTCAACCTTCCTAATGCCATGACCCTTTAATAAAGTTCCTCATGTTGTGGTGACCACCAACCAGAAAATTATTTTTGTTGCTACTTCATAACTGTAATTTTGCTACTGTTACGAATAGTAATGTAAATATCTGATATGCAGGATATATTTTCATTGTTACAAATTGAACATAACTCACAGGTTGAGAACTGCTGCTCTAAATGAAAAGAAATGAATACAAAAGACAACTGCATATTGGCTGAAAAAAAAATAAAAACTTAAGAAGTAATAATGATGATGATGGTACTGTCCCAGGAAATTGAGACTTAAAGAGACTGCTACATAGTCATTTACTATTTCTCCTTGACTCTAAATAATTTCATCCAAGTCATGGGGTAACAAAACCTTCTCATTAAATGACATCATAGATGGACTATTCCAAAAATTCTAGTTTTCTCAAGTTAGTCAGCAAGCATTTTTTTTTTTGTAAAAATCATTTTACTTACTTTTTCTTTAGGTATTTTTAAACTGTGAACTTGTCAACAAACTTTTCCTCTACACAAAGAACAGGAATGAAGACTGCATAAGAATATGTGAATGTTTTGTTATATACAGTTTTTAAAGACATGTTTAACAGTGTAGTAATAAAATTGCTCTATCTCCCCATCTGCATTTTGGTTTTTTTCTGTGTTCAAACATTTATAGAGCATTTTGTATATGCCAGGCAATATGCTGAATGTCAGGGATACAAAGAAAGCTATTCTTTTTGGCAGGCCAGTCCAGGTGTTGAGCTTATCTTCTGATTGGCCTACAAGAGTATTTTAGAGGATGTGGAGAGGGTACCTGCTGTCATGCAGCCAACATTGACCGAGGACCCGAGATCTCCCATCCTCTTGAACTCCAAGGCTTATGTGGGCATAGACATGCCATGTCATGTCTATCTCAGGATCATTCCTAAGTCCCTTATGCTCAGAGAAGAAAACGCAAAGTAGATGCAATCATGTCCTTGCAGGCATCGTGCTATAAGGGTAGGGGAGAGAGTGTGCCCTAATGGGAATCTTTTTAAGAGAAAGCATATTCTTATACAGAGGAGTTAAAGAAAGAGAACAAGCCAAAAATTGTCTTTTTTTTTAAACTAATATAGAACCCTACCTCCCTGCCGCTGTCATGGGTTTGTTTGGGCTTGAGGGGAGTGGAGAACCAAGAAACCACCCAGGGTTTATTATCTCATATCAAAGCACCAAGTCCTTTAGTGCTGAATCATGACCCAGAAGTTGCTTGGGCAATTCAGGCACACATGGATTGAAAACATGGGTTCAGGTTTCGTTGTATCATTATCTTGGTGAGAGCCAGAGACAGATGCAAGACGGTATATGACTATGTCACAATTAGTAGGAGGCGCTGGGTGCTAGAAGAGTCCCTCTAGTAAGAAGAGCATTGTGAACCAGGATGTTTAGAGTAGGTTTCAAAGACTACCTAGTACTTGAGCTGAACCTGAAATTCTGAAAAGTATATAGCTTTTAATCTTTTCCTCACTGAGACATTCTGTCTAGATGGAACAATTCACTATCAGTGACCTCCTAAAGAAAAGAGGCTAATGAAAAGTTGGCTTCCTATTGAGAGACAGTTTCTATAGCCTGGTGGGAGTGAAGATCAAAATGTTATCAGATATGATTCCTTGGCTTAAAATTATCCATCTATCCTAGTTCTCCTTCTGGCTGACCTGGGTTGGTCTATTTTTTGTGTCAAAGAAAAATAATATTAATATTCTGCATTTTAGATACAAGTCTGCCAGAAAGAATTTTATTTGGCATTCATCTAAATCCAAGCCATTTCTAAGTTAAAGAGAGAAACTGGCATAGTCCACCCAAATACACCCTCAAGACATGGCTCCCTCCAGATGATTTGTGGTTACATTTATAGTCTTCTTGATTAAGGAAAAGGTTATATGTTGAAATTTAGTTTGGGGTTAACCTTTGACCTCTCTGTCCCATGGTATTAGTGAGCCTTTCTGACTAGAGAAAGGTGGGTCATAGTGCTGTAGTTTCTTGTTGTTCAGTTGTGTACAACCCCTCATGACCCCATTTTGGGGTT
This sequence comes from Pseudocheirus occidentalis, assembly GCA_028646575.1. NCBI lineage: Eukaryota > Metazoa > Chordata > Mammalia > Diprotodontia > Pseudocheiridae > Pseudocheirus > Pseudocheirus occidentalis. The sequence goes on along the minus strand of CM053599.1, from coordinate 117,588,318 downwards.
TTCTTGGCAAAGACACTAGAATCATTTGCCATGTCCTTCTCCAGTCATACCCTCAGGGCTTGGTAAAAGAAGGGGCTGCCCTATCATTTAGGAAGTAGGAAGGCAATGTTCTTAACTAGACTGAGCTAGTCTTTATTTATAAAGTTTAGCTTCCACCCTTAATTAAATAACTTAAGAAAGGTTTTTCTGTCCTTGACCTATTACTCACCTTTTGGGATGGAAATGGAGAGCGTCTAGAAAGGGTTTTTAGGCAGGAGAAATATTATTTATTTTTCTAGTTGAACTAAAGAAGAGTTTTTAAATATAATTCCATGTCTGTCTTTGCTTTTTAGCAGCCCCTAGGTAGGCTTCATTGCTTGAATTTTTCTTTCCTTTACCAAGTTCAGTTTTCTATCACTTTAAAAATTAAACTATTGTATCCTCTTTATATTTGTCAAAAGGATTCTAAAATTAAAAGAGAAGCCTGTATTCAGGGACTTTTTTTTCCCATATGATCTTGGATTTTTTGTGTAAATGTTGTTTTATTTAGTGACCAGCCCATCACTTTTTTCCCTATCACATTTCTCAGTCCTCCACCTTTAATCCTGAGGTCACAAGGGATTAATTTTCTCTCTTGTTTCAAGCAAGAAAATTCTAGCTAATATAGCACGTTAAGCCCCTGCACTAGAGAGGTTGATTTTCAAAGATACCAAGTACAAAGAGTTCTAAGATACATAAATTATATCTAAGCCATGTCTACAAAACCTAGAAAAAGAAAGGAAGTGGTAATCTTCTGCTGTCAAGTACACTCCTGCAAGTGCTGGAGGGCATTGAACAGGCACAGGAGAGGTTAGTAAAAGGTTATCTGCCTCTTGCAAAGCAGTTTTTATAGGCTGGTTAGGGTGAAGATCAGAACATTATCAGACAGATGGACTATAGCTCAGCTGACAAAGGAAGTGGTAGCTATATTTAGAGATTACATGAAAACCTTTCAAATAGGTATATAGCTTAAGGACAAATGAGAAAAGGAATGTTATATTTTCCCCCCAGTTAGCAAAATAATTCAGAGATTAACAGCCCAGAATATCATTAAAAAAGGAGTTATTTCTTCTTGAGCCACAATTTTAAATCTTACCCATTTGTTTTATGTTTTGTTAAAATTTATTCGGGGAAAGGAAGTTGATGCTTTATAAAATGACATGGAAATGTGGTAACTGCATGGCAAATGCAGTTCCATTTCTATGTCTAAGTAAATGTTAACATGATAACCCCTAATTATAGTGATGACTGTATGCCGTATTCTGGACAGTGTGGGGCCGGAGCAGCTCTTTCTTCTTTTTGCTTACAAATATACATATTATAATTTCCATTAGCCCTAGCTCCTGTCACCCAGGCACCCAGAATTTAGATTACCCACAGATACAGGCCAGAATTTAATAAGCCTAGCATGCAGGGAAAAGCCCCGCAAAGAATGTTAGATCAGCTATTATTTGGTGATGTGTTTATGAAGAAGGGAATGAAAAATTACTCTCAGATAGAGAGAAGTCTCTCACCTGAAGTTTATACAGAAATGCACAAAAACGGCGTGCAAAGACAAAGAATGGCACAAGTTTCAAGAATGCAAAGTTACCAGCATTGGTCCAGATAATATTTAACAAGTGTTTTCTATTAAATTCTTGTCTTTTTGGAAAGAGCATGAGACTTTGAGTCAGGAGAGATTTGAATTCAAATCCTACTACTGATTCAGTAGTCATGTGACTGTGGTTAAGTCAATTGGACCTCTCTGAGCTTTGGTTTCATCATCCATAAAATGGAGATGAAAATATTACCTACCTCACAGCAGTATGTAAATGGCAATTGTCATCTAAGTTTGATTCCATTTGGAAATCAGGTAGAATCTATGATGAATTACGCAGTTTTCCTGTTTGTTGCATTTTTCAGCTTTCCTTGGTGTGGAATGGTTTACCTTATTCTCCCACAACTTTGCTAACACACCCATATACCTAACACAGAGAAAATGAAGGGTACCGTGGAAAGAGTACATGATTTGGAATCTGGGAACCTGCCTTTAAATCCTGACTCTGCTAGATATTACTAGTGTAACCTTGAACAAATAATTTAAACACTTCTAAATCAGCAAAATGAGGGAGTTGGGCTTAAATGACCACTCAGGTCCCAAACCTATAATCCTATGACTTCATTAGTTGTTTCAATAGGGTGATATAGATGTGCCCCTTTTCTTCAACCTAATATTTTAAATGACCAACAATATTTCAGTTGACCACTACCCATTTTATTTCCTTTAGCATGACCAACTCCCAAGTGGTGATGGCTGAAATCCTTTTATACAGCCCTATGGAATTATTCTCAGTGTGGGTAGGTGGAGAGAAGGGGTTTCTTTTCCCCTAAAGAACTAGCTTTCCTCAAAAAGTCTTTGTTTGGAACCTCTGCAAGGCTAGGGTGAGATTTATATGTTTCTTGCAAATCAGAAGTAGCAAATTTATGTCGGGATACTAATGCTCACAGAACCACAGTATTACAAGTATCACTATCCCTGTTTTACAGATGAATAAACCAAGGCCTGGAAAAGTTCTTCCTCCTCCAAGTCTCTAGTATGCTTTCTCTTTATGTAATGTTGTCACCTAGGTCAGAGAAATGATTTTGAAAATGAAAACAATTTAGATTAGAATCAAAGCTTGTGTGGACTAAAATCTCGAGGCCTATAGTCTGCATGTGCTTTTGAATAGATTATGGTGGAAACAATACATTTTTCACATGGGATAAAGCCGTTCAAGGATGAACAAAGTTTTATGAACCATTTTAAGCAATACCTATTTTCATTAGGCTATTTCTGTTCTGGTATGATTCAGGAATTTGTCTGCTGAGTGAAAAGTAGCCATTTGTGCCAGACTGACCCAATATTTTATCCCCAAAACCCCCTGACTTAAACATATTTTTTCCCAAGAATAGAACTCCATTTTAAAATAAGAGGATTTTTCTCACATTAGAAAAATATCTAAGGAGTGCATAATCATTGCCTAAACATTTGATTGGTTTTCATCAGAAGAGAAGCAACTTGGTTTAGTAGATTGAAAACCTCTAATTGAGGGAGTTCTGAGTTGAAGTTCTGTCTTGGACACATGCTGGTTGTGTGACCCTCTGACAGGGCTGGTGAAGCCAACTCTAACTCAACAGATTGTTAGATTTTCAGTGTGAGTGCTTATACCTTGGAAACTGCCAAATGCTAAAAATCAGGGCTTGATTTGTTTTGTTCATTGTCTATAAATTTAAGAAAGTGATGAAGAAAATATGAATAGTGTAGATTAAACAAGAGTGTGTTGGAGATCTGGTTGTTATTTATTTACTAGCACATACCTTGACCCTGGGCAACTATATCAAGGATGTAGGAGACAAACTGTCACCTGCACTAGTAGCTGGTGGAGCTTTCTCACTCTAGAGTTCTTTATACTAATGACATGACTGGTTTAGTTCTTCCTATTCCTGTCTCAGGAAAGAAGGATTGAACATTCTGTGTTGCTCTTAAGGGCAGATGAGAACTGAAGGCATAAGCTATAGGTATACACATTTAGCCTGAATGTGTGTCCTTTTTTTATGTATATTGGGGTGGGAGGGAAATTCCCATGAGGACACAAGTGAACCCCCCAAAAACCCATATTTTTAAGACTTAAAACAAAGAAATTGGTTTCAAATAATTATTTTCAATTTCTAAGGAGTGAACCAAACCTAATTCCTTAGAAAACAATGTTAACACACTCAACTTGTATCATGGAAATGACACATTGGTGGTAGTAAGAAATTGAAGGATTTAAAAGTCTATGGAAAATTAAATATGTATTTCAGGCATTTAATTTTGAAAGTTAATAACAAAAACAGAGAAGCTACTTCCAAGACAGAGAAGATTCTTTGAATTTGGTAGCGATCCAAGGGTGGGAGTAACAGATGACATGATATCTACAGCCTAAGTGAACCAAAACTGCCCCTCAAACCTTCCCATTGCTTTAATGCAGCCTTAGCAGTTCTGCTTATATAGTATATTTCCTATCTTCTTTCTTCCACTTATATCACCACAATTATACATCAGTTTTTCATACCTGGACAACTGCTTTAGTAACTGCTCTCCCTACTTTTTGTCTTTCTCCTCTCTGACCTCTATACAACTATGAATACAATCTTACTTAAACAAGTTGATTTACCTTAAGATGTCTAACTAACTGGGTTAGTCACCTGCTCATAAAACTTCAGTGGTTCCTTATTTATTTGAAGATAAACAACAGAGCCCTCAGTTTGACTATTTTCACATTACTGAGTTCTTAAAAAAAAACCCTCAAGATTTCAACTCCTGTCTCCCTGTCTTTTCACAGGTCATCCCAAGTGTTCGTCATCGATTCCTTCCTCACCCCTGCTTCTCAGAATCCTTAGCTTCCTTTCAGGTTCAAATCAGGTGTCACCTCCTGTGGAAAACCTCTTTTGATGTTCTTTGATGAAGCCAAATTTTGACATTTTTTCACCTTCTAATCCTAGCCCACTGAAGCAATATGGAAAATCTAATCCTCTTCCATATGACAACTTTTGAAATTGTCGAAGACACCCTTCATGCCTCTCTAGATTTCCTCTTTTCCAGACTGGTCTTCTTCCTTCCTTCCATTATATAATTATAGACTTAGAATAGGAAGAGATTTTTGAAGTCTAGTCTAAGTCCCACCCTACCCCACCCCACTTCTTTTATATATCAGAAGTTTAACTAGATTAAATAAGTTGTCCAAGGTCCTGCAGGAATGAGGGGGCTGAATCAGGACTTGAACCCAAATCCTCCTAGCATTCTAAATTGAGTACTCTTTCCACTGCACCAGGAGACCTCATTCTGACCTCTTATTATTCTTTCCCATTCTACTTTGGGTTATAATTGTTTGTGTGCGTCTTACCCTTTTCTTCTCTAATAGAACATGAGCATCTCAACAGAAAGAATGTCATATTCATCTTTGCATTTTCCAAAGCACCTAGCATAGTGCTTTGCACACAGTAGGTGCTCAAACTTTTTATTCGTTAAATAAGATGGTTCAAGGCCACTCCCCATCCCATTTTCTCACATATGGGTATGCTTCTTCTGTACTTGGTCTCCTTTCTAACTAAATATAAAATGGAACCAAAATATTTTTTAAACTGTCATACTTATAGGTTAACATTAAATTCCCTGTTTTTAACTGTAAAAATAATTGGGTAAAATATTTCTTTGTATGTTCAGTCCTTAGCACATTGCCTGCTACATAGCATGTGCTTTAAAAATATCTGTTGTTATTCCATTGCTCTCTCTAAGCACACTTATATAGATAATTAATTTTATGCATGTGACTTTCAAATAGTTTGTGAAGGACAGTGGTTCTTGATGGAGAAAAGGTTCCCCATTCTGTTCATCATGAACATTATTTAATGTCTAGAACATTTCAACTAGGTAACATACACACACATGTTCACAATATTTAAGTATAGACATATGTTTACAACATGTAAGTACATAAAAATATATGTTCATATGTAAGTACATGTATATGTATATGCACATGTATTGTGTATATGTATGTGTTTACAAGGAGGGATAAATTGAATCAGAACACAGATAAGTTAAAGATAACTCATGAAAGGTCCAGCCAGATGACAGAGTTCATGACTAAGCTTAGCTCCTTTTCATCACCTCAAAATAGCAACGAATGTGCCAAATAAAGCAAAACAACAACTAAAAGGAGAAGGAAAGAAACTTTATGGGAAGTGACCTTAAAGAAAGGGGAAACAAATGACTGAAGATATAAATAAGCAGAAAAGGGGGAAAAAGTATTTCCAAATCAAAATACATTTAAGGACAAAAGGAAATTATTGGAGAACTCCAGAAGAGGAAAACAAAGAATACAGCAATAATAAGATAACCAGCAGTGAAACTAGATCTTCTGTAAGAATCCTCATTTTATAATAAATGAAATAAAGGAATATTTGTCTGACGTAAAGAAATAGGCTAAATCTAAGAAGATGAAATTCAGTCGGGATAAATGTAAAGTCTTGCACATGGATACAAAAAATCAACTCCTCAAATACAAAATGGGGGAGACATGGATAGACAGCAGCTACACTGTGATGTGCCAGCCAAAAAAGCTCATGTAATTTTAGGTTATATTAGGAGGGGCGTGACTTACAGGAATAGGGAGGTGATAATCTCACTGTAATCTGCTCTTGTCAGATTTTATTTGGAGTACTATGTTCCGTTCTGGGCAGAACTGAAGAAAGGATAATTACTGAGGAACTGAAAGAAGGATATTGATAAGCTGGAAAACATCCAGAGCAGGACAACCAATACAGCAAAAGGCTCTGAGTTCATGACTTATGAAAAATTACTAAAGGAATTGGGGTATGTATAGCCTGGGGAAAAGAAGATTCAAGGAGGGTATGATAACTATTCAAATATATGAAGGGCTGTTTTATGGATGACAGATTACACTTGATTTGCTGGACACTCAGAGGGAAGAACGAAGAACAATGGCTAGAAGTTGTAAAGAGACCAATGTTAAGAAAAAACAAAAACAAAAACAACTTTCTAACAGTTGGAGCTGTCCAAAAAACTTAGTGACTTGCTTGGAGATCTGATGGTTTTCTAATCTTTGGAGGTCTTCATGCAGAAACTGAATTACCATTTGTTGGGTATATTAAAATAGAGATTCCTTTGCGTGTTAGTTGAGCTAGATGACCATTCAGGATGGGGGGGGGGAATAAACAAAATTTGGCAGTTATAACTCCGCTTAAAGCTTAACATGGTAACCCCTGACTATATCTGTACCCAGAAGTAGCCCATTTGAAGACACTGCAATAGTCATTGTAACTCCCCTGCTCAGAACTACGTCTTCTACAATCACTGTCATTTTCCAATAAAGAGTATGCCTATACCCACCTTAAGCCATTAATTCCTACCCTACCTGCATAAGGCATGGGCTCCCAACTTTTCTTGTAGCAGAGCTCTGCCTGCCACAAAAACTAGGGAGAAGGAAAGTGAAGGAAAATGTCAAGTTTATCTAAACAAGATGCTCAGGGCAAATGTACCTCAAGTGTTAAGTCAGGGGCTTCAGCCAGAAAGTGACATTTTGTTTCTAACCATGCCTCCTGAGGCTAGGATTTCCACATGGCTATGTCCCAAAACCCCAAGCCATATCTCTCACAGTTCAAAAAGATGCTGAGATCTCAGTGATTTGTGTTGAGCTCTTCCATCTCTGATAAAAGCATATCTAAAATCTTTATGTTTAAAAGATTTAAGAACCAGTTCCCCTGTAGGTAAGTGGTCAAAGAATAGGAACTGACAGCTTTCAAAAGAAGGAATTGAGAAGGTCAATAGAATCAATCTCTCTCTCTTTCTCTCTCTCTCTCTCTCTCTCTCTCTCTCTCTCTCACACACACACACACACACACACACACGCATACACACGCATACACACACATACACAGAAATGTAGATTAAATTATTGGTATAGTGAAAAGACTGCAAGCACTGGAGTCAGAGGAACTGGGTTTAAATCTTAAACCTTTCAGGTACTAACTGTGGGCGAGTTATTTAACTACCTCAGACCATTTCTCTCAAATGTATAATGAAGAGAGCATTCTAGGAGTAGGACACTGATTTTTGAAGTACAAGATAAAAAGGATGAACATTGATGAAGCTGTGGAAAAATAGGCATGGTAATTCACTGCTGGTAGAAATGTTCGTTGCTCCTACTATATTGTAAAGCAATATAAATTATGCAACAAAAGTTCAATTATATTCCTGTCCTTTCACTTACTAATCGAACTATTAGGTATGTGCCCTAAGAGGTCATACACCACAAGATAAGACCTATGCATACAAAAATATTCATAGGGGGATTATTCATAGTGACAAAAAAAAATGGAAACCAATTATGTGCCCAACATTTTGGGAACAGCTAAATAAACTGTGGCATATGAAAGCAATAGACTATTGTTATACCACCATAAAGAATGACTTCTATGAATAATTCAAAGAAATATGGGAAGATTTGTATGATGCAAAGTGAAAAAAACAAAGCCATAATAAAAATACATACACATTTACTACAATATGGAAACAAAAACAAGATTAAGGAACAATAAATATTGTGCTTGGTGCAATAGGATTGGCTTTGATATTGTATTATTAAAGTTAAAGCACACAGCCTTTCTTTCTCTTAACAAATAACAAATAAATCGGTCTGGGTGCACATACAGTCATTTTCAGTCACTTCTTTGTTTGATTTTGCTTAATTATTTTCAGAGAATATATTTTGCCATAATTTGTGATTGTGTTCATCTGTTTTGTTAAAAAATATATATATCTCAGGAATATGTTGCCGTGTTTGGCTGATGTGCTTTTTTTCACTGCTTTTTTAATTCTTTGCTACAAGGTCATGACTTGCTCACTAGGGGGAATAAAGGTGATGTAGAAACCTAAAAAAAAATTAAGAAATTTTTAAAAAAGAAAGAAAACATGAATTTTTCAAAAACTTTCAATGAGAACAAAGCCTTGATCTTGGTGATCTATCTATGTAGCTATCTCTATACAGCTATCTCTATAGAGCTATGTAGCTATCTCTATATAGAGATAGCTGCATGAAAACATTCAGATTGGAATTCTGCCCTCCCTAGCTCCCATTCTGTTAGTATCTAATAGGTAGGAATCATATATGTTCTTTGTTTCTTTTCCTGAAGAGGCTATGGAAAACATCCAGCAATCAAAGATGTAATTGCATTTCAGAAGGACAAAATCATGTAAACACAATGTTATCCCATTTACAATTTCCTAATGTCTTCAGTGGTTGTTTGCTTTTGCCCACTGTGTGCCCTCAGAGGCAGCCACCTGCTTCCAAAGCATTCTTAAAGCTAAATTCCACTGTCACTTAAAATGGAAGAGAATTAGGTTTTTAAAATGTGTTTACATTTATGTGAAATACACATCTGTTTTGCCTTTTCTTATGTATTATCTTTAAACCAGAATGAGTAAAAAAAAAAGCACTTGTTAAAGGTTTGCTTTATGCATTCTGACAATGAGCTATTTTTATTTTATTATGGCTGTGCAAGTAATTTGATTTTTAGACTGGACCTCTGA
>CM053599.1:117545188-117579088 GCA_028646575.1 Pseudocheirus occidentalis | reverse complement strand
GGAATAAGCACTTAATCATTTATATGAACATTTATTATGTGCTTACTTTATGCCAGGCACCAAAGTTCAGGGAAACAAAAAAGAGGCAAAAGGCAGTCTCTGCCCTCAAAGAGCTTACAATCTAATGCAGAAGACAACATGCAAATAAATATATACAAAGCGAGCTGCTTATAGGATAATTTGGAAATCAGCCACTGGAATTAAGTGGGATTAGGGAAGTCTTACTGCAAAGTTGGGATTTTAGTTAGGAATTAAAGGAAGCCAGGATGGTCAGTAGTCAGTGTGGAGTGACTCCACATCATGCCTACTATGTGTCAGGCACTGCTTCTAGAATGAGAGGACCTAGATACAAATTCTTCCTCTTATATTTACCACTTTTATGTTCTTGAGCAGGTCGCTGACCTTCACTGGGCATCATTTTTTCAACTAAAAAAGGAGCTCCAAAACATAAAAGATAGCCTCTCAGAGATCCCTTCTTATTCTAAATCTATGATCCTATGTATAGTAAAACCTAATTTAGCTTCCTATTCTAATGTATCTTTTGGGGAAAACATCCTTTTACTTTATCAGAATATTTTTCATAAGAAAGAAATAAGCAAAAATCTATATAAGCAATTTTTTAAAGTCTGTGTATGTTTTTTCAAGAATAATATACACATATTTTTGTTGTTTTTAAAAAAGATTTTGAAACAATTATGTGAGCTCTTATTTACATGGAAATTGTTGTTAATCATAATTAATTAATGTGAGAAAGGTAGATGACACAGCAGAGAGGGTGTAGGATTTGGAGTCAGGAAGACTCAAGTTCAAATATGGCATCAGATACTATTTCTATGACTTTGGGCAAGCCAATTAATCCCTCTTAGCCTCAATTTCCTCATCTGTAAAGTAGAGAAAATCTTAATACTTATTTCTCTGGTTTGTTTGAGAATCAAATTAATTAACTCATGTTACTTTGCAAACTTTGAAGTGCTAGAAAAAGGTTCACATTTATTATAAATTTAAATTAAATTTAAATTAAATTATCCCTTGCGGTAAGATGATAACTAAACTGAGTTTTGTGATAAAAATGACTTGGTTTTTTATCTGACCTATTGGTGACAATAGTGGTAACAGTTTTCCACATACCTTTTTCCTTGTAAGTTCGGGGTAGGTTTAATCACTAAACTATGGGCTCATAATTGAGAAAAGGGGTCAGTTGCTGCCATATTGAAATTCAACCAAGATCATGAACATCCATTTGAATTCAACCCAGATCATGAACATCCCCGGTTGAATCTAACCCAACCCATCTAATGCAAGGCACTGTACTATACTCTAGAGACATGAAGACAAAATGAAAAATAGACCCTGCCTTAAAGGAGCACGAATTCCACTGAGGGTAAGAAAAGGGTAGTTATCTATAATGTGTTAACAGATACACATATACAGCCTATCCCCAACTTTAAAAGCTAAGAAAGAGGAGCAGGTAGGGAAGAGTTCACTCTTTGCATGGGGGATGACAGCATAGTACAACATCTCATCCAATCCAATAAAAATGTGAGTACTTAGTATGTGCCAGGTACTGTGCAAATCTCTGGAGATACAATTGATGAAAAGAAAAAGAGCCCCTGCTCCCAAGGAGTTTACAATCTAATAGGGGAAGACAACACACAAAAGTAAAGGAGGAGGACCTTGGGGGGGTTCCCAGTATAGGACATCTTATTCAGTGGAGTTGAAAGCAGGACGAGTTGAAACAGTAGATGCAAAGTGGACTGAGTCCAAACAGTCCAGTTTCTACCTTCTATAAAGGAAGGCATTAGGAGGAATTTGGTACTTTCCCTCCTTCAGCTTTCCAAGCAGTATGGGAGGGGGAGGTTGAGGGAGGTGGTAGAAGCCTGGTGATGAGATAGGAGATAATGAGCTTAACCTGGAAGGAACATCTTGTTCTATGGAGTTAAAATCAGGCAGAACAGCCGATGTGGAATCTGCTCCACGAGGGGGAAGGAGGGAGATGCCATATTTGGAAAGAAGTAGGGCAGTTTGGCTAGAATGTAAATTACTTGAAGAGAAGTTATATGCAATAAGCCTAGAAAGATAGACTGGACCCGATTATGAAGAATTTTAAATGCCAAGCTAAAGAATTGGTATTTTATCCTAGACATGGTGGAGAGTCACTGAAGGTTCATAAAATAGAGAAGTGTCTTGTCATCAAAAACAATACAAATCAGTCCAACAGAATATACCATATTCTACTTATTTTTGAACCCCAAAGCAATGCTTTTCTCTTGCCTAGAATTCTCTTCCTCATCTTCTCTGTCTAGCCAAATCTTATACATCTGCCCCCCCCACCATCTTTTCAGGCTGATCTGATGGCTCATCTTCTAGCCCACATTGTTTTTTTCTTCTGCACAACTCCTATAATACTAACAACCTGTGTGACTCATTCTAGTATTCAATCATACTGCCTTGTCTTTTCAGTTCTTTAGTGTGTATAAGTCTTATTTCCTTACCGTGACTAGAGATCTTCTAGGCAGGGGCTGTTTCTTTTATTCTTTTGTAATAAGTATATACATTATAATATGAGGAAGATAACTTCTCATCGTAGGAATTACTTCCACATGAGTTAATTAGAAGTTCATTCTGGGTATAGGGGATTACAACACGGCAAGGTCTTCTACACTCCCCCCACCCCCCGCCCAGTGCTTTGGGCAATGTTAGTCACATAGTATGGGCATAATAAATCCTTTAACTCATAGAATTTTAGCACTGAAAAGGACTAAAGATATCCTGGTCCCACCTTCATTTTTCAAAGACAAAGAAACCTCACCAGTGAGGAAAAAAATTACTTTCCCAAGATTATAAGTCATAGAATCTTAGAATTAAAATGTTACTCATTTGAACCCCAGAAATCACACACAGTTATGCCACTTACTCTTTTAACTGTGACCTGCAAGATTCAGATAGGTAACATTCAAACGAGATACTGGATGTAAAGTACTTTTCAAACCTTAAAGCTATATAAATATGAGTTATTACTGTTATTATTAGCCTACAGTCAGGTCTCCAATCTAGTGATGACTTCATTCTCTGAACCTTCTGCTGTACTCCTGCTGAGCTCAAACAGTGTTTATAGAGCAATATAGAGTGTGCTTGTAAATGTTTAACCACCTGGGGGGAGGGGGCAGTTCTTTGGCATTGTTAACACTTTCTTAAGTCTAGGCAATCAACAAAACACTAAATGATATAATTTACTGATGATTGATTTGTAGTGGTTGCCAATTTCTGAGGTGCAAATGCTCACGCTGAAATTTTAATAATGGGCTCTCATGAACTGGTCCAAGCTGGCTCAGTCACTCACTAGCTCCCTCCTGTCGAATTAAATTGAACTAAAGCATTTCTGACAAATCTATCACCGTGATACTTGTTGACAATGTTAATTTTGCCTAAATGCTTTTAATGTTGTTCACAATGAAGATGAGAGTAATAGCATGTTCCTTCAACTTCTCCCCAGAGCATTCTAGCCAATAATTTGCTTTTCTCATATCTGCTTAAATATATATATATATATATATTTTATATTTATATAAACTGTTTGTATTACAAGGCAGGTAGGTGGCACAATGGATAGAGTGCTGAGCATGGAGTCTGGGAGACTTGAGGTCTAAGCCAGCCTCATACACTTACCAGCTGTATGACCCTGGGCAAGTAACTTAACCTCCCTCAGCCTCTTTTTCCATCTCTGTAAAATGGGGGTAAAAATAACATTTATTTCCCAGAGTTGTTATGAGGATAAAATGAGATGATACTTTAAAGCACTTTGCTATATAAGTAATTACTATTAATATTATTGATGTTACTGTTAGAAACTCTATCACCAGGAAGAACCATTTCTATCCAACACTGGGTTTGATTTATTGCCCTATGCCACACTGGTACTGTGTATACATTTAATAAAACTTAAAAGTGTATAGTATGGCAAAATTATTTGCTCTGACAGAAAGGAACCATGCTCCAGATTCAGAAAAGAGTATGCCTTTCAAATGACACATTTGGCCTAGTAGTAGATGTGAAATTTATTTTAGAATCATTACCTACACTAGCCTACGTCATCATGTGGTTTTTATCCAGTTCAATGAGTACTATCCTTCACTCTCCCTATGGATAATTGGAAGTAGTTAATTCAATCTTTTTTTAAAAATTTTTTTGCTTTTTTGGAGGGCAATTGGGGTTAAGTGACTTGCCCAAGGTCACACAGCTAGTTTTTTTGTGTGTGCGTTAAGTGTCTGAGGTCGGATTTGAACTCAGGTCTGCCTGACTCCAGGGCCAGTGCTGTATTCACTGCACCACCTATCTGCCCCTAGTTAATTCAATCTTATGATAGAAAATGTACTATAGGATTATCAGCTATGCCTCAGTTAAACAAATGGGGAAACATGCTCTGGAATAACAGTAGTAGCCTTTGAAGGCCATTTTCTTTCATCAGACAAACTAGAGGCAAATCTACAGATTTTCTGTTGGACACTTTTGGTGTATGACAATTCCTTTGAAAACTGATAGGTCTTAAAGAGAATAACCACAAAATAAATATGACTCCAGTAATTCTGATTTTATCAAGAAAATGATTTACCTTTATTCAATTATGTGTAGTCTTATGATAAGTTGACTATATATATTTAATGAGAGAACCACCTCAACACTTAAACATTTTGATGGCTCTGTGACCCCATTAATGTGAATGAATATTCTTTCCAGTGCTGTCCATCACAACCCAACCTATGATTGCATGTAAAATTTTTCATAGGAATTCTATCCAATATGAGGGCATTCCTCCAGGTCTCTTGGCTTCACCATTGGCATACTCAAACTATTATATAACACTATTTTTACGTGACTGACCCATCTACTGTACCACCTCATGTATCTCTTTGATAATATCTTTTCATGTTACTCTTTGTAAACAAGTCATCATTGGTAATTTCTGTAACCTCTTGACCACTAAGTGAAAAACCACATTATAAAAAAGATATTTATTGTTACTGTCTATAACATCTAAATAGAAGGGTGATATCATGTAACTACATGTTTTCCACATGGTGGATCTACCAATATATTAGATTTGCATGTATCTTTTAAAATTTAGCCCTGAAATATCAGAATATGAATTCAAGTTTTATGTTTTTTGTTGTTATTGTTTTATTTTATTTCTGAGACTAGTTTTTCCTATTTTATCTGGGCTGGACGTACAGTGGCCATTCATATTCATAAGCCCAGTTCCAAAGCTAATCAGTAGAGGAACTTTAAACTTCTCCATTTGCCCCCTCCTTAGGCAGGCTAGTGACCCTTTGTTCCTAGGGGTTCACCACATTAGTTCCAGATTTGATGTGGGCATTGGATTGGTTTTAGCCCTATTGCAGCTCAGAACTCCAATACTCAAGTGAACAACCCTACTCAGACTCTCTCAGTAGCAGGACTTAATAGGGATATGTTACCCCCTAGCATATGGGTTTTCAAATAAAGGTATCAACTCCAAAAATTCTAAGGCTCTAAAGTAGTAGAAGAAAGAACATCATCAAAGTCCATACTTACTGTCTTAGTATTTATACTTATCAGGCTGATCCATTTAAACTCTGTCTCAGTTATCAGTCTGTGAAGTGGGGATAAAAGTGATTGTTACCTGCTTAAAGCCTAATATAGGTATTCTATATTATAACATTTGGGTGGATCTGTGATCTCATCATTATAGTCACTGCCTTCAGTGATAAAGATGCCAATCTATTCTTGTTTTCATCTCATGGAACTCTCACCTATGTCCTCATATAAATTCTCCAAAATAAAGTCCACAAAGTAGCTGTGGGCCTTCCTCTGGGTCCCTTAAGACCAAATCCAGCATATGGATTGTCAAATTTTTCTCTCGTTCTTCCTATATGGCTTACCTGTCTTCTTAAATAGTTCTATAAATCATGCTTAAGTAATATATTTTATGCCTGTCCTGTACACAGGTTGTAATTCGTAATAATTATGTCCACCATACATCTCTCTCCATTGCCATTTGTGTGCTCTGTAATTTGTATTCTTCAGAGATTATAGAATTCCATCATTTTTAGCTATGTAGAATTGCTGGTAAAATATTAGTGTTAATAATAGCCAACATTTTTCGTAGGACTTAAAAATTGTATTTTATGTTTAAGGGACTTCAGTCTTTTAAGACTTTTAAAAGTGCTAGACAACTTTCTGGATATAGTGCAGCCTTCCCTCTTCCTCCTATATAGTTTTGTGCATAAGTCATTATATATTTGCACTGCCTTTCCAAGATATGTGAACTAATGAACCTGCTTGATGGGCTCTCCATTCTTAAGTTCTTATCATAGACTAGACAATAGGCATTCTTCTTTTTGTTCCACATGGACTTGTTTTTCTAAATTCTTGTAAATGGTTATTAACCTCACTTAAAAGGCTCTGAAATGCTTTGGTGCTTGATGAAGAAAGGACATCATTTACAAACAGGAGCATCTGGAGAGCCACACCATTTATGGAGAGCATCTCTTTCACTTGGATTTTGTGCTGGATATCTTTCATGAAAGTGGAAACCATTTTTGGAGAGTTTGAGTATGTCTTCCTGGATCTACACCCTGTTTTTTCTTTCTTATTAACACTCAGATGTTTGTTGTACAGAGTTGTCTCTCTGTTATCTGATCTTAATGTTTTTAGAGGAAGAACCTTTAACTCTGCACAGGTTCTTTTATCATTGACAAACAATAAAAAGGAGGATCTTGTGCTCACTCCAACTTTGAGTCAATGATGTGATTATAAAGATATATTCTACCAAACAATATTATTTTTGGAAAGCCTGTATGTTCCCTTTTCATATTTTCTTCCATGATGCCCTTGATACATATGTGGATTATTCTGATAAAGATTTTATAGAGGTGAGAAAATAGGCATATGTTTCCATGGTTATTGATGTTCCTTCAATAGTCTTTTTTTGGTAGTGATACCATCTGTGATTTCCCCCCCAATTGTTAGGGTTTTTCCCCCTCTTCAGATATCTTGAGACTAATTTCTTCAATATCTTTAAAATTCTGTTGCCTCCAGGAGAAGTTTCTTTTCTATATACTTGATCTGGTTCAGCTGCCATTCTTTTCTTTTTCCTTAGTGCCTTTTCTATATATATGCAGCACAGCAGGAACTCTGATGAATCTGAATGTGATGGTTCAGCTGTCACTGATGAAGAAAATAGTTTGTTATAGAAATGTTGACAGCTGTTTTTCACTGTTCCCTTGTTTGTTGTCTTCCAGTTTCAACTTTAAATGCTCTTGGGATGATTTGGCATAATTGGGCATCAATCCAAGCATTCTACAAATTTGTTTTTTCCCTCCAACACTTTTCACTCTCTTATAAGTTTAGATTTACTGCTCATAATCTTCTGTCTTTCTCCTTTGTAAGGTTTTGCAAATGAATTTCTATTCTAAACAGATGTTATTTCCCTCTCCCTCCCCCTTCTTCTCCCCACTTGGCAAAAAGATCAAGTGTTTGCTAGTCAAGGCAGTTTCTAGGAACTTTTGTCTCCCTTCTTATGACAATTGTTTTACATTGATTAAACTTCTGTAGGAAATAGTTTGTGTCAATATCTGTTCCTTTATCTGTTTCCTATTTTTATGTCGATAGCTTGTTTAAATAAGTTGTGTTCATGCTATTTTAATTGTCTACCATTGCTTCTTATCTTTATTCTCTTCTGATTTGATTTTGAACTTATTTTTTTCCCTAACAAGTTGATGGGCTGACTGTACAAAGAGTGTTGATTTGGTAGAACTTCAACATCAGTAACTAGTCATTTCCTATCTAAGAGTCAAATTCATCTTTTATGGTATTGTCTGGTGGTCACTGTGTCCATTACTTTCCTAGTCTCTTTTTTAAAAAAAAGTATTCATGATATAAGCATGAGATTTCTGAGTAGTCTACAGGCCTTTGGCCTATTATGTACTCTGATCCTGATTCACATTTTCCCAACATGGGACAAGGGACCAGAAGGAGGAGCATTTTACCCTATACCCAACTTTGTATTGAAGTAATTGAATATATACACACACACACACACACACACATACACACATCTATGTATATACATACATATGTATATATGCGTATGTGTGTATGCGTGTATGACCTAGTCCTGTGATTTCATTGGTATAGAGAATTTTGAGTAGGAAACGCCCATTACCAGTATAGATCAAGAACAAATGTGCAATTTATAGATTTAGAAAATTGCCTGGGACACTACAAAGTAACAACCACAGTTCACATAGCCGATGTGTACAAAAGGTAGGACTTGGATTGAGATTCCTGATTTTCAAGGCAACTCTACTCATCATGCCATGCTACCTTTCATTAAAATAAAATGATTTAACGTGGAGGGCTTTATCTTTAGGATATGATTTGGAATAGGTGAACCCAAACTTGAACATCTCACGAACAACTAAGTATTTTCTTACTATCTCTGTGATTATTTTAGATTCAAATATCTAAATATCATTTCTTTGCAAAGAAAATACTTGTAAGATTAGAAGTGAATAGTTCTGCTTTCAATTATTATTATCAAGTCCAAACCAAGGAGACATCCTATTCTCTTATGCTCAATATAACTTTGCAAAAAAACACACTTTATAAAAAATTAACTTTCCTCATCTCTCAGTTCAGTCTGAGTTTTAGCACTAATGACACTATTTTCCAAGGATTGTGTCATATTAAGCCTTAATTAAGCCTCCATTTCCTCAACTAAAAAAATTGACTTATGTGGTCTTCAATGTCCCTTCTACTTTTAGGTTTTCAAAGAATTTCTTTACTTCTTTAAGCTCTGCAATGAATATTGGTGCATAAGCTGTAATTAATTATCTTCATGATGACCATTTAGTTTATGTTCCCTTTGAGCACTTTTAAATGAAATAGCCAAATCTTATTTTCATAAAACATTTCTTGTTGATGGACACATGATAAAACAAACTTTACTAAGTCTTTAATTTGCCTTTCTGTGGAGAACTTGATATTTGGTTATAATTTCACATGTTTGTAACATTGGAGTCATCTTTGATTTTTCCTTTTACTTCATTCCCCATCTCCCGTTCATCAACCAGTCTTACCCAGTGTATAAATCAATTAAGCCCCTGGAGTGTCCTAGACACTGTACATTGTGCTTTTCCTTTTTTCTTCTCAGTTTTTCTTTTCCTTTTCCTTTTTTCTTTACCTTTTTCTTTTTCCTTTTTTCTTTTCTTAATTCTTTTTGAAGCAGTCAGGGTAATGTGACTTGCCCAGGGTCCCACAGCTGGGACATGCATATCTGAGGCTGGATTTGAACTTGGGTCCTCCTAATTCCAGGTCTGGTGCTCTATCCACTATTCCACCTACGTGCCCCTCCAATGCATTCTTTACACAGACATCAAAATAATTTTCCCATGGCATGAGTCTGACCATCACTTTCCTGCTCAAAAATCTTTATCTTTTTCTTGTTAATTATAGGATAAAATGTAAATTCCTCTGACTGTCCAATCCAAAATATTCTACAGTCTAGTATGGAGTAGTAAAATCAAAAGACTTAGTTATCACGTTTATAGAAAAGGAAAGAGAGGGAAGGGGGAAGGTTAAAGATAGCTCCAAGATTAGAAACCCGGGTAATAGGGAGGATAGTAATATCCCCAGTAGAAAAGGGCAGTTGAGAGCAAAGAGCTTGTAAGGGAGGAGTAATAAAAAGCCCTGTTTTAAACATATTGAGTTTGAGTTACCATGTAGTAGCACAGTTATCCCTTCCACATCATGACTTTCCCCATTGCAGTTTTGATATATCATGAATTGGCATAAGGAATTAAATGGGAATTTGGAGGAAGTTTTCTTGAAACCACAGACAACATGTGAAGGCCAGCAGATTATACAGAAAAAGTTTAGAAACTCAGAAATTTATAAAAGTATATGTATATCATTATATAATATCAACATATTTTTTTTCTTTTAACACCATAATAATTGACCTTTCTTTTGTGGTATGAAGGGAGGGCCAAAAAAGTATGCAGATTTTCCAGATCACAGGGATGATGTGCCCCTAACTTCTGTGACTTGGAAGGGATGACTCTATATTGAACTGAGGTGTCTTGGTGGGTAGCCTAGAACTGAGAAAATGGATAAAGCCTAGATATATAGATCTGAATAGAGATTATAATTCAATCAATGGAATACATGCTTATGCATATATAAAAAGAAGACTCAGGAATGTTGAAGGGCTAAACAGATTGTTCATGTGATGGAAAGTTACAACAATGAATGTCATTTCTGCTCAGTACCTTATTCTTTATTAAAAGACATGGCTCTCTCTTTTTTGTTTTGCTTTGTTTCTTCTTTCTCATAGTTCATTCCATTGGTTATAATTCTTCTTTACAACATGGCTAATGTGAAGATATGTTTAATATGAATGTATATGTGGAGCCTATATCTGATTGAACACCATCTTGGGGAAGGATTTAGGGTGGGAGGGAAGAAAATTTAAAACTCAAAAGCTTATGGAACTGAATGTTGTAAGCTAAAAATAAATTAATTAATTAAAAAATAAAAGGCTTGACTTGCTGTGTTGGTGGGAGATAAAGGGGGTCAGAAATAAAAGTGGTATGAAAATAAGAGATAACAATAAGAAATAATTAAAGATGAATACTCAGAAGTATACTATACTTAGCACAGTAGTTCTTAACTTAGGTCCATGAACAGTGCCAGGGAGTCTGTGAACTTGTGTGGGGGGGGAATCACATACTTATTTTCAGTCATTTCTATCTGGTTTAATATTTCATTCAATTATTAGACAATATTACTCTGTGAAACAGTTCATAGGTTTCACTAGACTGCCACAGGAGTCTATGACACACAAAAGGTTAAAAGCTGCCAACTTAGGGGAGAAGAGAAGAGAATATGCAGGAAATGAAGAGTGGTCACCACTGTCATAAGATGCAGAGAGATGTAAAAGGAAGAAGACTAAGAAAGTGCAATCAGATGTAGAAATTGAGATTATTTGTAACTGTAAATTAAATGACTTCATAGAGCGATGACGTAGGAAATCAGATTGCAAGTGGCTGAGAAATGAGTGGATGATGAAGAAGTGGAGGTAGCAAGTATAATCAAGTTTCCTTCCCCATTCCACCCCCCAGGAATTTGGCAGTGAAAGGGAGGATGTATATAGGATGATAGCTTGAAGGAATATCAGAGACAAAGGATTCTTTTAAGGATGTGAATACCTTTGTGAAGTCAGATGGGGGAAGAGAGACAAAGACAGAGACAGAAATGGACAGCTTTCTAGGAGAATACAGGCTAGGGTGGAAAAAAAGCACAGGTGAAAATGTTCACTTTGGAAAGGTGACAGACTACCTCTTCCTTTGAGGTATGAAGCAAAGAAAATGAGGGAGTTCCCAAGAGGTGGCCTTGATTTTCTCAGTAAAGTAGGAAGTAAGGTCTTCTCCTCTGACAAAGGGGTTTAGGAGGGATTTGGCTATTTGAGGAGTTCTGGAGCAGGCACTGCAGGATGCTTGCCCTAGTAGTGTTAATCAGGGGAAAATAAGAATTATTGTGCCCCAATGAGATCCTAGTTGGGACTAAGTACCTTGAATTTGTAGGACCTGGCAGTGTTAATCAACTTATGAGTAGGAGAGAGGGACAGAGAGAGAGGTTGAGATGGGATCTGAGGCCATATCTTCCTGACTCCAAGCCTAGCTTTCTATCCACTATGCTGCTCTCAAAGGACTCCCGTTGTAAGTGGGGATACCACGTACAATCAACCATGTACAACCAAGATATAGACAAAATAAATTAAAATTTATATTAGAGGGAAGTCGCTAAGATTAAGGGCTGTGAAAGACTTCTTGTGGACGGTGGAAATTCAGCTGAATCTTGAAGGAGTCTGGGGAAGCCAGGAGGCAAAAATGAGGAGGAAGAGTATTCTAGGTATGGTTGTGAAAACGTTGGGAGGCAGGAAATTGGAGTGTTGTTTGTGAGGAACTGAAAGGATGTCAGTGGATTATAGAGTGTGTGGGGAGGCATAAGGCGCAAGAAGACTGGAAAGGTAGAAAGGGGCCAGGTTAGGGGAGGCTTTAAAATCCAAACGTATGTTTATATTTGAACCTGGAGGCAATAGGAAACCACTGGAATTTGTTAAAAAGGGGTTGGTAACATGGTGAGATTTATGCTTTAGGAAGATTAGTGTGGCATCTAAATAAAGGATGAAATAAAGGGGGAGGTGAGGGTGGAGTTTAGATAGAGAAATGAGATATTCAGCTATGGTAGTAGGACAGGTAAGAGGTGATTGAAGGCCTGCACCAGGGTAGTGGCAGAATTAGAGGAAAGAAGAGAACAAATTTAAGAGATGTTAGAGAGGTAGAAATGATAGGATTTAGCCACTACATGTATCAAATGTTCGACTTGTTTGAAAGAAGAGAGATTTCTTTAGTGTATAAACTTTCTTTTCAAAATATTAAAGCTATTAGGGTTATTGTAGTTATATATATGTATGTGTGTTTTTAAATATTTTTATGCATCTGATGTAAAAGTCTTTAGTGATCAGGTTAACTTTTTTCCCCCTAGGCAATTGAGAATTACTTAGAAAATTATTTTTGTTTCAGCCCTGTAAAAAATCCTTCTAAAAATGTATATCTAAATACTTTCCTGCCTTAATATAGTATTATGAATATAACTGAATCTTTGTTTATTGATTAAACACTTCACTCTCCTGGGGCGGCTAGGTGGCGCAGTGAATAGAGCACCGGCCCTGGAGTCAGGAGTACCTGAGTTCAAATCCGGCCTCAGACACTTAACACAAAAACTAGCCGTGTGACCTTGGGCAAGTCACTTAACCCAAACTGCCCTCCAAAAAGCAAAAAAAAAACATAAAATAAAATAAACACTTCACTCTCCATTCATGCCCACAACCACCCTCTTTCAGGCTCTCATCACTTCTCAATTGGGAGTATTCTAAATAGTCTTCCAATTGGTCTTATTGCTTAAAATCTCTCCCCTCCAATCTATTGAAATAATTTTCCTAAGGCACAGGTCTGACAATGTCATTCTCCTGCTTAAAAATCTTCAGTCCTCCACTTAAATCCTACCTGTTGCAGAATACCTTTCCCTGCTCCCCTTCCTCCTAGCATGACACCCCTTCCCCTCAAGTAGGTACAGTTTTTTAGGTTGTTGGGGTTTTTTTTTTGCATGTTGTTCAACCTATTCAGATACAAGCTCCTCAAGAGGTAGGCATTATTTTGCCTTGTTTTTTTTTCCAAAAAAATCTCCAGCCCTTTGTTCAGCATCTGCCCCTTACCAGGTGCTTAATTGATGCTTGTTGACTGTTCATCTCAATGTATGTCCCAACATTCAGCACCACTTAAAGCTAGTTAAGTAATTAAAGCTTAAAACTGAACTATATGAGTTTCTTAGCCTAGACTGTAAGGTCCTCCATGATCCATCTGTAGCCAACCTTTCCATCCATAACACATTTTAGTCCCCTTCATACACTCTGTATTCTATCCAAAATGCACTAATTATTCCCTGTTTGGGGGGTGCCATAGCCTTACCTCTTGGCATTTGCATAAACCATCCCTTTATTCCTGAAATGCATACTCTCCTCATCTCAACCCTGCCTTATCTTCATGAAGGCTTCCTTGAACTCTTCCACCCAGGATTCTCTCCCTCCTCAAATCACTTCTGATTTATTACTTCCTATTTTTATATGATCATACATTTAGAGTTGGAAAGAACTTTGGAGGTAATCTAGTTCAACTACACTCATTTGACAGGTGAGGAAACAACGTCTCAGATAAGTGAAGGGACTTACCCAAGACCTCCCAAATTGTAAGTGATAAAGAACCAGAATTCAAATTCAATACTTTTTCACTGAACCATGTGTCTCATTGCATCCTCCTAATAGAATTTAAACTCATTGAAGAAAGATGTTTCATTTTTGTCTTCTATTCTCAGCACGTAGATTAAATCTTTGCAAATAGTAACTATCTCTTAAATCTCATTCAAGTGAATTAATAATAATAGTAGCTAATATTTATATAATGCTTACTATGTGCCAGTGACTGTGCTAAGTAAACACTTTACAGTTTGTCTCATTTAATCAACACTGTGAGGTAGGTGCTATAATTATACCCATTTTATTGATTAGGAAACTTAGTTGAACTAAGGTAAATTGAACTGATGTTCTTATAATACTTCAGGATAAATTCTTCAAATATCATTGTTTATTACAGAATATTGTAGGTGTGGGAGATTTGTTCTAATATGTACTAATCCTAGGATATATCTGAAAAATGTTGGGGATATTCCTTTAAAAAACAGACCTCAATAGCTGATTTATCTCAATATCTAGTTGTGGGTTTGTTTGTTTTAATTTCCCTATCTTTTAAAGTTAGAATATGGCAGGGTATGGACGAGATTCTAGTTGATTGAATGATCTAGTTAGTTGATAAATTATTAGTTTGTTGATAATTAGTTTATTATTTATATGAATTTATTTATTTTTATTTTTGTAATGAAAAACTGATGAAATCTAAACTTTTCGTTCTCCATCTTTTTACCCCACCCCTTTGGTTAACTACACTTTTAAGTAACTACAC
The DNA here is from genome assembly GCA_028646575.1 of Pseudocheirus occidentalis. Lineage (NCBI taxonomy): Eukaryota > Metazoa > Chordata > Mammalia > Diprotodontia > Pseudocheiridae > Pseudocheirus > Pseudocheirus occidentalis. The sequence continues at coordinate 117,564,473 of CM053599.1, read as the reverse complement.
TGAGTTTGTGATACGCAGATGACAAGAGGCTAGCATTTTGTTGAAGGTTTGAGCATAACTTGGTTTTCAGTTGACTTTAATCACGTTCATGGTATTCTCAAGGATTACTCTCAGGGAAAACTTGGGAACTGGATTGACTTTCAAAACCCAACATTTAAAAAAAAAAGATTGATCTGTATAAAGGAATTGGTTGATTACCATTTTTAAAAAAATATCCATTTTCTGGAGGAAGATATGACCAATAGCTGTAATATAAGCATTGCAAATGAAAGATGGGTTTTTTTTCTGGTTGACTAAAAGTAGATTGAAGTTGTTTTCTTTTTTGGAAACAGGCCCACGCACAGTTAGTTCGAGAAGTTGATGTGGAGAAGGTGTCCGCTTTTGAGAACCCATATGTAGATGCAATAAAGAGTTTATGGAATGATCCTGGAATCCAAGAATGTTATGATAGAAGACGAGAATATCAGTTATCTGACTCAACCAAATAGTGAGTATATGTCATGAGGGCTATTTCTCTCCACTTCATTTAATGTTTGCTGGGATAGCATATCCCTCTGATATAGTGTAGAACTTCTGCCATTAAGCATTCCATTTCAATCAAACTTCAAAATTGGATGTGTGGACATAAAATTTGATACAGATATAGTCCTGTCCTACGTTACAAAGAAGTTCATTGTAAGTAGAGATTCTTTCATTCATTTAATTTGCCTAATACAGTGTCTGGCACACAGTAGACAACTTGTTGATTGATTGATTCCAAAGTAACCTGAGGAACAGAGGAATATGACTCCATCCTCTCCTTTCCTTCCCAAATTGCAAAGCAGCTCTTCCCAGGTACACATTCTATTGTGATGCTGAAATAGCATAATAATAATAATTTTCAGTAGAGATTTGTTGTCTTGTTCAGATGCTACAAAACACCTACATGCATTCAAAAACTGCAAACAAAAAACAAGCTTGATTATATAGCCTTCTGAAAAAACTTCAGACTACCCTCTCTCTGACTGTCACAGACAGAATCTCTACTGCTTTTTTTTTTGAAGGCAGCATCATGTTGATTGGCAGGTTTTCCTTTGCATGAGCATTGTGTGCAAGTCTAATTATACCTGCATTCCCGAATTATTTTGTGAGCTGTCAAAGAAAATAGCATGCACTGAGAATGATTTGCTTCCTAGAGAGATCTATTTGTTACCTCTTCTGTGTCTGCCTAGCAGAAAGGGAAATGAAGACTTGGCAATTACATCTGGTTAATGTGATGAATGTAAACAACAATTCAATCAGGCCTCAAAATGGATTCCCCCTCCCTAATCCTTTACTTAGCCAAATTTGGATCTTCATCGATCATGCCAACCAAATATTTGTTGAATTTTCACTTGATCTGGATCTATATAGACAAAGGCACAAGTAGGAAATATTCTGTGAAATCTCAAATTAGTAGTTTGATGCAAGCTGTGCAGTGTACTCAGGAAAATAGCAAATTGGCATTGAATCAGCAATACCCTATTTGGTTCTCTTCATAATTTATTCTTGGTATCTATATAGGTCATCAGGTAATCTACAACAGTATCTTTTGGCTAAAACATTTCCCATAATGCAGTGCTAAAACTTGAACTGAAAAATCTTGGAATATGAAATGGAATATTTATAAGAGGCTATCAAATTCTGCCTAGTGTTTAGCTTCCATGTCTTTTGGGGTGAAAATATTCTGTGCCCTCCCTGAAATGCCTATGTCGCTAATTTCATTCCCTTCTTAGCCTTTCTCCTTTTTCACCCTGTATTTTCTCCCTTTTTCTTCCTCTTCTGACATCTTCAGCTGCTGCAGTAACTTTGCCTCTGCAATTATTTATTCAAGCTTCCATCTCCTCTTGGTGGTCTTGTGTTTCCTGTCCCCGTTGGCCTTTCTCTGCTTTCTCAGCTTCCAATAACTCCATCATGTTCTATTGCATTTCCTAACCATGATTCTGGACTCATGCTTACCATTCTTTCTTCTCTGCCCACCTCTGCTCTACCACCAACCTTACCTCATGTAATCTCAGTTCTCCCCACTATTCAACCTTCTAATAGTACTTTCTACTTTGGTCTATTGGTGCCTGTTCTGAGATCCTTTATTCCTTTCTCCTCTAGCCCTAATTTTTTCTCTCCCACCCTTTTTACCTTTCTGCTTATGTTTTGTTGCTTTCCTGACCTTCCTACTCCAAACTTTGCCTATTAACTTCCAACCTTTGCCTGTCACTTCCTTCCCTCCTGATGGGGTTTTGCTTCTGGGAATCAAATCACCATACCAAAAATGAGGTAAGTGCTCACCAGGATTGGGGGGCTTCTCCCTAAGGAAATTGTGGCCATACACCAGGGTTGCACCTGATTTGCACTCCTTTTGGAGGTCCTTCATTGAGAGAGTCTGGTGGCCACCTCCTCAATCTGTTAGTGGTAGCTCTCTTGATGAAGTCCTGGTGGCATTTGTAATGGTGGTTCCTCAGTCTCTCATGGATGCCCTAGTAGTATGTCCATGGACTTGATTGAGAATTAGGGGCTTTTCATCCTCCCTGTCTAAGGAGAAAAAAGGTCTATCAGGTAATATTATACCCTTCTGATACTATGAAAGGCACCATCTGGGAATCATGCCAATACAGAATAAAGGAAAATAACTATACAAGCATTCCTAGGTATAATGTGTAGACTCTAGCCAGCTATGGAGTTGGAAATTCTAGCTGCTGACACATAGTAGCTAGATGCCCATAAGCAAGTCACTTAACTTCTCAATGACTGGGACATCCTCTGAGGCTACATGTTATAGAGGAGTTGTTTCTGTCAGTGAAAGGAGTTTCTACATCATCAATTTTCTACATAGATTAAATGACAAGTATGAAACCCCCCTTAAAAAAATGCTACCTGGATTTTTTCCTCTCCCAGATCCGTCTAGATTTAACCAGTGTAGATAATGATTCCTAGTCAGGAAATCTCCACCAATAAAGATTAATGATCACACAATTAGGCAGCTAGGTGGTGCAGTGATTAGAGCACAGGACTCTAGTGACTTCTTGACTCCCCTCGGAAAGACGCAGTTTCAAATCTGACTGTAAAATTGACTAACTCTGTGACCCTGGGCAAGTCATTTAACCTCTACCTACCTCACTTTCCTTATATGAGGATAATAATAACACCTCGTAGTTCAGCAACCTCACAGGGTTGTTGTGAGGATCAAAGATGACAGAATTTGCAAACCTTACGTAGCTACAAAAATGCTCTTATCATCATCATCATTATTATTTTTAGAAACAATCTCAGAGCATTGCCTAGGGTATTAAATGGTTAGACCTTGAACCCAGGTCTTTCCTGATTCTTACCTGCTCTACCGCAATGCCTTTTCTGGACATATAGAAGCTATTGCCCCCATTATGATCCTACGTTGTTTTATTTCTTCATTTTCAGTGTTTTCACAGAAGAGGAAAGTGGAAGGCATGTTGCCTTTGCTAACATACGGCTTGAGTCTGTGGTTTCTTGGATTCTTTCATATGCAGTCGTGTTCCATGTGTTTCTGAAATGCTTTCACAGCAGATGCTGGAATAAGTGACTTGGATAATGGGAACCAGGCTGCAGGTCGTGTTTATTACAGATCATTCATTCCAAATACCAAGCAAATTTTCATATGAAATTGAGTTTCTTTGCATTCAAAAAAGCTGCTATTTTTTTCTTTTTCATTCCCTTTTTTTTAAATGCAGCCTTTGTATCTGTAATATTTCTCCTTCCAATTTTACTTCACTTGGAGTTTCTTGTTCATTTTTTTTTTAAATTCCAAATATTGTAGTCAGTATTGGGAACTAATTTCATGCAAAATCCTCCTGTAATCAGGGCCAACTTCCCTGAAGTATCATTCAGTATCCCTCAGGCTGGCAACCACATCCAACCAAGTGTAATCGAATCAAGCCAGGGTCTATTCAGTGCAACATCTGATTTCTTTACAGTCAGTGAGCCTATTGCGTGGCAGTCTAAATTGACCAATAAGATGGCTGAAAATATAAAAGTAGATTGAATTGATTTTTACAAATACCAAATTATATGATTAAAATACCATTCTGATGTTTTTGGTCTCAGAGAAGTCAGAGTTAAACCTCTCAGCTGAAGTGATATTTTGGGTCATAACTAATTCCAGTGAATACAGAATACTTAATTAACACAAAAAAGAATGCATACATAGGCAGTTCTTTCAATTCTGATACTATAGACAAGCTATATGATATCAGGATGATGCAAATAGCATTCTTGAAGAATCTGTTTAACTTCCAAGGTTTGACGGAACTTTGAAATCAGAATATAAATCTCTATCTGCTCAGATCTCTCCGATTAGAATTTTTATGGATCATTTACTCTGAACATGTACTTGAAAGTCATTACTTATCTGTCAGAGATATCTGGAGGGGTTTTTTTGCCCATAGGGTTTAAGGGAAAGTTTAACATAGTATAAATTTAGGGGTTGAGGGAGGGATCAGTAACCTTGCAGTTAGCATTTTGAAAGCTGGGTCCATATTTGTAGAAGTCTCAGCTGGCCTTACTAATATGGGAGAGGGTAATATCCACAGATATTCCAGAAACTTCATTTGGACCACAGTTTCAACTTTCTTCCCTGAAAAGTCTTTCTCTAGCTATTTGTAAGAGGAAAAGTAAACTGATTTCAATTTCTCCTATCATTGCTTTGATTATCGACTTTCTGATGGTAATAAAGGTGTGAAATGGTCCGAGAGTGGGTGCAAGAAAATTGGCTAACCCATTAACTAGATACAAATTGGAGAATAGCATTAACCTTGGGGGGTGGCTAGGTGGCTCAGTGAGTAGAGCACTGGCCCTGGAGTTAGGAGGACCTGAGTTCAAATCCAGCCTCAGACACTTTACACACTTACTTGCCATGTGACTTTGGGCAAGTCACTTAACCCCAATTGCCCTCCAAAAAGCAAAAAAAAAAAACTAGTATTAACCTTGGTTTGTTCTTGGCCAACACACACACACACATGCGCGCGCATGCGCACGCACACACACACACACACCCCCTACCTTCGGAAATTCTGGAAAGCTTCTCAGAAACTTAGAAACCCTCATTTAGTTTCTCAGTATTAACATGAAGGGCTTTAATTAATAACAGTTAAAAACAGGCAACATTTGGTTTAAAATTTTTCTCAGGTTCACCACGTGCTTTAATATACTGAGGAATCATTTCTAATGAGTTAGAAGTACTGTAGCATTAGCCAGGGGATACTCATGCCAGCCACATTGTCAAGAACCTTTATGTTTAGAAACCTCACAGTAGTCATTTTTAAAAAAAAAATTCCCACTATGTAAAGAAACACTTTTTTGATAAAAATGATAACGAATGATCCAGATTCTCTTTTTGACTCAAGCACTTAGGATTGTGTATATGATGGAAGAGGATTTGGGCAGGAATCAGCAAGTTTCCTGTCATTCATTAACTTCATGCATCTTGCAAGTTCCTTGTCGTTATGGATCAGCCAGTCCATGGTGGCAGAGACTGTATTGTATAGTCCCAGGTGGAACTCTAGAATTGTCTATAGATTTCCAGCTAAACCAGAATTGTCAGAACACAGTTTCTACATCAAAAATAACAACATATTGGAGCCATGTTAAAATTCTAGCACCACAGCGATTCCAGAGGTGGATAGTATCGTCTACTCCAACTTTGGATCAAATCAGACCTTTTGTTATAATCAAATGATACGGAGAGGATTGTGGCTAAAATATTCCTCATTTGACTTGAATCTCATTTAAATTTTATTAACTCTTTTAAAGTTTATAAGGATGCTCTTTAGATAAAACACTGAAGTGCTATATAAAACACTGACCTCTAGGTCTGTGGAATGGGATCATCTCATGAATAAAGTAATTTTATAATGAAGTTCTTATGTGACTTCAATCAATAGATCAGTCAAGGAACAAGTTTATTAATCACTTAATATGTGCAAGACATTGTGCTAAGTGCTAGAAATACAAAGACATGGAAGAACATTGTTCCTTCCCTCACGGAGTCCACATTCTATTGTGAAATAATAACATGAAAATAATTATGTACATATAAGATATATAACTTTAATAAGCTTCCAGGTTTATTGCACTTATCTGCACTAAGACTTTTGGGAGCAGGAGCATTCCAGTCATAATGGATAACCAGTACAAAGACAGAATTGGGAGATTGAGTGCCATGTATGAGGAAGAGCATGGAGACTTTCTCAATGGCCTCTGTGAGGCTACTGTATGTGGGTTATGCAGAATCAGGAGTTAGGTATAAGATTGGAAAGGTGGAAAGGGGCCAAGGTGTAAACAGCTTTAAATTTCAATTTAAATGAATTTCATTTAATAGGGCACTAATGGGGTTTAGGAGTATAGCAGTCATATGATTAAACCTGAGCTTTAGGAAAATCACTTTGACAGCTGAGTGGAGCATGGATTGGGGAGGGGAGAAACTTGAGGGAGCGAGACATTAGATGACTGTTGAAAAGTCCTGCCAAGAGATGGTGAGGACCTGTTGTGAGTGTGGTAGTTGTGTAGATGGAGATAAAGGGATGTGTACAAGAGATATGGTGAAGGTAGAAACCACAAGATTGACAACAGATTGGAAACTGCTATAAACGGGATCCAGGACAAGCTCTTTTACAGAAATTTCAACAACCTTATAATTAGAGCTATCCAGAAGTAGAACGGTACAGCTACATGGTGCAGTGGATAAGGTGCTGGGCCTGAAGTCAGGAAGACTCATATTCATGGGTTCAAATCTGGCCTCAGACACTAACCAACTGTGTGACCCTGGGCAAGTCACTTAAAGCTATTTGTGCCAGTTTCCTCATCTATGAAATGAACTGGAGATAGAAATAGCAAACCACTCCAGTATCTTCACCAAGAAAATCTCAAATGGGGTCACAGACTGGACATTACTGAAATGACTGAACAACGGAATAAATTAGTTGTGTTGTGTTTGTCCTTCAGTTTCGAAGAGGACCATGACGTCAGGGAGATGACAACATGACTTGTTGTTGACTTTGATTTGAGGGAGGGTGGGCTGTGTAAAGTCACCAGCCTTTTTCCTCCAGAGCCATCTGGATCCAGTGGCCAGATATTCATAAGGATGACTGGAGATGGCCCAGGATACAATGGGAGACCCTGACCCTTTTAGGCTAAGGCCTTCTCATGTTCTCCCTTTGAGTGATTTAATGCCCATTCAATGAATAGTACTCTTTAAGAAGTGAGTCAAGGGGCTGACCTCTTTAATTAAAAAAACAGTTTAAACTGGGAGGGGAAGAACCTCAGAGTTTCTGGTCAAAAGAGAAACAGTTACTATTTGCATTTGCTTTTAACTAGGAAGGCCTAAAACATAGCCATTAAGTGGTAGGTTTGTTTTTTGAGGAAACGGAGAAAGGAAGGAAGGAAAGAAGGAAGGAAGGAAGGAAGGGAGGGAGGGAGGAAGGAAGGAAGGGAAGAAGGGAGGGAAGAATGAGATTTTGACTTTTTATTCATTGTCTGACATCTCAAACAAGTCATTTTTTAGGAACGATCCTAGATTTGTACTTACAAGCCAGTCAAAAGTTTAGAATTGTGCATTTGTCTTCCATGGAAAATTCAGATGAGTACCAGATGTGGTATACTTATTCTTCCATTTTTGGTCTGGATGACAAAATTTTTATTTTTAAATATGCTTTATCACCTTCTTTATTCCTTAAAATATGCTCTAAATATGCTTCTTTAACCCTTTAAATATGCTTTATCACCAGTCATTATAGGAGAGCAAAGCAGTGAAAGGTATTAAGCATTCTGATCTCACATTGTCAGAAAAGAATAGTCATGGGGGTGGCTTGGTGGCACAGTAAATAGAGCATTGGCTCCTAGAGTCAGGAGGACCTGAGTTCAAATTCGGTCTCAGACACTTCGCCACACACAAAACTAGCCATGTGACCTTGGGCAAGTCACTCAACCCCAGTTGCCCTACCTCCCCCCTCCAAAAAGAAAAAAAAAAGAAATGAATAGCTGTAACTAACATTGATAAGAATAGAGACTGCATCTGTGTTTTCATTGATGTAGAGAAGTCCTTCTATTAGTGTAAATTGACATCTCAGCAATTTCTAGGCTTAGAGAGATTCCTAGGACACTAAGAGATTAAGTGATTTGAGAAGGGTAACATGGACACGCTGACCCCCGGACGTGAATGAGCCAGGTCTTCCCGGTTTCATACCTGGCCCTCTCTATCCATTACCTCATGCTGCCTCTCAACAACTCACCTTGATAATATAGTATTTTAATGATTAAACACTTCTCCTCACAACACTGTGAAGTAGGTAATAGAAATCTTTTGATATTCTCTTTACAACTAAGAAAAGTGAGGTTGAGAGTGTGGCTGTTGAGATTCACACAGCAAGTGCAAAAGCTAAGACTTAAAGCCAAATCTCTTGATTTCAAGGCCAGTACTTTATCCATTAACTTGGCTTCCCTAGGGGGAAAAAGATAATGGGGAAACACTTGGATTTGCTTTCTTCAATTGATTTGCCATATGCTTACAACTTGGCAGTATGTTTGTGCTTCCATTCTTGGAGCATTATTGTAAGGACACAGCATACTATGGCCAGCAAATTAATGCACAATTCTAATGCAAGGGACACAGTTGCCAGAGGTCTCCTAGGGAGAATACCATTCTGGGCTGGGGTTTTTGGGGGGTTTTTTTTTGGTTTGGTTTGTTTTTGTTTTTAGTGACTCTAGTCAGGACTTCCTTTTAAAGTAGCTTCACCATAACCATATAAAATTCTTTCATAATGACAGCCATTTCTTATTGGTATACCCATTTACTCTTTTTCTTTCTGACTGTGGCAATTGCAAATACATGTTGAAACTATTTTCTCCTAATGCTTCTCTTCAAAATGCCTGTTGAGAGTTGGTAGAGAATGAGGGTAAACTGAAATATAAGACATTGGGGGAGATCCAGAGTACTCTCAGATGTAAATTCGTTGGTATTCTTTTTATAATTATCACTGATTTTTTTGAATCAGAACGTTTCATTTAAGTTTTTAAAGAAAGAGGTAAATAAAGCTTCCCTCTTTTGCCCATTGGTCTTACCTTTTTTTCTGGAATACCCACCCCTTAAATCTCCTGCTATTGAAATCCTGTCCTTCTTTTAAATTTATTAGTGGCATAATGAAAAGAACCCTGAAAAGGGAAAGTCAGAATTCTTGGGTTTGATTCTGGGTAAGGCAAAAAGCTTCTCTTGGCCTTAGCTTTCTTTTCTGTAAAATTAGGAGGTTGGATTGAATGATCTCTAAGATAGCTTCCTGTTCTAAAATCCTATCAGATTCAATCTTCGTTAGGAAACTTTCTCTGATCTGTTCTTCAGATGTAATCTCTCCTTGTTGTGAACTTTCATAGGACTCCTGTGTACCTCTCCAATGTCATTTATAATTTTCCTCGTATTATTATTTACTTGTCTTACTTCTCTTGAAGGAGCATCTGTGGTATCATGGTGGGTAATTTTGGACTTATCCAGTGACCTGAGGTCAAATCCCAGTTTTCCCACTAATTTTAAGTAAGATCTTAGAATCTTAGAAAGTCACTTTCTTCAAGCCTAATTTTCCCCAACAAAAAAATGAGAATATAATACCACACATAATTGCTTTGAAGAAAGCATTTTGTAAAACTTAAAGTTCAACAGAAATTTGTGTTATTCTAAAATTATAAGCATCTTGAATCCAAAGACTTGAGAGAGAACATGCTGTAGTGAAAAGAAGGCTAGGTTTCAGGTCAGGAGACCTGGGTTCAAATCCTAGTTCTATCCCCTCCTGCCTTGTGGGATCATGAGCAAATTGCTCCCCCTCTCTGGGCCCCAGGTTCTTCCTCTGTAAAGTGAGAGAGTTAGACTATTTGACCTTGATGTAAACGTTTACTTCTAAATCTTTGATCTTGTAAGTCAGTAAGCATTTATTTCTTTTTTATTTTTTGGAGGGGGGAAGGGAAGGCAATTGGGGTTAAGTTACTTGCTTAAGGTCACATAGCTAATGAGTGTGTCAAGTGTTAGAGGTCAAATTTAAACTCAGGTCCTCCTAACTCCAGAGCCAGTGCTCTATTCACTGGGCCACCTAGCTGCCCCCTCAATGAGCATTTATTAAGTACCTAGTAAGTGCCAGGCATCTACTATGTACAGAAACAAAGAAAGGCCCTCCTCAAAAAATCCTGCTATCAAGGAATACACAGACTAATAGGGGAGGCAACATGCAAGCCACTATGTATAAACAACTTATAAGCAGAATAAGTTGATCAACTGATCAACAGAGTAAAGGCACTAGAATTTAGGGGAATCATGAAAGTCTTTTTTGTGGAAGGTGAGATTTTAACTGGGATTTTATGGAAACCAAGAATCCAGTAGGAGAGAGAAACCAAAACTCCAGGGATGGGGGACAGCCAGAGAAAACACTGAGTTAGGAGAGGAAGTATATTGTGTGAGGAAAAGAGAGGCTAACATCGCAGGACCGCAGAGTGAACATGTGGGGATGACTAACGTGTAACAAGACTAGAAAAGAAGGAAGAGGCCAGGTCATGATGGGCTTTGAATGTCAAACAAAGGATTTTATATTTAATCCTGGAAGTGATGGGAGCCATTTTGTAGTTGGGAAAATGAGGCTTGAAGAAATTTAGTGCCTTGGTGATCCTTGTAGGTCAGCGGTTCTCAACCTGTGGGTCGTGACCCCTTTGGGGGTCAAATGACCCTTTCACAGGGGTCGCCCAAGACCATTGGAAAACACATATTTCCCATGGTCTTAGGAACTGAGACACCACTCCTCTATCCATCTCCAGGCAAGTCTGCCCACATGCAGATACTCCCACATATGAATATTAAAGGATCATGGCATTAGGAAGGTTGAGAACCACTGCTATAGGAGTTTGTTGAGTAGAGGAGTGACCTGGTCAGACCTGACCTATACAAATATTAATTTGACAGCTCATGAAAGTTTGACTATAGTGGAGAAAGACTTGAGGCAGGGAAACCAATCAAAAGAGTAGTCCAGGGAGGCAGCTAGGTGGCACAGTGAATAGAGCACTGGCCCTGGAATCAAGAGGACTTGAGTTCAAATCCTTCCTCAGACACTTAACACTTACTAGTCGTGTGACCTTGTGCAAGTTACTTAACCCTAATTGCCCTGTCTTACCCACTACAAAAATAAAAAAATAAAAAAAGAGTAATCCAGGAATGAGGTAATGAAGGCCCCTACTGAAGTTGTGGCAGTGTCAGAGGAGGGAAGGGTATGGTTTCAAGAAATATTAAGAGGGTAAAATCAATGCAACCTGGTAACAGATTGGATATGGAAGTGGCGAGAATGAGGAGTCAAGGCTGACACTTAGATCGGGAGCCTGGATGCTTGGGTGGATAGCGATGCCTTCAACTGTAATAGGGAAGTTCAGAAGCAGGAGCATATGTTAGGAAAGATAGTGAGTTCAGTTTTGGATGTGTTAAGCTTGAGCTGTCTATGGGACCTCCAGTCTGACACATCCAATAGGCAAGTGGAGATACGAATTTGAAGATCAGCAGAGAGGTTCGCTCTGGATGGGAGATTTGAGAATAATGAGGAGAGAGATGATAATTTAATCCATAGGATTTGATCGGATCTAATACAGAAGAGAGGGAAGAGTAATAATAAGCATTTATATAAAACTACTATGTGCCACACTCTGAGCTAAGCAGTTTTTTGCAAATATTATCTTATTTGAACCTTCCAAAAACCCTGCAGTGTAGGTACTATTATTATCCCTATTCACAGTTGGGAAACTTAGGCAAACAGAGGTTAAGTGACTTGCCCAGGGTCATACAACTGATGGGTATCTGAGGTCAAATTTATACTCAGATCTTCCTGACTGCAGGCCTAGTGCTCTGTCCACTGCCTTTGGCAGAAAAGGGAAGAGAAGAGGTCCCAAGACTGAACCCTGTGGGCCACCCATAGTTAATGGGCATGATCTAAATAAAAATCCAGGACAGGAAACTGAGGAGTGGTTAGGCAGGTAGAGTAAAGGCGTCAGATGAGCCATGGTAAAGCAGCGTCATAAAAATCTAGAGAAAAGACAGTATCGAGAAAAAAATGATCAGGAGTATCAAAGCCTACAGAGAGGTCAAAGGTGGAGATTTTTAAAAGGCCATTAGATTGGCCAGTGAAGAGATCATTGATAATTTTGGACAAAGCAGGTCCAGTTGAATGATGATGTTGGAAGCCAGACTCTTATGAAGAGAGTGAGAGGAAAGGAAATGGAGGCAGCTATTGTAGACAGGCTTCTCAAGGAGTTTAACCACAGTAGAGTGGAGAAACATGAGGTGATAGCTAATAGAAATGGATGGATCAAATGAGAGGGGGTTAGTTTTTTTTGTTTTGGGAGTGTGGGGGTTAAGGATGAAGGAGACGTGGGCATGTTTATAGGCAGCGGGGAAGCAGCCAGTAGATAATGAAAGATTTAAGAAAAGTAGGAGTAAAGATGAGTGGGGGCATGGTTTGCTGGAGAAAATGGGATGGAATAGCAACTCTTGTGCATAAAGAAAGGCTAGCCTTGGTAAGAGTAAGGTTACCTTTTTATGTGAGATGAATGTGGATAGTAGAAGAAGGAATCTAAGTGATGTGGGATTAGACAGAAGATAGAAGAGGGACCTCTTGGTGAATGCCCTCATTTTTCAGTGAAATATGAGGCAAGATTTTCCAGTGAGAGAGTGAGGAGCAGTGAGCCATGGGAGGTTTGAGGGGGAATGAAAAAGTTTGGAACCTATGACCATCTTATTTATCTCTGAATACCTGACGGAGTCTTCTCTGCAGTGGTGGGTTCTCAATATGTATTTGTTTAATTGCATAAATAACCCCTGAGTAGGGTCCTCCCCCATTTTAAAAAATAACTGATGCAATTATTATATGACACAGAGGGTCTATATAAGGGCACCTGGGTGGCATATAGAGCATCAAGTCTGGAATGAGGAAGACCTGAGTTCAGCCTGGCCTCAGACACTTACTAGCTGTGTGACCCTGAGCGAGTCCTTTAGAGCTGTTTGTCTCATCTGTAACATGAGCTGTAAAATGGCAAACCACTCCAGTATCTTTGCCAGGAAAATCCTAAATGGGGTCACAAAGAGTTGGACATGACTGAAATGATTGAACAACAATAATAGTGTCTAGGAATGTGCTGAGCACCCACAAAATTCATAGTACAGAGCACAGAGCAAGGTTCAGAGAATGCTGATTCGAATTAGTCGCAGCCTTTTTAGATTATAATCCATGTTGCCAAATCGCAACCCTAAGTGGTAACATTTGTTTGTGTGAGTATTAAGTCACTTTTATGCACTGTTTCTGTTAGGTGTAAGTCTTAATCAGTGTCTATTCTCCACCAGATTTTATTAACTTCCTTAAAATTGATAGAAAACAAGCTCCTTTGAAAACTGTTCATTTTTTAAAATTTGACCTAAATTAGCTATATTCTGTCCTGAAACCCTTGGCCCCTGTGAAACAGCATACATCTGGTTCTCTTGTCTCTTTCCCGTTACTGTATGTTTCCCTTGCTGGTTTCATTTCCTCTTTCTGCTCCCTAACTAGAGGCAGACAGCCTTAAACTGTGCTCTCTTTATGTTCACTCCCACAGGGACTGATCTTTCTAATAGATTCAACTGTTCAACCTCTATTTATATTTCCAGCCTTACTTTTCACCTGTTCAATATGTTTAGACTTAATCCAATGGTGTTTGCCCTCAAGGGCTTCCATTCTATCGGGAGGAAATAAAGCCTGTAAGCAAATATATAAAAACTAGGTAAAAGTAATTGGATGTGACATTAACAAGTGCAGAGAATTTTTTTAAAAGGCTTCATATAAGGGTTGATACTTGAACTAAGCTATAAAGCACATTAGAGATTTTTTGTTACTTTTTGTTCAGTCATTTTCTGTTGTGTCTGACTCATCATGACCCCATTTGGGGTTTTCTTGGCAAAGATAGAAGACTGGTTTGCCATTTCCTTCCCCAGCTCATTTTACAGATGAAGAAATTGAGACAGAGTTAGGTGACATGTCCAGGGTCACACAACTAGTGTCTTAGGCAAGATTTGAATTGAGAAAGATGTGTCTTCCTGACTTCAAGCCATTCACTCTATCCACTGAGCCACCTAGCTACTCATATTAGGGATTCTAAGAGAAAGAAATGAGGAGGAAGTTCATTCCAGGGCTAAAGGGAAACAGGCTGTACAGTTTTTCCTTTGAAATTCTTAATATAAAAATTAAAAACAAACTTTCTGGATAGATACATTTCTTGGAGTCGAGGGACTCGCAGGAAGGACTTCAGGTCTTAGAGTCACAGCTGATTCTTGTTCAATACACAGCTTCTAATTTAGGATGCTCATAAGGTACAAATGTGACCACATTACTCCCCATTCAAAAACCTCCAGCACCTCTTGCGTTTAGCCTTTAAAGCCCTTCGCAATCCTGCTCTAGCCTGCCTTTCTGGTCTTTGAACTCATGAATACAGTGGCCCAGTTGCTGTTACAGTACTCATACATGAGGCTTCATTTCCTCTCTCCATGCCTTTAATAGGCTTTCGCCATTCCTAGAGGGCTTTCCCTCCTCACGTTGGCAGCCTAGAATCCTAGCTTCTGGGGCCACCTTCTGTATATGATCCCTCAGCTATGAATGCCTTCCCTGGCCCAAATTACCACATACTCATTTTGTATCTATGTGTATCTATTACTTCTCCAGATAGGATGTAAGTTCCTTGACGGCTGGTACTGCTTCTCATTTGTCTTTGTATCACGAGTGCTTAGCGGCTCATAATAAAAGCATGTTGATTAATCGAGTGACTCACAACAACCCTGAAAGGTAGATGCTACTATTATTCCCATTCTATAGTTGAGGAAACTGAGTCAAACAGAGGCAAAGGATTTGCCCAGGGTCTGAGCCATTGTTGAACTCAGGTGTTCCTGACTTCAGGCTCAACGCTGCTCATTATGCCTCCTAGCTACATAAGCAAAAGATTTATAGTCTACTGTTACATCCGCTTTTTCATTGTAGTTTTTACCTCCCGCTAAAATAATACTTTTTTAGTAAATGAAAAATATTTATATCAAAAGTTAAAATCCTGCAGTCTCTGGGATGCTTAGAATTGATGGAATTTTAAAAACTGTTCCACCTCCACAAAATATATTTTCTCCTCAAAGGAGATGAAAGTGTATGTGTTGATTTACCTGTTTGTGACTAACCAGCCGGATAAAAGTCAGTGCTGTGTTGCCTCTCAGCAACAAGAATCACATGAGACAGGTGTGAAAAATTTGAAAAAAGTCAACAGGCTTAGATGTATAGGACATAGGAAGGCAGGGAACAGACCTCTTTATGTCTCTTCCTTTTCTAGTAGCAGCTTTATCCCACCATTTGACTTGCCTGCAAAATATATGAATGGATTTTTAAAACAGTTATCTCACTTTTTTCCACTTGACCCCTTTTGGTTCCTCAGTCTCAACCATGTAAAGAGAGTTTCTCAGAAATCACTGGATTTCTGTTCTCTCCTTGGCTTCCCTGCTTTTGATGATGATTCCCAAAGCCTTGTAGAGTGATCTAGCTTTTTAATTCCCTCAAGGATATTCTTATCACAATGAGGCCTCCTCTTAACTTTTTTTAATGAAACAAACCTACTTTCTGTAACCTTCTTTTCAATAATTAAGGTGTGAGAAGCTTGACAGTATCCTTAACTGTCCCATATCTTCATCTTCATACAATTCTAGTAATGTGAATATAAAATCAGGTACTATATATTATACTATAATGGACGTAACATCACTCCAGGAGGTTCAGGTGCTAAAGAATTCCTCCATTTGCTGGATTATGTTATTTCTGTGGTCTAAGAATCTGTTTCATTTATCTTTTTATGATGGGTAGGCTTTGCACCAAATGTTGACAAAGATTTCTTTTTCCTCTTGCCACCCACAGATGCTTTTCCCTTTTTGGTTTCATGACTGAGGGTCATATGCCTAATTTTTTTTATTAGATTTAAAAAAAATCCAAACTGTAATACAATGTATTTCACTTACCAGCTTTTTATTTCTTTCATTTCCTAGTTCCTTCTGTCTTTAAAAATTGCTTTTAAGAAGTCTGTGTGTCTTCTTGCATTTGTTTCTACCTCCCTATTATCCTCTGAGTTGGATACAGCTATTGTGGCTTAACCCATCAAGGATAACCAACAGATTTAACTTCAATAGATCCCCAGTAAAGCCCCATTATTGCCTCTCTGTTGTTTAGTCTTTTCAGTCATGTCCTTCTCTCCATGACCCCATTTGGGTTTGGTTTGGTTTGGTTTGGTTTGGTTGGGGTTTGGGGTAGATATATTACAGTGTTTTGCTATTTCCTTCTCCAATTCATTTTACAGATGAGGAAGCTGAAGCAAAGTTAAGTGACTTGCCTAGGGTCACATAGTTTTAGTAAGTGTACAAGGCCAGATTTGAACTCATGAACATAAGTCTTCCTGATTCCTGGCCCAGAACTCTACACCACCCAGCAGTCCCTATTGCTTCTCTACCAGAAAATAACCATTGTTTCTCCAAATGGTTATGCATTTTTCTCAGGAAAAGAAAAAACTAATTTGAAAAACTATGGAACAATTATATTGGGCCTCCTGAGTTCATTCCTTTTGTGAGGGAAAATGTTATGATGCTATTTCATGTTTAGAAGTTGATTTACATGTTGATTAGAGGCCCCCTCCTCATTTTCTGCTGTCACACAGAGAGCCTAACCCTGTGTCCTGAAAAACTTGACTGCATTTTGAACCAGCCACACAGATTAACATGTGTTTATGTGAACATGATCCAAAGGAAATCAGGAAGCAACCTACATGAAACTTGATAACCACCCGTCTCTTTTCTGCTTATCTTTCCAGTTGTTAGATGTCATTGTGGATGAAATATTAGTTCTAGAGTCACTGAAGCCCAAGATTCATACCCCATTTTTGCCACTAGCTATGTAACTTTGGGACAAAGTTCAAATTTGGTCTCAGATATTTATTAGTTGTAGATCCTGAGTTTATTAGCTGTGTGACCCTGGGCAAGTCACTTAACACTGTTTTCCTTAGTCTCTTTATCTGTAAAATGACAATCAGTATTTATTAAGCACCTCCTTTGTAGGGGGAGCTAGGTGGCACAGTGGAAAGAGCTTTGGACCTTCATTCAGAAAGACCTGAGTTCAAATCCAGTTTCAGTCACTTACTATGAGACCTAGCTAAATCACTTCATCTCTATTTGTCATAGCTTCCTCATCTGTGAAATGGAGATAACAGCTCCCAGGGATCAGATGAAATAATAATTGTAAAGTGCTTAGCACAGTGTCCATCACATAGTAAATGCTGTAAAAATGTTAATAGTTTTCATCATCATGGCTGTATACCAGGCATTGAGCTAAACACAATCTGTCTATACCTTCTTATCTTGGGTAACTTGTCTCCCATGTCTTCCCATAAATCCTTCGCTTTGGGTACACTTAATATGCTAGTGAGCCTTCTTCCAGCTCTTTCAACATCATAAAGATGTTAATGGACAAAAAGGGTTGTCTATAATTTATACCTGCTACGTGACAAACCTGCCTCCCTTCCCAGCCATCCATCTTACTGACTCTGTCCTCTTTTTGTACAACATTTACACAGTTCTTCCTTGATAAAATATTACTATTTACTCTCACAACCAAGGGAAAACAACAGTATGAAAGGTCATCGCACAAAAACAGGTAGATAACAATCCCGTGTTGCTGTTGTTATTTTTTTTTAACATTAAAAAAGGAGACCTACAAATTCTAATTCTAAAATGCCATGCTAGAATCACAGAACCTTTGAATTGGAAAGACCTTAGAGGTCATCTCATCCCACCTCTGAACAAATATTTTCCCCAACTTTTTTTTAATCAAGAATTGTGATTTTTTTTTTTTTACACCGTTAGGTGACATTATGCTAAGGGGATTTTTTTGGGTCAGTTTTGAGGCTTCTATATTCCGAAATTGATCATCAGGCTGTCAGTTATCTTAGTAATATAAGTTTCAAGTAAACTATGTTAGCCATCACTTCCTTACGTCAGGAAAGAGCCTCTGCCAACCATTTGTTACACATACATCGCCTTGGTAATGTACCTTGTGCCTGTCACCATAGCAACCCCCCGAGAATGACCTCAGCAGCCACTGGGAATCATTTTTACAAAACAAATTATAGCTATAATTAACTTTCTGGATTTACTCTGTGATATAAATTTGTTCAAACCTGGGTGATTTTTTTAAAAAAGGTTAAATGAATGGAATAATCTATGCCATCTCCCTTCCTTTTCCCCGGCAGCAGCCTCTCTTTATTTTGTTCAGTGCTCACAACACAATGAATGAGTACAATAAGGTTAAGAGATTGTAACTCCTGTATCTTTCATCAGAATGTGACAAAAGAAACAGATACACTCCCTCTATCCTGTGTCCCCAGTGGAGTAGGATGTGTTGTGAACATGAGCTTACGTGTATTTTATCTTGCTCCTGAAGAGGCAGGAAATAGAGTTCACTGGAGTTCTCTGTCTTTCTCAAAAGACCTACAAATACAAACTGAAGAAGACACTCTGTGGCATGGTTCTTGCTTATGAAGAGCTCTCAACTCTAACCCTGCTGGGGTCAGCTAGCATTTATTAAGCCCTTCCTATGTGCCAGGAACTAGGACAGCTAGGTTGCACAGTGGATAGAACCCTGGGTCTAGAGTCAGGAAGACCTGAGTTAAAATCCAGCCTCTGATATTTACTAGCTCTGTGACCCTGGGCAAGTCACTTACCTGTACTTGCCTCATTTTCCTCATGTTTAAAATGAGCTGGAAAGGGAAATGGTAAAACACTACAGTATTTTTACCAAGCAAACCCCAAATGGGGTCACAAAGTCACTAGACATAACTGAAACAACTTAACAACCACAAATGTACTGGGGTACCGAACTAAGAACGAGGGATGCATTATAAACTGGAAGAACTTCAAGTTGTATTAGACATGGAAAAGAATGAGCTCTTGATTAATTGTAGATATATTATTCAATATAATACAAAAAAACAAAATTTTAATCCTAAAAAGACTTTCATATCCTTGAATGAATTTTAAAAGTATATTCACTACTTATTATGTAGTAGTTACTGTGCAAGGTACTGACCAAAGTAAGTCTGTCCTTGCATCTCAGAAGCTAACATTTTGATTATGGAAGGCTATATATATGGTAGAAGCCATATATAGCCAGAGAAGGGAGTTTTGGTCTGAGGA
>CM053599.1:117511534-117545088 GCA_028646575.1 Pseudocheirus occidentalis | reverse complement strand
GGGACAACTCAGCCCAAGAGTGGATTTCTAAACCCTTCTGGCATACTTCTGGGTTGTTTTCATAATTGCAAAGACATTTTGTGATGAGGTAATATGAATAGAACCCTTTGGATTCTAACTTTTTGTATAAGGCCATTATGTAACTAGAGTTTAGAGATGTTATCTTTTGGTATGTTGGACTGGAATGTAATTTTAAATAGTAAATTGCTTTTGCTTCTCTATGCACATACAGTTGCACTATATCTAAAAACACATAGGGTGACCACCATCCAATTGAGGGAAAAAAATGTTTGGGTCAGGAATCTAAGGACTTGCCAAAGGCTTATAAAATATACCATTAAAACACCAACCAAAATAAAATGCATGTTACTTGATCATTTCTTATTTGCTAATTCATTTGGATTTACTTTATTAAAAACTAATCATCTGGAGTATTATTTTGCCAATTGTTAGTATATTTAATTCTTAAAGAATTATTAAGTTGATATAACAATACAATGATTTGGTATAGACAAGTGAGTAGTGGCCTTGGAGTCTGAAAGATATTTGTCCCATTTCTGAACACTTATTAGACACATGAATCAAGGCAAACCATTTGAACTCTACATGACTCCCTAGAACTAAGCAACTCAGTTATAGATGGACATTTGTCTTAGTGAAATAGTTCTTATACCAGGAGTTCCCTCTCCTGACAAAATCTCAGATCCTTCAAGTTTTAAATTAAAGATCTTTTGAAGGATGTTGAGATAATCACACATTTATTTAGGGTACTCCCCAAATACTATAGAATTATTAGAAGACCTAGAGAGCTGAACCTTTATCAAATGTGTATGTTCAATACTGCATAGGTCAAATTGCTACCTCTCGCACACTGCAGAGATACATGAAGAAAAAAATTAGTTTTTTTGCAAATTGGTCCTGTACATTTTTGAATATCTCAGACAGACTACTGATGACTTAAATCATGACTTCAGATTTATAGCTAGGTATTAATATTTATTTTAAGTTGGGAACTAAAATCAGGTTCTATGCGTATATAGAATCTATCTAAGGTAGGCTTGATCCTTACAAATGCATCTTCTCTTACTGAATTGAGAATGTGATTGACAAAGACTTTAGGGTGACAAAATGATTGCCCTACTTAATGTGCTTTTCCTCTGTAAGTCTCATGCACAACTGAACATCGATGGTTGTTAGAATGGAATATCAAAGGGGAATCTGTGGATTCACAAATTAGTGCATGAACTTGTACAGAATGAAGAAGAATGTATACAATGGCCTAAAGAGTTTCAGGAAAAACACTGAAATAAATATATCAAGACCCTCATTAATTTAGCGTCTAATTTAGATTTCAAAGGACTGATGGCAAAACTTGCTTCCCTTTTTAAAGCAGCAAAATGGTGGACTCTACTTGCAGAATGAGCTATACATTGTCAGACATGGTCAGTGTATCAAATTGTTATATTTAACTGTAATTCTTTGTTACAAGAAAAAATTTTACTGAGAACTGGGTGAGGAAGATGGGTAGAAAGAGTCTTGGGGAAGTGACAATAATGTTTTTAAAAAGAACATCAATTCAATATTTGTTTTTAAAAACAAAGAAATTCATTGTCAAGCTTTCTGCTCACCATAGAAAGAATCCTTGCTTTTCAAAAAAATCAACATCCCAGATGTAACAGTAGTTTCCAGTGTAATAAGTTAAGTGGGTAACCATGGGTTATCCAACCAAGTCAATAGATTTCCTTGCAAGCTTTCCAATGTAATTTCGAAGTTATTTAATTTCTAAGAGTAATTTTGAAGTTATTTTGTCTTTCATATAACATGTAGATGAATATATCAAGCTCTGGGTTCAAAATGTATTTTCATTTTATGCTTTTCAAAGTAAAATCAACACATGATAAGCTGGAAATCTTTGCATGTTTTCTAAAACTATTAATTGCTATGATTCATATTTTTGTGTCCAATTTTTAAGTGTGGCATGTGAGAAAAACCACAGTTACTGATACATAGGAAGCATAAGAATCAGAGGATAAACTCGAGGGCAGGGACTGTCTTTGACCTCTTTGTATCTTCAGTGCTTAACACAATGCTTAGCATGTAAGTAGGTGCTTAATAAATGCTTGTTGATTGATTTTTGAGCTCAAAGGGAACCTGTCCCATCCACTTTGGATCATCCTCAAAGCCAAATACTATATCCCAGTTATGCCTGCTTCCACGTAAAGACCACATTCTGAGACAGTGTCCAGTGTTCCAAACACAAAGCACCACCCTCTGTCCTTACATTTCTTTCTCCCTGCCTTCTGTCCTCCCTCCCCACCCCTGATATCCTCCTACCTCCCCATCTGGAATCTCCATTTGCTTTCATATTTAAAGATATTAGGCTAGTACCTGTAAGTCAGAGGAGCATAAACTACTATCTTAGGAAACATTCATTTGTTTGAGATTGGACCAAGAAGGATAATTAGTTGCCTTGAAGAAATAATTGAATGGTGCCTTGGAAGAATTAGGATTAGAGATCAGACTTGTGATTTCATCAGTACAGGGTAACATGGATCCATCCCCATGAGGATCCTCTCTTTACCAATGTAGGTAAACTTCTCTATAACTTATATTTTTAGAGAATGCTGTCTCTGAATAATGTATTTCAAAAAGAGAATCATTTTCTTTCCTCTTTGTAGTCAGAGAAGTACCTGTGTCATAGTGGCTGAGGAACTGACCTTGGAGCAAGGAAGACCCCATTTCAAGACCTATGCCTGACATATACTAGCTGTGTGACCCTGGACAAGTCATTTAACCTCATAATGCCCTAAGTAAAGCTCTGAGGTTATAAATTGCAGAGAAGTCTTGAGTTGCCAGAGGAGGCTTCCACATCTTGGATTTCTTTATGTGAATGAAATCCTAGATCCAGCCTTACCCCTTCATTACTAGGAACTCATTCAGTCCTTTGAAAAGCTGAGGTTGATCAAAAAGTAAGTGGAATATTTTAATAGAAAACTTTAAAATCTTCCAAACCCAATAAGAAATTTATTTCGAATTTACATGACACAAAAATTACATGGTTCTTGTTCAAATAATGTCATTAAATACAATATCGCCATCACCTGAGTTGAGCGAGTTGTGTAATTTCTCTGGGCTTTTATTTCTCATCTTATTATAAACTTAGAAGATTGGCCTCAGGGATTGCTAAGGCCCCCTTTCCAACTCTAAGACCTAAGCACTTTTGATGAGGACGATATCTAAGGTCTCTTCCAACTCTAGAATTCTGTGAGTTGATGGTTTCTTAATTCTCCATAATGTATAATAGTAGAAAACAAAAGAGTATTTATGAACTTCTCTCATCCACTACTCAGTCCTAAACATAAAGATTTCATGAATATGTAAGGAGAAAAAAGAACAATGTGATAGATAGAAAAACTATGCTAAAAGCATGTTTCTGTATAGAGAATAAAAATTCTTTATTTGACAACTCAACTACCATAGTATCTTCACTTATCTTGTTTATGTACTTTATTTACATAATTTGAAAAGACCTGTGGTTTTTTCCTTTCTAAATCTCAGCTCACTAGAGTTTGTGCATTGGTTTTAGCCATTCTGTTTTTTGGTTTAAGGCTTATTTGTGACTTCATAAGTCAGTTAAGTATTTTAAAATTATGGATCTTAACATTTTAGATGACTCTCCTCCCCCATACAGAAGCTCTGGGAGGAAAGTGACCTAGTCAAGAAGAACAAGATAATCTAAATACATCATTCTCTTCTCCCCAGGACCTGAGGAAATTACATTAATTTTAGAATCACTTGGGTACTATTTGGAATGGTAAATTTTAACCTGTATTTTGTGACTCCTCAGAGTACCTGCAGTTATAGCAAATTATGTCCCTTAAAGCTCCCAAATACAATTAATTTTCATTCATTTTAATTTAACAAATGTATGGAATAGGGTACTTTGGAATATATGGAGTAAGCATGGAAGTGTAACAGAATCAAATGAGTTGCAGTATATGATGCATCTCTCCCAAATAGAAGATTACTTATTCATTACAATGCTCCAGTATATTACCTGTTAACCCTAAGAACTTCATATCAACAACATGCTTTCTTAAGTGTCCAGTGTTGTATGTTGAGCAACTTTGACATTGAACAATATTGAATTAAGTACTCTTTTTGAGAAGTCCAAGAAGGTTTATCCAAAGAAAATTACTCTAGAACCCTATAGTTAGACTAGCTTACATTCATTCAATTCTATCATCTTTGGCAATCAGTGATGAAAATGATATTTACAGATGAAATCCACAAGTAATCCAAAAAACACATTAGCTTTATCCTTTTCGACATCTCAACCCCCTACCAGAGCTGCTAACAAGTAGAGAACTGGAGTGGTTTCATTTTAATTTCCTGTCCCCCCACCTTGAATCGCATCTGAATTTGTCCTAATGAGTAATGAAATAATAGTCTAAAGGTGACAAGAGGAAGGAGATGAAATATGAAAACTGGGTAATTACAAACTGTTTATGTATCCTCCTATAACTATAGCTGAACATTTACTCTTACCTTTCTACCTCTCAAATATCCCTTCTTCTCATTTCTCTCTTCCTTCTTTTCTTTCTCTCATCTTTATCTCTTCCCATCCTTTTCCTTAATGGAATTTGGTATTGTGGTGTCACTGATATTACTATTGTTTCTTCCCACCTGTAGCTATCTTAACGACTTGGACCGTGTAGCTGATCCTGCCTATTTGCCTACTCAACAAGATGTCCTTAGAGTTCGAGTTCCCACCACAGGGATCATTGAATACCCCTTTGACTTACAAAGCGTCATTTTCAGGTAGTAATCTAGTCCCCGAAACACATTTTCTAATTCTTATGGAATGTGCACTCTTTGTGAATTTTGTAAATATTGAAAGCTTGTGTAGGTCTAAAGAAAGCATATGAAGAAAACTGATTAACTTTGGATTTATCTTAAACTGTCCTTTAATTATCATGATGATTCTGATGATTATAAATAATCTTTCGTTTTTACTTTAATTTATGAGCCTGTCAATAGAGAAATTGTTTGTTATAAAGATTTTTATATTGGCTTTCCTCAACTTAATTTCTATTACCACAGGATTTTTGACTTAGACACTCTTGACTGAATGAACCTCCTTCATGGTTGATTTAATA
The DNA here is from genome assembly GCA_028646575.1 of Pseudocheirus occidentalis. Classification (NCBI taxonomy): domain Eukaryota; kingdom Metazoa; phylum Chordata; class Mammalia; order Diprotodontia; family Pseudocheiridae; genus Pseudocheirus; species Pseudocheirus occidentalis. The sequence continues at coordinate 117,539,929 of CM053599.1, read as the reverse complement.
CCTCCTTGAAGGCAGATGTGGAAGAAGGTTTATGTTTGCAGGAAGTGGAATTACATTCAATTGCACAAATGCTGATTCCACTCCTACATAAATTTAGAATCAAATTAATTGTAGAGGAATTTATCCATTATTGAAAGTACATAATAGGTATTTAATATTTTTATGAGGCTGTCAATAGGAGAAATTGTATATTACAAAGATTTTCATATTGGTTTTCAATCACCATCATGTCTACCAAATGTAGGATTTTTATTATTAATACAAATAACATGAACTTTTTTACATTTATTTATAAAGTTGAGTGGTTAAGAATGTTCATAACATTTGCAAGTAGGATTAGTTAGTATCATGTTGCAGAGCAAAAGAGAAATGAGCTATACTGCCCTGCCCCATCACTCCTTTTTTTGCCCAGTCATAATTTAGCAATAATGTTATGGTGTGGTTTTCACAAACAAGGGAAAATAAACAATACAGATACATCTCTGTTTAATCTCTTCTATAATCATTTGCTTATACTCTTAATTAGAATCCAACTGTCATTATATTTTGAGAAATGGAGAGGTGTTATTTACTTGGTAACTTACTACCTTAAATGTCTAAGCAAGAACATAAAGTTCATTGGGGATGTACATATTGCCAGTGTGCCTAAAAAAGAAAATATAGACTCATTAAATCCAGTCAGGTCTTCCATGACCCCATACCAAGTTAGGAACTGCTCTTTTTAAACTAACTTTAACCCTGCCACCAGTTGCTAGAAGAGCTGTGCCAATAAAACAATGACGAAGTGGAACAATGCCTTAGTTTTGAAGAAACAGCATTTTAGAGATCTGTATTTTAAGATCTGTATTTTAACTATAAGCCAATATCACAGAAGATTTTGAGAAAATAAATAACATGATCAAAAGCAGGTGGCAACTTCTTGGAGGTTTTGATCTGCAAGGCATTGGGCTTATATAAACGAATTGATCATCAATCCAGGTTATTCTTTATGTTATGTTTCATATTTTGCCAATTCATCAATCAGTGCAATTTAGTTATGTAATTTCGCTCGAGAAAATATAATATGTAAGAAGGACAATCAAATGCCATCATCAACACAGTTTTGTTTTATTTTGTTTTTGTAGGATTGATCTGGAAATAAATTATATGGGATGAACAGTCTACTCCTGTTCAGATGCAAACACCTAAGAGTTGTTTTCTGTTTGTTTGTTATTCCCCCACTTTGGGATCAGGGAGAAGTCGGTGTTATAACATTTCTAGTGATCTACATAGTTCTAAAGAAAGTTCCATTTTGGTAATCTCTCCTTCCCCCCCCCATCATTATTCTCTTTCTCTTTTTTGTCCATTCTCTTATGTCCTCTTTTTTTATTATCTTCAGAATAACATTTACAGAGTTCAAAGCCCTTTTCTTCCAATAATCTTTTGAGATTAGTAGTACATTTATTATTAAGATGATTGAATTAGAAAACTGAGCTCCAGGGAAGTAGCAACCTTCCTGTGGCTACTAAGTGATGGACACTGGCACTTAAACACAGGTCTGTTTCTAAGTTCAGTTTTTAAGCTTCCTTCTGTACCGTGCTCTTAGAGTCAAAACTTACGGAAGCATTTTGTAGATCTTTTATTTATATACAGTCCTATAAACCAAAAGTCATTATGCTGAGATGAATTCTTTCAGAGTCTTACTTTCTAACTTCTACATTTAACTTATTTTAGTGGAAGAATTTTAAGAGTTGTATTCTTTTGGTTATATATTCACATCCACATTTGAATTTGGCATAATTTATCATAATGAAAACACATAGCTAGCCTATACTATAATTGTGAGGTCCTTTTCCTTATGTCCAAATAGTCAAATCATTGAATCATTCCATATTTGTTTTCATGATGGTCTGCCTCCAATAATCTACTATCCTTGACTTTCCATCATTTGCATATCATTCTTTCCATTACATGCAGGGTGTATATATGCTGCCATTCACATTTCATGCTAGATCAGTATTCCAGTATTTTAATCATCATCATCCTAGGCAACCATGTAGAGTTTAATATTTTTGCTCTGATCATTACAGCTATACCCAATCAATCAATGCGGCCTTAGGGCACTTTGTATACTCTGATCCATTTTATAAATATTATTGTCTTATCGAGGTACATTATGTTCCACTACTTTCTCAATCTTTAAGACTGTCAGCCTAGATGTCCTGTAAAGCTTCTGGGAATTCTAAGAGATCACTTACTTGGGAAGGAAGGCAGGCAGGAAAGAAGGAAAGAAGGAAGGAAGGAAGGAAGGAAGGAAGGAAGAAAGGAAGGAGAGGTGCCTGAAGTATTTGCCATCAGTAATTATTTCATTTCCTAATGGAGTCTTGCCTCTAAGGTAGCCAGAAATAATGTTAGGAAAAGTATATCTTATTGGGAGATCTTGATTTGACCCTGTTCTACATACAGCTTTCTTGCTTTCTGTTGTATCTGGTATTTATCTCCTCAACAAAGTCAACATCTTCTGGATTTACTCCACTATCACATAATATGTTTCAATCCTACCAACAGAAGTTAATTTTCTCTTAGAATTCACACAGAAAAAATATTCAGAGACTTTTTTTTGTCTTTACCTTTTTACTGAAATGACCAAATAGTATGTATGCAATCAATGATTACAAAAGCTGGCTGAAAAGCCTTCATTTGTATAACTGCCATTTTTCTCTAAATCCTTCTTAATATGTAGAATACTATGATTCTTTGCTTAGCTTGTGTTTGCTTAACTGAGAGGATTTTAATGCATTGATAAAGTATTATTTCTGTTTAACTTTCATCCATGATACAGCAATTTAGGTTAACTAATATGGTTGTCCAAATAGTTTTAATATTGGTTCCATATCAGGACCCTATTGCTCAGCCTCCTGATGGTAACCTGCTGATATTAAGGGATGTTGAATGACCAGATAGTGGAAAAACTGCTACAACAGGAGACATTTTTTCCCCCTTTGTTCCTTCCTCTGTCCCAGCCTAAGTTATCCTAGAAGAGGTGAGAAAACATAGAAGCATCAACAAAAATCTATCACACTTTTGTACTGGTAAATCAGATTGAATGGTAGCAGAACCAGTAACACCAATAACTATTTCTCTAATTAGTTGGCTTCCTTATAAAATAGATCATAATTTTATGACTATATTATCTATATTATTTCTATCTTTACTTCAAGAGTGCTTTAGCCATTTACATGCATAATCATTGTTGTGTATGAGTTTGGGTTTTTTTTTTAACTCTAAAAGCAAGGAAACAATTCTCTCCCTTTTATCTCATATAAGTTATTATAAAATAATACAGTTAATTCTGTTTTCTGGCATTACATATGATATATGTAATAATTTTCTCTTAATTAGAATATTTAATTATTCAAAATACACCTCTCTCCCACCTTTCATTCAGTGACTACTTGTTGAATGTAATATCACTTTCTGAAAAACAAATTGTTTCTTTTTTTAAGTCACACCCCACCATTTGTGTGAGTGAACAAAATTCCCTAAATAAATGTGTATTGATTCTTCTTAAGTTTTCCTTACCTGAGATTGATCTGTGTTTTTTCAACCTTACAGAATGGTGGATGTTGGGGGCCAGAGATCAGAAAGAAGAAAATGGATACACTGCTTTGAAAATGTCACCTCGATTATGTTCCTAGTAGCCCTTAGTGAATATGATCAAGTTCTTGTGGAGTCAGACAATGAGGTAAGTGCACACTGGGAAATGCAATTGATTATATTCTTAGTATGTGACAGAAGTGATGGTGGTGGTGGTGGTGTATATGTCTTTGTGGGTATGAGGAAAAGAGAGGACAAAAGAGACAGAAACTTTCTCCTAATATCTTGATAGATGACTTTGGGATGTACAACAAATAGCCCAGTATAAATCCAGTTTAGATGCCTGTGACTAAGACTTTTGAGATACTGTATTGTCTGTATATATGTTTATATACACAAATATGTATGTGTAGATACACATATCTAGTGTGTTTATACGTATGTATGTATCATTTGACAACCTAACATACATATTTATATGTTCTAAATCAATAGTCTGTTTTGCCAGCATGCATGAGTAGATGTGTTTCCAATTTTGACTTTAACCCCTTACAGTCATTTTGCTTCAACAAGCAGTTAGTACCTACTGTGTGCCAGGCACATTGACAAATGACATTGCCAACCATATGGAAGTCAGTATGACAATTTTCAGATAATTTTGCATGCAGCTCCCTTGAAAAGTAGATCTGGAGAGCTTATGGCATGGTTATTGACAGTGAAATGTAATTGACTTAGGTTTTTGTTTAACCATTTGCTAATGATGGACAAATAGTCCTGAAGAGTCCTTAAAGCTTGATTTTTAAGATGTGAACAACTCTGTAGCTAATCTTTAGGTCAGCTAATTTGAACATATTATGAACTGCTTTGAGGACAGGTTCTCTGGTTTTGTAGATCGTTCAGGAATTCTCTAGGACATTGCATTGTATAATTTGTGCTAAGATTTTAGGAATTTGTTCTCATGTCTTGAGTCTGTGATCAAAAAGATGAAAACAAGTGATACATGACTGTATAGAATTATTCTCCCATTGTAGTTTAAATTCTGTTCTGACTGTCTTCTCTATATATAAAAAAGATTTTAGTAAAAGTGATTTACATGGACTGTGTGACCAGGGGCAAGTCACTTAATTACTTAAGTCTGAGTCCTTGGTTGATGGCATCTAGCAGTTACCCCTGGTGAATATGGCTCCTATTTTTCTCATATTACCTTAGGTAAATAAGTCTTTATAACTCAGGGTCAAGGAAGGGGTGTGTGTGTGTGTGTGTGTGTGTGTGTGTGTGTGTGTGTGTGTGTGTGTGTGTGTGTGTGTGTGATCCCAAATGACAAATGCAACATGGACTAAATTTTATAGTTTCTTCTTTGGTGAACATGATTTTGGCACAGTTTTCTTCACTAATGCTTTGCAAGGCTAATCAGGATTTCTAGGGTGAACTTATGTGCAGGATATTAAAAGATAATATCTGGTAGAATAGTTAGTTTTGATCCAAAAGGGATTCTTGTTGGGAGAAAAAGGAAACTCTTTGCCCTACAGAGTTAGAATCCCTTAGGAGAACTTAGTCTGCTGTTTGTAAAAGATCATATGTCTCTAATATAGACATGAGTTACCTTTTTTAAAAGTTAGAATATACACAAAAATTAGTGTCATATTTTCAAGTCTGACTGGGATAAACCCTGGTATATTTTCTGTGTTTACCCTTAAGGAAATACAGGTTTCCAAGTCATGCAAGAGCTTTTGGACTCAGTTTATTTTAATTTTCTGGTTTTTTTTAACTGGAATTAGCATCCCATCTACAATGTACACGTAATTCAGCATAACTTTGCCATCTACATATTACCCTGATAAAGATTACATAAATCACTTATATAGGCCTTAATCCTGAACATACTTGAAGCAAAATGCAAGGTATTGACTATATGCTTACTGAATGATATCCTTTGCCTAAATTTCCTCTGCCTTTGGATTTCAAGTTTTGCTATGGTTCTTATGATAAGTATCTAGTCTTTTAGATCAAGGAAATGCTTCTTTCTAAGAATGTGGTTTGTTTAGTTGTCCAACTGCCAACTCTTGGGATAATTCTTCTCCCTCCCACTAATAGACTGCTTCCTAGCAATAAAGAAAAGCAACTAAGCAAAGCCAACTCTACATCTGATAACTGGTACTGTAGGCCATCATTCCTCTACCAAAAAGAAGGAAATGTGCTTGCTTATCAGTCCTCTGAACCAAGCAAGATTAGTCATCAAATAAGATCTGAATTGTTTTGTCTGTTAGTGTTTTTTTTCATATTATGGTCAGTATAGGTATTTTTTTCCTTGGTTCTGTTCTCTTTGGTCACATAGTTTCAGTAAATCTTCCCATGCTTCTATGAATTCTTTATTCATCCTTTCTTATATAGCACAGTAATATTACATTATATTAATATACCACAATTTATTAAGCTATTCATTTCTTACTTGGTAAGTACCCACTTTGTTTCCAGATTTTTGCTACTCCAGATATGTTGCTCTAAATATTTTGGTCCGTGATTGAGGGAAAAAATAAAAATTTTTTTAAAAGAAATGTTCAATGCCCCCCCAAAATAACAAAGTATTTTGTACACATGAGATTTTTCTTTCTATCTTTCACCTCTTTGGGGCGTATGGTACAGTAGAAGGATTGCTGTATCAAACGGTATAAAACATTTAGTAATTTTTTTAAGTGTATCATTCTAAATTTATTTTCCAGAACATTTGGACCAATTTGACAGCACCACCAACAGCATATTAATGAGTTCTTCCAACTTTGACTATTTCCATCTTTTGTTGCCTTTGCCAGTTTCCTAGGTTTAAGGTTAAATCTCAAGGTTGTTTTGATTTGCATGTTTTTGTTATCCATCTTTCCTATGGCTAATACCCTGCAGCTTAATTTAAAATAAATGAGGTGCCCAAACCCAAAGTCAAGAAGCAAAAAGGAAGAATAAAGGAACCTGAATAACCATTGTCAGGTTTTAAATCAGGCAGCTTCTCATGTCTTTTTGTGTGTGCATGTTTATTTGTGTTTGTATCTCTTTTCACTGTTTACACTTTTTATATTCATGGAAATAGGATTGACAGGATTTGACAATGGATTAGATAAGAAGGATGAGAGGTTGGGGAGATTCTTGAGTGACTGAGTTTATGAATGTTAGGTTGCAGTCAAATGAAGTTATATTTGAAAAGTGCTTAGTACAGTTCCTGGTGCATAGTAGATATTTATTACATCCATCCATCCTACAAACCTAAGAGAAGATGCTAGTGCCTTTCACCGAAATAGGGAAGTTTGGAAGAATAGTGGGTTTTGTGATGAAGATATTTTCATTTTGAACATGAATTTGATATGCCTGAAGGACATCCAGGAGATATTCCATGAATAGTTGACAGTAGATGAGTGGAATTCAAGAGAGAGATTATGACTAGATATATAGATTTAGCCATTATCTATGCAGAAATGATACTTAAACCTGTGAAAACTGATGAGATCTCCAAGAGATTTTATTTGAAGAGAGGAAGAAGGGGGCTTGCCACAGAGCTCTGGTGGTTACGCACACTAAGGTAGTAGGAGATAGATGATAGTTTAACAAAGGAGCCTAAAGAAGCAGGAATCAGACAAACAAGAGAACTAGGAGAAATCAGTGTCAGGAAAACTAAGGGAGGAGAGGAAAATGCTGCTCATTTTTCTGACCGTATCTTCATACTCATTCTGGTTGGTAATATGAGAACATTATCATAAGCCTGTTTCCATTTGGACATTTGTTCTGAATTATCCTTATTTGTAAAGGTCTACCTCTCACCATCTCCATCCCCCCCAATCATTTGAGGATATTCACAGCTAAGGAGTTCTATTTTTCCTAAGGCTTAAAAAATGTTCTGGGCATTGGTGGGATAAAAATTAAAATAAATTCCTAAAACATTATCCTTGAGTTTGAAATCTTATGTTCATCACTGTAATATAAAGCAGATTTCTTTATTCCTTACCTTGTATTTACTTACAAAAATGACCTGAGAACAGATTTTGATGCACCCAGATGAAATAACTGAACAACTAAGAGCTGCAAGGGGAGAGAAAAAGAGGCTTTGGCTTGGGTCCCTGCTTTTGATTTAAATATGTGTGTGTATACATACATACACACACATACACACATACACACACACATACATACATATATATGTATATATTCTGAACGCCTTACACTTTAACTTTTGTATTGTTGTGCTCTTGTCTATTTTAACTCAGTAGTGGATTTCTCCAGAGTTTTTGATAAAATTTTCTGCCTTTGCTCCATTCTAAAAATCCCCTCCCTTGATCCATGTGTCCCCTCTAGCTATCATCTGTCTCACATTTCTTCTCTTTTATGGCTTAAGTCCTTAAAAAGACCATCTATTTAACAGGTGCCTCCCCTTCTTTCCTCTCACTCTTAACTTTCTACAGTATAGTTTCTGACCTCATCATTCAACCAAAACTGCCTTTTCCAAAATTACTTATACTCTTTTAGTTGTGAAATCTAAAGGCCTTTTCTGGGTCTTCTTCCCTCTTGACTTCTCTGTAGCCTTGGGCACAATCAATCACCCTCTTCTCCATGATTAAGTTTTTATGGCACTACCCCTGGTTTTCTGCCTGCCTATCTGCCTCTTCTTTCTCAGTGTTTCTCATCAGCTCCCATAGATTCAAATATAATCTTTATGGTGATTATTCTTAAATCTACTCATCCAACTCTTCTCTGTCCACCTCCAGTATCTCATCTCCAAATGCCTATTAAACATCTTAAACTCTATGTCTTTTAGATATTCAACATGTCCAAAATTTAACTCAGTATCTTTCCTCACAAACCTTCTCCTCCCTTGTTACTGTTGAGGGTACCACCATCTGCCAGTCACCCTGGCTTGCAATTCCAAGTGTCATCATTGACTCCTCACTCACACTTCCCATATTCAATTTGTTGCCAATTCACATCAGTTTTACTTTCATAAGATCATTCACATATGCTCCCTTTTCTCCTGACACTGATATTTCCCAGGTAGAGGCTGTCATCACCTCACTTGATGACTCTGCTGCATTAAATTAAATCCAGTTCATGCACAAGTCAAGATATGACCTCAAGATGTTATTGGTGCTCTTCAAACGAAGGACAAACAGCATCAGCAGTTGCTGCAATGGTGGTTCAGCTGGTCTCCCTGCCATGAGTCTCTCCCCATTCCGTCAATCTTCTATTCAGTGATCTTTCTAAAGCATAGGTTTCACCACGTCTCCCTCCCTACTCAGTCAATTCCAGTGGCTCCCTCTCACCTCCAGATTCAAATATAAACTCCTTTGGTTGGCATTCAAAGCTATTTACAACTTGGCCTCCTTCTCCTTTCTAGTCTTTTTATCCCTTACACCACACCCCCTCCACATATCTTCTGATTCAAGGATACTATAGTCCCCTTGCTATTTCTTGACCAAGGCACTTCACCTCTCCAATGAATGCCCCTCATCCATAGACTATTCTCTCCACATTTCCTCCTCTTGTCTTCTCCGGTTTCCTTCAGGTGCCAGATAAAAGTCCACCTTCTATAAGAAGACTTTCTTTCTCTTTTTTTTTTTTGGAGGGCAATTGGGGTTAAGTGACTTGCCCAAAGTCACATGGCTAGTGTGTTAAGTGTCTGAGCCTGCATTTGAACTGAGGTCCTGCTGACTCCAGGGCTGGTGCTCTACTCACTGCACCACCTAGCTCCCCCAGAAGACTTTCTTTAACCCCCTTAATTGTAGTACCTTCCTTCTGTTGATTATGTCCAAGTAATCCTGTAGGTAGTTTGTTTGTACTTAAAAGCAGTTGTTTTCATGATCTCACACCAATTTGACTATGGGCTTTTTAAGAACAGAGAGTGGTTTTGCCTTTCTTTATATCCTCAGTGCTTAATATAGTGAGAATAGGTACTTAATAAATGTTTATTGATTGACTTCCTTAATAAATGTTTATTGATTGAAATAATGAGGTATGTAGCACCGGACCTCCTGTTGGAGGTTCACTGACCTGGAAATTTTTTCCATTTTCATTTGTGGTGACTCCAAGGACAGTCACTTGTAGGGAGTAAACTATTGTACCAGAATTAAATTCACAGACCCATCTACTTCAGGCATGATTGCAGCAATCAGCCATTCACATAAATATAGCTTGGCTTATCAGTGTATTTTTGATCAAGCATTTTTTTTTAATTCTTTACTAGTTCATTCAGATGTCTGAACTCTGAGGGAAGGGAAGAATTTTCAGGATCATTGTTCTTTGTTATTATCATATGGGTTCACCGGCCAACCTGGTTACTTCTAATTGAATTTATATAACATTTTAAAGGATCTTAAAGCACTTTGAGCAAGATTTAGACAGTAATCTTACCTATGTGTTTTTTAAATAATTGGAGTCTCTACAAATTACACAAGATAAATATTTGCAAATTTTGGTGGCAAATGTTACTTTTTTTTAAGGACTTGAGTGAACTTTGTAAGGACTCCTAAAGAATAGAGGAGGGGAAGAGATATTGACTTGTTAACTCCACAGAGTTGGGATTGTGCAGCTAACAAGAAAAGGAAGGAGAAAACAATGGTAAAATCTCACATTTATATAGCGCATTGTAAAACCTACAAGCCACAGTCCTGTGAGTTAAATATTATAATTACTCTCGCTTCTGTTTTCCAGATGAGTAAACTGCCTCCCCCCCCCCTCAAATACTGAGAGCAGCAACAGAGAAGGCTGTAAGGTTTATTCTCAATTAGACGTTCTCAAATTTTTTGTTCTCAGTACCCCTTTACACTTTTAAAAAATTTTTGAGGACCGCCACAGGTCTTTTGCTACTATATGGACTATATCTGTTGATATGTACCATTATTAGAAATTAAAATTGATATGTTTTAAAATTATTCATTTTAAAATAATAGTAAATAAAACATGTAAACAAAACAAAACACAAAATAAGCAAAATAATAATAAAAAGTCCATTACATGTTAACATAAATAACATTTAATGAAAAAGTAACTATTTTCCGAAACAAACAAAAATCAGTGAGAATAGTGGTTGCATTGCTTTATATATTTTTGCAAAACCCTGTAATGTCTGGCTTAATAAAAGATAGCTAGATTCTCAGATCTGTTTCTGCATTCACTCTATCACGATGTTTTTGTTGAAGTAGATGAAGAAAATCTGGCCTTATACAGATGCGTAGTTGAAAAAGGGAAGAGTTTAATAGGCAAACAACTTTTTAGTATCTTTGTAAAAATAGTTTTAACATTGAATTTTTCATGGACAACGCTCCACTTTTTTGTAGTTAGACTTTTCCCTCTTATTTATTTATTACTTTGTTGCTTATCTTCTTTCCTTCTATTTTCTTTTGCATTCATTTGCCATATTTTGTGTATTCTTTTTTAAAGCTCTTTATTGATTCTGTTTTTCTATTTGTTCTAGACTTTCAGATTATTACTTATTCAGCACATCGTACTGGAGCATTTAGAATCATCAGGAACCAGCTTTTGATCTGGAAAGACTTGTATATGAGTCTTGACTCTGATACGCTACCCTGGGCAGATCACTTAACTTCTCAGTGTCCTGGGTAACTTTCTAACAATTCCTGCAGAGTGGGTGATACTCTGCATTTTTAAAGGGGGTTTCCACCTTAACAGTTTCTATACTTATGAAATTCCAGACACAATCCAAAAGAAAAAAAAATCATTTGGGGACAAGACGAATTATAGCTAGTTATTTAGAGTAAACTTTCCTTATAGATAGAATATTTATTGTTATTTCTTTTTTTACTCTTATTTCAGTAGTTTTTGGTTTAATGGATTCTCTTCACCGTATGCAGCAAAGCATGGTTTTTAGCTAACCCACTGAATCTCATCTGTGCTTTTGTTCCTGCTCTCATTTCAGTCTGTGCCTCCCCTTCTGTGATAGAGAAGCCTACACTAAAGCCCTCAAGTTTCCCTAGACCTTAAGAGAACCTAAAATCTAAGCCATACCTAAGATCCACCAACTGGTTGAGTCAAGGTAGTCATGCCTACCTTCTCAAAGTCGAATAAATCAAGATATCTCTGCCCTCAATTCACTTATATCTCTTGGGGAGAAAGGGGGTGGTTGACTTGCCTGAGAGTTCACTAATGTTATGCCCCTTTTAAAAGAGGCTCATGCTTGAGAAGCAGTGTAACCTAGTAAATAGAGCACTAGACATAGGGTCAGAAAGAACTGAGCTCAATAACTGCTTTAGATGGTGGCTACCTCCATGGTACTGAACAAATAAGTCATTCACCCTCTCTGTGACTCAGTTTTCTGTTCTGTAAAATGAAGGGATCTGATGATACTTTTATGATCTGATGATATTTTTATGCTCTGTTGAGTATGGACTTTATCTACATCTATCTGTCTGTCTATCTATCTATCTATCTATCTATCTGTCTATCTACCTACCTACCTACCTATCTATCTGTCTGTCTGTCTATCTGCTTACCAGTCTACCTCTCTCCCCCCATATATATGTGTGTATATGCACATACATATACACACATATATGTATATATGCGCATATATACATATGTGTGTTGCATCATCCAAAGTGATTCTTTCCATTACTGCAGAAGCTTGCTGATTTCCTAACATTTTATGGAGCTTTTCAAAACTTGGAAGGGAAAGGATGTCCACTGATCAATAAAAAAACCCCCAAAAAATCTACTTTGTTTTCTGAAGGTTGTTAGCACAAGCTCACAATCAGCTAATGTGCTTTACAGTAGAAGATGGTTTTGTGTTTAGAGTCTCCCCATAGTCATTAGTCATATATGCGGAGGTTTGGAGCTTCATGGTATCAAGGCTTTTACTCTGTATTTCTAAGCCCTTCATTCTCACTCGTCTCCTTTGTTAAGCTCCAGTGCTGTGTGCCTGTAGCTTTTGCTGAGAGTCTTTCATTTATTGAAGGACAGTTGGGGATCTCAAGCGTTGCTTTGGCCGTACTTGATCATAGAACACAAATGATTGCTAGTTGACTTTACTAATTAAGTAGGAGTCCTGCATAGAGGATGTGTTGCCAAGTTAACTTAGCAGGACACATAAATCAGTGTTGTTCCTCAGTGAAACCCTGTTTGCCCTACAAATTATGACAAGCAAACGGACCTTGGACTCTGTCCAAATCTCTGACACTGGCACACAAAGTTTTATAAGAGAAGAAAGGAAGAGGACAGTATCAAATAGCCAGGTGATTGATGGCACCTTCTTAATCTAGAAATCCCATAAGGATACTAAGTCTTAGTTTCATAGATCTAAAATTGGAAGTTATTTCAGATATCATTCAGTCCCCTCATATTACAGATGAGGAACCATAAGTCTGGGTGAGCGTAGTCAAGTGGTTCATACAGGGTCATGCAAGAGAGCTAGTTGATAGGAGACTCAGACTTTGAAATCAGGTTATCAGACTCTAAATCGAGATTTTTCTAGAAGTGCTGACAATGAGCTTAATTTTTAGATACATTATCAAGAAATTTGGCTTGCAAAAACAGAGAATTACATTTTTCTGTGTGTGTGTGCGTGTGCATCCATGTGTGCATGCTTTTGGAAGACTGGTCTATTGTCTACAGAATCAAATATCCTTCAGAGGGTACTATATCAAACCTTTATTATAATGGCTATGAAACTTCTCTATATAATCTATAGGGAATGACTTGTCACATCATGGTAATTCAACCACATGGCACAGGCTAAATACATGACTTAAACCAAGTCATTTCTTTGAGCATCAATTTCCTTATCTATAAAATAAGGTTGCTATACTGAAGTATCCTTAAATTGGTTCCAGATTGAATTTAATCTTCTCCTAACTCTTCTTTCTCCTTCACCCTCAGTAGTTGACTAGATCTGTGATCTCATTCAGATGGATTCTTCTACCAAGTGTATAGTTGAGTCCCATACAATCTTTTCATCATACGTTAGTCTTATCCATGTCCTCCAGAAAAAACCTCCATGGAGAATGCATCTACTGTACTGGAGATCAAAGGAGCATAGCTTTTTGAGTTGGAAAAGATCGTGGAGGATACCTTGGCCAGCCCCATGATTTTGAGAGGAACAAATTGAGACCCAAATAAGTCACACAGGTAGGGAGTTGCAGAACCTAGATTTGAACTCAAACCTCTTACTCTATACCCAGAGACATTTCTACATCCTCTAGGTCATTTAATATACTATGGGTACCAGTGTAACACTCAAACTGTCTCTCTGTTGTCACTCAGTTTATTCATAATCAGTCTTTATATTTGTCTCATAATGATGTAGAAGATACACTGGGTTCTTCAAAGCTCTTTCAGTGGATTACAAGCTCTAGTGGGATCTTTGAATCTTCAGGTATGGTATTGTGAACAGACTGCTGCCTGAGGACAAGCAGAGCTGAATAGGAAGAGGTTGGTCCCAAGTGATGCATTCTTTGGCCATAAGAATCCATGAAACACTTTGTTTTCTAACAAAAATAAATCATCACAGTGGGCATGAACAGATGCCAGCTACTGGCAGAACGCAATCTGCATGTAAAACCCACAGGAGAGGATACAGGAATGGGGTGGGAAAATGGCCTCTTTTCCTTGCTTCCAAGATACAGGCAGTCAATGGAAAGGGGGAGAACGAAGAACAATATCTTTGCAAATCTTTACAGGCCCTTTAAAATTACAACCCATCTGTCAGCAAAGAACCACCCCCTCAAAGGAGTTGGAACACTGGGGATAGATACTCTAAGCACAGTTCTTCCTCCAATACTGTTCTGTGAACTCAATTACCCAATGCAGCACTGTGTACCAAACTTTACCAAATTGAAGTACTTTAAGAGCCCATGTCCATAGGCTCCAACTGAGCATATTGTCCTTAGATGACATCTGTCTTCTGTGAAAAAACCCCAAACAAAATGGTCTATAGCTCTAGGGTTCCAGTGTGGGATCTATGCACCTCTAGACATAACTAACTGATACAGAAACATTAGAATGAGAAGATAATCTTGAAAGGACTAAGTGGACGTGAAGAATGGGGAGACTGTCAGATGGAGAGAAGGTGAAAAGGAGTTGGAGGGAGGGATGCATATGTCCAGAATTTTTAAAAAGACAGAAGCTGGGTGGGGCACTTGAGGACAAATAACATAAGTATTTACTGTCACACACAAAAAGTAAGAACTGCTGATTTTTCTCTGAAAGCACAAATTGTAAAATTTAGAGCTTATTGGAATTTGAAAAAGAAGCCACATAGTTATAAAAACCACATATAAAAAGCAGGTAATAATATGACATTTAGTAAGATTTTCTTGATGTTATCACTCCTGTGTCAGCCCTAACTCATTCCATGAACTATATGATTTGGTATATTATTGAAATGATGGCATAAAAAATTAAAATGTCTATTCAATATAGAACTAATTATAGATTTTTACAAATAGTGGTTCTCTTTTTCACAAGCAGATTGGAAGTGTAGAGACAGCTTATAGATCTTATCCTATCAAATTCTATAGGAGCTTTATTCCTGACCTGACCTAGTCTGCCCCTCCTTATGCAACCTGGTAGCTTGACCCCCTACTTTTAGGAGCTCAACATATTGATGCTGAACTTTATTTGGATACCTGATCAGCTCATTCCCCTGCAGCTCAGTACTCTTAAGCTCAAGAAATCCACCAGCCTTAGGTTTTCTGGTAGAGGGTATTCCACACCCAGCCAAGTTATTGATTCTTATGGGAAATTAGCATCCTTTCATTATGTTAAATTATAAGCTTCTGGAGGGCAGGGTCTGTTTCAGTTTTGTCTTTGTATTGTCATTGTTCAAATCCTTTCACAAACTTCTTTATGTTTTAGTTCCCATAGTTATGAAACAAGAATAATCTAGTACCAACCTCATAAGTTTTTTGCAAGACTCCAATTAGGTAATGTAAAAAAAAAAGGCTTTGAAAATGTGAAATTTCTTTGTAAATTTTAGGTATATAATGATGTTCAAACACTGTCCAGCTGGTCAGATATCAGCTGGATGACCACCATGATCAGAACTGATCCCAGTATTCCTGGAGTAGGATAGAGTACTTCCTCTAGCTTTCTGGGAAACTTTGAACTTTGCCTCCCCACATCCCAACTGAATCAGAGCCATACCAGCCTTCTGTGTCTTTCCAGCCTGATTTTTTCCATCTTTTCCTAAACTGCAGATAGCTACAGAAGTTCTTGTCTTATCCATTTGGGGGCATGTGACATGCAATACCTCTAACTTTAGAGCTCAAATATGGTGCAGTGGAGAGGGTTGTGGAGTTGGGAGTCATGAAGGTATAGATGCAAATCCCAACTCATACACTTACAAGCTCTGTGACCTTGGAAAGTCATTGAACTGCTCTGTGTCCCAGTATCTCAATCAGTGGCCTCTGTGATCCCTTCCAGCTTAAATCGATGCTCTCCTACATGAATGTGGGACTTGTTTGTGGACTGTCATCTTCAATTGTTAGGGCTTTTGAAAAAGAAATTATATGAAGCATGGAAACCATGAAAACCTCCAAAGGGGACTAGAGGAAAGAGTAAGAAATGAAAACTGTTGGCCTAGAACATAAAGCACAGATGATAAGTTCTAGGTGAGTAAGGTCCTGCTAAGTTTTTTTTAGAATAATTATTAATATTCCTTGTCTTTACATCACCTTCATTTCTAAATGTATCCCTCCCTACCTAGTAAACTCATGCCTCATAACAAAGAATAAAAAAGATGGTCAAGAACACTTAAGCAAAACTAACCAACATATCAACTAATTTTGAAGGTATATGCAGTGTTCCACACCTGTATCCCCACCATCTATGCAAGGAAGGGAGGGGGACATACAATTTTTCTTCTCTTTTCCATAAGCTTGGTCATTATAAATTCATATGTTTTAGGATTTGTGGTATTTCCATTTACATTATTGTAATCATTGGCTACATTGCTTTCCTGATTCTGGTTACTTCACTTTGAATCAGTTCATATATATCTTCCCTTGTTTTTCCGAATTCTTCAAGGCACAGTAGTATTCTATTACCTTTTGTTACCATAATTTGGTTAGTAATTCTGCAATCTCTATTACCTCCTAAATCTTTGCTATGGATCTGTAATGTAAGTAACATATCTTTCCTATTACTAGGTTACTTCAAATAAGAAATTATAATATCTTCTTCATATAGTCACAGAATCTTCAAAACATAGCATCTTAGAGCTGGAAAGCTTCTTAGAAATCATCTCATTCAGCCCCATCATTTTGTGGATGACAAGCTGAGAATATAATTTTAAGGGAATCATGGAACTTCAGAATTGGAAGGAACCTCACCAAACATTTATTTCAAACCACAACAGAAAAAAAGATACCCACTACAGCATACTCAATAAATTTGATGACTTTAAAAAAAATTAAAAATAAATAATAGTCCATGAATTATGAATGTAGCCTATTGTCAGCTAATAAAGAAAACTAAGGAATGGGAACAAAACTGTGAGTCTTCCAACAAAGCAACTTCTCAATTCCAGGCCCAGAACTGCAAAAGGGTAAATGGCATAAACAATGTCCCTCTCTCAGCTGTCCAAAAATACTCATGGATTAACATTTTGCCAGTGTAGCAAGATTCCAAATGTCACTACTATTTTAAATTAATATATTAGACAAAAAAAGAACTTGGTTCCTTAGATGTTAACCCTCCACCCCCAATGACCAACTTACGTACTGCATGAAAAGCTTTTGAGAAACAGTTTATATTACTTATCATACACAAAATAAATAGAATTACTCCATCTTCTATAACTATATTAACTAAAATAAAATGTAGGTAGGAGTAAATATAGAGGACTTTAAATACCAGGCTGAAGAAGGAGTATATATTTTTTTCTAGAGGTAGTAAGGGGCCTCTGAAGATTTTTGAGCAAAGGAGTGTCATAGTCAGAAATGTGTTCTAGGAAGATTATCTAAGAAGCTATGTGGAGAGAGCATGGAGTCAAATGGCAGAGGAAAGACAGGAACACACCTCAGCTCTCCCAAATTCCCCTCCAAACAACTTTAACATAATTCCTCAAAACAAATCTTGGAGCAGCAGAACCAATAAAAGGACAGGGTAAAACAATTTTCTAGTCCAAGGCAACTTAGAAGGTTGACAGGAAAGGTCTGTCTTGCTGAGGTAAGAGTAGTGTGTAGTCCAGTGCAGGCTGCCCACATCAAACTGGCAGCAGGAAGCACCACAGCAAGCAGTAAGATGTGCCCATCAATCCAATAGCACCCTAGCAAGCCAGCAGTAGAATCCAGCAACACAGCAGCACTTCAGCAAGACAGCAGCAGACCTTGGGGACTTCAGTTCTCAGCACACAAATGGTGAGGGGACAGCTGGTCAGAAGGAGATTACTGAGGACGCTTTTCTTACACTGGTGTCCAGGTCAAAGGCCTGGGTAACATTCACAGGGTAAGGAAGTCACAGCCATCAGGGAGTGGGGACCCTGGTCACAGTTCCAGGATGGAAAAAGAGTACTTGAGTTTGCTCACAGACTATAGCATAGACCAGGAGAGCAGTGGCCTCGCCTATCCTTAAATCATACCACATTAGGAGAACTGAAAACCTACAGACTCCCTGAACTAGCTCTAAAAATAGCTGCATAAAAATGAAACTTGGAACAGTGACCCTTCCCCCCTGGGAGGAGAGTCCAATTTTGACATAAAGTTAAAATTCAAGAAATAGGCTGGAAAAAGTGAGTAAGCAACCAAAAACAAGAACTTGACAAGAAGATAACAATGGTGACAGGCAAGATCAAATCATAAACTCAGAAGAGGACAACAGTGTCAAAACATATACATGAAAATATTTTTTAAGTGAATTGCCATCAAGTCCAAAAAAGATTTCTTGAAAGAGCTCAAAAAAGATTTTAGAAATCAAATAAGAGAGGTAAAGGAAAAAATTGGGAAAAGAAATGAGAATAAAGGTAGAGAATCAAGAAAAAAGTTAACAGCTTGGTAAATAAAGTACAAAAAATGGGGGAAAGATGTACAACAATTTGCTGGAGAAAAGTCCTTAAGAAATAGAATTGATCAAAACAAAAAGGAAAAGAAGATTAAAAACTACTTAAAAAGCATAATTGGTCAATTGAAAAATGAGATCCAAACGCTTACTGAAGAAAATAAATCCTTAAAAATTAAAACTGGGCAAATAACAGCTAATGATTCTATGAGGCATCAAAAGACCAAAAAAAAAATCAAAAGAATGAGAAAACTGTGAAATATCTTATTGAAAAAACAACTGACTTGAATCATTGAACCAGGAGAGATAATTTAAGAATATTGGACTGCCTGATAGCCATGATCAAAGCAAAGAGCCTATATATCATGTTTCAAAAACTTGTCAAGGAAAACTGCCCTGATATCCTAGAATCAGAGAATAAAATTAAAATAAAAAGAAACCACTGATCACCTCCTAAGATTCCATAATGAAAATTCCCAGGAATATTATAGCCAAATTCCAGTCCTCCCAGGTTAAGGAAAAAAATACTGCAAGCAACCTAAAAGAAACAATTAAAATATGAAGTCACTCAGGATAACAAAGGATTTAGCAGCTTCTACATTAAAAGATCAGAGACCTTGGAAGATGATATTCCAGAGGGCAAAGGAGCCAGGATTATAACAAAGAATGACCTACCCAGGAAAACTAAGTATAATCCTTCAGTGGAAAAAAATGGATATTTAATGAAATAGAGGACTTTCTAGCATTCCTGGTGAAAAGACTAGAGCTAAATAGAAAAATTTGACATTCAGATATCAGCTTAAGAGAAGCAAAAAGGTAAATAAGAAAGAGAAAGCTTAAGGGATTCAGTAAGGTTCAACTTGTGACTCCTAAGAACTGTCTCATTATTGGGAGAGTTAGAAGAAATAGGTAGGTAGGTAGGTAGGTAGGTAGGTAGGTAGATAGATAGATAGATAGATAGATAGATAGATAGATAGATAGATAGATAGATAGATAGATAAAGGACATAGGTGAGAGTTGAACATGATTATCTAAAAAAATTTAATCAGCGAAAAAGAGGAATGCCCTGGTAGAATTAGAAAGAGAAAGGTAGAATGGGGATAATTTATTTCACATAAAAGAGACACGAGAGTTTTTACAGTAGAGAATAAAGTGGGAAAGGTGGAAGTGAGTGCTTCAATTTTGTTGTCATTGGAATTGACTCAAAGCGCAAATAACATACACACTCAGTTGGGTATAGAAATCTGTCTTGCCCTACAGGGAAGTAAAAAGGATAATAGAAAGGGGAGAGACTGATAGAAGGGAGGTCAGATTGAGGGAAGTAGTGGTAAGAAGCAAAACATGTTTGAGGAGGGACAGGGTGAAGGAGAGAGGGGGGGGGATAAATGGGGCAAAAAATAGGATGGAGGGAAATACACAGTTAGTAATCCAGGAAATACACAGTAATCATAACTATGAATGTGAATGGGATGAACCTACCCATAAAATGGGAACAGATAGCAGAGTGCATTGAGAATCAGAATCTTACCTATGTTGTTTATAAGAAACACAGTTGAAACAAAGACACACATACACAGAGTAAAGGTAAGGGCCTGGAGTAGAATCTACTAGGCTTTAACTGAAGCAAAAAAAAAAAAAAAGCAGAGGTAACAATCATGATTTCTGATAAAGCAAAAGCAAAAAAATGGTATAGTTAAAAGAGATAAGCAAAGAAACTACATATTGTTGAAGGTATCATAGACAATGAGGTCATATCAGTACTAAAATATATATGCGCCAAATGATATAGCATCCAGATTCTTCAAGAAATAGTTAAATGAGTTGCAGAAGGAAATAGACAGTAAAACTATACTAGTGGGGGACTTCAACTTTCCCCTCTCAGAACTGGATAAATCTAACAAAAAATAAACCTAATAAGAAAGAAGTTAAGGAAATGAATACAGTTTTAGAAACATTTGATAGGATAGAACTCCCTCTGGAGAACATTAAATAGGAATAGAAAAGGATATACCTTTCTCTCAGTGGAACATGTCACCTGCACAAAAATAGGCCATTTATTAGGACATTAAAAGTCTCACAACAAAATGCAGAAAAGCAGAACTATTAAATGCATCCTTTTTAGATCTTAATTTGATAAAAAAAAATTACACTCAATAAAGGGCCATGGAAAGATAAATTAAAAATTAATTGGAAACTAAGTAATCTAATACTAAAGTATGAGAATAAAGAACAAATCAATAATTTCATTAAAGAGAATAACAACAATGAGACAACATACCAAAATTTATGGGATGTAGCCAAATCAGTACTTAGGGGAAAATTTATATCTCTAAATGCTTACATCAATAAAACAGAAAGAACAGAACAATTGCAGCTTTAAAAAAAAACTAGAAAAAGAACAAATTTTAAAATCTCCAATTAAATATGAAATTGGAAATCCTAATAATCAAAAGAGAGATTGATATAATTGAAAGTAAGAAAACCATTGAACTAATAAATGGAACAAGGAGCTGGTTTTATGATAAAAATGCAATAAAATAGATAAACCATTTAAAAATTGATTTTAAAAAGAAAGAAGAAAGCCAAATTGCCAGTATCAAAAATGAAAAGCATGAATTCACCACCAATGAAGAGGAAATTAAAGCAGTTATTAGTAGCTATTTTCCAAGTTATATGCCAATATATCTGACAATGCTAAATGAAATGTATGAATATTCCTGGGTGGAAATAGGCTGTGTTTTCTTTCACAACATGATTAATATGGGAATATGTTTTACATGACTTCACGTGTGTAATCTATATCATATTGCTTGCCATCATACAGAAGGGAGATTAAAAAGCAAGAAGTGAATTCAGAACTCAAAATTTAGAAATGAACATTAAAGATATTTTTACATGTAATTTGAAAAATATTTTTTAAAAAAGAAAAATATTTTTTAAAAAAGTATGGAGAATGGGTAGGAGATGAAAGACAAGAATCTGGGAGACCACTTAGGAGGCTGCTGTAGTAGTCCAATTAGAAGGTGCTGAACTAGGATAGTGACTGTATGAAAATAAGGGGATGACGTTATGCCAATTTGCCTTTCTCCAGCAACATGTCTTATGTTCAAAAATGAAATGCAGACCTTTCAGGGCATGATTTTAAAGCATTGAATCTATCTATAATGTAAGAGTGCCTTTGTTGCTAGTGTTGTCCAACATGAAAACAGGTGTGTGTGTGCGCACGCGCCTGTGTGTGTGTGTGTATGTGATGGGATAATGTAGTTAGGAGTTCCAGAGGAAAAAAAAATTAAATCATAAATGCTACAATGTCAAGCTTAAATCTAAGCAGTGAAAGACAGAACTTTGTCTTCCCCATTGCTGATGACATTCCATTTCCTGGACTTGGAAGAATAATGTTTAGTCTCAAATACCAAGTCAGGGCTTAACTGAGCTCATTTCATAATTTTCAGTGTTGTAATAATAATAGTAAACATTTATTTAGTGCCTACTATGTGCCAAGCACTGTACTAAGGTCTAGAGACATAAACAAAGGTTTAAAAAAAAGTTCACAAATTAGTGATGGAGATAACATGCAAACAGCTGTAGTACAAGCAAGTTATATATGGGCTAAATTGGAGATACTCAACAGAGGGAAGGCACCAGAAATAAGAGGGATAGGGAAAAGCTTCCTACAGAAGGTGCAATTTTAGATAGGACTTGAAAAAAGGAAGGGAAGCCAGGAGGCAGAGATGTTTCCAGCCCTCCCTCTCCAAACTTTGTTCCACATAGGTATAAAAATGATGTTCCTAAAACTTAAGCCTGATCATGTTACTATTTTGCTCAAAAAGTTCCAGTGGCTCCCTATCGCTTCTGAGCTCAAATGCAGACTGTTCTGGTATTTAAGAACCTCCACAACCTGACTGTCAGAGCCTAGCATTTAGTCAGCTCTTAATAAAATTAAAATTTATTAATTTAAATAAAATTAAATTGGGTGGCTTTGGTGGTGCAGTAGATAGAGTACTGGGCCTGGAGTCAGGAAGACCTGAGTTCAAATCCAGTTTCAGACACTGATCTGCATGAACTTGGGCAAGTCACTTAACTTCTGTCTGCCTTAGTTTCCCCACCTGTAAAATTGAGATAAAAATAGCACCTACCTACTACAATAGTGAGGATCAAGTGTGCTGATGTTTGTAAAGCACTTAGCATAGTTCCTCATACATAGTAAGTACTATATAAATGTTAGTTATTATTTTCACACTTTTTTAATGAGTTGATAAGTAGGTCTGGGGACAAAGAAGGACATTTTAAAAAAGAATCTAAAACAGAGAATTTCGAAAATAAATGAAAAAAATCATAGTGTCATAGATTTAGAGCTAAAAGAAGCCTAAGAGATCATCTTATCCAGGAGTTCTTAATCTTTTTGATGTCCTGAACACTTCTAACAGACTTGTGAAGCCCATGAACCCCTTCTCGGAATAATGTTTTGAAATTCTTAACATAAAATATATAAGATTACAAAGAAAATCCTTTTTATTGAAATACAATTATCAAACAAAATTTTAAACAAGTATATTAACCTGTGATTAAAACTCTGTGCTAATCTAGTCCTCTCTTTTGTCCCACAAGGAAACTGAATTCGAGAGGAGTTAAATGAGTTTTTTTTCCCCCAACATGGTACTAAGTAGGAGAGCTGGAAATCAGATCCAGCCTCCCTTGATTCCAAATCCACGTCCCTTTGACTACAATCCCTTTTGAAGGATCACTCTCCAGCTGGGGAGCTTATGTAACTTGCAAGGCTTTGTTTATTCATTTGTTTCAAAAAGGGTTCTTCCTTAGGATCTTTTCTCTTTACTCAACAACTTCTAAGAAGGAAAAAAAGATGAAGATACAAGTCTCTGTGAAAATAAGTACAAACTGCTGATCGTAGAGACCATGCAGCATAGAACACAATCAATATTTCTTATACTGAACACTGATTCATCCACATGTCTGTAAAAATGAAGCCATTTTTAACTAGCTGTAATAACGCAGCTGAAGGAGTGCATTTAAATAAGGGAGACAGATTTACGGAAGCTAGCCAGCTAGTCTTTCAACACTGGTTTGCTTGTCTTAAAAAAAATCCTCAATGCTGGGAAGGAAAAGCTTAAAGTAAAAATTTTAACTAATGCACAGTCAAATGACAATGCATTGGGCTCTGAGCCAGGGAGTATTCTTGGATTGGCCATTTTCAGTACCATAAATTTAACCAGCTGGAATGCTTTCCTGAGGACCATTAGATTATGCCTTTCTAAATCAAAGATTTGCTTTTCAATGTATTTCATTGAGATTTAACACTTTATCTTTAGTTACTCTCTAAAGAGACTGATGTTCTTTTTGGTATAATATGCCCATCATGTGCATAATAAAGGTAGATATAGATATAGAAAGTAAAGGCAGAGATTATAGGAAGTGTGTCCCCCCCTCCAATATCCACCTGTGGCTAAGGAACATGGAGACTAAATAAATTATCTCTAAGATACTACTCTGCATCCTATGACTGGATGAACTTATAGTCCCAGTTAACTGGTAATCAATAATCCCTTAACAATCAGGAGTCCAGAGAAATAAGTATATGTGTTTAGAATGAGTGATCAAGAGAATAGAAGTTACTCATCAAAAGAGACAAACTCTTGTTTGATTTGGGGCACTTGACATCCTGGTTTAAATCAAAGAATAAATCCTAAAATAGTGATGAAAAGTTTGAGGTCTTGGTCTGTGGTTTCACTGGTGTAAGAAACTCCCAGAGGGGCAATTCTATGCTTCAAATCTGGCAACTGCTCTGAGACTTAATGTTAGACAGTTGTCTAAGTCACTGAAAAATTAAGTAAGTCACACAAGGTCACCCAGCGACTATAGGATCTTAACCCAGATCTTTCCAACTATGAAGTCAGCTTTCTGTCTACTGGATTATTCTTCTTTTCTGTGTATTCCTATAATTGTTATTGTTGTTGTTGGTCCTTCATTCTCAAAGAGGACTGTGACATCAGGAAGATGATGCCTTGGCTTGTGAGTGAATTGAATTTAAGTGAGGAAGGACTGTTCAAAATCAGCCTCCTCACTTTCTCCTCCAAAGCCATCTGGATCCCAAGGCAAGATGTAGATCAGGACTATTGGAGGTGACCCTTGTAATTTGTATTTCTAAAATACTAATTAATCGTCTCATTGGGTCAATTGATAGTGTTAGTAAGAATATTGGAGCCTATACTTCATAGACATAAATACTGAAGTTATAGATACAGCCAGTGTTTGGTTGATTTTTTTAGAGGAAGATGTATTATTGAGTCAGTTTAGGAAAGTCCTTGTGTGGGAATCCCCTCCAGTGATTCTGACAACAGTTTGTGAAGGAATGTTAAAAGAATTACATATTTGTAGTATTTGTAAAGAAAGGTCCTGGAGAATGGATCAGCTGATCTAGATGTTTTCAAATAAAATGTCTTGTGTGATGTTCACAGGCAGTCAACATTTCAATATTCTGTGTAGCATCCATAGGAGACAGCATGGTATAATGGATAGAGAGCCTGTCTTAGAATCAGGTAGAGTTGGGTTCAAATCTTGCCTCTGAAACATATGAGCTTTATGACCATGAGCAAGTCATTTAATCTCTCACTGTTCTAGGCTCTGACTGGCAACTTGCCAGTCTGTATTAATGCAGAGAGTTTCCCCCATGTGAGTTTGCTATATCAATAAAATCGTGAATCTAGACCACAAAGGGAGGGGAGAGGGAAGGAAGTCCCAGAGGACTTAACCATTTCATTTCCTGGATGCCCACTTGGGGTACCCATTTATACCTACTTATGACTACTTTACATTGCCCGTTATATCTAGGTCAGCTCCTTCCATGTTTTACTTTAATCACCAGTTATCTTTTCTGGAGAAAAGTACTTTGGTACCTTATGCGTACCTTTCTCCCACTTTCCAATTCATCATTGTTGTTCAGTCATTTTAATCATGTGTTATACTTTGTGACCTTACTTGGGGATTTTCTTGGCCAAGATACTCGAGTGGTTTGCCTTTTTTTTCTCCAGCTCATTTTACAGATGAGGCAGACAAGGTTAAGCCCAGGGTCACACCAACTACTAAGTACCTGAGGATAGATTTGAGCTCAGATCTTCCTAACTCCAATCCTGGCACTCTATCCATGGTGCCTCTTAACTGCCGTCCAGTTCTGAAACCCTAATGAAATCAGTACTGCTATTGTAAGTGGAAAGGGTCTTCTGGCTCTATTCAGTATCACCTTTAAAGTTCTAAACCAAAAAAATGCCCCTCCTCAGCTATCATTCTTCTATTTGTTTTGTTATTAGAATATAAGCTCTTCAAGGGCTGAGACTATCTTTGCTTCTATATTTGTATCCCTCCCCTAGTGCTTTCTATCCCCCAGCACATAATAAATGCTTATTTATTAACCTATTCATTTGCATATTCATTCAGAACTAGAGGAAGAGTAGTAGGACATAGAAATCAAGACGCCTGAGTTCTGATTCCACCCGTAAAACTAACTAGCTGTGTGAGCCAGAGCAAATCACTTTACCTCTCTTTCTCATCTCTAAAATCAGGCTGTTAAGTTCGTTTAGCAGCTCTCAAAACATGTTCTGTGGACTCCTGGGGGTCCCTGAGACCCTTTCAAGGGGGAGTCCATGAGGTCAAAATTATTATCATAATAATACTAAGATGTTATTTGCCTATTCAAATACTTCATCCTTTTCCAATTATATCTGTATGAGGCCAGGTTTTCTTCATAAACTTAAGCCAAAAGAGCATATCTCAACAGATTGAATGCAGAAGCAGATATGAAAATCCAGCTGTTTTCCATTAAACCACACAGTAAAGAGGTTTGCAAAAACATGTAAAACATTGCTACTCTTGTCACTAAATTTTTTTTGTTTTGCAAAATAATAATTTTTCATGAAAAATTATTCACGTGAATATGTTATAGGTTAGTGTTATTTTAAAATAATATTCTTAAATGATTGATTTTAATTTCTGATGTGGTGAATATTGATAGATATTATTTATATAAACTAATGCTCTCTTTGAGTATTCAATAATTTTTAAGAATAGAAAAGGGCTCTTGAGACCAAAAAGTTCAAAAACTGCTGAACTAGATAATCTTTCAGGTCCTTTTCAGCTGTGCAATGAGTGGAGTATCATCTGAAAGTAATAACATTTGGAGATTACTATCAATAGGGAATCTTCTTCCTGTATGGACTCTTATGTAAGGCATATTCTGTTCCATTTGTGAACACCTTAGGGGAGCATATGTTATTACTCAACAAGTAACTGAAGTATTGAACTAAGTTGTGCACCTAGTTGTTGTTAACATTGAATCTTGTGTTCTTTTAAACATGGTACCTGTCAGAGATACATTATTTGAGGAGTTGTTTTTAAAGTCATATTTTGTTTTTCTGAGTCCAAGGCTTTCCCCCTCCCTCAAATCAACAAATAGGTGTAGTAGAATCTTACATTTCCTAGACTTTTCAACTGTCTGGTTTAACCAGATCGGAGCCAACACAGGTCAGTGATTAGACTAACACTGGGGACAAAGAAGGGCATTCTGTGCCTTAGGACAAGAGGGGATAGTGTCTGAATCAGGACATTGAACAAATGGAAGTCACAAGGCCAGGTTAGATCAGCATCACAGTTCTTTGTTTTGATAAACAAAATTCTACTGGAGTGCATGATTTGGGACAAATTATTTCACTTCTCTGAACTTAATAAAGTGGGAGAGTTGAGCTAAATAATCCCCAAGATTTTACATAAATGCAGACATCTCCCTATACATTAATATATGCATATGCATATACCTGTGAGTTGGGTACTTGCGTGCATATACACATATCCATGTGTACATATACGTATGATAGTAGATCAGTGGGTAGTCATTTGCTTCTCAGAACTGATGACCTAAAATGGAAACTATGGGCATAACTAAATATCATGGGTATGAGAGGTTCTATTTGTCCTGCAAAAGCTCTGCATCATAACAAGCTATCTTGAAAAAGCTGCTCCTTCATGCATTAGGCACAGTCTCTCTCTCTCTCTCTCTCTCTTTCTCTCTCTCTCTCTCTCTCTCTCTCTCTCTCTCTCTCTCTCTCTCTCTCCCCCTCTCTGTCTCTGTCTGTCTGTCTCTGTCTCTCCCCCTCTCTCTCCCTGTCTCTCTCTACCCCCCCGTCTCTGTCTGTCTCTGTCTCTCTGTCTCTTTCTCTTTCTCTCTCTCTAGCACATATGTGGGTGTGTACATACACGTGCACTACCAAGAATATGGCAAGTAATAAAAATTTTTCTTGGATGAATGAATGAGTTATTCTATCAAATGAGATCAAATTTTAAATCAGCATAAACTTTGCCTATTCTCCTTATTCTCAATCCCTCCTTTTTCCCACCCACCCCCTTTCCTTCTTTACCTGCCTCTCCCCTTCCCTCAGTCATTCCTTTCATTCCCTCCTGGAATAAAACTCATCCAGTTTGATTGAACGTGAGTATAGAAACCTTCCCCACCTTCTCACTTTCATGGTGGGCACCTTTAACAAGTATCTGTTGATCCCAGTCTAAGTTGGTGGTGACTAAGTGTATCAATAATGAGATATTCACAACACCCATGATGGTTATGAATATGTTGATGTAGTTTTGGATCACAAAATGTAGCAAACTCTCCACATGGAAGGCAGCACCAAGGTCTTTATTCAGAAACCATAACACTGAGTCCCAAAACCAGAAGGACAAGTCCCAAAACCAGAAAGCCAAAGTCATTATAATGGTCACAAAGTTGATACACATAGTTAATGCAGTGGACACCCACATTCCCAAGCCTTCACAAAT
>CM053599.1:117455817-117511034 GCA_028646575.1 Pseudocheirus occidentalis | reverse complement strand
GGGAGGGTGCAGGATAGGAAGGAGGGACATACAATCAGCCTCTCACAATCTGCCCACCATGGAAATGTCCTGTGTAATTATACATGCACAGCCTGTATTGAATTGCTACTCCTCCCAGTGGGAGTGGGTGACAGGGGAGGAATTTCAAGAATCTAGAATTTAAAGCTATACACTCAAATGCAACTGGGAAATAACACATACAGGGACAGGGGCGGGGAGCCCCTCCCTGCCCTACTAGAAAGCTAGAGGTGTGTTGGAGGAGGACATAAAAGGGAACAGATTGTGGGAGGGGCCTTACAGTGGGATCAATGTTTGGGGCTGGGGGGTAGGGGCAAGAAGGGGAGAAAATTTGTAACTCAAAACCTTGTGGAAATGAATGATGTAACCAAGAAAATAAATTAAAATTAAAAAAAATCACTGCTTCAATCTACCTTAATGGATTGTGTGTGTGTGGTTTTTTTTTTTCTTGTCCAAATCTTTAGTTTCTCTTCAGGTTTAAAACAGAAAGTTAATGAGTGGTGCACACTCCTGATCCATCCCTTTCCCTTTTGTAGGTCTCATTTTATTGATTTCATTTCAAACACTCTCCCTATCCCAAAACATCTTGGAATCCCCCATTCAACCTCTTTCCTTCCTGTCCCCCCTTCCCTGGTTCCCTTTTTCTCCCCCCACAAGCCCTGAAAGAAATTGGCCTATAATCCAGCAGTCCTATTGCCTTCCCTCCCTGTGGCTCTGTGCTTTGTGAGATACGGGTTATGAGTTTGTAACATCTAAGAAACCCAAATGAGGCCAAACCCAAGGGTGAAATCTGTGAGGAGAAACCTGGCTGATGTTATCAAAATGATGTCAATTAAATGGGCAAACCTCTGGCTGTCAGAGAGAGAGAAAGGGGGGGGAGAGGGAGAAGGAGATGGAGAGGGAAAGGGAGAGGGAGAGGGAGAGTGGGTGTCTGAATGGTTGAGACAGTTCCTTTCGATCCTAAACCACGCACTTGCTATTATCAGCTTTGTCTTTGGGCTATGAAATAGGACTGTTGTGTGCTGAAATGTTGTATGGAGGTACTTGTGAAGGAACCTTCTGCCAGAGGTGTGCTGGAACTAGCTCCAGCTGATTGTTAAATTTTCAGTGTGAGAATTTACAACTTGGAAGCCAGCAAATGGTGTTTATAAATAAGGCCTTGATATATTGTTTTGTTAATTGTCTAGAGACTAGATTTGAGAAAGTGTTAATGATGCAGACTACATTTTAAACTGTTTTTGGTGCACATACTGTTGCCCCAGGCTGCTCAGTGTTGTGCTCCCCTGCCTTCTGTGGCCACGACTTCCTAAAGAATCTGACAAGGAAATGTCTTAGTTTGTGGCATTGATTGTTTTATATTCATCCTGGGTCTTTCCCATAAACCCGACCTTTAACTGCTTTGACAGTTTCAACGTTGCTTAGAGATGCTATCCCCTAGCCAATGTGTGATTTCCTCAGTTCTCCTGGTAATTCATTCCTCCCCTCCCCCCATGCCACAAGCCTAAATTTCAAACCAAAATTCGACAAGGCAAGGTTCCTATTCTGTGATCTGACTTCCCTCGATCAGAAATCCTGGGATGAGTTTCTTCTGTTAAATAACTTTGTCAGGAGGATGGAGCACAGGGGCCGGAGTCAGGAAGATCTGAGTTCAAATATGACCTCAGATAGCAGCTGTGTGATCCACTCGACCTCTGTCTGCCTTGGTTTCCTCAAATGTAACATAATAACGTCACCTACCTCATACTGCAATTGTGATGATCAAATGATAATATTTGAAAACCACTTAACATAGTTTCTGGTACATAGTAGGCATTATATAAATGCTTATTCCTTCCCTCCCTTTTCCTTTCCTCCTTCTTTCCCTCTCTCTTTCCCTCCCTCCCTTCCTCCCTCCTTCCCTTCCTTTTTTTCCTGCCTTCCTTCCATCATGGTATCATGTCCATTGAATTGTACCTATTTCAAAAGGAAACATTTAAGTGCTTGGAGCACAAACATAGGGTCAGTGTATTCATTTAAGCTCCTCTGCAATTAGAGTTCAGCTTATATTTCTAGGCATATTTCCTGTTATCTTTCATGTAGTCTACATTTTGGCTAAACCTGATTGTTTCTGAATTCAAGATGAAATTGCCCCCTTCTGTACATTCACACAAGTTGTGCCCCACTGTACTTCAGAATCTTTTAGGCTCCTCCTTTCAGATACCCCTTTCTCTAGGAAGTCTTTTGTCACAAAAGGGAAACAAGTTCTGCTATTTTATTTTATTTTATTTTTGGAGGCAATCAGGGTTAAGTGACTTGCCCAGGGTCACAGAGCTAGCAAGTATCTAAGGCTAGATTTGAATTCAGGTCTTCCTGACTCCAGGGCCTATGTTTTACCCACTGTGCCAACAAGGTCTCCCAAGAGGTCTTCCTCTTAAGGAATTTAAGGAGTCCCGTAACTTGGGGTTATGACACATACGTATGATGCAAAGTGACATAAAAAGTGGGAAGAAATCAAAATGCTTGGGAATATTGGGGGAGAGAGCACATGTGAACAACAGAGAGGGTCAGGGAAAGCTGGCTGGATTGCAGAGCTTGTTGCCAATGTTTATTTCAGTTGCTTTGGTCATTTCCCACAAAGCGACAATATTACATCACAGTTACTATACATAGAATATTACACTCAGATGCCACAATTTGTTCACTCATTCCCCAATTAATGGGCACCCACCTTCTCGGAGAAACCTTTCCTGATTGATCTCTCTTCAGGCTAGTACCTTTCCTCTGTTCATAATTTCCAATTTATCCCAAGTAAGTCTTGTTTCTCCATAGTTGTTTTCTTATTTATTTATTTATTTATTTGCTTTTTGGAGGGCAATTGGGGTTAAGCGACTTGCCCAAGGTCACACGGCTGGTTTTTGTGTTAAGTGTCTGAGGCCGGATTTGAACTCAGGTCCTCCTGACTCCAGGGCTGGTGCTCTACTCACTGCGCCACCTAGCCGCCCCTCCATAGTTGTTTTCATGTTGTCTCCTCCTTTAGACTGAGAACTCCTTGAAAGTGGAGACTTTCTTTTGCCTTTCTTCATCTCTCCAGTGCCTAGTACAGTGCCACTCACATGGTAGGTGCTTAATTAATGCTTCCTGACTGACATTTTGTTTCCAATTTTATTGATAGTTTCTCCCATATTCTTCTATGAGAAGATGTCTAAAGCGGTGTCTTTTTAACTTCCGTCTAGAATGAAAATGAACAGAAGTTTTAGGAGACACTTTCTGAGGCTGGCTAGGATATTCTCATGCCACAACCATGCATCTCACATCTGAAGCATTTTGCTACTTTTGAATTTGGGAGAATCAATGAACTAGGGAACTCTTGTATGGACTGATGGAGATACAGAGAACAGAACTAAGAGAATAAAAAAAAAACAATACTAAAAGGGAACTGAACTAAGGTGTATTTTTGCATTGAATAACCTTGGTTCTGGAGAAAAGAGGATGAAATAGACATCTTTCCTCTTGGTAGAGAGGTGGGGGCCTGTGGCTACAGAATGTTGTATACACTTTCAGAATTATTTTCTTTTTTGATCAGTTTTGCTTAACTGCTTTACCTTGTTACAATGGAAGGTTCAGTGGAAGGAAGGAGTATGAAAGGGTGTAGGCTGTGGTATAAAAAAGGCACCACTTTTTAAAAAATGGGTTAAACTCAGGTTTTAGTGTAAAATATAAACAATTATTAGTGATCCTTGGCAGTGGGAAGTGGATAATTAAAATCCAATAAATTTCAATAATTCTTTATTAAGTTCCTACTGTGTATAATGCTCAACAAACTGAAACTGCGTTTTCCCTACTCCTTCTTTCTCCATAATTGTTGGTGTGTACATTGTCAGTTTTACTGGTCCTGCATATGCTATTAAGCCTTGATAAAGACAAAAGTAAGGAAGACAGGAAGAGGAAAAACCATGAACCTAGGTAATCAACAAATTAACCACTGATTAATTGAAATTCAAGTGTACTTCAGCAATTGCAAAATGGAAGGGAAGGAAAGGTAAGATATTGAGACAGAGACCAAGAAGGGCAGGCAGTTAATTGGGAATGAGAGGAACAGAGCTTATCCAAAAATGTTTTTGGACCACTTGTTTATTTTATTCAGAATAAGGAACTGATTTCATGTATCCATTACCTTATTTCAATTGGACTTAGCTGATTTCATTTATTTCTTTTTTCCCCCCTTTAAATTCCAGGTTTATGGGCATTTGGTGATATACATGCTTAATGTATGAGTTATTTTAAATTTATTAAGAAATCACAATGTGCTTTATGAAATACAGTTCTTCCTTTTGCCTTAAAATATCTCCTCCCTCCTAACTCCAGGACTCTCTTAGCTCTATCACACCATCAGTCCTAGAGTCAGGAGCATTTGGCTTGGAGCTGGCTCAGCTCCCTTGAAAGTCCCTTCACTTTTACGTACCTCAGATTTTTCATCAATAGAATCATTCTATTGGGGTTAGACTGAACTTCTAAGGTCCCTTTGGGCTCTTGATCTATGATCTTATGATCATTCACTATAGAACTGAGCCTGGGGAAAATTTCTCCAGTAAATGGCACAGGTCGTACATATCATTTGGAATATGAAAAGATATAAGCATTTGGGTTTAGACAGAATTGTATCTATGCTTGGGCCAACTATAAAAAGACTATTAACAGAGACAGCCTCCAATTAGAGGCCTGTTCAGTGAAGGGCCCTTCTGCAAGGGCCCTTGGGAACTTAATAAAGTGATTCAATAACTAAATACAATTGAAACATATTTAAACTGGTCTTTGAACACACACAAAATAACGGCAAATAATATTTGTATCAGCATGGCCCCTTTACGTTAGAATGCTTTAGAGTCTTATGCAATTATTTAGAAAAAGTAGTTCCCTCTTTTTTCCCCCTCTTCTAAGGATACATTTTTACTGTCATCTAAATTTTATGAACCTGTCTTCATTTTTTTTATACCTCAGTACCCTCCATCATATTCTCTAGCTAATATTCCTTTGCATTTTAAATATCTGCAAATCTCTGATTTATCTTTTAACAATAATGCTTTCTTTTTACAAATACATTTCAATACACTTCTTTCCCTTGCAAGAATAATCCATCTTCATCCTTTATTCCTAGGCCCCTCTGCCCCACAACCTACCTATCAGCAGGCCTTTCCCTGAAGACTCGCAATAGACATGAAGTAGAAATTACATTAAGACCTAGTTTTGGTCTTGCCCCAGGATTTCATCAGGGCAGGGAACTCCCTCCACTATATAGATGCCCAACTTGTCTTTAATATTTAGTCTTAAGAGATTTAAATGTCTGAGGCACTGAGAACAGCAATGATTTGCCTATGATCACTTAGCCAGTATGTATAATAGATAGAATTGGAACCCAGGTCCTCCTGAATGGAACACCAATAGACTACCATATCCCTGCTGCCTCCCAAGACCTACTTGTAAAGCACGATTTATTTAAAGTTGATGAGTACCTCTTCCTGGAGGGGAATGAATACCAACTGCTAAGCAGTCACTGAATGAAATTAAAGAAGGGTTTCAAACAGAAATTAAATAGAAAGATTTCAAGTGGTCAGAATTTGGGGATTTTATATATATATATATATATATATATTTAGTGAATTGTATGGATTAAAGGTAGCTTCTAGGGAACATTATTATTTTAGTCACAGGATCAAAGTTGTCTCACACTTATTGTCACCCATTTGGACTTGATAGTTATATTCTAGGGCCCAGGGGTGGGGAACCTGCGGCCTCAAAGCCACACGGGGCTCTCTAGGTCCTTAAGTTCAGGCCCTTGACTGAATCCATATTTCATAGAACAAATTCTTTTATTATTAAAGGGTTTGGGTTAGAGTCAGATCCCCCTAATAATAAAAGGATTTGTTCTGTGAAGTTTGGATTCAGTCAAAGGGACACACTTGAGGACCTAGAGGACCACATGTGGGCTTGCGGCTACAGATTCCTCACTCCTCTAGGCTGTTATCTGCTAAAGAGCAGGCTTAAAACAAAGGCAGAAGACATTTGACACTTAACACTTACTATCCATATGACCTTAGGCGAGTTGCTTAACCCCAATTGCCCTGCCTTCCCCCCTCCAAAAAGAAAAAAAAATCAAAGGCAGATGGAAACCAATTCGACTTCAAATGTCTTAAGTTAACCAAACGAAGGGTCTGGCTAATAGTCTCTGGAAGACTGAAATTCCAAGAGACAGATCCCTATGGTTGTCATCAGTTGCAAGAAATTAATTCTGGATTATTTATATCGATGAATGGTTATGTGGGTAATCCAAAGATTGTCAGACAATTTGAAAATCCTTGGTACTGGGCTTTGGAATGTGGCTTTGTATTTAGGTCTATACATAGGTTTCCTGGTAATTCACAGGCATTGGGCAGGGAGTGAAGGTGGAGAGGAGATCATAAAACCTCATTGGGAATACCTGATTTAGGAGTAGCCTAACTTCATATCCACTAACTGGATCTTGCACATGCCCCATCTGTGTTTTCTATATCCTAATAGAGATAGGCCTAATTATCTTTTGTCCTGGTGCAAAGTAGTCCAAAGTCAACCTGCCAACTTTCTAAATTCACTTTGTCATAGCTTACACTTTCCTTAGGTGGACAGACAGATTTATATGTTGGGTTAGAAACAGGGATCAAAACTATGATTTCATTTGTACAGGAAACTCCTAGATGAGAAAAGTCCTTCTAGCAATGCAGAACGGTACCTTCTCCACCAGAGGTTAAGTGACTCCCTTAGGGTCACATAGCCAGAATGTGTGAGAGGCGGCACTCGAATCCTGGCTGTGAGGCTAGCTGGTTCTAGACAGCATGGTAAAGGAAACAGTCAGTGATAATAGATTTTATTATCCCTTCTGCTTAATTGTATTAGTAAGGACTTGAGAATAAGATTTATTGCAGATGAGCCTCAATGCCAATATTCTTCCTGTCCGTGGATGTATTTATTAGTACACATATATACTCTCAGAAATTTAGTGAGGTAAGACCATTTTCAGATGCTCTTCTGTTGCTGGTACTGTGTTAGATGCTACGCACATGTACAGGGATTTTAGTTATTCTGCATTTCAGACCATGTAACCCTCTTAGCATGTTACTCCAGAGCCTTTTTCCTTATCCACAAAAAAAGATACCAGCTCAAAGATTCTGGCCGATTGATGACAAACAAAATATCCGAGAGACTGAACATAAAATGCCATTAAATTTGCATTCTGATCCTTTAGCTTCATCCATAGAGTCTGAAGGGCTAAAATTCTAGGACACAAATCCCTCCAACTGGCATCGATCACAAACAAAATGAATTCCTTTTTAGTAGGGTTTCATCTTTCTAACAAAGCTTCTTGTTTTCTGATCCTGCCATGGCAGAAAAGATCTTTTGTCAGCAAAACTTTTGTTCCTCCTGACTGGAGGTCCATAAGGACAGTAAAGGAAGAAGGATGCCAAAGGGAATCTTTCTACTATCAATTCAATTAGCCTAACCCTCCCCCCCATGTATGGAAAGTTGGAGCCCCAATATTGCAACAACTAAGATGGAAAAAAGGAAAAAAAAGGGGAAGATGGCTTTGTTTCTGAAGATTAATTTGTTGTTCAGTCATGGTCATCTCTTTGTGACCACATTTGGAATTTCTTGGCAAAGATACTGAAGTGGTTTTCCATTCCCAGCTCATTTTACAGATGAGGAAACTGAGGCAAAGAGGGTTAAATGACCTGCCCAGGGTCACATAGCTAGCAAGTGTCTGAGGTCAGATTTGAACTCAGGAAGAGCCTTGCTTGATTTCAGGC
The DNA here is from genome assembly GCA_028646575.1 of Pseudocheirus occidentalis. Lineage (NCBI taxonomy): Eukaryota > Metazoa > Chordata > Mammalia > Diprotodontia > Pseudocheiridae > Pseudocheirus > Pseudocheirus occidentalis. The sequence continues at coordinate 117,503,202 of CM053599.1, read as the reverse complement.
CCAGCGCTCTATCTATGCCACCTAGCTGCCTTTAAGATTAATTTACTGATTTTCAAACTAATAATGGTTGAATGCTCCTCCTCTGTCAGGAATTAAAAACTTTTATACCACCCAACCCCCCATACAAACACAGGAAGGGGCTGGTGTTCTTTAAAGGCTGTAATGAACAGCTTGTTTGTATAATTAGAGAGTAATTCTTAATAGAGGACAGGACCCAGACTCCCAGAGTCTCTGCTGTCAGATTATATCCCATCACAAAGTTTCTTTTGACAGCTGCATCAGATTGTTGGAAACTGTTTGGATACCCTGAGCAGAACATCCGTTTGGTGTTTTCTGCTTTACCTCTATGATTTGGGCATTCCTAAAGGGACTGTCATGGTATGCACAGAGAGTTCAAAGGACCCCAGAACCCTTTACAAATTGTACCATCATTCCAGAGTACTAATGATGAATAATGTTGCTTCCTGATGGATGATAGACTAAATATGTAGAATGAAACTTATTTTTGGACATGTTTAATATGGGAATATCTTTTGACTTTGCATATTTGTTACAAGGACTTGCTTTTCTTTTTTTCCTCCCTCCCTCCCATCTTTCCTCCCCTTCTTTCTTTCTTTCCTCCCTTTCTTTCTTTCCTCCCTTTCTTTCTTTTTCTTTCTTTCTTTTTTTCTTTCCCTTCCTTCCTTCCTTCCTTCCTTCCTTCCTTCCTTCCTTCCTTCCTTCCTTCCTTCCTTCCTTCCTTCCTTGTTTTTTCCCCAATAAAAGGATAGAAGAAGAAGGAAAAAAAGAAAGTAAATGGTTATTATTTTTAAAAAATTAATAAAAATCATAATTCTGGTAAATGTCATTTCTACATTCTTGGATCCTGGCCCACTTCCAGAGGCTTCAGGAATAGTTCAAGAATCCAGAGACTATATAAAACAGTTCCTATCCCACAGGTATATGATAGGACAACAGAGAGAGCAACAGTGAGAGGTTCTTCTCTCTTCTTTTAAAGGTTACAAGAAAAGGGAAAGCAAAAACCCTAGATTCCAACATTTAGACCTAGAGGAACCCTCAGTCCAATCTTTGAATTTTACAAATAAAGAAACTGAAGACCAAAGAGACGATTGTCCAAGATCACTAAGGTAGAAAGTGGCAGACCAGGATTTGAACTCAGATCTTCTGCCTCCAGAACCAGTACTCTTTCCATTGGATTATGCTGCCTTATTTATTTTGAAGCATTGGAATTCTTGGAGAAAATGATCTTTAATCTACTTTAAGAAAAAAAACTTCAACCTACTCTTGCAAAGTCTTGTACCTCAATTTTAGGGTTTTTCCCTGGTAATAACTATATAGCATATTTCTCAAGGACATTTGCATTTAGTTCCAAGGGACAGAATTAGCTGAATCTCAATTACTCTTGGCCTCAGAAGTAAAGGAATAACTTAAAGGTAGAGATAACCCATGCAGAGCCATCTTAGTACAGTGGATTGAGTGTTGGGCTTAGAGTATTGCCACGGCCAATCTTTCTACATGAATTCTTAATTTAATCTTCCATCTTCTCCAACAAATTATCCTTAAAATTACTCCCTCACTCTTCTTTATCTTTATTCTCTTCATATATATGCATTCCTTCCCTACTTCCTAAAAAGGTCCCCGAGTCTCCCCCAACCTTAAAAATAAAATCTCTAATCCCTAGGAGCTCCTCAAAATATTAGTCGATTATGTCTCCTCCCTTTCTCAGCCAAACACTTTGAAAAATTGACCTATATTTGTCCTTAGTCTCTTCTTAACTCTTTCAAATTTGAATTCTGACCCTGAAATGAAATTCTTCTTTTAAAAGTTACTTACTTTCCATATCTATGGAACCTCTTCTCCATTTTTATCACTTTTGACTTCTTGGGAGCATTTAATTCAGTTAACCCCTCCTTCCTCTGGGCTTTTGTGATACTGTTCTCTCTTGATTTTCCTCCTATATGTATGACTCTTCTTTCTCCATCTCCTTTGATGGTTCATCATCAATATTACACTCTCTAACTGTGTTTGTACTGCAAGCCTTTGTCTTGGGCAATCTTCTCTTCTGTGTCCATACTCAGTGGCATTTTTAGCTCATGTAAGTTTCATTATCATCTCTGTGCTAATGACACTTTACCAGGTCTCCCCAAATTCTTGGTGCAGTTTTATACAACCAAAGTTTAAAACAACACCAAGATTTTTGGGACACCCTATATATCCAGCCCTAGATTGTCTCCTGAAGGTTAGCCTCTCATGATCAACTCCTATTGCTCTTTTGAGAGTGAATACTTGGGGCAGCTAGATGGTACAATGAATCTATCAGTCCTGGAATCAGGAGGACCTGAGTTCAAATCCAGCCTCAGCCACTTAAGTAACTGTGTGACCTTGGGCAAGTCATTTAACCCCAAATCCTTGCTTTCTGCCCTCCAAAGAAAAGGTCTAAAATAGAACTTTCCTCTCAATCTCACTCCTTTTTCATCCTTCTCTATTTCAGAGGAAGGCACCACCATCTTTCTAGTCATCTTCAACTCCTCACTTTTGGTCACCCCTCATAGCCAAGTCATTTGCTAAATCTTGTCATATTTCTCTCTGTAACACCTTTCCATTTGTCCCTTTCTCTCCTCTCACGGCTACCACCTAACTTCAGGCCCTTAGCACTTCTCACCTGGATCATTGCACTAGCATCCTAATTGGTCTCCCTGCCTCAATTTTTTCCCCTCTCCATCTTCCACACAGTTGACAAAGAAATTTTCTAAAGTGCAAGCAAATCTGATCATGTTATTATCCTATTTAATAAACTCCAGTGGGTCCCTATTAGCTCTAGGATCAAATATAAACTCTGTTGCCATTTTTTTTCCACAGCCTAGTCCTATCCTCCTTCTAGTCTCATGATACATTATTTCCCTTCATGCACACTATAGGTGCATAAACTGACCTTACTGTTTTTCACATATACATTCCATCTCCCATCTCTGGGCTTTTGTATTGGCTTCCCTCATAGCTAGAAAGCAGCCTTTCCTCATTTCCACTTCTTAGAATCCCTACCTTCCTTCAAGTGCAAGCTCAAACACCATCTTTTTGCATGACGCTTTTCCTATCCCTCCAGATACCACTGTATTCTCCCCCAAATATCTTGCATCCAGATTACAGGCATTGACATAAAAAATGAAGCTTCTTTTACAAATAAATAAATGCCTGTACCTTTGTTTACATAAATGGGATTTCCTGTTGTATCCCTTCACTAGACTGAAGCTTCCTTGTAGGCAGGGACTATTTATTTTTTTGTCTTAGTTCTCCCAGTTTCTGTAACCACACCTAGAGCATGGTAGTTATTTAATAAAAGCTGTTGTTTGAGTGGTGGAAAGAGTACCCTATGTTGACCAAATCACAGGAGTCATCATGATACAAGAAAAAAAATCCCTATATATTTTTACTTAAGTTACTATCTTTACAACCCTTACAAAATCTTCCAAAGAGTATTACATAAGGCAACATGAAATAATTTGAATTTCCCTCTTCTCTGCTTAAGTCTACTGGAGGTAATGAGCAATCTGAGATGACCTCAAAAGGTAGCCAAACACAAGACAAGTAATAAGTCTACATAACTTAAAAAGTAGGGCATGGTATACTGTCTCCCCTGTTTCTTCATTAAAGCTATCCTTATTTGGTCTTGTTGGGACTTACCCACATTGATGAAACTACAGATCCATTTAAGGGTGGCCTAATTATCTGTTTCATAGCAGATCAAAAGAGTCAACAGCTGGTGGTCAATCTTCCAGTGTTATTTCTGATAACTTGGACAGCAGACACATGCACTATTCTCAGGCTCACATTTGCAGCCTCTTCAGTGCAGAAAGAAGATTTTCAGGTCACCTCCATTCCAAGATGAATGACACTTTTTGTTACTACCCTATTGATTCTACAAATTGTCCCTTTTGCAGATGACAATGACCTAAAGGTAACAAAAAATTCCAAACCATCCTTATGAAAATCCATAGCAAAGCTAAAGAAGATTGGTCTAACCTTCCAGACTGGAAAACAAAGCAGGTAAAATCTACTTTGCTCAGATGAAAATATGCAGTGGAATAGGCAACTTGTTTATTAGTCCATATAAAAATGTGGAAAGGCTCCAAAGATGAACTAGAAGATCTTTAGGAAATTTCCACTCTTCTTCAAGCAATGCTATATGAATACTGTGATCTCAGAAGAATGATGAGTAATCTAAGGGTACAAGGTCAGCATATCAAGGTCACAGAACATTTCTCAAGACACCATGTAAAAGATGTAAGGAAGGATATGTTTGACTTGAATAGAAGATTGACTGATCATATATCAAGAAACAGCAACAAGGGAGGCTATTATATTTATATCCTAGTGATGGTAATAGAACTGAAAGTCCTCGAGTATGTCAGGAGGGACTTCTGTGGAGGATTTATGAAAGACAGACAAGAATCATGTGGGATGTAAAAGTTGGAGGTTTTCAGATCCATGAAGGCTCCCACAGAACATAGCAATATAGATTTAGGTCTAGAAGGGACCTTCAAGGCCAGAGTTCAAACACTTCATGGAAGTGTTTTGAGGGTAAGTGATTTACAGAATGGCACAGCTAACCTCTAAGGCAAGATCTTAATTCTTTTGTCTTCCTGAATCCAAGCCCAGTGTTTTATTCCCCATTTGACCACCATTCTTAGTTTGTGGCCATACAGCCAGATTTGGCCTTTGGGCAGTAGTTTACCAAACCCTAAATTTATACAATAATTTGATGGTTTCATGAGTTCATCTGTAAGGTAACTAGGTGGTATAGTGATGGGTAGACCACTAGACTTGGAGTCAAGGAAATCTGAGTTCCAATCCTGTCAATAAAAAACATGTGAGAACCTGTCTTAGTTTATGGACTATAAAAACAGATGGCAAGATGGATTTGGCTCTCAGGTTTTATTGTACTGACTGCAGGCTTATATCTCTCAGAGGCAGAACCTTCTGGAAATGATCAGAAAATAGATGAGAGAAATCACAATGTAAGAGAAGGCTGGAGCTATAAGAGATGAAGATCAGTAGCAACATCACCTTAATGTAAATCATATTGGATTGTAGAGACTCCCTACAAGACCAACTGGGAGACTTCTCTGTCAGCGTTGGCATGTATTTTGTGCATCAGAATATCAATTTACAATAACTGGCTGAAATACTCTTCGTATAATTTGCTTTAAATATTCTTATTTTCTCCCAGTCTTCCCTTCGCACTGAGTTCCCCGAAATGAACGTTTAGGTCTTGATCACATGTACTTCAGATTGCATGCCACACAGAGGATATTAATTAACAGTACTGTTTTTTAAACAGCTACCTACTTAGAATTTATCACTTTAGGTCTGCACTGAAGACTAGGTCAATTCCAGTTCATATACACACCTATAATTTTAATGGACTTAGTGAGATCCACCAACATAAAAGAACTCCAAAACTATCTGACTGTTTTTTCATATATATATGTTTCTAATTGCTCATGGAGAATCTTTTAACCCATAAATCCAAACACAATGGTGGCTTTCCCACTTCCTCATATGATCTCATTTTAATTCCAATTTTCTCCCTAAGTTGCTATGCAGGAGCATAAGATAATTGCATTAATTAAAAAAAACAGATATATATCATGCAAAGAATCATGAAGAGATGCCCAGGAGGCACAAGTTGGCTGTAGAATATTACTATTGAGGATGTATATGCAAAGAATAATATAAAGGAATCATCATCATCATCATCAAGGAATTATGAAAGAGAAAAGGAGGTGGTTTGACATGGTCACTTCTTGGCCATGTATCAAGTTTGAAAGATATTGGATGGAAAGTGAATGGTGAATTTGAACTTCAAATATTAAGTGAACCAGAGGAAGATTTCTAGTGGACTGAGTGAGTTCTTTATCCAGAATTCATAGACATGTATAAGAATCATACTGGAATTCAGAGGAGATAGAACTTTCCTTCCTGCCCTTCTCCCCACCCCCAACCCACTATTCAAGGCAGTGTCCACAATGATGAAGGGTCCTATTTAGCTAAATTCTATGTGTTGAATGACCAATATTTTGACATTTACACCATTTAGTATCCCCAAAGTCCAGGCCAGTTCAGTTGCATCCTTAGCTTTGTGTTTCGTTTATCATGAGTATCCAAGATTTTTGTTTTTTTGGAGAAAACATTTACCATTCATTATTCCAGAACCACAAAATCCCTATAAGAAATAAAAGCTCAATTTCTATTGACTCTAAAAGTCAAAATTATTAAGCAATCACTTTTCATGGGGCAACCACAATGAAGCCTTGTTTTCCCCAAGGTGAGTGGAGAGGTGGCAATACTGCCATTGCCCTACTTACTGCATGGTCAGAGAATTTGCAAAGCACACTGTAGCTATAGCCTTTTTAGCTAATTCTCAGCCCAGCAGACCAGAGGGAAATTATCTTTCAAATCTGCCTCATTCTGACTTCTTCACCCTGAAGGCAAGCAGTGATTTTTAATATTACTTAAGCAACTATTTCAATGGAGAAAAACCACATTTTAGAATCAGATTATTAACTGTGAGAAATGGTATTTTTCAGGGAGAGGAGTAGGCAATCTGTCTTGCTATTATATAAAGAGAGCTTCCACTCAGAAATGTACGCTTTCTGAATATAATTGTTAGGGGAAAATTTGGGGAGTTCTATCTTCTCTTAGAAGTTAAGTGACTTAGTCACAAAACTAGTGTTAGAGGCAGGACTATGAACTCAGGCTTTCCTGGGTCCCAGGCTAGCTCTCTGGCACAGGACAGAACAGATCTCAGTCTGCATTAGTTAATACAGGGGATTTCCCACATCAATAGAAGCACAGATAAGGATTTTTTAAAAATATATCTAATTAGGAAAAATCATGTGTAGTATGAAAAAACATCATTTAAGGAATAAAAATATTTATTCCAATGCTCATCATCATAAAAAGCATTCTAGGAAGTCAAGGAAGATGGGGAACTTTGAAAGAAGCAAAATTTGAAGAATGAAGAATACTGTAGTACAAAAAGTATGGCCAAAAATACTGTATTTTTAACCAGCAAGATCATTTGGGGTATTATTATACAACATTAGTTTTTTTTCCAAAACTATTTCCCCATCCCCGAACAATAGACAATACATGCATTTGAATGACATTTTAAGAACAGCAAGTATGATTCTCTTAAATACTGCAAGTTAAAAATGTTTCTCACAAAACTCCCTAGATATACACGTCTCTAGTAAGGGCTTCCACCATAATGGCAGGTGAGGAGTCTAGCCATAGGTAGTGTTTTAGACCATCCTTTGAGGGGGAAAAAACATAGCAAGAACACGTCTTACAGTTCGATTCCTCTGGATAGCTTTTATATAATATCCCTCACCCTCTCCTTCTCTTTCCCCCTACTGAATCTCCATAACATTTTTAGTGAGAACACCTGTCTCTCTGTCTCCTGTTTCTCTCCATCCCCTCCAGCAATCTTCTTCTTCCATCCTCCCCTCTTGCAAAGGGTTATATGAAAGTTATGGAATTCCCTTTATTCAGGAAAGACACCAATTATCCAAATGGATGTTTGAATTACTGATATGTTCCATTTCCATTATATATTTTTTGTCTATAACTGAATCATTTGGAGGAATGAATATATAATATGGGGTGAGGACAAATCTACTCCTTTGAACATACAATCCTGAGAAACTAGTAAGACAAGTGTTTTTTTGTTTTGTTTTGTTTTGTTTTTTACTGAACTAACAGTAGGAGTTGGGGAGGACCAGTGGGAACAGTTTGTACTCCTGTAAAAAAACAAAATAAAGTTTAGACAATATGCCACAGAGGGATCATACATACTAAACGGCAACTGTCTGAGTGTCCAAAGGATTGTTTGCTAACCACATAGAGCTAAGCTTCCTTTTCTTTTCCTAGTATGATGGTACTAAAATGAAATTTCAAAGACAAAGATAACCAGGACAGAACTATATATTACTACATATGCTGACAATATAGACAGACGGACATATAACTATTTTTTTTAGAAATTGCATGTGATTCAAACCAAAGACAGATCTTTGGAAGGCCAATTTAACATATGCTGTATATATACCTTATTAGTTTTATTCATTATGGTGGTTGTTAATTATCAGTAAAGTGGTTGGTAATCCTTAGTTTCAAGAACAGCAGCAATATAAATTACAGTATTTGGGTATACTTTATTTTGTATGTGTGTTAACATTATGCTAGGGATTTAAATTTTTTTTAATTTTTTTATTTTTTTTGTGAAGAATTGAAAACAGAAGGTAATTAGGATAAGTAACTTGAGGGTCATTTGCAACCAGTAGCTGGGAGTCTTGCAGTATCATAGAATTCAGCCCTTTTCCCCATTTAAAGTTTTTGCAAGTCATGCAGTCAGTTCTGACTGAGGTCCAGCATAAAAATCCCTGCCCCACTTCCAAACTTAAAACAACTGAAATTCACAATCATGTGGCAGTAAGATTTTTTTTAAAGTTACAGTTCATACACCTTGACAATCAAGATCGTCTGAGTTATAAAAAGTAAATTGCCCATTAGCTGCATTATTTTCTCAATAGTCAGGACGGTGCCAGCCAATTTGTCCAGTAAAGGCATGAAAAAGTTAAGGTTTTTCTTAAAACACATATGTATGCAATACAGATTCCTTGTGCTACTGAGTATCTAGAATATACAGTTTCCCAAGAAGAATTTTAAAAAATATTTTCACTCTATTCATGACATTCAACAAGAGTTCTTTGTTATGGTAAAGTAAAAAGTCAACAGTTGTGGGGCTTATTCTTGTTTGTTTGTCTGCGTGTGTGTGTGCGTGTGTGTGTGTGCGTGTGTGTACGTGTGTGTGTTTCCCCTCAGTTTCTGGATTGAGGCACAAGCTTCCGGACATAAGCTCTGTAAGGCATGGTAGAAACCACCAATTTGCAAATAACGAGTAATTCGCTGTGGGGGGGAACTGCTGTGTCAATCAGGAGGGGAAAATGCTTTGTAAACTGGTACACTGTGATGTTGTGTTGAGTGAGTCATGAAATGGTGGCTTGTATTGTTATTCGGAAGAAAAAAAGCTTGGTTTTTTTTCTAAAACATTCCCAAGTCATCTCAACATTTGCCACAGGCCCCATTTACCTATAGCATCAACAGAAATATTCCAGTGGCACACTCTTAGACTCTCAATCACAATAGAACTACTGAGCTTAAGTAAACTTTTGTTTTTATACAAAACTGAAAAGATTCCCCTCCCTCCCCCCAAATCCCTTCAAAAATAAAACAAAAGAAAGGAAGATCCTTTCAACTCCATTGACTAGTGTGGATACAGTTCGGTTTATATTAGTCACTGCAACCAGGGTGATCAATTTATTCCCTCATCAAGAGAAGGGATATTATCATGCACCCTATCGTTAACAGTGAAGACACAGCCTCAAATGTGCATAGCAAGTTCCATCCTAACTTAACAATGACCAATGCAACAAGTTTTACTCATGTTTGTAGAGCTTTGGGATTGTGTATAACTGTCTACATCTAGGAGAGCTTTGTTTATTAAATAGAGTATCTCAACTCCCTACAACTAATACTTGTGATGAAGTTGGATTTTTCCCACTGAAAATATCCATGAGCTTCCAGAGAGTTAGTGTGTGCGATAAAATTGCACCAAATTCATCACCACATTTTTAAGGAAGCAGTGGTGTATGGGCATTCAAAAATTTCCTTAACAGATCACCAGAGTTTCTAAAAACTACCTTTCTAATCAAGGTCTTTAGGGAGGTGACACTGAAGCAAGTTATGCATTGGCCAAATAATAATCTGGTTTGTAGAAAAGCTCATCTTTCGATCTGGGATCAGTGGGCAAAAACAGAACTTGGGCATTTTGCTGTGAAATGGTCTTTGGGTCTTAAAATAGGTGATACCTCTGCTCATGAATGTGCAAATGATCTTGGACAGCACAATGCTAGTACCGCTCTGTATGATAGAAAGGTTTTTTTTTTTTGTTTGTTTTCTAAATGGAAAAAAAATCCCTAGTCAGAAATAAACTGACAACTTTACATTCTCCTCTCTTAAAAAAGTAAATAAAATAACATTATTCAAAATGTGAATTAGCTATAAGACAGACAATACAATTATATAGATACATATCAATATAGCACATTCAATCTGCCAAAAAATTAATGATTACAAAGCCAGTATGGATGCTGCCATATATATAGAGATGTATGTACAATGATTACAGCATTCATAATTGCACTATACCTACAACCAGTTTTTGTTTTAAATTTTAAATTACAGATGTTTTTTTTTGAGGGAGCAAAAAATAAGTAACCTTTGTTTTTTGGGGTTGGGAGAGTTAAGAATGAAAACATTCTATTAAGGTTGATTAACTTTGGTACTCAACTAATGCATTATTAATTTTTCCCCTCTCCTCTCTGATGCCCCAAAAAGTGATTTCCAGGTATATTTATCCTAGAACCTAATGATATCCCAGCAAATCAGACCAGCATCATGGCTGACTTCTTTCTGGAAGCTTTACTAGACTCATGATTTATCATTTTAAATCACATTTCAAGTCAAGCTGCTTCATAGAGGCTCAATGATATATGTGATTTCTTTTTCCTTTTGTTTTTTTTTAAAAAAAAATTGCACATTTAGAGTTCCAAAGTTCCTTCTTACCAGGTTCAATTATATAAATAAATCTTCTCTAGAAACTGAGAGGCTACTTTAGAGTTAAACCCATTCATCTCCCCTAAATCCTTGGAACTAGTCACCACTTAAATAAAGACTTCTGAATTGGATATGTAGTCAGTGACTTCCAATCTTACAACTAAAAGGTGCCATTATAATACTATAAACATATGTTCTCAGCTGCCTGACTCTACCTTAGAGGGAGTAACTGAGCAGAGTAAGACTGTATTCAAGTAAGGAGAACATAAGCAAAGTTCATGGTGCACCTCACAGCATGCTCAAGCAGTGCTGTTGGGGGTGTCTAAAATGGAAAACTTCCATAAGGGCAAAGAAAATGGTGGACCATGAGAGCTGTCTACAGTTATTTGATGTCTGGCGGTTGTCTTAGCTGGTTCTTTCTCAACCAGTTCATTTTAGCTTTTCTATCTTGGTCTGATTTTATATTTTATGATATTAGAATTTCTATTTTATTTTATTTTTTATAAAAAAGCCAGCTTTGGCAACACAATTGTCATTTCCCAAAAGAAAGTTTCTTAAAAGTGTGAAGCAAACACGCTCAAAACAAAGAAAAAAAGGAAGAAAGTTTGAAATAGGAAGGGAAAAGAAAAACAACCACCCTTAACAAGGTTCCAGGCTACAATCACTGGGGAATGTAGTGTCTGTTGGCATTTGTTTGGCATCTGCAATTTTTTTAAAAAGTCAAAAAGAAAAAAAATGGCACACAGTAAGTCAACAAGAGGGTCACTTTTTTTTTGTCTTTGCAATTACACTACTGTCTTCTGTGCATTTCTCTGAATCACCAAGGTATGGCTGAAGGTAAAATCCCAAAGAAATGACACTACCATTTGAGGATTATTCAGACCCAAAGTGAGAAAAGACAGTATCAAAAACCATATGGATTTTATACCCAGGTCAATAGTTTAAAAACCACAGTAGTTAATACTTCTGATCCTTCAGAAAAAAGTACATACTAATAAATTAGGTTCATGAATGATGGCTTAAGTTGAATGACATTTTTCCTGTCTATATCACCCAAGGGAAAAAAATACTTTACTGAGGAATACAACTGGGGAAAGAAGGCTATTGTAACCTCAGAAAAATTAAGAGAGAAACAGGCAAGGAAAAGAAGGGAATAAACTCTTTTATACTCATTATCAAAAAAAACAAAATAAAATAAAAAAGAAAAAAAACCCAAACCCCTATCCTTTGTGAGTGCATTATTGAGAATTTAAAATACATTGAGTCACAAGGTTTTGCCTAAAAAAAAGAGAGAGGAAATGTGCTGGAAATGTACTTCAGCGTCTTTTGTTTTTCCTTCTCATAGTTTAAATAAATCATAATATTTACTACAAACTCTGTGGACACTTGCACAGAGTCCAGGACAGCAATAAATTAGTATTATGCAAATTGTTTTTCACAGATAATACAGTCCCTCTTGTATTCATCAATTGGCCTCAAGGTTTAGAAAGGAAAGGGAAAGAGGCACGTCTAGACACGTCTAGGAGGCACATCTAGACCAGGTTGTACTCCTTCAGATTTAACTGTAGGATGGTGTCCTTGACAGCGGCAAAGACAAAACGGATGTTTTCGGTGTCTGTGGCGCATGTGAAGTGGGAGTAGATAATTTTGTCACTGTCTGGGTTCAGATCTACAAACATCTTCAGGATGAATTCTCGTGCTGCTTGTGCGTCTCGCTGGGGTCCTGTAAGCCAAAAGAGAAAGGGGGAGGTTAGTTTTATCTGAGTAATGTTTCTTGCTTCCCTACAAGACTTCTGAAAGATCTGGTACCATTGAATAGAGACATAACTAGGACATTTTTCACCTGGAGCGAAAAATTTAGAGAAGTGAAGGTAGGTAGAGACAGAAGATAGGGACAATGGCATGTTGTACAGTTTGTCTGCAGGTATAGGCGAAGATGCTATAGGCAGTGTAGTCTGGCCCTTACCCTCATAGGGTTTGGAATGGTGGAAGTAAAAGAGGGGCTCCATGGCAACAGGATTCCTAGAGATTGTAGCTCAGGGTTGTACCTTACAGTGTTGCAATGTAACATAACAGCCAGAAATGAGGCGAAAGGATGGTAAGCCACAGCGAAAAAGTGCATCCTCCCAGAGAAGACACATACCCTCCTTCCTCACAGAAGAAAACCATCTCCCTGCCACAGGAGCACCCTGGAGCAAAATTTCATTTGACCCCCTCTTGTTATGGCTCTCTACCTGATGTTCATCCCCATATCTTTGTGTGCAATTTATTCAATTATTCAAAAGCATTTATTAAAACCTGGAAACAATAATGAATAAGATGAATCTAGACAGTCATGAAAAATCTTTTATGAACTGATGTGGAGAAAAACAAGCAAAAAAACAATATATGTGATGACTGCAATTAATAGGCAAAAAAGAAGAAGAAAAACAAAGCAAAGGGTGGCTCGGTGGTGCAGTGAATAGAGCACCAGCCCTGGAGTCAGGAGGACCTGAGTTCAAATCCGGCCTCTGACATGCAACACAAAAAACTAGCTGTGTGACCTTGGGCAAGTCACTTGACCCCAATTGCCCTACTTTCTCCCCTCCAAAAAGCAAAAAAAAAACCCCAAAACCAAAACAAAAGAATAATAAAGCAAGTGAACCTAAATTTGATGATTAAGTTTGGCCTCATGGAAGAATTTTAAGAAGGTTACCTTCCTTCCTTCTTTGCAGATAATATTATATTCTTTGCATGTATTGGTTAGTATTGATGAATTTCCCCCTCTTCTTTGTTAAAAGAGTGGGAGAGGAGGGAGAGTAACACATAGGGAAATTCAAGTTATATAAAAAAAATCAATGAAATTTCATTTTAAAAAGACTACGATGCACACACACATGCACCATTAACTATAAATTAGAAAAAGTCATGTTCACTGTACTTAAGAAACTTTCAATTTAGACAAACATTATTTTAAAAAAACAAAAAGGAACACAAGTACATTATAGACAAAATATGTAAAAATACAGAGGAGAGGAGAGAGAGTGAGAAAGAGAGAGAGACAGAGAGACAGAGACAGAGAGAGACAGAGACAGAGACAGAGACAGAGAGAGAGAGAGAGAGACAGAGACAGAGACAGAGATCACAGATGGACTTTCATAGATTCACTCTCTTTATTAATTTCCTTCCAGGAGACAGGCCTAGCTGCACACTTCAAGTAAATTTATCATGATTAATCATTTCTTTGAAGAGGTGAAAGGTCTTGAAATAATGATATGAACTAGAGCTGCTGATTTGAAAGGGTCTTCTTCGGTCGGGGTAAGTCTATGAATCAAGCCACAGAGGTGAGAACGAATAAGATATATTCATAAGCTATTTAGTAAAATGGCTTGGCAGACAGGTGAATAACAGCAACAAGGAGAGAAAAAAAAGAGAGAAAAAAACCAAAATAGGTATTGGACAAGTAAAATTAACAAGCATTTATTAAATATCTACCATGTGACAGGCACTGTGCTAATCACAAAGAAAGGCAAAAACCCCAGTCCCTTCCCTGCAGAAGCTATGATTTAATGGGGGGAGACAACATGCAAACAATTATGTATAAGCAAGATCTGTATACAGGATAAGCTGGAGATAATCAGAGAGAGAAGGCAATACTGGCATTGAGGGATTCTAAGAAGTCAATAAGTCACGAATACAAGGCTGAAGAGTTTCTAATTGACCTGGGAAATAATAGCAAAGTCCTCTGAGGTTCCACTAAAATTGTTCTTGACCACGTAATTTTGAACATAGCACCAAATGGACCCCATTACTCTCTAAAATCAGCCCTGTTGTCCTAGCACATCTAACAATATAGCTCTAGGGAACCACTTTGTATATAGCTAATGTCTATAAGAATATCCTCTTAAAACAGTTCACCATATGGCAACCAGTACTTTCAAGCAAAATATACTCATGAGGACAGAATTTTAATTTATTTATCATATTTAATACTAGGACATGAAGACAGTGGAGGTTTAAAGTTTGTTCACTATTCAGTTTCTTAAAGCCTTTAGATCAGGAATTTTTAACCTGTAATTCATGTTTGTCTGTCTGTCTCTATTTTGATAAGTATGTCAATATAATTAGTTTCCTTTGTAATCTCATTTTAAAAATCTATTTAAAAAAGCTATTTTAAAATATTATTCTGCAAAATAGTCCAAAGGCTTCACCAAGAAGCAAAGGGGGTCCATCACACAAAAAAGGTTGAGAATGTTTCAGATAACATATAATACTTTCAAATCATCTGCAATGCAACCAATGAATTAATTTAATTCTATATTTATTAAGCATCCATTATATATAAGGAACTATGATAGGTATTGCAGGTTCTTGTCACTACTCTCCCATTTAGTCATCTCCAAATCTCACTCATTATACTCTACAGAAGACCTATAATGATACACCTATGTGACCCTAGACTCTTGAAGGCTACATCTGTGGACTGCATACTCTGGCAGATTCTACAAGGTGTTGTAATGATAATGGGATTTGAAGATCTTCCATGTCCCTTGAATTTGCTGACGTAGTAGGAAGGGGTGGAGCAAGAAAAAGCCAGAGCCAAGCTAGAGTCCGTGTGGTGGTGACTGGAAGCACCAGCAGCAGCTGTGGCTATAGCGCAAACTCCTTTTTTTTTGAGCCAGTCAGAATCTCTGCTAAGGACTCCTGCTAAGGATTGCCAGAGATGGGAACTGCGAGGGGCCAGAGCTGCTGGGAGCAAGCTGCTTGGACACTGAGCAGTGCCATGAGTGAGGAGAAGAGGATCTTTGCCAGAGGTAGCCTGTCCTATTTTGAAGGCCTGAGAATGTGGGTGTTTACTACAGTAAGTACAAGAGCCAACTTCATAACTACTGTGATGGCTTTGACTTTCTGGTTTTGGGACTGAGTTTTACGGTATTTGAATTATTGTTCTAGCTATATTTCCCATGTAGACAGCCTGTTACATTTTGTAATTAATAACCATATCAGCATATTTATAATTACTGTAGGCACTGTGAATATCACATTGTTGATACAGGTCTCAGGAATGATCTTTGCAATGGACTTGGTCTGTCTTCCTAGGGCTAGCTTGGTTAAATATGGATAGAATAATTATCAACAAGCTAAGCATGAGGAGGTGAATTCTTTGGCTACAGAAACCAGTGAAACAACAACAACAAAATACAAAATGGTGCTTTCTGCATCTACAGTAATGGTAGCATAGTGGCAGGAAAGAAGGCAAAGGAGGCAAAGAATGGCAACGTTTAGCCCAGAAATTGCCTTTTTTAGCAAAAATCTGATCTTGTCAATCAGAGGACATGGAAACCAACATTAGTGCTGGTTTTGAATACACATGCACTTGAAAAACTTAATAGAGTAGGATGGTGGAATATTATGAACAATATTGCTTTAGAAAACAGCAGGACAGGGGTGTGTGAATTAGTATGAAGAAATCTTGGTATGAGACCCAAAGAGAAAAACTAGATATAAGCACTTATAGATGAAACCATAAGGAAGGCAACAAACAGATAGAAAATTAAACATTTTCTGGGAGTACAACATTTAGACAAAACACTTCAGAAGCTCGTAGTGTTATGTGATACAATGAAAATGACCTGAAAAGTAAACTCAGGAAAATCAGCCAACCACTGCTGAAATACACAGAAGAAATTTTGAATGAATGACACATTTCTGAAAACACAAAAGTATTACTTTTTAAGATAAAAAAATCATGGATGGTATTATTACCAAAAAATTTAATTGAGAAGAAATCATCAGCTACCAAGTCATATGCTAGTTTTCTTTAAAATCTATAAGAAGGAATTGTACATATATCAAGGATATAGAAATATTTTAAAAACATGAAAAATGAGCAGTTAGTCTTTTGAAGGATGATTTTCTAACAACAGAAAACATTTCTGTAGTCATTGGATTGATGAAGAGATACAGAAAATATATATTGTGTATAATGTTTGTTGATTACAAAAATAAAGAGAAAAAAAATTTGACTTGATAGCCTTAATGCTTTTCTCCTAATAAGGTGTCTTCCTATGTACATGTCAAGAATTATATAAGATCCTTTGATAGATGCAACCCATAGCAATAACTGTATTCAATCATCCTCTCTGACTACCAAGTGAGGTACAGGACCCAGCTCCCTGAAGAAGTTCTGTAGAGTCATGGAGGAGATTCTCCCCAGAATCTAATAAGGAAAGGGGTTTCTCATGCATAAAATAAAAAGACCGGAGTAAATTATTTTAAAGCCCTTGCTAGCTCTAAATCTTGGTGAAGACCTCCAGAAATTTCTGCTTACAGATGACATTGTGATGATTATATAAAGCATAGGAGCCTCTTCAGTGAGATCTGTAAACATTTAAAAGTGAACAGACTAACAATCCACACAGGAAAACTTGCCCAGTATTATGACATGAATTTGGATGGGATTGTGTTAGCGCATCACAGTGTGTGTGTTTGTGTGTGTGTGTGTGTGTGTGTGTGTGTGCGTGTGTGTGTGTGTGTGTGTGTGTGTAATCTTGGACCAACACTGGAGAAGGATAATGAACTAGGTATCATAATTAATTAAATGGTGGGGAGGGGGTAAAAGAGAACAAGTTGGATTGTATTTAGGAAATGAATTGTGAAAGCAATAGAATCCCTTTCTATTAACCTGAGTTGCTCCTCGACACAAAACCCTATATTTATGACACTAATATTCCACCACTATTGCTATATGGCTATGACTCATGGAGTAAGACAGTCCCAGAAGAACTGAAATTGTGGGTGATGCCAAGGGCAATGGAGAAATACAGGACAGTTGCAAGTAGGCATCATATTTCTAACAGGCATTTGCTTGCCAAAGAAAATGGCATAAAAGAGATCATGTGAGAATTGTATAAACAGAAAGGAAGTAGGCTAGTCATATACCAAGAGAGGGGATGACAGATGGGTACCAGTGCAGGCTACACACCACAGTAGTACCCATGAGATAGATGTCAGATGACTCCTCTATGGAGAATTCTTGGGCAGATATGACAGGAACAGCACAGACTTAGAAGGCAAATGGCACTGAGATGAGTACTCTTGGAGGGCATAGCCCTATTGGTGAGCTCATGGACCCATTGAGGTGTGGAAGCATATACTTAGTTTTGCCTTTAATTCCTCAAACAGAACCATCCTAAACATACACAGAACATGTCAGCTTCACTTTCTTTTCATATATTATCTTTATAGATTGATTTCTATAACATTCTCCAGAAATAAGCCATCTCACAAAATGGGTTCCCAGATAAAATCATAATTGTTTTTAAATTACTTCTCCAGTTTCTCAAACTGAGTATAGTATACAGAATTTAACCTTTTCCTGATGAATTAGTCTTTTTTGAGTTGGGTCTGCTTTTAAAATCTCCGTTCTTCCCCACTGCTTTCACTAGGCTTTTTATCCTTTCCTAATTATCTGCTTCTGATCTAAAGAAGGCTAGGGAACCAGATAAGCAAGACTATTCAAACTGTGTCTAAAATGAAAACAAATGGGCTCTGACTGAGGACATAAGTGATGTGCAGGAGTTTGAGTGCATGCACTTTGTGACACCTATTTTAGTGGCTCAGACATTCTTTGTACTTCCTTACTTGCTGGTTCCTGACAATGTTGTACATAGACCAAACAAGGCAACTTTGCTTTGTCATACTATATTTTGATTTTCTTGTCATATACTTTATCTCCAAATTTAAACTCCTGAAAATCAAAGATTTCCTTGAGGTAGTTTTTTTTTCTTGTAATGATCAGGACAATAATATAACATCATTGGCTATTTTAAGATGATAGCAAATACGTCTGAAGGCATTTTCAATATCATTTAGATCAACCGCTTCATTTTCTTGATTGGGAAACTGAAAGTCAAAGAAGCAAAACGGCCAGCTTAGTGTTACACAAGGGGGCAAGCACACTAAAACTCAAGTGTTCTGATTCTAAGACTCCAGGATTCTTTTTTTTTTCAGAATTCTGATGAGTCTGATGATCAGTCTTGGTTCCAGAGGACTAAGGATGAATCACTTTTCCCTTGACAGAGAGAGTGAACTATGGATGTAGAAGGTGACATATGCTCCATGTTGGTTTGTTTAACTGTGTGTGTGCGTGTGTGTGTCTTGGGTGGAGTGGATGAATGGGGCAGTGTAATCAGAAACTAAGAATGGTATTAAAAACATAGATTTGGAGACATCAAAGCATAATGTCTAAACAGCTCACTCTATAGTCAGGAAGGCCTAGGTCCAAGTAATACTCCTGATATACTGGCCGTGTGACTCTGAGCAAGTTACTCTTCATGTCTGGAGAACTCTCCAAAACTATAAGTTGCAGGACAGGTGATCAAGACATTACTCACAGATGCTATGAAATCACAACTCTCCTATATCTCCAAAGTGTTTTGTAGTTAAAACACTTACTACTGAAGTGAAGTGACCCAACTGAAACAACATCTAGAAGAAAGGGGACCGAGTATCTGTTTTCACAAATGCTTTCTCCATGGTGGGCATTGCCTAATCACAGGCATGAGCAAGGGTTGTTTCAGAGCAGTCCTTGGGCACAATGGCTCCACCAATGCCTGCAGGGATCATGGCAGAGAGCATTGGACGGCCACCTGGAGCCCTAAGATCATCATGGCAAGCCCAGGATGCTGTGGGGCAGGCTTTTTCTAATACATCACATTGCATCCCATTAAAAAAATTTTTTTTATAATATTACAGGAAGCATAGGCATAGGGAAGGGTAGTTTTGTTCCCCCTTTCTTTTCAGGAAGACAGTGCATAAACTAAATTTCAAGTTTTAGATCTAAATGAGAAATTAGGAATTTTTATTCAGAAGTCATGTAGCTTGAAACACTCTTTACCCATAATTACCCAGAAATGAACTGCTAGGTGCCACCTGTTGCAGGAGTGGAAAGCAGATTGGATTTCGGGTCAGAACACTAGGATTCATATTGCAGCTCTGCTCGCTTATTATCTTGTAACCTTAATACTTAACCTCTCTGGGACTCAAGTCCTCATCCATAAAGTGACAGAGTTGGCTAGATAACCCAAAAGACCTCCTTCAGTTCTAAGTCCTATGCTTCTAACTCTGTACCATGTCCTCTCCAATTCCCTGTCATACCCCTTGCTGTCTTTAGTACAGAGGTCATCTATGGGTTCAGAAGGATATGAAAATAATCTACAAAAACCAGAAATGCTACTGTAAGAAGGTTGGAAGACTAAGTGATGGTTGACTCCTGGCCAGGGCATATAAATGAATCACAGAAAGCTGGAGCTGAAAGAGACCTTCCAGATATTCTTATATCACTAGTTCTCTCCTCTTCAGAAGAGGAGACTGAGAACTGGAGGGTGAATCTGCTCACTTAAAGTTATACTTCACTCCCTTAGATGGTCTAAAATGCCAAGATCATGAGATAACCAGCATCTCCTTCTAACGACTCAGTTTCCTCACCTGTAAAATGAGCTGAAGAAAGAAATGGCAAAGCACTTGAGTATCTTTGCCAAGAAAGCCCCAGGTGGGGTCATGAAGAGTCAGACACAACTGAAATGACAAAATGACAGCAGCAACTTCTAAAAAATAGAAATTCCTCATGGAGAGTGAAATGGGAGTATTTTTCTTCTGGACATTTACACATTTAGAGCTGGAAAAGACTTGAGTGGTCATCTAGTCCAAATCTCACATTTTACAGATGAGGAATCTGAGGCTCAAATATGACAAGTGACTTGTCCAAGGTCACACAGGTAGTATCAGAGACACAATTTGAACTCAGGTCCTCATATTTTAGAGTCAGTGGTCTTGGCACTGTATCTTGATATATACCATAGTTTAAATAAGTTTGATCAGGTTTATTTCCATTCAATAGCTAGCTGAATCTCCCAGTACAGGGGGAAAAGAATTTGAATGGTAGCAGAGGACTGTAGGCAATTTAGGGTCATGAAGTACTTGGAATGGTAGGGTATGCTAAGAAGAAATGAGCTTAGGTCACATGTAACCCTTTAGGTCAAAGTTTGGATTCAGTCAAAGGGTGGCACTTGAGGACCCAGAGGGTCACATGTGGCATTGAAGTTACAGGCTCCCCATTCCTGGCTTAGGGGGAATGAAGAACTCAGGTCCCTGCTGGCCTGAAAAGGGGGGGGTCCTTGGAAGCAGCAGAGGGGTCCAAGAGGGACAGGGGATGGGGTCAAAGCTAAATTTTAACAGTTTAAAAATGTCCTGGACCAAACCTCTACTGAAGAAATGTAAATTCTCTCCTTCCTCTGTCCTGAACCATTATAACCTTTTGTTGACTCTGATACTATGAATTCATTCTCTCTCTCTCTCTCTCTCTCTCTGTCTCTGTCTCTTTCTCTCTCTCTTTCTCTCTCTCTCTCTCTCTCCTTCTCCCTCCTTTTTCCTTTCTCTCTCACCAACACACATATGTACAATTTACAAATGCCATATATACATATAAAATGTATGAAAATATATATGCATATACACATACAACACACATATATTTGTTTTTCTTGCATTAGATCTGTGAATTTATCCATGTGTGGGACTCTCAGTGTGGAAACTCCCTTCACTGATGCATATCAGCAATTCTTCTGTACCATTTAGAGAGCTACATGGGGCACTGAGAGATGATGTAACTTTTCTATGATCACAGAACTAGTACATATGAAAGGCTTGGAATTGAATATAGGTCTTCCTGACTGGGTAGTGATAAAAGCCATACCTTTGTCCACTACAATAGGTCATTATGCCATCAATTTATTAATAGCACTATAATATTAATTATCCCAGTAATTTATTAGCATGATATAAATAGTAATATGAGATATAGCATTAGCTAGTGAATAAAAGGCTGGC
Source organism: Pseudocheirus occidentalis (assembly GCA_028646575.1). Taxonomy (NCBI): domain Eukaryota; kingdom Metazoa; phylum Chordata; class Mammalia; order Diprotodontia; family Pseudocheiridae; genus Pseudocheirus; species Pseudocheirus occidentalis. The sequence goes on along the minus strand of CM053599.1, from coordinate 117,481,653 downwards.
TTTGGGAAGCAAGAAGAATCATTTAATATCTTGGTAATCCAGGCACCTCTCTAAAATAATAAATTATGGACAAACCAAGCTGTATCTGAGAAAATAATTTCCATTCTGGGAATACCTTATCTATTAGAGGTCCAGACTCCCTGTTATGGTTTTAAGGTATAATGACATCACATTATAATGCTATAAATACTGCAGTTCAACTATAGAATGGATCTAGTGAGTTGATTTGGAAACTTGACCCACTTACTGTTTCAAAGAACATTTTGATTTACCAACAACTTGCTGAGAAACTTTTCTTAAGCCAAGGGTTCTTCATACAAACACAACTAATGCCGTCTAGCATTTAGGAGTGGGGCCCATGAGATTAAAAGGGCCTTTTCAAAACTGTGCAATTATTATCCCATATTGATCATGCCTGGAATTTTTACTTGACACCCTCCTGATTATGAGACAGTAAAGAAAATAGGGGCACCAGGTGGTGCTGTGGGTAGGGCGCAGGACCTGAAGTCAGGAACTCATCTTCATGAGTTCAAATTTGGCCTCAGACACTACCTAGTGTAGCCCTGGGCAAGTCACTTAACCCTATTTGCCTCACTTTCCTCATCTGTAAAATGAGCTGGAGAAGGAAATAGTAAACGGCTCCAGTATCTTTGCCAAGAAAACCCCAAATGGAGCCACGAAGAATCAGATGTGACCGAAATGACCAAACAAGAAAAGGATAGACAAGGAAGAAAGCAGATATCGCTGAATGACAATGAATTAGTACGGTCAAATAATTAATCACCTAATAGCCAAGTGAGCACATCTATATAGCACTTTAAGGTCTGCAATGCCTTAGGGCAAGGATGAGGAACATATACAAATATTGTGTTATTTGATCCTCACAACAACCATGGGAGGTAGATGCCATTACTGTCCCCACTTTACATATGGGAAAACTAAAGCAGACAAAAGGTAAGAGTCTTGCCCAGGGTCAAAAAGCTATTAATTGACTGGGGCAGGATTCAAACTCAGGTCTTTTTCACTGCATGTCAGTACTCTGTTCTTGGTACCATCTAGTTATATGGGTCTTCAGATGGCATACTGTATCTGACCCCCTTTCCGGAGCAAGACAACCTGTCAAATCTTATAGTCTGCTGTCTCTGAGAACCGGTGACAATTTTGAAAGTCTTTAAGGACTCATGATTATATTTTGAAAAAAAAGTATAACAATTAATCACTGTTGTTACTAGTTCTAACATAGTGCTTACAAAAATGATGAGCTAGTTCTCAAGTTTTGTGGGGAAGAATTATTTTCTAACCTCAAGTAGTAACAGAACTAGGATTTGAGAATAAAACTAATTTAAGATTTCTTGTTGGATAAGCATTAATCATGATGATGAAATCTAACCTATAATGAAATTATCATAGGCATCAAATCAAGCCCTAAATCCTGCAGAGAGTATTATATTTGTGAATTTTCAGTGCAATATGGAAACAATAATTTTACTTACTAAAGATTTTACTTACTAAAGTTTTACTTACTAAAGATAAAAATCAAAGTGAAATTCATTATAATTTTGACCTTATAACTGTAAATAACATAGAAGTGTGAAATTTATAATTTCACTTACATAAATATGCTTACCATGTTTGCTATAAAACAACAGTGCAAAGGGCTTGAGTTTTCTTTGGTTTAGTTCATCTTACAAGGAGTATGATGTTCTCCCCAACTAACTAATATTTAGACTGAGTTCAAAAAATAACTGAAACATTTTCTTTTACAGCAAACATGTGTATATATGTGTGTGTGTGCGCACACGCTTACTTGTGAACTCCCACAACATATCATGACTCTCTTTTGCACTTAACTGCTTGTATATTATATTTATTTGTGTAAATGTCCTCTATTATGAAATTATCACAGGTATCACAGTTCTGAGAACAATGTGCCTTAGTCATCTTATGTCCCATAGGACATACAGACATATTGTCTTTCACATTTTCTTTGGGGATGGTGGTGAAGCAGACCTGTGATTTCATCAGCAGAATGAAGTCCTCAGCAAGATAACTATTAGTGCAAACATACAACCATTCTGGTACTTACCAGTCTTAGAGACTTGACTAGGGCATTGAGAGGGTTAAGTGAATTGTCATTAATCAAATCATTAATGAGCTACTATGAATTTAATAAATATTTGCTGAATGAATAAACGAATGAATTAATGGTGAGGACAGGAACAGAAGTGGTTGGTAATAGTAATTTAATAGAAAGCTGCTGAATGAATGAATGGTGGGGGCAGGAACGGGAGTGGTTGGTAACAGTAACACATTTCATTTTAAAATATCAATAAATCAGTTTTTATGGTACCTATCATATGGGGATGAATTGAGAAGAAAGGAGAGTTGGTGAAACTGATGACTAGGGGAAAGTTACTGAAGAAAGGTCAAATGAAAGGAATTAGGAAAAGATGAAGAAACAGGGTGGTTCCCTGGACTTATAGACATTTCAAAACAGGAATAACTCAAGCGCAAACGGTTTGGTGCCCTAGGTCACAGATGAAGAGGCTTGCTCTGAAGTCTGTTTAAATCATGCAGGGTAGACTTGTCCATTTTCATTTTGTTTCTTCAGCATTACTAACTTTCCAGCCTATGTTGGAAAGGCAGTTGTTTAATCCTGGTGGTGGGGATGAAGTATGGCCACTTTTAAGCCTTCTAAGATCTGCCCTATAATTGACTTTCACTGGATTCTAGTAATCCCTGAGCACTTAGAAGAAAGGGAGGCAGCTCAGAACCTTTTGGGCAGACAGACACAAGGTGACAATTTCTCTTTCTCTTAGGTTTAACTTTTAAAAATGAGTCTTTTGTTCTGCAGAAGTGCCTACACTATACTGTGCAGCTCCTCCCTTCTACAGTTTTTACTCTCCAGAGACACACTCCCAGGAATTTATGGCTCAATGCTAGCAGTAAATTAAGAGCAATAAAAGAGAAAGACTGTTATACTCAGGGAAGAATTTGCTTTTATAGGAACAGCAAAAGATAAAGGAAAGTGTACCTACAAGAAATATGAGCCCCATTTCTTACTTAAGGAAGAAGCTATCTCATCACCTGGGAACATTCTGTGTATTACAATGGAAAGAATACTAGCCTAGGAGCCTGGAGACCTAAATCAGAGCTATGACTCTCTTGTAGGCAACTTAATTTCCCTTGGCCTCAGTTTCCCAACACCAGTATAATGCTTGGTACACAGTAAGTGCTTAATAAATGCATCCTGATTGAATGCTTAACTCCTTCACTGTAAAACAAGGAAAACATCCTAAATCTCTAAGGTGACTTCTAAAATTTTGCATTTATTTAAATTTACAATCTTTTTGTAAGCTTACATGCTTGTAATGTAAATAACATGTGATTTAATGTCTGTGAAGAGATTATGATTTAAATATTTAAGGGTGCTTGTTCACTTACGTAGTTATAGAACTGACTCATATTATTCGTAAAAATTGAGATTGTAAAAAGTAACAGTGTCACTCTGAAGTCAATAGTCATTTCAAACTGTGGGTATGTATTCAAAATATACATATATATAAATATATTTTTTGCTGTGGTTCTTATTGTACAGTTGTTTCAATTGTGTCCTATTCTATGTCATCTCATTTGGGGTTTTCTTGGCAAAGATAATGGAGTAATTTGCCCTTTCCTTTTCCAGATCATTTTACAGATGAAAAAACTGAGACAAACTGGGTCAAGTGACTTGCCCAGGGTCACATAGCTAGTAAATGTCTGAGGCCAGATTTGAACTTAGGAAGATGAGTATTCCTGATTTGAGGCCTAGCACTCTATCCACTGTGTCACCCAGCTGTCTATATATACATACACATGTGTGTATGTGTACATACACATGTAATGGCAAATAAAGAAGTACTTAAAGCTTTATTTCAGCTATTTAAGTATTTAGTGCCTTGTTTGAGTTCAAGTATCTTTGAGCCTTGCCTGGATTATATCAAGTCTTTGTTAAGAAACAGAACTTGTGTACCCCATAGTGGGAAGAACATGCTGATGTAACAGGGAGGAGCTAATGACCATATATAAGGAGAAGCCTAAGTTAGGAAAGAGCTGAATTGAGAAGAGGAAGTTTGTGGTGGCCAGGCACTCTGTTTGTCCGTTCTGTTAGTGTTGATTTTTGTTCATGATACTTTGTGCAGAAGCCCTGGGACCTTATTGGAAGCCCTGAAAGAAGATTTTCTTGTTGTCTGTGTACAGAAGTCCTGGAGGGGGGATTTGGAGGTCCTGGGGCTATACTGATAATTTGTGTTGAGTTCTCACACCTTATTTGTGGATTTGTATTGATTTCACAGGTAGAAAGTGAATTGAAGATGGTGCTGGCAATGTGAATGAATGTTGTTTTGGCTCTGTTAAGCTTTGTCTTCCCAGAAACAGAAACTGTGAAGGATTTGAGGTGGACTAGACACTGTGAGCTTCAATATGGAATGGAACTGGATGAGGAACTATATGAGGAGCTGATAGCTGCCTACCTTGGAATCCAGGTGACACTTGGGTAAATTCAGGTAAAATCTTGGACCATGGAAGAGAAACCATGGAAACTGAGAGCCAGCCTTGAGTCAAGATGAAAAGATCTCTTCTTGGGTACTTAATGCTGACTGAAAAGATCATGATTTACTGTGACCTAGGGGTGGAGAACTTTGACATTTGTGTCCCTTAAGGAGGCTTGCTCCTTAAGGATGATTGATTTAAGGACTTACTGAATGATATCTTTTAAACTTTAAAAATATGTGGCCACTTTGGTGAAAACATATAGCCACTTTAGTGATAAATTGTTATGTTATAATATTGTGAATGCTATTCTTTGGTTTCTGTGAATGTTTTGCTCTAATTTACAGCTGAATAAATAGAGTTCACTATACTATATGATCAGAACCTTAAAGCTGTTCACAGCAGCAGTCCTATGGAAAGCTGCTCACACTTAGCTTTACAACACACAATGTATAAAATACATATAATATAAAAATACATATAATATAAAAATAAATAAAAATATTATCTTTTCCCTCTACTGAATTCTGATTGTGTTCCAATATATCTTTATAATGTATAGATATGTTTTGATATGTATTTTATAATACAAGAAGTAACAATTTAACTTATCTTATTAGTGTCCAGAAAAGTATGTCACAAACATAGGGGCTGAATAAAATACCATTGATAACCAGTGAATTAATCAATTGTGCTTAGCTAAGCAACATTCAATGGGAGAATGAGGGGTGAGATAAAAGGAAGGATCAGACATGCTATCTATATTCCAAAACTCTGTCATCAGTAATATAGTGGGGGGAAATGAGGCTAATACACTTAGAAAAATTAATAAACAATAAATAAATGCAATAAAGAATTAAATGCTAAACTAATATAATGCAGACTTGCATAGTGTGATATATGTGTATATATATGTACATACGTACGTATGTATATATATTTGTGTGTGTATATATGTGTGTATAAATACATGCATATATATGTATAAAATGTATAAGTGTAGTATTTTAAGAATAGGCCTTTTCTGACACTGCTCTCCATTTTCTAGTTCTTTCCCCCACTTCCTTCAGATTTACTTTGTATGCATTTAATGTTCACAAATCTATAGGTTACTCATTTTTCAGTAGTGCCCAACTCTTCAGGACCCCATTTGGAGTTTTCTTGGCAGAGATACTGAAGTGGTTTGCCAATTTCCTCCTATAGGTCATTTTATAGATGAAGAAACTGAAGCAAACAGGGTTAAATGACTTGCTCAGGGTCACAGAGCTAATAAGTATCTGCAACCAGATTTGAACTCCTGACTCCAAGCCTAGTACTCTATCTAACATTAGATAGATAGATGTCACCTACCTGCCCCTTTGTATACATACTATATGCTTAATAAATACTTGTTAAATGAGAGAATGAATGAATGAATGGACCCTGAAGTATCTGGTGAGGGTGTGTTTGTGATGATATGACATTGATAAAAGCCACTAAGGAAACCTATCAAAATTAGGTTTCCCATTAGATTTATTTTGCTTCTTCCTTACCCCTTTAGATGATTTGATACTACTTAACAATGTTCATTTTTCTAGAACTTCCGTTTCATTATACAGAGTAATTTTCTAACATCATTAGGAGTAGCCAAAAGGGAAAACATTAATGGGTAATCTATCCATCATGATGTGCAGGTTTCCAAAGGCAACGACAGGATTGGCTGCAATGTAATGTAATAACTGGGAAAACCAGTCCTTGCATCAGCTATTGCTCTGGAAAAAAATATTAACATTTAGAGTTCTACCTCTTTCCAAAATGGAGGTGGGGAAGGAGGGAGACGGAGAAGGAGAGGGAGAGGGAGACGGAGAGGGAGAGGAAGAGAGGAAAAGAGGAAGAAAGGAAGAGAGGGAGAGAGAGAGACAGAGAGAGAGAGGGAGAGAGAGAGACAGAGAGACAGAGAGAGACAGAGAAACTGACTTACCATCATATTCTGGGAAATAGTCAACTAGATGAGAATACATAATTTTCTCCTCTAGAAGATCTTTCTTGTTTAGGAACAGAATAACTGAAGAGTTCTGGAACCAGGGATATGTGATAATTGTCCTAAATAGTGCTTTGCTTTCTTCCATTCGGTTCTGGAATAAAATCAGAGAAACAAAAAGTGAATGATGTGGTTACCAAATCTGCTGGTTTTATTCATTCTTCAAGACCAGCCATTCTATCTCCTGAATCTAATTTATGCAGCATAGGGTTTTTAATAGCTTCCAACAGAATTTGTTTGCAAGTGATTCATTCGATGTCTTGGCTGTTTCCTTTATGCAAACTCACAAGCTAATGATGCAGAAGGAAATAATAATAACAATAGAAAGACATGCTAAAAAAAACTTTATGGTTGTACCAAAAACTAATCAAAGCCCAGAAATACATATGTGGCTAGTTCACAGTCATATAACACCATGAAAAATTATCCATATTAAATCAAAGCATGAGAACTGATTTAAGAACTAGAAACCAGGCTTCATTTTGAGTTTCCTGGAATTTTGTGTTTTGAAGCTAAGCTTAATTGTTTATGCACTGCTAAAACACCATCTGGTTTAATATTTTTGTCCCAAAGTGAATTCATAATGATGTTATAATTATTTACTAATGCATATTTACCTTGATATATATATATATATATATGAGAATGCAAATATATATGTATGTGTACACACACACATATATACATTTGTGCATATATTTCTTTTATCTATCTTTATAAATTTTTGCTGTTGTTCAGTCATTTTCAGTTGTCAGATTCTTTGTGACTCCATTTGAGGTTTGGTTGCTTGTTTGTTTTTTTTGCAAAGATACTAGAGCAGTTTGTCATTTCCTTCTCCAGCTCATTCTACAGATGAGGAAATTAAGGCAAATAGGGTTTAGTGACGTGTCCAGGATCATACAGATAATAAGTATATGATTTGAATTCATGAAGATGAGTCTTCCTGGTTCTAGTCCAGCACTCTATCCACTGCGTCACCTAGCCACCCATTTAAATATATGGTCTTTGTGATTGTATATGTATATATGTATGTATGTATGCATGTATGTGTGCAAATACATGTATTTAATTACAATATGTATTTTATGTCTTTCTTATTTTAGTATAATATTTGTGATACAATGGAAAAAGCATGGAAATTAGGGAATCAGAAGATATAGGTGCAGTTCCTAGCTGTGCCATGAACTCTGCAATATTAGTCAAGTCCTTTTTACTTCTCTGTCCTTAGTTTCAACTCTTCTGTAAAATAAAGGACTTGGTCTAGATGACATCAGAGGATCCTTCTAGCTCAAAATCTACGATCCTTATATTTATTCTCTTTTTCCTTGGTTTTAATATAGAATTGTTGAAAGAGATACCAACATTAATTACTTGTAGTTATTGCTCCTAAAATTTTGGACCTCCAAAGTCAGCTTGTCAGAAATGTGCCTGAACGAAACCTTTCAAATGCCACACCTTGGACTTCAAAACCACAACTGCCTGCCTTCCCCCCTCCAAAAAAGAGTACCTTTGTATTTCATTAAATAATTCCCCCCCAAAAAAATTCCTATAGATTTAATTGAATGAAGGAATGAATGAATAAATGAACGAATGAAATGAAAGATCCATGTGTGAATCTGTAAGACTAGAAATCTTACTAGGCTTGTCACATTGTCAACTTGTTGTCTGCCTTGCTAATGTAGAATCATCTTTCCCTAATATTCATGACAATGCTATGGGGGCAAAATAGATCTGTTTGCATATAACCTTCTGATCCTTGTTCCAAGAAACCTCCAGGAAATTAGGCTCAACAAACATGATTATTAGGCGCTTAATATGTTTTCATTTTTTGTTCTGTAAATTGTGCCAAGCAAGATGAAGTCAAAACAGCACACTTGGCTGTCAGCCTTCTTGCTTCAAGTATATCGTTCACAAAATCCTTCCCTCCTTATCTTTTTGCCTATAGTTTTTTTAAACAACTAAATACCTATGAGACATGCAAAATGTTCCATTAAAATACACTTGGTACAAAAATAGTATTTCATTGTTATAGAGGTTTGTACTTCTTTGAATAAACCACTTTAGATGAATATAAATTGCAGTGTTGCTCATCATGGTTGTACATTTATGTATCTTGATCAGCAAAAACTAGTCTAAGAAACCCATACCTCTGTCTGTGCATACCCACAGCAACATACTTTGTTATGAGAGTGCCACAAACCACAAATGTTTATTACCTCTCAGAGTTTAGTCGCTGAGAAGTGGGTGCTTAGCAAGTCTTATAATTTTAGGCTTTAGCCAGAGGAGAGGACAGGTCTTACTGACAGATTTAAAGATGTACAGACCTGTGGAAGATTTTTTCATACTATAAGCAAAGCAAAATTATATGTGATTCTTAAAAGAACACTACTACATGATGGAGGAGCCAGGATTCAAATCCACATTTATAGCTGAAATGCGGTCCAAAGTACTTTGTTTGGCATTTGAAGTCCTTCCCACCCTGCTTCCCCCATCTACCTTCATAGTCTAACCTCCAGCTACTTCTCTACAACAATCCTTTGTTCCAACCAGACTGCTCTTGTCACTCTCCACATCTCTTTTTCCCAGTTTCCTTATCTGCTAGATGGAGAAGTTGGATAAGATGACTTCTGAGGTCCCTTTCAGTTCTAAATGTATGTTTCTACAATCCTGTCCCCATTTAATATATCCCTCCCTCTAAGTTGCTCATGCCTTCCTTTCCACCTCTTGGAATCCCATTCTTGAAGGCCCAATTCAAAAATTCAATTCACAAACACATAGTAACGCGGCAGGGCTATGATAACAAGATGCGAGATAGTTCTTGTCCCTAAGGAGCTTACATTCTGTTGTTGTTGTTCATCTTTCATTTCTCAAGAGGACCAATGACATCAGAAGGGTGATAGCTTGACTTGCAAGTGAACTGGACTTAAGTGAGGCAGAGATGTGTAAAGTCATCCAGAGTCATCTGAGTCCAGTGGTAAGACACAGGTCGAGTCAACTGGTGATGGTCCAGGATGTAGTGGGAGATCTTGGCCTTTTTAAGCAAAGCTTTTCCCCAAATCTCAGTTTCTTTCAGGCAACACCCATTTAGTAATTAAAGAGCTAGGTAAGAATTAAGGGAAAAAATGGTCTAGTTTGCCTTTATGAAAGAATCAGTGAGGGGAGGGGAAGACTCTGCTCAGAGATTTTGGCCAAAACAGAAACATTTGCTATTTACGCTCACTCTGAGCAACAACAAAAATGACCAAGTGAGAGGCTTACATTCTACCTTCTATGCAAAAACTTCTTTGATTAATAAGTGAATCATCATTTATTAAGCAACTATTAGGAGAATGACCGTTCTAGCTGATGGGGACCATCTCCTTCTCGGAACTCTTTTAGCAGTTAAGATCTGTGCAATTCATTTGGCTGAACCGATATTATCGTACACTATTAATTAGCTCATATGTTGCTCTCCTCAAATATTTCAAGAGAGGTCAGAGACCATGTCTTATGTGTTTTTGTCCTCCTTGGTGCCTAGAATTGTGAAATGCTCACAAAAAGGTACCCAGTAAACACTTACTGGTTAATTGGTTGCAGATGAAGAAAATGAAATCCAGATGAACGGTATATAATTGCTTTACTGACAACCAGAAACAGTTTCTGTTCACAACCAACCATGGGTGAAGGCCCTGCCCAGTTGTGGCCTAAGAAACACAACTGTCTTCTAATATTTCGACTCCAGGGATAACACTTCCTCCTCAATATAAGTTGATGGGGTTGTAGCTGATGTAGGATCCAATCAATTAAAAAATTTCAGATAAGGAACAACTATACTGGTAAGGATTGTTACAAAGATCCCATAGTTCAAAGGGATTTTCCTTTATAAGCTCATCATGTTGCATGTACTTATGGGCCAGTAAAAATAAATTAATTCCCCATATGGCCCTTTGATTCTTTGCTCTTCTGCATGCCAATTTGTGGGGTCCCAACTAACACTGTTTAAGTGTCAGTCAGCTAAGAATCTTCTTCAAGAGGTCCTTACTTAAGGTAAAACCAAGATGAGGAAGAGGTAGACTGAAATAGAAGAATGGAAAAAAACTGAAGAATTTCAGCATGAGAGGGCCAGGAAAGCTCTGCATAAAAATCATTCATCTTTCCCTCTGAATCACTATTACTGCTCATTATGTAAGAAAATTCATCCTGTTTGGAATGAGAGGCATTTTACTCCTGCCATAAATCTTATTAAAATAAAAACTCTAAGAATATGTAGCACTCTATGGAGAACATATATAGTACAACCCTGACTGGTGTATTGGTGGAACATAATTTTGCATTTAATAATAATAATAATTTATTGAATTTATCATATAGATTATAATAATGATGCACTTTATTTAATTTATATAAATTCATCTAGATGAATTTGAAATGTCACATTGAATAATAATGATTTTTTTTGCTTAAATTAATTTACAATGAGTTATGAGGTTTAGATTGTATGTGGGCATCTTAATCAACTGCCTAGAAAAAATGAAGTGCTAAATATCCTATTGCAATTATTGAACTGAAAGGACATTGCCCTTACTTTGACTTTAACTCTCTATTTGCAAAAGCAGTTCTAAATAAAAAAAGCCAGTGAACCAGTGACTGGTAAGGGAAAATTCTAAAATAGTTCTCCCTCCAGAATTTAGATTTAGCTTAAGGCTTTACAAAGAAATTTATCCAAAAATTCAAGGGTGATCCAAAAGTTTATACTTATTAACTACTCAGCCATAGACAGTGTGATATTTGGGGACTTGACATTATTCCTCATTTCTTCCTCCCAAGTAGGTAATTTTTGTTCTTCAAAAGGGTGCTTTAAGTTAGAGGAGACATGAAAAGGCATCTTTCAAGGATCATAGATTCTGAGATAGAAAAGAAAAGACCATGGAGGCCAAGAAGTCTAATACTCTCAGGAGGATTAGATGAAGAAACTGAGGCTTGGAGATGATCAGTGACTTGCCCATGTTAAGTGTCTTTGGTGGAATTTGAACCCAAGTTCTCCTGACTTTAGGTCCAATGTCCTCACCACCTGTTGTTTCTTGATGGCCTGCCTTTTATAGAAAGTCCGCAGCTCTGTAGAGTTAATCATTTCATGGGGTCATGAAGAGCAGACCGGACTTAAAAACAACAAGCTTGAGCCGCAGAGAGCTTAAGTAACTTGCCTAACAAACCACAGTCTTTCTGACCCAAAACTGGCCGTTTACACTGCATCTCATCTGCAAAATGGGAATGATAATGCTTCTACCGCACAAAGTTGCCGGCAGGAAAGCACTTTGTAAATCTTTTTTTTTTAATATATATAAATTGAATTTATTTAGTTTCCCACTGCTCTTTCTTAGAGGTAGATATGTGGTACACTGGCTAGATCTTTTGGTCAGGAGTCAGGAAGACCGGAGTTCAAGTTTGACCTTACATACTTACAACCATGTGACCTTGAGCATGTCAACCTTTCTCTGCCTCATCTTTCTCATCTGTAAAATGGGGATAATGATAGCATCTACCTCCCATGGTTATTGTGAAGATCAAATGACTTAGTAATTTTTTTTCTTTTTTTAATAATATTTTATTTTTTTCCTCAATTAGGAATAAGACAATTTTTAACATGTTTTTTGAGATAATGTTTTAAAAAGCCCTTAGCACAGTGCTTGGGCACATAGTAAGTACATACTATATAAATGTCTTATATAACAATAATAATAATTATTATTCCCTTAAAGTAGACAATGGTGAGTCCTCTCAAAACTCAACTCATTAGACAAAAGAACAGAAACTTTTCATGAAATCTGCTACTGAGGAACCAACGGCATGGAACTTGGGATCTGCTATGAACTGGAACTGATATAAACCCTTATCTCAGGAGGCAGGGACCTCTGACCTTTTCAAACTTTGAATAATATATTATCGAGCAGGGTGAGTGGGTTCAATAGCCTGATTCAGCTAGGAATATTGCTATGATTGCTGGTCCTTTTGTCCATTCCTAGCTTGGCCCTAAGCATGGAATCCACATTTCTTTTTTTTTTTCTTTTTAAAAAAATAATTAATTTATTTTCTTGTTTAAACCATTCATTTCCATAAGATTTTGAGTTACAAATTTTCTCCCCATCTTTTCCCTGCCCACCACTCCAAAACATCCCTAACCCACTGTATATCCCCTCCCCCAATCTGCTCTCTCCTATGTTCTCCCCCATCGCCCCTTTGACTTTCCAGTAGGGCAAGATGGATCTCCCTACCCCAGTGCCTGTACATCTTAATTCCCAGTTGCATGTAGTTGTTAATAATAATAATAAACATACATAAATTTAACATTTGATTATAGAACTTTAAATTCTAGATTCTTTCCCTTCCTCCCTCGTCACCCACCCCCACTGGAAAGACAAGCAATTCAATACAGGCCATACATGTGTAGTTACACAGAACATCTCCATGGTGGACACATTGTGAGGGACTGATTATATGTCCCCTCCTTCCTATCCCGCCCCCGCCTTGTTCTATTTTCTACCCTGTCCCTGTCCAAAGTGTAGCACCTTGTACATCTTAAAGGACTACACAAATTAAGTTGTTATGTTAATGTGTTTGTTTAGTTGTATTGACTTATCGAAATGTCTCTGCTAACATGCTTGCCTTATTTAAAAGTCCACAGCAGAATGTCAGGAAGTCTTCATTTTGGCAAACTATGGCTCTATAAATTCTGCATATCCTCAAAATGCAAATCGGCCATTCAAGTTAAAAACAGAAAAACAAGCATCAAAGATAGTAAATGAATCACTAAGCGCCTAACCCTAGGATTCATCAGTTTTTCATAGGAAGCCTATAGAATCGGCAGGCTTTCTTTGTCGCCAGTGTGCGCCACAGCACCTGGCATTTCTCCAGTTAAGAGTTAGCTCCTTTTAATCAGTATTAAACATATACTTATTGACGGGCGCTGAGTCTTGGAGATCAAACAAGTACTCTTTAATTTTTTGCCAATAAGAGAAGAAAAGAGAATATGAAGTGGACAGTGAGCTTGGATATTCTACAAACTGATTCTCCATCCAGATGCATAAAATACTTCATATTTATCCAATGTGTGAGACTTTTCAAAGAGCATTTGCTTACATTACCTTTCCTGACCCTGTGAAGGACGGGGAGTGGGTTGTTATTTCAGTTTCTTAAAGATGGGGAAGCTGAGACCCAGAAAGTTTGAGTGATTTGCCCATGGTTATAGGGTCACTAAGTGTCTGAGTGCAGTCTGGAATGCCTTGACTCCTAGCTTAGTATTCTATTCTCTACTGCCTCATTGAAGAGCGGACAGTTGGTGATGATGCAATATTCATAGCAGGAGACTTCACTGAACCCTCTGCTGAAAAGCCAGATGAAACCATTAGTTATACTCAGACAAGCAAAGGACAGATAACAAGTCAGTGGAGAGGATTAATGAGTATGTCTGGGAAGTGCTTTGTAACAGCAAGATTGCTTAAGAGAAGAAAACATTCCCAGTGTCATTTTACAATGTTTTTTTTAACATGGATCTTCCGAGTTAGACAGTATGGTAACATCTGCAGCCTACACAGTTCATTTTGATGCCTACCAGCTAAAACTCCTTTACATCTCACAAAGTGAATAATGCACACAGAAGGCACATTTTATATTTTTTTTAAAGAAAATCTTTTATTTTTAAATAGCAATAAATCATCATGCATTCATTGGGTACTTACAGTGTGTAGGGATTGGGAATACAAAAAAAAATATTGAACACTTCCGGCTCTCAAGAATCTTTTAGTCTAAGTGGGGATCATGTTGATTTATGAATATATCCCTTTTCCCTCCCCTACCAGAGAGCTAAGCTTTGTAACAAAGGTCAGAAAAACAAGGAGAAAAAAGTATATCATCAAAGCTAAACAACATATTAACCAAGTCTGATAGTATATTCAGAGCTCCAAACCAAGTCTCCCACCTCTGTAAAGATAAAGAGGTGAATTTTCTCATCTGAGAAAGTGCATTTTTATTGGTAATTTTTGCCTCTGTGATTGAGTTAAAGAACTCTAAGATACTTGGGGAGGGGAATTCCAACTGAGTTCATTTGATAAGATGTCATTTTAGATATTCTCCTTCACTTTTAAAATTGTTATGGCAATTTTTACCAGTCTCCCAGATCTGAGTCTAACCTACAACAAGCTCTTTAAAGGGCATATTTTAAAAAGATCAAGGCTGCTGACCCTGCCTTTGTATTTAATGCTCTGTAGCCAAGGCAAGTCCCATTCAAAATGCATTATCATTCACAGCTTACTAAGATTTTAAACCATGTGTAAATCTAAGTCACTGTCAAGAATTCTAGGCTTAGCCCTACGTGTTTTAAGAAGCTATTTTATTTTCAAATGACTACTGGGTAAATACATGCAACAGCGTCAGAGACAAATAATTCTCAAGCCTTAGGGGAAAATAATTTGCAAGCTTGGTCATTTGTATGTTTTTTTTCCTCCCTGATTATTCAGGATAAAACTGTTTGTTTGACTTTGTATCCTCCTCAGGATCACATCATTTCTGTGGACTATCTGATGTAAACACTACAATAATGCAAAACACATTTTATGCCAAGTTCCTGTTGCTCAGCGAGAGAAGAAAAAAAAAGGAACTGACATAAATCTGTTATCTGAAAATACTCTGCAGGTTTTTTTGTTTGGTTGGGGTTTTTTTTTTGGCTAGTACAGTGTTGATTTCAAAAGTCCTATAGAAGTCAGTTTCTGAGGTGCTGTCCTGATCTGTGCTTACTCCACATTTCTGGTCTAGCTGCAAAATGTAGAATCAAAGTTATAAGTTGGAAGGAATTTTGGATACCATCTAGTCTAATACCCTCCTTTTCCAGGTGAGAAACTGTTTTTCATAGAGGTTGAACAACTTTCTTTAAGGTCTCATAGTAAGTAGCAGACCAGGCACTCAAACACAGGTCCACTGACTTCAATACGGGTATAGGATTCTTTTCATTCTACCATACTCCCTCTCTTGCTGGTCAGTTTTCTTCCAATTTCTCCAGGTTTCTGTTTCAGAGGGTACATTAAAAAAATTACATAAAGTTGGAAAAGTATCTGGGTTTCTGATGGTCCACCCACTTGAGGAGTATTTTTATAAACATCACTTTCTCTCATCTTAAGATTACCTATCAGAGTGGCTAGGTGGCACAGTGAAGAGAGCACTGGCCCTGAAGTCAGGAGGACCTGAGTTCAAATCTGACCTCAGACACTTAACACTGTGTCGTGTGACCTTGGGCAAATCACAACCCCAATTACCCTCCAAAAAGTCAAAAGAAAAAAAAAGATTACCTATCCATCCATCTGATGTGGATACAAAAGTGCCCTAATGATTAATATTAAGGGTTGCTTGTTCATTTGAGCCTGAGAGCCTCCTAAAGTCTCTTCCCTTATCTTGAAATGCCATACATCTTCCCCCCTATCCTGGATCATGGAATTCCTTTTCTCACTCCATCCTGGATCTCCCCTGCCTCCCTTATCTTGTGTCATCCATCTTCCTCATCCTGTCCCTAAATCTCCAAACACTATTAGACACCCTAAAATTACATCACCATATTACAGATTGTGTAGCTTTCTGTGTATGTAAGTCTAGTCCTTTTCCTATATAAGTACCTTTGTTTAGTTCCTTGCTAAGTCTCAGGTCCATATGATTTTGCATCAGTAAAGCTCCCACTGGCTAAAGAGAAGGTCTAAGTGGATTCTTTTAAAAATCTGAACCAGCTCCCCCAACTCTGACCTCAGTCCATCCATCCATCCATCCATCCATCCATCCATCCATCCATCCATCTATCCATCCATTCATCCATCTACTATTAAGTCTCTACTATATGCAAAACACTGTTGAGACTTAGTTCATGTCCTCAAGGAGCTGAGAATCCAATATAAGAGACTTACAAAAATAGCTATAATTCAAGTTAAAATAGTACAAGTCCATATAATTCAAATGAGGGAGATATCACAATCAGTTTAGAGATCAGAGATTTTATGGAAGAGGTATCATTTGTGCTAGACCTTGAGGATGTTTAGCATTTCAGGAGACTGGACTGAGTAGGTAGAGAACTTTCTAGACAAAAAGCCTGAACAGCTCTGCAGAGTAATCGAGGTATAGAGCATGTTCAGGGGGTGGGGAATAATTTAGTTAGGATGGAGTACATGAAGGAAAGTATAAAGTAAAGCTTGATAAGATAGACTGGAGTTAGATTGTGCACAGTTTAAAATGTCAGACAGAGGAATTTGGATGTGATTCAGCAGGCGCTGGGGAGCCATTGAAGGTTTTTCAGGCACTGGAGTGAAGTGATTAGAGTTGTGCACTAGAAAGATAAATTTGGCAGTCTTGGGTAGAATGAATTGTGGTAGGAGAAAGCGGGAGGCAGGAAGAAGAATTAAAAAGCTATTACAATGGTCCAGGTGAGAGATAATGAGGACCTGCATTAGGATGGTAGCAGTGGGAATGAATGAAGGGGAGAAAGGAGAGAGATATTATAGAGAGAATTGCCAGAATTTAGCCACTGATTAGCTCTGAGGGAGGGAAGGTGAAGATGAGGAATGATTTAAAGATGATTTAGAGCATGGATAACTTAAAGGATAATGGTACCATTTATAAAAACAGGGACATTAGGAAGAAGAGCAGGTTTTGGAGGAAAGATGAGTTTGATTTAGACATAATATCATAGAGTTAGAGGTGAAAGAGAGCTTAAGGAGCATTTAATCTGAACTTCTCATTTTACAGATGAGGGAAATGAGATCCAGGGAAATTAAGAGAATTGCCCAAGATCATACGGGGATTATTAGAGGTTAGATTTGAACCTAGGTCCTCTGACTCAATAATCAGTGGGTTTGCACTGTTCTACATTCAGACTCCAGTGTAATATAGGGATAGGGATATGGGTCTGTACATCTGAAATTTCACTGGTAAAGAGAACTCCCAGTAAAGAAATTTCCTGTATGTATATAGATTGGTACCTTGTCTGCAATTTATAGTCTTAGCTTCTTAGAGCATTGAGAAGTAATAACAAAGGTAGAATTGGAAGCTCAGGGCAGAGACTGGGACCAGACAGACAGAAAGAGTTGCAGCTGTTTGAACAAAATGAGATGGTGAAGAGAAAAAAGATGGCCAAGAACAGACCCTTAGGGAATGCTTGTGTTAAGGCAGCAGAAAGAGGAAAAGGAACCAGTGAAGGAAATTATTGATCTAAAGTTGTGTCATTTCTCCCTCCCCCTTGACGTTAATCCCAACATGCATGCACACACATGGATATGCATGCATACACACAGATGGCATTTTAATGGAGCCACTGGGTTATGGTATTCAGCTTTGCCTCCTAACAATTCCTATTCCATTATTCAGATTGGTCAATGGGTATAGTGGTGACAGCAATATTAAGCCCAGGGGGATGGAGGCTGAATTATGTTATCTTAAAGCCTTTCTTGTTGGGAGTCAGCAATAATTTGGAATCAAACTTGGCATACTCTTTTGGCATGCAGACGACTCCAGAAGGCTTACATATTATAATTTTGGCATATGAATACGTGTACAACTCTTACACCGGATGTTTACTGAGGAAATAAAATGGAACACATTTGGTTTACACCTCCAAGTCAGGCTTTGTGAAGAGGTGGGAAGGTTCTTGATCTTTCCCCAGCTCACAAGCTGAGGCCTCTTTAGTGAGAAAGAAGTTTGAAACAATTTTTAGCTAGGTTGTGCTATTAGGAAAGGGGGATGTCTAGGAACAGAGACTGTAGGAAAGAGAAAGGGGAAAGTTGTGAGGCAGATTAAAGGAGGGTTGGAGGTGAGGCACACAGGCAGAACAGTGGAGAGAATGCTGGGCTTGAAGTTAGAAGACTTCAATTAAAATCCAGTCATAAACACTTATTAGCTCTGTGAACCCTGGGGAAGTCACTTTAATCTCTGTCTGCCTCACTTTCCCCATCAGACAAATGGAGATAATAAGAACAGCTACCTCTCAGGGTTGCTTTGAGGTTCAAATGTAATAATATTTATAACATACTTAGCACAGTGATTGGCACATAGACATTTGATAAATGCTTCCTTCCTTCCTTTTTTTCCCAACCATATGCCGAGATTCTCTTTGTATGGCAATGCTCATGGAGGTTTAGTATTTTTCTGGTGCTTTATTTTAACCAAGTCAACAAGGAGTCACTTGTTTCCAAAAACTGTTTTGTCCCTATTAGGATCACAGGTCTGGAGCTGAAAGGGACTCAGTATCTGCTGAAAACATTTTCATTTTATTGAAGAAGAAACTTAGGCCCAGAGAGATTTAAGTGACTTTCCCAAAGTTATATTGGTTGCAAGTGGTAAAGCTTGAGACCATCTCCTGGCACTTTAAGTACAGCACTCTTTCCATTGCACCAAGAGAATCCTCTGGGGCTCATCCCAGAGTGTATTCATGTAGCCTGTCAGCCCCCTTCCCAATCATGTCCAAGGAACACTTAGGTCCACATCTACAACTCACGAGCCCCTAATGGTGTTTCCTTTCATTTCTATTCAGACCAAGTATATAACACATTAAAAATAGGTCATCTAATTTATCTAATCTAATATAAACTAAGTATTTAATCTAATTAAGAAGGCATTACCATAAATGATTAAATCAAGTGGCACCTATTTCTAAGATGGTTTCTTCTTACCCATTTCTCAAAGTATATAGTTGTAGTCTCAACTGCTCCTCCCACATTACATTAGGAATAGCATATAAAGTACTGTTAGCAGTAGCACTGGGTGCACTGGGTCTTCAACAAGCAACTCAGCCAGACAGAATTAAGAGCAATAGTCATTGTGAGCCCAGCACCCCAAGATGATTCCTCTGACCTCATGCCTCCTTGTTGCCATCTGTTCTGGTCATCTGCCTCTACCATTCACGTTGGAGTATGGTTTTTGTCTGCTCCACACAGCACTTTAGGTTAAGGAACAATGGACACCTCTCTCTGTTGCTGCCCTATCTTTGTCCTTTCCCCCTTTTGCGTCCTGTTCCAGTTTTCTTTACCATTTTTCTTCCAGCTCAGCTGTCATGCAGGGTCTTCTGAATACCACATATAAACTCACCACTTCTGTACTTTATTTTATTTCCGTCAAACAAATTGAACCGCTTAATCAGAAGAAACAAATCTCTCTGTTCACATCAGGACCACCGCCATTCACTTGCCATGTGATCAGGCCCTATATATGGAATCCCTTTCATATTTCTTATATCAATCTTTCAAATGCCTAAGTCATTTTTATTCTGGTGTTTCTCTGCACTCCTGCTGACCACAATTATGTATATGTGGTTTTTTTCAGGACGGAGCTACCAGAATCTTGGGAGAAAGGGCTCATCACCTCCCTGCTCTATGACGTGATGTCTCATGGTCCCTATGTTACACTGGTCTTTTTTATTGCCATATCACATTGCAAACTCACATCTAATTTTCTGTCAACCATTGCCCCAAGGTCGCTTTCATCATAACTGCTTTCTCTTCTGCAGAATATTTATAGGTCAGATAACATCCCTGTGCTGATGCAGTTTATATTTCTTCTAAGCTAAATATCATGTTGATGGATACTCCCTATATTTAAAATCCCTTTGAGTCAATCATTTCTCGAATTGGTACAGAGTAGAACAAGTTTTGTTAGGATACATCAGAGCCCGTGATCTCTCTGGGGAATCTGAGTCAGAAGAGGGATGGTGGGGAATGGGGGAGGGTGGAAAAGCATATGCAGCACATGACCACATGTATGTAGCTATAATAAAAGGTCAAAATTTTGTGGGAAACAGGTTGAGGCAGACAAAGAGTCAGCTTCTCTGCCAATACTATCTGTATTTTTCCTCCTAATTCAAGGTTGACTTATTGGCTAGAGTATCTATTCTTATAACCAATTTCACACTTCATCTTCAGCTCCCTGGATTTTCAAGTTCTCCATAAACCCTGGTGGCAGGTACTTTGTCTGGCCTTTTGGTTTAGGCCTTCTCGAATCCATTTCAGTTCATCAGTTCATAAGCATTTATGAAGCACTTATTATACTGTTAGGTACTAAGGGCCTGGGATTCAAAGATAGGCCAAAAATTTTGCAGGGAACTAAGAGGTAATGGTGAAGGGGGAAAGAGAATTTTTGAATAAGACAGACATGAAAAGGCATGAAGACAAGAGGTAAAATGTATATGAGGAAGAGCAAGGCCAGTGTGGCCAGACTGTAGACCAAGCTGAGGTAGGGAAAGTGTATGGAGATTTGAAAGGTAGGAAGGGGCCAGGCTGTGAAGAGCCTGACATTCCAGATAACTTTTTTCTTGGCAAAGATACTGGAGTGGTTTGCAATTTCTTTTTCTAGCTCATTTTATAAAAGAGGAAACGGAGTCAAGCAGGGTTAAGTGACTTGCCCAGGGTCATGCAGCTAGTAAAAGTCTGAGGCCAGATCTGAACTCAGATGAATTTTCCTGACTCCATGTCTGGCACTCTATCCAATGGCCACCTCACTGCCTAACCTATGCTTAAAGGAAAGTCATTTTGGGAGCTGAATGAAGGTTAGAACTCAGAAAGGAGAGACTTGAGGTCAGGAGACAATTAGAACTATTCTGATAGTCTAGGCAGGAGGAGATTAAGGTCTTAACTACAGTAGTGGCTATTTGAGTAAAGAGAAGAGGACTATGTTAGAGATGTGAAAATTGAAATGACAAGATTCAGAAACCATCTTTTCTTCTCCAGGAGACTCTTCCTCTACCAAAGAGATGCTTGCCTTAGTCAAGAATACATGCATAATTTACCTTAAACAGGAAAGGACAATGAGCCATCTAGGTTACCCATATAATTCAGAAGTCATTACTTCCTCGGAACTCACCCCTCACCTCCTCCAAAACAAAACAAAACAGCAAACAAACAAATAAAAATCAAACCCAGGTATCCAAAAGCTCAGCACAGAAGAAAGAAACAGAACACAATCACTTTAGATCGTTTTTATGAAGAAGCAGAACGGCAACTCTGTGATTACTGCTTGCAACTGTTTCAGCTAGGATGTGTGACTGGGAGAGGGGTGGCATTATTAAATGGTAATTAGTAAATAATGAATCCCATGAAGTAGACACATTATTTGAATTTTCAGTGAATATTTCCATTGGGTTGCAACCAATTGCCTTGCTTTATATATAGTTATAACTCTAGTGTGAATTCAAATATACCATCTATTTCATAGGATTTATTATTTGAACTAATCAGAACCTGGCTATTGCAGAGACTCAAAGGACTTGGCAACTGATCTGGGAGGTAAAGTTGAGGATAGATTGAAAGATGACTCAAATGTTGGATGACTTGTAAGGATGGTGCTTCTATTCATAGAAATAAGGAAGTCAGGAAGAATAGCAGGTTTTGGGGAAAAAATCCACATTGTGTTAAGTTCCACCAGAGTACAGAAAACAGCTAAGGCTATAAATTATGACTAATTCTATAGTAAAAGGATATCAAATGTAGGATCCCGAGGAACCCTCTGGAAACGTGTCTAGATCAAAAGCAGAACTTGACTGAATTTGCATCTGTTGCCATCCAAATGAAGCACAAAACCAAGCTGTTTGCTTATGAGGCTAGGTTCCTTGGTGACACTGCATTAGCAGATTACTGCTGGGTTAAGCCACGAAGAGACAGAAATCCACCCAAAAGAGCCAGTGGAGAGGAATTTACAGGTTATGCAGGCAGCCAGGAAAAATCCTTCTACTCCTTTGGTTTGGCTCCCTTTTCATAATAGGGAGGGAAAACACCAACAGGTTCCACTGGGGAGCTCCAGAGATAACAACTGAGTACTAAGATATAACTTGAATTAAACTTTGATTTGCTTTATAATGAAAAACAGTGAATTAGACATATTTAAACCAACAGAAGACACTTCACCCAGTTACCTGGCTCCTTTCAACATTGAAAATCCAGATGTTTGCATTTACCTGAGGAGTTGGGCACTCTAGCCAATATTAAGGGTTACCCAGGGATAATTCCAATCTCTGTTGTTCGAAGAATGTTACTACATTTATCTTTCAGCTCTGCCCCATGTGAATAGAAGATGATCACTTTCCTAATTTAGGGAGTGTGGTCTGTATGGATTTGTCTAATCAGAATCTTGGTCTAAGCTGCTATACAAGGGGAAACTCCAGTGTCCGATCTGATCTGTTGCTCAATAAAATCCCTAGCAGTACAAGATCAAATTTAAAATTTTCTGTTTGGCATTTAAAGCCCTTCAAAATCTTACCCCGTTTACCATCCAAATTTTCTTATACTAATACAAATTCCTCACTAGTGAATGGAATTCTGAGGTTCTGAGACCGTAATAATAATTGTAAAAAAAAAAAAAAAAGGTACTAAGGCATCAAGTGCAGGGGGATGATTTCTTTTCTCCAAGGGTCTAGGGAAAGACAGTATGTTGTAGGGAGAGCCCTGGATTTGGAGTCAGGAGGAGCTGGGTAAATCCAACCTTTGACCTTTAACGATTATCTAACTCAGGCAAATCAAATCAACCTCTTTTGGGACTGTTTCCTCATTCATAAACATGGGGTGTGGTTTTGATTAACTTTAAGGTTACTTCTTGCTCTGAATCTATGATCCAGCAATTTCTTATCTTAATGCGCTATTTAAGTCAAATGAAATTTATTGGATTCCTAGGCTACATGTATAAATCATGATAATTTGCCATTCAAATAGTTGTATGGATTGTTGTTTTGAACAAGGTGAAAATAGATATGACATACATTAGTTTGCAATGTATGTTGCAATATATGCTATGAGCAGGCTAAGGGAGACCCATTG
The DNA here is from genome assembly GCA_028646575.1 of Pseudocheirus occidentalis. Classification (NCBI taxonomy): domain Eukaryota; kingdom Metazoa; phylum Chordata; class Mammalia; order Diprotodontia; family Pseudocheiridae; genus Pseudocheirus; species Pseudocheirus occidentalis. The sequence goes on along the minus strand of CM053599.1, from coordinate 117,458,301 downwards.
GCTCAGCAGATAGAAGACTGGCACTGCTATTGATTTATACTAGTTGTGTGATCCTGGACAAGTCATTAAACTTGAGTCAACCCTCTAAAAGAAAGGCATAGATGAACTGACATTCTTAGTGCAGCATCTGGCACATAGTGTGAGAGGCATTTAATAAATCCTTCTTGCTTTGCCTTGTCCATCTGCAAAAGCATTTCCCACAATGGGAGCTCCAGAAATCTTTACATTGACAAAAGCACAGGTCTGTAGGGGAAAAAAAGTCTAAGTAACTGTCATAAAAATTGTTGTCATCAGTAACCTGCCCAAATATATGTGCATAAAATTTAAAAGCATGACTATATATTTATTCATAATTTGTGTGAAGCGCACGCAAATAAATTTAACATTCATGTATGAAAATATGAATATTAATTTTAACTTTTTGAAGTAATGAAGAAAATTATATTTCTCATCATTTGAACTATAAGCAGATCAAAACATTTTTTTCCTATTTAATTCCCACCTTAGTTCTCTTCCCTTCATTGTTCACAGCTCTCCTGTGGGCATTAGAACTTTAAGATTCTTTTTTCTCTTTTCCTTAAAAAATAGTTTTGTCCTCATTGTCCAGGAGAGGTAAAACATGGATGAAACCAGATATTCTCTCCATTTATTTTTAATGACATTACTGTGTATGAATATACCCAGGTGTTTTATACATGTAAAATGTTTCCTTTTAAATATCTTAATTCAGCACACCAAGCCCTGTAAGCAGAAAAAGTAAAGCGTGGGTTTTATGCCAATTCATTCTAACTAAATTTTTGCTGGGGGGGGGGAAAGAGGGGGAGGCAATCAGGGTTAAGTTACTTGCCCAGGGTCACACAGCTAGTACACATCTGAGACCAGATTAAAACTCAGGTCCTTGACTTTAGGGATGATGCTCCATCCACCATGCCACTTAGCTGCCCTCATTCTAGCTAAATTTGAAGAGGGAGGTTTACACACTGTTTCTTTAAATCTTATCTTTTTAAAGTAGGTATGGAATTCTCCTTCATTTTGTTTTCTCAGTGATCCTACAGTCAACTATTACTGCGGGACTTGTATACAAAGGAGCTAGGTGCTCATGATTTTCTTCTGTCCCAGCTGACTGCCTCTTGGATATTTCATTCAACAGAAGATGGCCTGAAGAGAGAGAGACAGAGACACAGAGAGATGGACAGAGAGAGAGACAGAGACAGAGAGAGACGGACAGACAGAGAGAGACAGAGACACAGAGAGATGGACAGAGAGAGAGAAAGAGAGAGACAAATGCTACTGTGCTATTTGCTAACAGTCCTGAGAGGAAATTTGGTTGTGGGAGTTTACAAACCATTACATCTTTGGCTACAACACCTGTGATATGCCGTTATAAATTAATGTTAGCAAGTTGGGCAATAACCACTTATTGAATCCAGCTATGCACACAGCGTGTTATTAAGTACTTTGGGCTACACAAAAGAAGATTCCTGCTAGAGTTCACAACCTAAGGAAAGAGCCCTTGATCTGAGGTCCACAGAAAGAATTCAGGGGTGGGCTGTCAATTAATATATTTAAAATATTTTAATAATTGTATTTCAACATAATTTTTTTCTTTTATAACTTTGTATGTTTTACTTTATGCATTTAAAAATATTTTTCTTGGAAGTAGCTCTACCAAATTGCCAAAGTACTCCATGATGTGGAAAAGATTAAGAACCCCTGATCTAAGGAAGTGGACAATTCTAAAGCAAAGTGAATCACTATAAGCATAAATTCCAGTGACATAAAGAATTGCATATGGATGGGAAGGAGGCGGAGCCAAGATGGTGGCATAGAAGCAGCAAGGCTCCGCAGCTCCCGCAAAACCACCATATATACCCATAAAATATGACCCCAGACAAATTCTAGGACTCTCAAACTTACAAAAATACAGAAAACACATGTCTTGCTGAAGGCAGCTCGCTGCGACAGGCTGGGAGCTGAGGCCAGCCCAGCCTGAAACGGAAATGCAGCCAGGCCAGGGCCCAGAGCAGTCAGGAGAAGCCGAGCCTAGCCACAGCCAGTCTACAAGAGAGAAGATCTACTGCACCTCAAGCAACTACCAAGGTGTGAAAAACAAGGTTTAGAGAAAGGCAGCTTGGCAGGAGGGGCTCATCCAGCAGGCCGGGAGCCACGACCAGCCCAGCCTGAGACCTAAACCACGGCCAGGCCCAAGGGCGGTTAGGAGGCGAGTCTACTTCAGAGATCTATTGCACCTGGAGGGATCTTCACACCTAGGAAACCAGGATTAGAGATGGTCACTGAAAGTGAAACTTTGAAACTTAATTTGGGGGAGGAAAAGCAATTCAGCCAATCTGCCCCCAGGGCAAGGAAGCAGTGGGGGAAGGGCAGGAAATGCTGTAACTGGTGGCTGCCCTCACTGGGCTGCTTCAGAGCCCCTGGCCTGCGGATCTGCAGGGGGGCTGAGTTGATTGATCAGGGCCAAGTGCT
>CM053599.1:117435947-117455317 GCA_028646575.1 Pseudocheirus occidentalis | reverse complement strand
CAAGATGGAGAGAATCAGAGATCTCCTAACCAGAGTATTCTCTCTCTCCTTGAAAGTATGGCTAGCTCTCTTACAAGGGGAGTGTGACTTTAGGTCTGTGTTCAACTTTGTTCTACATGGTACTACTTGACTTTTACCTTGAGTGCTCAGTTTTCCCCCTCTGAAAATAAATCTGACACGAAACACATCTCTTCCTGATTAATTTGCAGCATGGTGATATGAACTACAATTAGCAGCTGATTTTCTGCTTCCCTTTTCCAATGGGTGCCAGTCTAACTTTAGTGTGTAAACTGTACCCATTTTCAAGAAAATTCAAGAGCTAATCATTCATTAAGGCCACGGCAAACCAAAATTCACTGCTTAATGTATACATTGCTTCCCAGTGGGGTGCAGACCATCAATTTACCAAAAGGGAAGAGACAACATCAAATTAAGAAAGGCTGAGATTCTAAATGTACATTCATTTAACTGATTTTCTAATACCCACATTTAATGGCATATAAGTTTTCTTCTCCTCTCCTTTCAGCTTTGCCCCTGACAAATTTAGTTATATTTTTCTATATTTGGGGTGATATGAAAGGTAAGGTCCCCCTTGATACCATCCCCTTCTCAAAAAAATGTTTTAAATTAACAATTATGAAAGAATCATGATTTGTAGTCTATGTAGCTGATTTTTTTTGTACTTCCATATCACACTCACAAAAATACTCATAGACTTTTTATCATATTTTTGTTTATTAGATTTCTAAAATGCATAAAATTCCCTAAAAGCTCCCTGGGCACATGTACAAAATGTTTATAAGATTATATATAATTTTTTTAAAAACATTCCAAACGTAGCTTAATGCCTAGAGGAACAATATAATTCAATTCCTTCCATACTGGGAAGGGCCTATGAAAGAAGTCTCTCTCTCTCTCTCTCTCTCTCTGTCTCTCTCTGTCTCTCTCTCTCTCTCTCTCTCTGTCTCTCTCTCTGTCTCTCTCTCTCTCTGTCTCTGTCTCTCTCTCAGACTTTTCAGACCAAAAGGGAAGAAAACATCTTGTTAAGTGAAATACAATTTGGAACTACAGGTGTCCGTTTATCCAGGAGAGGTAGGATGAGGAGAAAGCTAAGAGGGTCCAGATATACCATTCTTCCATCTCAGCTACATCAGGAAAGGTCTGTCAAGTCTCCATGACTACACCGAAAAGCCAGGGGCAATTATTTCCCACCCTCCATATAAAAGGCCAAATCTTGGGGAAGACTGGTTGAGACCTACAGATTACTGACACTTATTTTGCTCCTTGGATTTTGGCTCTTTAAAGAAACCCAGGTTCCCCAGCTAGGCCTTTGTTGACCTTTGTCAATGGTTCTTCACCTTTGCTGTGTCATGGACTCCTTTGTAAGTTTGATGAAGCCTATGGATCCCTTCTCAGAATCATGTTTTTAAATAATTGATGGAAATGCTAGATTCTAGTCAGAGATAAGTGAAAAGAAATTTTTTTTCCTTATTCAAGTTCATAGATGCCCTACAATCTATCCATGACTCCAGGGTAAGAACCCATAGTATGCTCTCTTGGGTCCTAATTCAGAGCTCATTCTTTCTTCTGGAGGGGCTTACAACCCCACTACTACCCGCTCCTCAGTGATTACCCTAATAACTGGCAGAAGTCAGGCTTCCCAACCCATTCCTAACCTCTACCTTAGATTGATTTTGAATAATACTATTTGATTCATTAAACATATTGCCTGAAGTAGTCAGTGACAGAACTGCTAACTGTATCCCAAGGACCCGAGGGAAAAGGCTGTAAGCCTTTAAGGATTTGATTATGCTATGAGGATAATTTGTTATATTGTGGAGCTCAGACTTCTGACTTAGACATCATTTGGCTTTCCAGACCTAGTAAAGCTTTTATGAATACTGGGCTATGTTTCTCACTGGACTTGTACAATTCTGCTACAGTATTTCAATGATTCCCCAACTTGGCATTTCAAGACGGGCTGGACTGAGAGATAGTAGTTAATCTCAATGATATTATCATCTGCTCCTGGGATCCTACACAGCATGTTGGATTGGTCTAAACCAGTGGTTCTCAACCTGTGGATTATGTTCAATTTGTAACAATGAAAATACATCCTGCATATCAGATATTTACATTACGATTCATAACAGTAGCAAAATTACAGTTATGAAGTAGCAACAAAAATATTTTTATGGTTGGGGGGGGTCACCACAACATGAGGAACTATATTAAGGGGTCACAGCATTAGGAAGGTTGAGAACCACTGGAAACTGGAAACTGTCCCATAAGAGGAATCTGGATGCAAAGAACTTTGACTACTGCAGTGGAGCACACCTCCCCACCCTCTGCAGGGGCCCATTCCATTCAATTTAATAAGCACCTACTATGCCTCAGACACCATTCTAGGTGTAAGGAATACAAATAAGAAAAAGAGATGGTCCCTGTGCTCAAGAAACTTACAGTCTAATGCAGAAAGAACACACAAAAGGAAGCTCAAATTCAGGGAGGAGGGGGTACTGCTTAGGAGTACTTGGCACAAGTGCAAAATATTCCCTGAGATGGAAACCAAGCAGGGCAACTGATGGAAAGCGGACAATTCCAGAAAAATTCTGAGGAGATCATTGGGATGAGTTTGTTGCTCCTCCCTCCTGAGGGGAGAGGAAACCTAAGGAGCTGAGGTAATGGGCATCAGATTGCCTACTTCAGTTTCTCAGATTTGTATGGTTCTACCACTACTTTATATTTAGGTTTTCTAGCCCTTAAAGGTATTTCTTAATATTTCTGCTGAAGCAGCACAAGGTTTTACAGTGGATACCAGAGGCAGAAGGAATATTTAATAATCTAAAGACTTGATTCACCTTAACCTCTGTATTGATACCCTTGGACATGATTTTTTCCTACATTTCAATTCACTTAACATGTTGTTCATCCCTCCTGGGGAGAATCAATGAGGACTGCTCCTTCTCTTCCATGGCAACTCTATGGCCCAAAGAAACCTACATAAGATCTTAGACCCTATTATCAAAGACTTGATGGCTACAGCATGTTTTCTGTATCACCAGCCATATAAAGTCTGTGATGGAGAAAATCACCTGATGACCCACTTAGGTGACTAGCAAGCTTATTGCAACCACTGCCAATCCCTCTAAATGCTAAATTTCATCATGGACCTGCCCATTCTCTTAAACATATCTTGCCATATAGCAAAACAGTTGTCTTTTCTTGTATTGGGCTTCCCATCATAGGCTTAGGACATCTACTTCTTCCTAGAATAAAAAACTAAGTCTTAATTTCATTTCCATTCTTAGTTCTCTAGTTAAAGATGTACCTTCTCATAACATATCATCCAGCCTCACCCACCCCCACTGGGCAAATATTAGGATATATAAACGATGACTATTTCCTAATTCTCATGTTCAAAAACTGCAGTTCTGGCAGTCGGTAACCAGACGGGGCACTTTAATGCTCTTGAGGACAACTCTTGCAATACCCTGCCAGAGAAGAGTGGTACAGACCAAAGGTCACCCTCCATCATGTCACTATGGAATACTGGCCTAGAACTATCATAACTAGATACATACCTCAAAGAGATTGTTTTTTTAAGAGAGAGAAAAGACTCACATGTATAAGAATGAAATAACAGTTCTTTTGTTATAAAAAAAACTAGAAACTAAGGGAGTATAGGTGAGCAAATTTTGATATATGGATGTAATAGAATATTACTGTGCCATAAGAAATCACAAAAGAGGCAGTTTCAGAGAAATTTCAGAAGATTTAGATGAAATGAAACAGAGTTAAAAGTGCAGGACCTGAAGAGCTATTTATACAGTAATGATGATACTCTGAAGAAAGACTAAAGAATTACGTTCAGTGATGTTAGCAATTATGATTCCAGAGGATCAATGATAATATGAACTACCCACCTCCTAACAGAGAGGTGATAGAGTTAAAAGTGCAAAATGAAGCAGACGTTTTTGGACACAATCAACGTTGGATTTTGTTTTGCTTAACTATGCATATTTATACCAGGGCTTAGTTTTACTTCTTCAGTTTTGTTGGGATGTCAGAGTTGAGAAGAAGAGAGGAACTAGGAAGGAAGGGGGAAAGAAAGAGAAAGACAGAAAGAAAGGCAAGTGAGAGTACACAGTGGGGAAACCATTTTTAAAAGCCAGAAGGAAACACAGACATGTAAGACAGCTTTGATGTTACATGTTTAATTTATTATCTCCTTAAAAGAAGAACAAGTTACATGTAAAATCTAATATTCATGATCATTTTACTTGTTGGTTAAGCTCAGAGTTTTAAAAAAATTAAAGTAAAAAAAAGAAGTACTTGAAGGAACCTAGGAATTCTGAGGGATAGAGGTAAGAAAAGTAGGTATTCCAGGCATGGGGACAAAGAATGCAAAGACTTGGAGTAAGGGGATATTAGTCTTGGGTATAAGGAACAGAAAGGCCAGTTTTACTGACTTGAAATGTGCATTAAATGTAATAATGTACAACCAAGTGGGAAAGGTTAAGTTGTAGCCAGATTGTAGAAAGCATGAAATACCAAACCAATGAGTTTCTATTTGATCCTAAAGATAATGAGGAGTGACAGAAGTGCTTTCTCCCTCAGTGACTGCCAAAATCACTAGCACATATCAATCCCTGCAGGGATAAGAGAGTGGGAAGAGAAAATATATTTTGTAAATACTCAAGATAAGGTTCCTTTTTTCATATAGGTCTTTTAGACCAATTCCTTGCTTTGTTTTGAGACATTGGTTTTTGTGTTCTGTAATAAGAAACAAAACAAAATAGATAGATGCAGATATGTAGGTGTCCAGAATTCATTATAGTCAGTCAATCAATAAACATTTATTAATACTTTAGATGTCTTTTAAATGCATGGATGGATGAGCCAACAGGTTGATCAATCTAGTCCATAAACATTAAGTACCTACTATGAGTAAGGCACTGTGTTAGCTGTTAGGAATATAAATATAAGAACGAACAACCCCTACTCTCAATTCTAATGGGGAGGAAGTACATATATAAGTATATCCAGAATAAATAGAAAGTAATTAAATACAAGTTAATTTGGGATGGAAGACGCTAGCTATTTGGATATAAAGAGGGCGTAATCAGTAAAGACTTGATGGAGAAGGTGATCTTTGAGCTGATCTTGAAGGGGGAGAGGGGAGAAGGGAGAAGAAAGGACATTCTAATGTACAAATGATGGAGTACCATGTGTGAGGAAGTGATATAAGGCCAGTTTGGTTCAACAGTAGAATATGGGAAGGGAATTAATATCCAGGAAGTTGGAAAGATTGAGGCCAGGTTTTGAAGGGCTTTAAAAGCTAATGGAGGAATATATATCTAGGGTAATTAAGGTCTGAAGGTGGCAGTTGTGTAAACAGAGAAGGGGTCATACTGAAGAGCTTGTGTGGAGGAAGAAACAGCAAGATCTGACCACGGATTTTCTGTGTAGGTCAAGGACTAGAGAGCAATCAAGGATTCAGCCGAGGTTATGAACCTGAGAGACTGGAAGAATCAAAGAATGAAAACTGAAGTTTCCTTTTAAATAGTGTACAGTGTTACCCAACCTGCTTCGCTCTAAGTAAAAGCAATACCTCTTAGTTAAAAGCTAAAGTTAACTTTAAATGCATTCTGTAACATGAAAGCATAGTTCCTTTATGCTTATCTAAAATTATTAATGTTGAATGTTCAGATGCTAAATAGAAATTCTAAAACTAGCCAGAATTTTAAAAAATTATTCATCTAGTCATTTCACTGATCATTTCAGTGGTCAGCCTAACAGTTTCCTTACATAGATACACAATTCCCATTAAGATTCTGATTCTTGTTAAGCAACTAAAGGAAACAAGTGGGCTAATTGAATTTTTGTCCTTATGTTACTTTTTATGCTTTTATGTTACTTTTATGCTTTCTCCAGCACTCATGAGTGCTTGAGAATTTCAGTTGAGATAATAATGCTCAGTTACCAACAAACAGAGAAGAAATGCAAAATCTGAGTTCCAAGCTAGACCCTTCCACTACAGTAATTTGGAGGGGGAGAATCTAGAGAGGAACAAATTCCTTCTTTCTTTGCTGTCTTCTATTCGCTTTAAAAGAGGACAGATTCTTCCTCTCTATTGTTTTGTTGACATTATTGGATCTAACTATTTGATTATATAATTCATTATCATATTAGCAACAGTAATCGTATTTTCTGCCTTTGCTACTTAGTTGCAGTGACAAAGAGTACATTTTATTTTATGAGGAAAATTAGGGGCTGTTTTTCTTTCTGTTTCTTAGGGTAGCACTATACTATGCCTTGGGTAGGAAAACTTCGAGGGTAAGTGGCTCCATAGGATTCTAAAGATTATCATACAATCCCTCATCACCTCATAATGAGACTGTTACTGTAGCCTGCTGGTTAGTCACTTCTGTCACAAGCCTCTCTCCACTCCAGTTCATCCTTCACTCAGTTGCCAAAGTGATCTTCCTGGCTTATATTATGCCTCATTTTGTACCTCTCTAGATAGAGAGAAGTATGTATTATTAGACTTCTAGAGTTAAGACTGATCACTACATTGAGCTAAGTTATTATCATGTCTTATTATCAAAAACATTATCATGTTTTTAATCGCTTGAACCCAGGCAGGTTCAGAAATGATAAAAGTATGATCAGCTGATGTTCCCTCAGTAATGTACCTCATAAACACAACCTGTGTGTTGGCCAGTATACTAGTCCAGGATTCCACTAACAGTTCAACAGTAAAGTGCTAACGTTATTACCTAAAAGTGTTCTTTGGAGCTGTTACAAGAACCTTTTCAAATAAAGAATGTGATTATATTTTCATCCTAGAGAAGGGGTGACTTTTCTGAGAAAAGCAGAGTGTTTAAAGTGATAGATCTATGCTGCCTCCAAGGAAAGCTATATAACCAGGTAAAACTTTTTTCACTAATAAAGGAGATAAACAAGAAATTTCTGGGGTGGGGTGGGGGTGCAGGGTGTTGCCTTGTGTGTTTTGGTCTAGATCTGTGATTTCAACAAGATTGGGAACTCTCACTGTGGAAACTTCCTCCACTAGTGCAGTTAATGTAACTGCAGCTCTGATGGATGGATCATTTGGGGGTAGGAGTGGAGAAAATTCTGCTAAAGTACCTAGAGAAGTGATTTTTATTTTTAAAACACCCTAGCACTTGAAGAGAATGTTAGAATGAATGAATGAAGAAATTCCAACCATTTAATATTTTATATCATGAAGTTTCAGTGAATTGGCTTTAAGCCCTTGTATAGAAGTCATAGAAAACAAAATTTCAAGTAGAAGAGACCTTAGAGATTTTCTAGCACAACCATTCACTTATAGAAGGGAAGACATAGGTCTATTGATCTGCCCTAACCACTCAGCTGACAGTTCTGTTCAGTCTTACACCTTCAACTGCATTCTAGACATATCTCAAACTAGGTAACCTATAAACAAAACAAGTCCAAAATTAAACTCATTTTCTCCCCCAAATCCTCCTCTCTTCCTAATTTCCCTGTTATTGTTGAGTGTAAAACCATCATCTTAATCCTCCTGGCTTGCAGCATGCATTATCATGAACTCATTACTCTCAACCTTCCGTATGCCATTTGTTGACAACGTTTGTCAATTTGACCTTAACATTTCTCACATATGCCTCCTTCTCTCCTCTGACAATGCCACCATCCTGGAGCAATTCCCTCATCATCTCATGACTGGACTACTGCAGTAGCCTGCTGATTAGTCACTCTGCCACAAATCTATCCCCACTTCTGTCCATTCCATCCTCTACTCAGCTGCCAAATTGATCTTTCTAAAACAGAGGTCTGACCCTGTTACCCCATACTCAGTAAACTCTACTGGCTGGCTCTCTATCCTCTCCCAAATCAAACATAAAATTCTCTATATGGCCTTCCATAACTTGCCTCCTCCTCCATCTTTCTAGTTTTCTATACCTTGCATCTCTCTAACTACTCTACAATCCAAACTACTGACATCTTTGCTCTTCCTTAAACAAAAAACTTCATCTCCCAGCTCCAGGAATTTTCATTCACTATCATTTATGCCTGGAATGTTCTCTGCCTCCTAACTTCCCTGGCTCACTTCAAGTCCCTGATAAAAATCTCACCTACAAAAAGCCTTTCCTTATTCCTTTTAATTCTAATGCCTTCCTTCTTTTGATTATTTTCATTTCATCTTGCATGTTTTTTGTTTGTACAAAATTGTCTTACGTGTTGTTTGTCCTAATAGACCGTGAGCTTCCTAAGAGAAGGGCCTGTCTTTTGTCTTCCTTTGTTTCCTGAGCACTTAACACAGTGCCTGCCACATAGTAGGCACATTTAATAAATATTTATTATTAATATATTTTTTACCAAGTTTAATGAAGGCCCACCTTGGACCCCTATTCTTAATTTAGAAGTTTAAAGGTGTTAACTTTGAGAAATTTGTCCCTACTTTTCAGTAAGATTCAAAAATGCTGATTTTTGAGCCTTCTTCTCATATGGCACTTAGGATGAATTCCTAGTCTTTTCTTTTTTTTTATCTCTATCCATCAGAAATAAAGGTCCAAGGCAGCCCTCTTTAGCATTATTTATTAGGACTACATACATTCTAACTACACAAAAATCCAGATAATTAGGAGAGATCTTTTTTAAAATTACTCCTCTATAGGAGGGGCACCACAGATAATTGACACAAGGGGATTCATTCTTCTATTGAAACCAACATTGCTAAATGGGTCAAGGTGAGTCCCCCTTATGTACTCTACATTGTACAGCAAAACAATCCTGATAAATCAGAGGTTGATACAGGATAGGGCCACTTAATACATCAGGGATTCCTAACCATTTTCACTCTTTATGTTCCTTTTTTAAACCTTCTCATAACACCTATTTAATATGAAAGGAAAATGCATTTTAGAGTTTAGTAGAAAAAGACATAGAAGAAATTAAAAGAGTAATTAAATTCAGTAGCCTAATATAGTTATTTACCACTAATCCCTTGATAAGCTTTTCATACTCTTGGGTGGTATTAGTACCCCAGGTTGGGAATGTGTGAAATGATCCTGAGAGCTTAAGAAATACATCCCAATTTAAGGCCTATGCTCTATTCTCAATTGAACCAAGGTATTAAAGAATTCTTTTATCATACCAAAGAATATTCTTTCCCTCAATACATTAGCATTTCCACTTGATTTTCTTAAAGAACAGTGGAGATTCTCCTGGTGTCCTTAGGACACCACAGGCTTTGACATTTAAGCATATTCCATCTTATATTAATGTCCAGTTGTGTTACAGTAAAGTACAAAGTGCATTAGACTAGGAATCAGGAAAGATCTGGATTTGAAACCTACTTTCAGTACTAATTGTGTGACCAGGAGCCAACCTATCACCTAACTTCTCTGAAGTTTAGTTTCACCATCTCTAAAATGGAGATAATAATGCCAGTTTACTGGGTTTGCAGTGGTATTGTAAATATCACATTAGATAATCTGGTATTTTAGTTCCTTAAGAGCAAAAGCTGTTCTAATTTTTTTGTCTTAGTCACTTAGAGATTAGTACAGTGCCTATCTCATAGTAGGTGCTTTATCAACACTTGTTGTGCTGAATAGTCAAGCAAAAGTACTTTATAAAGCTCTAAAGTATTTTATAAAGTAGTTATATAAATGTTAAGTAGCATTGTTATTGTTGTTATTTTTATCATTGTATAATCACCTAAATGAAATTGACCCTATCGAATCAAGGAATTTACAATGTCATGTGTCAGTGGAGTTGGGGGATCCCACCCATAGGGTATGATTTTTAGGGGTCTTCAGAAAGCTGTTCCCAAGAAAGATTCTCTCCTTTCCCAGTTGACCATGTACCAAAAATTCTACTGTTAGAGCTTAATTATCCATCTTTAGGACTTTTTCCCCCATTTAAAAGTGGTCCCCTTGAAGAGGACTGTCGCATACCTCTCTCATAGTATAGGCAGAGCAGTCACATATCCCTTATGGTCAGTGAGTATAGTTCAACAGCAACATGAACTGCAATCAGTGTAAATGACCCTGTTTCAAATTCCAGATCACTTATTTACTACCCGTATGACCTTCTACAAATTACTTAACCTCTTTGGGCCTTAGTTTCTTCTCCTAGAAAATGAGAGAATTGGACTTTAAAGGAGATGGGGGAATGTCTAAGTTCCCTTCAACCTTGGATCCTCTATACAGATTTTAATAGGGAAACATGTATGCATTTATGGAGGAGGAATGGTGTGGAAAGAATTATAAAGGAGAGGGTGGGACCAGAAGAAAAACACTGCTTCTTCTCATTGTTGCCTATAGTCTAGCCTAGAGCTCTGGGAAGGCAAAGACATTTGGTTTTTGTTGTCTATCACAGGGCAAGGACATCTTGGGGATGCCGTGAACTGACTGGGGCAGGATACAACAGGCAGAGGATAAAAAAATAACTGCCAAAGTCCTCCTTTATCTCTGCCACTCATACCAAAACAGGAGCAAAGGGCTGTTGCTCATTTCTTTACCCCCAAGGAGCTTCCTGGAGGCAGAGGTGGAAGAGCTGTCTGTAACTGTTTGAATGTGCCATTTCATGGCTGACTGTAGCATCAGAACTGTGCCCAGAGAGTATCTGTACAGCTGTACCTCCCTACAGAATCCTCTTCACCACCGCTGGGGCCATGCTGTAACTGAGTCTTGTCATGTCATATACAATTGTTTTATTTTTTTTTCCTTTTAGATCAAACTAAAAAAAAAAAAGAGGCAACCAGCTGTCAAATCAAATGTGTGTGATTTCTTAGTAGAAAGCAGCCCCCTGCAGGTTGCTACACAAGGGAGAAAAGTGTTTGTTTTTCTTCTTTGTAAATACAGTACTTCTCTTCCTGTTGTTACAGGCTTTTCATAGGTTGCCAATGGCAATTCACTTCTCCTTATATGCCTTTTATAGGCTCATGAGTTACATATAAACTATGAAACTTATTTAGCTCAGTGTGAGCCATAGGATGTATTAAAGCAGGCAGGGACTTTGGATGTCATTTAATCTGATTTTTGAAAAGAGGAAACTGAAGGATGGGAATGTCAAGTAATTGATCCAAGGTCACACAGTTAAGTGGCTTATTTTTTTTTTCTTTTTTTGGAGGGGGGAAGGAGGAAGGGCAGGGCATTTGGGGTTAAGTGACTTGCCCAAGGTCACATGGCTAGTAAGTGTTCAGTATCTGAGGCCAAATTTGAACTCAGGTTCTCCTGACTCCAGGGCCGGTGCTCTATTCACTGAGCCACCTAGATGCCCCTAGTTAAGTGGCTTATTAATAAAGCATGTGAAAGACTACCTTTTTTTAAGACAAAGAAAATTTTAGTAGTATGACTTGTCCCATCTCCATGAATTAGCTTCTCATTTTACATACATGTGCATACAGACACATACACATCTTGGGGGGTGGGGAGTTAATGTCTTTTTTAGACACTCACGCTTCAATTCTTTTATCCTAACCCAGCAATCTGTATACTCAGTAACCTTATCATAAAACTATGATTGGTTCTCATTTTCCAAGATGGTGTGTTTCTACCCCTTCCTGAAATCAGGGAGAACAGACTGTAAGAGCATTTGAAGTCCCTTCCAGTCCTTTGATTTTGCGATAAGGAGCAGCAGTCTTGGGCAGTTTCTTGAACTGTCCATGTTCCTCATTAATGGTGAATGAACTCAACCAACTAAATGTCCACTAGGTGGGACTAGAGCTACAACCAAAGCAGTTCATGTAAAAATTAACATATATTCCTAAACCTTCATAAACCTTAGGAAGAACCTGTTGCTTCAGGGGAAAAAAACCTACAATATTAAATACATACACATGCACACACAAACACACACACACAAACACATACATACACACCCCAAGCTCATAGAATTTTAGAACTGGAAGAAACCTTAGAGATGATCCAGGCTAGTATTTTGCCTTCCCTCTCTCCCTCCCCATTTCTAAATGAGGAAACTGAAGGTAACAAAAGTTAAGTGGTTTGATAAAAGCCATGCTACTAGTTAGTAGCAGAGTCAAGACTATGACCTAGATCTCAGTATCAGGCTTGTGATCTTGCCACCATTCCATGTTGCCTCTTCTATGTTAAAAACTCTTCTATGATATACTAGTAGTACTACTATAGGGTAGTGTGGGATCATACATTGGGAGCTGGAAAGAACCTCATAGGTTATCAAATACAACCTTGATTTTATAGAAGGGGAAACTGCTACTCCGGGAGTTTAAATCATTTGCCTGTGTAACTTTAATATGAGGCAAATCAATTGCCTTATATTAAGACAGAAGACAGGAGTTAAACCCAGATCCTCCTAAATTCCTAAGACCAGATCTCCATCCATTATGCAACACTGTCTCTGGTGGTATAATATAGCCTTCACAGAGTGAAGTTGATTGTTTAACAACTGGCTCTCTGAGAGAGAAAAAACTGCACCCATGACATTTTAAAATCTAAACAGTCAATGAAATGATCGTTTGATCCCCAATTTGTAGTGTTAGCTGTATTCCAGGATGTAAATGCTAACATTTGCCATTTGAATTGATATCAGCACATTCTTAAGTCTGGTATGGTGTGATATATTGTAACATATTACACCATGATATGCAGTGTAGAATAGTATATCATAATAGTATAGTATAAAATAGTTTATCATATAATAAAGCTTTTTTGTATAAGTAGGGAAGAAAAGGGAAGAAAAGAAAAATGGAAAATTGTCGTAATTGGAAGGTTTTTTTCTTCTTTTACTTGTTACCATGTCTTTTAGTATAAACTTTTGTATGTCCATTTCCTCAACTATACTATGTTTGACAATCCTTAACTACTTTTTTTTCCCAGAGTATCATGAAGTTGTAGGTTGGCAGCTGTATTCATTAGATATTTTTTTTAAATTCACCTGTAGCTTTTACTTTTTTTTCTTTTCAATTTTTGGTTGGTAGAATAGTCCCAACAATATACAAGTGTTTCCTATACGTGTTCAGTACACCATGGTATTCTACCTCCTGCCTCTGTACCTTTGCTCAAGTAGACCTCCATGTCTGGAATTCAGTCTCTTTCTACTCCCCTCTCATAAACTCTTTACTTTTGTTCAAAGAACCACTCAGGCTCCACTTCTTGCACAAGGTTCTTCTCTCTCACTCTCACTCTCACTCTTGCTCTCACTCTCTTTCCCTTTCCCTGCCCCTCTGTGATTTTGTATCAGTTTGTGTTCACTTTTTTCTTACTTATGTCCATATGTGTTGTCTTACACCACCATCCCCAAAGAAACATAAATTCCTTGGTAATGAGAATAGTTTCATTTGTGATTTTGTATCCCCAACACCTACCATGGCATCTTTTCCTTGGCATTTTAGTATTATTTATTGAATTGAATTAAATAGGTGGGGTTTTTTGCAACTACAGCAGTACATTGAAGTTTTTTTTAAAGACAATCTTATTTTTATAGGTAGACTGTGTTAGTGGCATATTTATAGGTTCCCTATAGACAGTAAGTGACAATTTAGACTACCTGATCATTTACAGATTTTTAGGCAGTGTTTCTTACCTGTTTTTTCTCTGAACAAATTGAATTGCTTCTCCTCCTCCAGTGTGCCTTGTTTCTCACTTGTCTGTCTGTTTATATTATAAACCCAGCAGACAAGGACATTGTCTGACTCTGTGTTCTGTACAGTTCAATAAGTGTTGATGATCTTGTTCAGAACAACTGCTTGTGTTTACCCTGATAACGAATGTAAAAGAGGTCTCTGCACATTTGAGCTAACAGAATATTCTAACCTTTAAAAACTATGCAGCAAATGTGCTACTTTGATTTTTTCCATTCTTTTTGGCTTTTGTTTCTTACATCTACAATTAATTTAAGGCATCCTATGAACGATACTAAATAGGTACAATCAGTCAGTCACCTAGCATTTCTTATTACTTATGTGGCAAACTCTGTGCCAAGTCCTGGGGATGCAAAGAAAAGTCAAAACTATTACTACAAGTACAACTACAACAGTTTCTGTTCTCAAGGAGCTCACAAGCCAGTGGGGGGACTCCATGGCAACAATTATGTATCTGTAGGATAAATTGGGTGTATTCCTAGAAGGAAGGCATTAGGTTTGAGAAAAACTAGGGAAAGGGGTTTTGGTTTTGGTTTTGGTTTTTTGCAGAAAGTGAGACTTGAAGGAATCCAGAGAAACTAGAAAGGAGGCAGAGATGTTCCAGCCATGGGGCAACCTGAGAAAATGTGTAGAGTCTAGAGATGGATGCAAGATTAGATTTAGCTAAATAAATAAACAAGAGATTTCTTTTAGTGTTTCCTGCAGTGTGTTTGCCTCCTGCTGTCTTCCAATTATTAATGGAACAACCAACCACATACAACATAAGATAATCTACTGTCTATACAAAAGAGAAAAGTCGTAGGATGGTCTAGATTTTTGGGAACAGGAAATGTTAATTATATCAATTGTAGAATCATAGGTCTAAAATTGGAAAGAAATTTCAAGGTCATCTGATCTAACCAACGTCATTTACAGAAGAGGAAACTGAGACTCAGAGAAGTAAGTTCTTTGTGACAGGTCACATAACTCTTCAGTGACAAAATTCAGACTGAGCACCACATCTATTGATTGAAGGACGAGATTCTCTCTGTGATATTATGCTGTGTGATTATTCTTCATTTCAATTTGTCTGAACTCAATCATGACTTATTAAGTGTGTTAGAAAGATATAAACAAATATTCTCTACCCTCCCGGAGGAGACAACATACACACAAAGAAATATGTATATACACAAAGCCAATGTGAAGAATTTCAGGGGGAAAGAGAACACTAAAAACTCATGGCATTAGGAAATATTTCACTTAGGAGGTCATATTTAAATTGAGCCTTAAGTAGAACCAGAAACTATAAAGGAGCAAAACTGAAGAGAGAGAGAGAGAGAGCTCTCCAGGTGTGGGGAACATTGGTTCCAAGGCTGAACACAGATTGCCATGTACAGGAAACAGCAGGAAGGCCAGGTTAACTGTCACATAGAGTGCACTAAGGAGATTAATGTACAATAAGCCAGGAAGGGTAAATTGGAGTCAGGCCGTGAAGAGCTTTGAATGCCAAACAGAAAAGTTTGGCAAGAGGAAACTACTGAAGATTTTTGTAGGGTGATAACATGATCAGACCTTTGTTTGAGGAATAGCAATTTGGCAGTGGTGTGGAAGACTTATGGGAAAGGAAAGAAAGGGGAACCAGGGTGACAGACTAAAGAGGCTCTGGTGGTAGTCTAGATGAGAGGTGATGAAAGTCTAAACAAGGGTAGTAGACATGTGAGTGGAAAGAAGGGGACAGTGGCTTTGAGAGATACTATGAAGGTTGACTAACTGGAGGTGATTCCTGTGAAAGTAGTGGCATTGAGGCTGGTTTAGCAGAACTATTACAATTTCAATAAAATATTATATCCTGCTACCATTCATCTCTGGAAGTTGAAACATTTAATATTTTATGGGTAGACTGGAGGTATGCCAAGGAAACATTTCTGGGAAGGCGCTGTATGAATATCCAAATAGTTTCAGGCCCTAGATACACTGTTTAGAGTCACTTTCTTGAATTGCTATCAAGAGAGCAGGTTGTTTTGAAACCTCACAGAGTAGGCATTATTTAAATAAAATAGTATTTAAATAAGTGCTTTTTAAATTAAAATGTGCAGTAGGATCATAGTTTTAGAACAGGAAGGGGCCAAAGACGGAGTTGAGTCTAAGCCCGTCATTTTAAAGACGAGGAAATTGAAATTGAATGAGGTTGAGAGACTTGCCCAGAGTCACATAGCTGGCAAAAGTCTGAATGGAGATTTGAATTCAACTCTGCCTGACTTGAGACCACACTCTATCCATTATGCCTCTGGTTGCCTCCCTACTCCACACCTATCGGCCTCAGTGAATATGGAAGTACAGATCTAAGCACGGGTTATATATCCCCTTGCTCTCTGAGGAACTCTGCTATGCCTCCATGGAAATTAACATATTTCCATTAGCTGCCACGCCAATGAAACTATAGGTCTATCAAAGTCAGTCTCTTGTTTTAGGGTGTTGCATACCAAGTTGTTTGGGACTTGGCAGTCAATTGTTAACACTAATAAGGTGTAGGTTGTGGGGGATAATTTAAAAGAAAACCACCTCAGAAATACAAATGACACCCCCCCCCCGTGTGTGTGTGTGTGTGTGTGTGTGTGTGTGTGTGTGAGTGTGAGTGATGCTAGATGGTAGAGTGGATAGAACACTGGACCTGAAGTCAGAAAGACCAGAGTTCAAAAGTGACCTCAGACACTTACTAGCTTTATGACCCTGAGCAAGTCACAACCTTTCCCTGCATAAAAAATTGAAGAAGGAAATACGTAACCACTCTAATATCTTGGCCAAGAAAAACCTTTGCACAGTATTTAAAAAAAAAAACTAAAATGTTTGACATCAGAATATGAACCTCCCAGGTTCAGAGGGCCTGGAGTGCTATGGACCATGGACTCATAAAGATTCAGACTCACCTAAACAGCAACAACTGTATATGTGTGTGTATTTGTGTGTATATGTGTGTATATATACACATACATATTTGTACACATACATATATAGTACATATACATTCATACATATATACATATATATTTGTGTGTGTGTATGAGATGTGTTTCACAGGAAGGGATAATTTATATGGGATAAAGAACATTCCAGCAAACACAAGAACATAATGCCAAATAGCCATGTCTGGCTTAGCCTAGGGATAATAAGATGATAAAATGATAGTGATGACTGCCACTTACACAGTATTTTCACATTTATATTACTCCATTTTGGTCCTCACCACAGCTTTGGGAGTTGTGCACTATAGGATTTATTGTTCCCATTTTATGGGTGAAGAAATTGAGGCCCAGAGAAGTGAAGTGACTTATCCACAGTGATGCTGGCAGGACAGAGACAGGATTCAAACCCAGGTGTCTCCTCACTCCAGGTTCTACACTCTTTCCATTGCTTTGTACTGACTTTCCTGAGGGATCACAAGAAAGTTATGTCTTCAATCATTGTACCTCAAGATCTACAAATGAAAGTGTCAAGAACTTTAACTGGACTGATCTCTGTATTTTTCCCAAATACATGAATGTAAATTGAAGAAAAAAAACCCATAAATTTCAAGACACTTTTGTTTGCCTTCATCAGGATTCAGCTTTATTCAAGGTTCCAGGTTTGAAGTAGACTAGTTTCAAGAAGATTTAAAGCAATTGAAATGTGCATGAAATATATAGCATTATGTGCCAGCACTAGCTGATTTAAATTCTACACATAACTAAACTTTAACATACATTTTCATAAAACCCAAGTAATGAGTTCATCTAATCTGTTTAAGAAATGAATTTTAGCGTATTTGTTCGGTCACACCTGAACCAGATTCTTTTAAATGACAGAGGTGTGTTAAACTGAAGCGCACGGCTATCACACTAAATTTGCTCTCAGTTATGAGACGTTTGCCCTTGCTCCCATGAATTGTGTTCAGAAATGTCACTGATGACTGTGATGGCTTCTCAGTATAGTAGAAAAGGGTCAGTACCTTCAGTTGGGAGAGATCTTCACTCATTTAAATCCCACCTCAAGCACTTACCAGCAGTGTTGCCATGAACAAGTCCTTAAGACTCTGAACTTCAGTTTGTTCACCTTTCAAATGGGTATAAAAGTGTAGCCCAGGACTCTAATGCACCCTTAGTTACCTCTTAAGTGTGTGGTACTTTTATGAGTAACTATCTACTATATTTAAATTCACAGTTCTGAGACCCCACAAGTGTATTGCTATACCAGACTGTCATATGACTTGCAAATTCAAAGCAAAGACATTTAGTTAAAACAGAATGATATTGAAATCACAAAGAACTGAATAAAATATTTAATAGTTATGATACCCATTCCCAAATGGTTGCCTTCCCCGAAACATCCCCCTGGAAGATTAATCAATTCCTATTCAACTTCCTTGTCTTTTTCTCTTTTTTTGCTTTTTTTTTTTGAAGATAGGGCATTTGAGGTTAAGTGACTTGCCCAAGGTCACACGGCTAGTGTGTGTGTGTGTGTGTGTGTGTGTGTGTGTGTGTGTGTTAAGTGTCTGAGGCTAGATTTGAACTCAAGTCCTCCTGACTCCAGGTCCAGTGCTCTTTCACTGCGCTACTTACCTGCCCTAACTCCCCTGTCTTTCTAACAAATACCAGTTCATTTCTCAAATAGCATTAGATTAGCATAGAAGGACTTTACGTATTTACCCACTTGCTTGATTTCTCCTCAGACCCTTGGGAGTACTGGCCTCTGGATGTAGGAACAAGAGAGTATTGTTTCTCTGGATGTAGCCACAGTCATAGGATCATGATCAGTTTCTCCTGGCAACAAGAAAAGAAGCCCATTGCCACACTTCCTCCATCACCAGTTTCTGCTTCTCCACTTGTTGCCTTTTCTGCATTGAGTTCAAATCCAGTTTCAGACACTTACTAGCTGAGTGAGCCTGGGAAAGTCACTTGACCCTGTTTGTCTGTTTCCTCATATGTAAAATGAGCTGGAGAAGGAAATGGCAAACCACCCAGTGTCTTTGCCAAGAAAACCCCAAAAGGAGTCGTGAAGAATCAGACACAACTGACAAATAACTAAACAACAAAGCCATTTCTTTGCATCTATACTCTCTTCCCCAGAGGCACCCATGTCCCTTGGTTTTCTCAGTGCCCTCCTCCTGTCTTGGTGTCTCTGTAAAGGTACTCATCCTTTCAAAAAACTGTATGCATGTGAACTGTGTTTATCCAAGCATAATTTGCTGTGACCTCCCCATGTAGCAGAGCCCTCATGAAGGTCTCGGAAAGATATTGTCCCAGGAGAATTCCTCCAATAAGCAAAGTTTTCTCTTATCTTAGCACTATGGGAATCTGTAGTCCATCTATGAACATATTCTTCTCTAATAATAGCACCTATAATCCCTACCTGATGGAGTTGTTGTGAGGCTCACTTAGAATAATGTGTGGGAAGGATTTCACAAACCATAAAGTAGAATATTCAAGAATACCAGTCATTACAATCGTGCATATGTGAGGGACAAAAACGACTTATGGAAATGATTCCTTTTCTCACTGTGCACCAGTGCTACCTATCATGGGGATTAACTGATAATATTGATAACAAAATTAATAATAATATCCTTAGACAAAGATTATCCTCTTTTGTGTGGCTGCTATAACTATCTCACATGAGATAGTGAGATACTGAATTTGGAGCCTTTTTTTTATAAAGGAAAGCCACTTTATCCCTGATTGCCACAAATAGGGAAGACCTTTAGAAGTACCATAAAGCCTAG
>CM053599.1:117365453-117435447 GCA_028646575.1 Pseudocheirus occidentalis | reverse complement strand
GCTGTGTAACCCTAGGAAAGACACTTAAACTATATCTGCCTCAGTGTCTTCAACAGTAGGGACAACAACATTGTTGTAAGGGTCAAATAAGATATTTGTAAAGTTCCTGTTACAGTGACTGACACATAAGTGCTTCATAAATTCTTGTTCTATCCCTCCCAATTACTGAAAAATGAGTAAATGGTTTCGGAGAAAACCAAGACTTCCAGGAACTAATAACAGATGAAATGAGGAGAACTAGAACAGGTTATATGACTGTATAACATCATAGAGACAATACTATGAAGACACACTTGAGAACTGAGAAATGCAACGATAAACCACAATTACAGAGGACAGGTAATGATGCATCCTGCCCGCATCCTGTCAGAGAGGTGATCAAGCAAAGATGCACCATGAGATACACATTTTTTGAACATGGGCAAAGCAGGAATTTTCCTTTCTTGTATGTGTGTAGAAGCATATACACACAAATATGCATATATGTATGTATGTGTGTGTATGTGTATATATATACATATGTTTTCATGAAGAGGGTTTTATTGTTGTTCAATTGGGGAAGTGAACACTGAACAGAGATAATTTGATAGTTGTTAACTGAAAAAAAAATTGAACAAAAAAATGAACAATATAGATGTATAGGGAACAAACTGACCAACTTAGATTGTAGAAAGGTATGTTTGAAAAATGAAAATAAGGTTAGTTTCTGTCCTCTCTCCAAGGATACTTAAAGGAGGATGAATATACTGATCATATATGAAAAATATCCAGAGCACTGATGCTCAGAATGGGCCAAGATTGGGGAGGAATGCTAAGGACAACAGAAAAGAGCTTTAACCTTATACGGAGGGGGGGGCAGGTTGGCTAACAAGAAGCAGATGATAACAGGCAACAGAGAGCATAACCACTCAAATACTATTTTACTCCTATTTTTGCAGCTAAGGAAAAGCTAGAACAAAGTATGTCACGCGAATCACACTTGTTGATAAAACAAGAATGGTAGATAGCGTGGTATAATGGGGAAAAGCACTGGCTTTGGAGGCAGAGGATCAAAGTTGAGCTTTCTGTTTTGTGATGCTTACTAGTGTGATTTGGGGCAAATCACGGAATTCCCCTGGACTTATCCCTGTTCTCTTATCTGTAAAATGTAGAAGTTAGATGAAATGGCTTCTGAGTGCTCTCACCTCTCTATGATATATCTATAGCATTTAGAAAGACAGAGTCACAGTCCAAAGAGATCATGAAAGGCTAATAAAAATGAAATATAAAGTCTTACACTTAAGTCAAAACAAAACAACCCTCAAGACATAGAGGAAGCATTACTAGACAGCAGGTTATCTGAAAACTGAGGGGGTTTTAGTAATCTGCAAGTTCATTAGGTTTACACTGTGATGTGATAGCCAAGAATGCACATGCAATCTTAGGTTTCATTAAAAGACACTCAGCATTAAGTACTAGGAAGATGGTAGCTTCACTATGCTTTTTTCTTGTTGGACCACACCTCAAGGCTTGGGTTCCATTTTAGGTGCCACAATTTAAAAAGAAAATTGCTAAGTTGGTAAGCATCCAGAAGATGGTGTAAAGGAAGCTGAGAGCCTTGATATTATGCCTTTCAAGGTCAGGTGAAAGAATGGAAACAAAAAAATCATGTTACATTTGGTTGTTTTTCTTGGCTCCAGAAGAAAGAATGATAAGCACTAGGTGGGAATTGCAGAGGTACAGAATTGCCTTTGTGTAATTTTTTTTCTTAACGATTAGAGATATAATGGACTACTCCAGAAAATAGTCGTGGCGTGGGGGCAGTCCTCCTCACTGGAGGTCTTCAAGAAAAGGACGGATGATCACTTGTCAGGTATGTTTATAGAGACGATTTTGCTTGCAGTATAGGTTGGACAGGATGATATCTGAGACCACTTCCAACTCAGACTTATCTAGTAATTTGTGTCTTTCCCACTAGAGGGCACCACCAGACCAGCAAAGATAAATCTGATATCCCTCAAACCTGGAAAACAGCTTTCTTTTGTGAGGTTGTAGAGTTCTCTCTTCTTTGGCATAAAGGGGTATGGAAGTGTGGAAGGAAGGGAGGGTAGTTGTGCTATGAGAGCAGGGAGGTAGGTAGCTGCTGCTGCTACTAATAGCTTTAACCAGGGTATTAGCTCCTCTCCTGATTTGAGGCTGCCTGTAAGCAATTTAAAAGAGCTAAACTAGGAGTCCTCTGGGCTTGAGTTCCTTAAATTACCCTGATGTGACTGTAGAGTTGAGTGTGATGACAGGAGAAAAAAGACGGTGTTCAGGCTATATCTCCTTATGGCAGAAGGTTGTAGCCCTGGGGAATACAGTTAACGAAGGGACTTCCTTGTGTTGTGTGTGTCTCTGGAGAAGGTCTCATGTATTCATCTGTATTTTATGTTGTTTGTAGTCATAGGTGAAAATATTACAAGGTTACCAGTGGCTTCACACTTTATAAAACCTTCTGATCACTTCCTATTTTCTTGGGGGACTGCACAGGACCCCAGAAGTTAGTAGTCATAGGGCCTAATTTGAGGCAGGAATTTGAATATGAAAAATTTCTGATCAGTATTAGCAGAGTCCAAGCGGGATGGAGAAAAGGGACAGTGGTAGGTGTTACCTACCACCCAGGGGAACAAGGAAGGCACTTCTTTAACTGTGATGAGGATGAGAAAACAACAATAATTACCAAGTTCTTTTAAAATAAGTCTATTGATCATAATTCAAGTAAAATACTTTAAGCCAATGAATGATCTGCTAATAGCTACAAGAATCCTCAGGACTGAAAGAAGGGCAAGTTTTAACTGTTGATGGAGTGGGAGAAGAGGGAAGGTATAACTTATGGTGCAGAACATGGCTTAGAGTAGCTCTGGGCAGACGCTTGAGCCTACTAGAAGGCAGTAGGAAGGGCTGGGTATCTGCGGGGCTGCCTCCTGAAGTAATTATTCCAAACTGAGATGAAGTGACCCTTTGTTCCAGGCTTTTGCAGACAGTAAGGAGTCAGACTATTAGTCTACAGGGAAGTGGTTGTTGTTTATCCTTCACTCTCAAGGAGGACCATGACATCAGGAAGTGATGCCATGACCTGCAAGTGAATTGGATTTAAATGAGGAAGGGCTGTGCAAAGTCACCAGCATCACTTTCTCCTCTGGAGCCAGATATCTGGGCCCAGTGGCAACACATAGATCAGGATGACTGGAGCTAACTCCAAGGGGGGTCCTTACAACTGCTTCTGTTTTGGCCAGGTTGATGGGTTTGTTGTTGTTGTTGTTGACTAGGTAAAAGAGGCCCCTTTTTGCCTTATTTCTTACCTATCCTTAATCATTAAATGGGTGTTGCGTCAGTCAGACTGAGATCTGGGAAAGACCTATAGGGAAGACCAATACTATGTAAGAGATAGCTCAGAAGGGAAAGCAGAAGGTTGATGAGAGTAAACTTCCTTCACTTATGGTCCGCAAATCTTAGTTGCAAAAACCCTCTCTATTGCTAATACCTGCTTTGGGATTCTGGGGACAACTCTAGTTAACTACACACACACACACACACACACACACACACACACACACACACACACACACACAAATGTATCATTCTTACTATTTAGCTGAGTCCGAGAGTTGGTATTCTCTTCTTCGATCATAACACTCCTGGATTCCAGGGTCCTCCCAAAGTTTTTTGATTGCTTCCACTTGTTTCCTGGGCAACATGGACACTTTGTCTACTTCCACTTCTCTAATCATCTGAGCATTTTCCTAATCAAAAGGGGAAAAAAATCATTAAAGGGGAGAAACCCAACTCAGAGATGCTCTGGTACGACCTATGGAAGTAGAGCCATCTTTGTAGAAGTTATAGAGCAGTGTTGTACAGGGGAAAGAGTGCTTGGTTTAGAGTCAAAGGACATGTGTCCAAATTCCATTCCCCATCCCCGTCGTTCACAAGCTGTGTGACCCTGATTGAGGTGACATCACCATTCTGGACCTCAGTTTCCTTATCTGTAAAATGAAGAAACAGAGTGGATGATCTCAAAGTTCCCTTGAAACTTCAAATCTTGAAGTCTATGAGAACTCAGATGATGATAAACAATCCTTGAATAGGGGAAACATGCTCTTCCTTGAAGTCGCTGATAATTGAGACACAAGACAAGCTGGCTTAGTATCAAGCAGAGAGGAGGGGACTACACCCAGCTACCCAGTGAGATAGTTACACATTGAGCCTACAGGTCATCTTCAGCTTCTGGGGGCGGGGGGAGGTGTTCACGTCAATGAACACTTTCTTCTATGAAAATATGACATGCCCCCACATACAAGGGAAGAGGGAAGAACAAGAAAGAATGGCACCCTGATGTCACCATCCTTCTCCCTTCTAGCAACTAACCTACCCCCTAGAGTAGTCTGAGTCTAAATGTCATATCTTATGATAAAGTGAAGCATGTATATACATGTTATGTTCAATTGGTGATTTCATCAGCTCATTAATTACCATCTAGATCTGTGCAGCTGTCTCCTAGATTTCTGTATTCAGTCGTCTTTTGTCTGAGCTCCAGTTCCATATTACCAACTGCCAACTGGACATTACAAACTGGATGTCCCATACACAGGGCAGAAATGCTCACACTCAACATGTCCAAAACAGAACTTGTGTCCCCCCGTCCCTTGTGTTTACCCCTCTCTGAAACTCCCTATTCCTGTCATTAGTATCACTGTCCTTCCAGGCTCAGTCTTTATCATTATATTTGACTCCTCCCTCACTCTGCTTTCTTTCCTTCAACACAAGTGTAACCAGGTCACTCGCCTAGTCAATAAGCTTCTCTGTTACTTTTTAGATAAAATATAAACTCTTTTACTTTTTAATTCTCTTAATAATCTGACCCCAACTTTTTTTTCAACTTGATTATATATTACTCCTCTTTCTCTATGGTCCAGCTAAACTGTCTATGTGGCCCAATGGATAGAGTTCTAAGTCTGGAGTCAGGAAGACCTGAGTTCAAATCTGAATTCAGACACTAGCCATGTGGGGAAGGTACTTAACTCAGCTTGCCTTAGTTTCCTTAACTGTACAATGAGGCTAATAACATGGTTGTTGTGAGATTTAAATGAGATAATCATTGTAAAGTGCTTAACACAATGTCTGGTACATAATAAGTGCTGTACAAATGTTAGGTATTATTATTATTGTACAAAATAATATTCATGAAGTTCTTAGTGCAGTGCCTGGGACACAGTAGGTACTATAGAAATCCTTCCTTCCCTCCCTCCTTCCCTCGTTCCTTCCTTCCTTCCCTCCCTCTCTTCTTTCCTCCCTCCTTCCTTCCTTCCTTCCTTCCTCCGTCCCTTCCTTCCTTCCTTCCTTCCTTCCTTCCTTCCTTCTTCTTCTCACACATGGCTCTCTATCACCTGTCTCTATAACTTTGTACTGGTGAACCTTCAATTCGCTTCCTCTTCACCTCAGTCTTATTTCCTTCAAGACTCAGCTCAAGTATGATTTTCTAGGTGAGATCTTTCCTGCTCCCCTGCCCCAGCTTCTAGTACTTTTTCCCCAAATCACCTTTTTGGTTTATTTCACACATATGTTCTTACTTATATGTAAACAAATTCATCTGATAGAATGTAAGTCCTCTGAGGTCAAGGGCTATTTGACTTTTATTCCCAGAGCCCAGCCCAGCAATTGTAACATAGCAGACCTTTCTATAGGAGAGTCATTAGGATATGTGTACATTCATATATGCCTGTGATGACCAGATGATAAAGGAGACTCTTGTCTGATGCTTTCAAGAAAACAACATAGCTCTAGAATCCTATGAATATAGTAAGTGGGAAAAGGAAGGAAAAAAAGATCTTCATTTCTATAGAACCTGACAGATTAATAATAATAGCTCACATTTATATATGAGCTTAAGGTTTATAAAGCACCTTATAGTCAGTATCTCACTTGATTCTCACAGTCACAACCTGAGGTACAAATATTATTATTCCTCTACTTTACAAGAAGTTAAGTGACTTGCCCAAGGTCTAAGCTACAGCCAATCTGACCTGTGTCCTACATTCCATCTCCTGCTCTCATCACTTTGTGGGGTCTATTTCCTAGTCTTGGAATGGTCTTCCTCTCCCTCCCCACCAAATTCTCTAGTGCCCTTCAAGGTTCATTTGAATTAATTGTTTTTTCAAGAAGTCTTTCTTAATTCCCTCAATTATTAGTTCCCCTAAACTCCCATCATTTTCTATTTTGTACATATCCTATATTTAGTTATCCCTAGCAGGCACAAAAGCTCCTTGAGAGCAGGAGCTGTCTCACTAACACCCAGCCCTGTACCTGATGCATAGTAGCGTCCTAATAAATGTTTGTCAATTGGCTAGAGATAAGCAATTAAAAGGAGCCCAGCTGGGACCTGAACCCAGTCTCTTGATTCTAAGCCTGTTAGTGCTAATGCTTTTTATACAGAAGGTTCAGCAGGACTTTAGCCAGGTACACCCCTCTGAGACTTTGCTAAAGAGGACATCTGAAGAGAGATCCCAGGGCTAACACAGTGAAGTGAATGTTATCCATAATATGAATGGAAGAAGGCTGGAATTTTGAGGAGAGAACATTCATAGCTTGGAGAGGCAGGCAGGATCTGAGCCAGAAATAGATCCTGACCAAGTGATTTCTCCTAAGTGGGGCAAAGATGGTTTGTTTCTACAACCTAGGTGCATTTGAAGAATTTATTCTTTTCCGACTTGTAATAAAGTAGCTTCGGTCCCACTAGGGAAAACTGGCCTAAGAAGAGTGTGCAGCTATTTGGAAAGTATAGGAGGAAAGCTGCAGGGCTGTGAGGTGGTGCAGTGGGTAGACTGAGCCTTGGCCCTGGAATCGGGAAGGCCTGAGTTCAAATTTGGCCTCAGACATTTACTAGCTGTATGACCCTGGGAAAGTCACTTAACCCTGTTTGCCTTAGTTTCCTCATCTGTAAAATGAAGTGGACAAGGAACTGGAAAACCACTGCAGTATCTTTGCCAAGAAAATCCCAAAAGGGATCACAGAGAGCCAGAAACAACTGAAAATAACAACAAAAACAATGGAGAAAGTAAGAGTGGCAGGTGAGTGGGGAACATTATAGATTTTTTTTTTTTAGGAAATGGAAGAAGGTGGGAGCAAGATTACTACTTTATACTTTTGTGTTTACAAATTACAGAGGGCAAATAATAGCATACTTCTGTATGAACAAAGAGGCAGCTATCTGACACAGAAGATAGAATGCTGGGTCTGGAATCAGGAAGACTCATCTTCCTGAGTTCAAATCTGGCCTCAGACACTTCCTGCTGTGTGACCCTGGGCAAGTCACTTAATCCTGTTTGCCTCAGTTTCCTCATCTGTAAAATGAGCTGGAGAAGGCAATGGCAAATCACTCCAGTGTCTTTGGCAAGAAAAAATCCAAATGGCATCATAAAGAGTAGGACACAATTGAAAGAACTGAACAAAAACAATCATGAACACTTGGGGTAAATGTTTTGATGGACATACTCGTTTCACTACTTAAGGCTTTCCCCTTTAAGAGCTCTGTCACTAATACAAATTTCATCAGCTGTTAAATGGGGATACTAAGAGCCCCTCCCTCACAGGATTGTTGTGAAGATAAAAAGAGACAATAATTGTAAAGCGTTTTGTGTAGTGCCAGACACAAAGTAGGGGCTACATAAATGCGAGATGTGATTATTAGAAAATGCTTAAGACATTTCACATTCCAAGCCTAATTTAGGGGGCATCACCAAGATACAAGGAATACTTTCAACACAAAGTTTTAGGACTAAAAAGAACTTTAAAGGGCAGCCAGGTGGCACAGTGAATAGAGCACCTGCCCTGGAGTCAGGAGGACCTGAGTTCAAATCCAGCCTCAGACACTTAACACGTACTAGCCGTGTGACATTGGGCAAGTCACTTAACCCCCAATTACCCTCCAAAAAGTGAAAAAAATTGAAATAAAAAATAAATTAAAAGGACTTTAAGAAACAATCTCAGTTCAATATGTCACACGATCTATTCTTTTATAAAGATGGAGGTTTTAAAAAGCCTTTGCTATTTTGTGGTTCTCCATTCTCATGTCTCTTTCTCCCAACTAAAAAACGTTTCAATATTTTCTTAATTTCATTCATTCATTATTCATTCCATAAGCATGTCTAAGTCATTTACTCTTTTAGAAAAATATATTCATTATTTTTAGTTTTCAACATTCATTTCCACTAGATTTTGAGTTCCAAATTTTCTCCCTGTCTTTCCCCTACCCCCACCCCAATATAGCAAGCATACTGAATACCCCTTCCCCCAATCTGTTCTCTCTTATGTTCCCCCCCCCATCCTTCCCTTAGTTTCATGTAGGGCAAGATGAATTTCTATACCCCTATGCCTGTATATCTTATTTGCTGGTTGCATGTAACAACAATTAACATTTTAAGTAATTTACTCTCAGTAAAACTCTTATATGCTCTGTAGGGATACAAACATGAATATAATGCAGATTCTGCCAGCAAAGAAATAACAAACCAGTAGGGAATAGAAGAAATGGTTGCTTCCAGCAAGCACACCAAGGATTTAGCTTAGGTACATACAAATGAAATCAATGAGCAATCACAGTAGGAAGAAACCTCTTACACTTTGGGGAATGGGGGTGTGAGACATGAAAATCGGGCAGAAGTTCTTTGAGAAGGTGGTCTGAGCCAGGCCCTGAAGAATAAGAGGCCTTTAGGCGGTATAGATAAGACAAGGAAGATGGGGACAATATTCTAGACACCTGACATGATGCAGAAATGCCCAAGATATTTTAAGGGGTGAGACAGGGAGGGGTAGTGGGCACCCCAATCTGGCTTGTAACCTCTTTGGTGGAAGAATCTGCATTTTATTCATCTTTGTATCCCTATAGGGCATACAAGAGCTTTACCAAGAGTAAATGAGTTAGACACGTTTGTTGAATGAATAATGAATGAATGAAATTAGGAAAGTGTCAAAACCTTTTTTTTAAAACATAAAACATGTTGTGAAACAAGGCCAGTTAATTAAGTTGTTTAAAGATAGTAGTTTCACTGGTTGTCTCTTAATTTTTCTAACTTTCCTCCCACATGGGAGTGGAGGTAGAAGGAAACGCTGAAATTGCCTAATGCTTTTTTTTAATGAAAAAGAAAAAAAAAATCAAAAGTAAGTAAACAGTGAGAGAGCACAAGGGGTTCTGATGCTCGATCAGCCTTTCAAATGCTGAGCTAATATTCCTTTCCTTTTCATTTCTCAAAAGTCACTATTTTCTTTGTCCTGGTTTCAACAAGGGTTGAAAGCAGATGTTCTGAAGCTGTGTTACCACTCAGAAATATCCATGGTTCTACTGGATGAGGTCGCTCAGACTGGAGTACGGCTAATGCTTTTATCTATCTGAGAGAGAGAAAGAAATAGACACAACGAGAGGGGGAGGACAGGGAGGGAAATTGAGAGGGAGTTTCTGTGCATGGCGGCTTGGGTAACATTTCTTTTCAAGCACCATAGGAATACTTAGCATCCCTCAGCCTTCCTCACAGGGCTTGCAAAGCAAGCTGCCTGAACAAGCCACAGTCCACTAGGTGGAGCCAGGTATCAGGCTATACCACAGACCAGTTTTCCAAATTGATTGGACGGCAGAATACTTTGGGGCTTCTCTCTTAATAAGAGCCTTAGTTTGGGATTTTTTGGGGGGGGGGTGTCTAGGAAATACTAAGTTGATGGAAGGCTTTGAGGAAATATGGGAACAGGCTTAAATACTTCTTTTGTACCTATTTTCACATTTAATATTTTAAAGGGAAAATATAACTAGCAAAAGGATGTTGTCACAGGACTCCCTCCCCCCCATTTCACTTAACATAAGTTTTGGGGAAATATGGACTTCCTTCTACCAAGGGTTAAATAGTATCCAGAGAGAGAAGTTCTTTTGCACCTGACAAAGGAGTTTTTATATAGAGAATTAGAGAATAAGGGGGGTTTTAGTATAGGAATTGAAGAGCAGCGGCCTCACACATGGCCCTCTAGGTCCTCAAGAGCAGCCCTTTGACTGAATCCAAACTTTACAGAATAAATCCCCTTAATAACTGGATTTGTTCAGCAAAACTTGGACTCAGTCAAAAGACTGCACACCCAAGGATGAAAAAGGCCATGTGTGGCCTCAAGGCCTTAGGTTTCCCACCCCTAGAACATATTAAAAATTATTTTTGTTAATTTTTCAGTTATGTCTGACCCTTTGTAACCCCATTTGGGATTTTCTTAGCAAAGATACTGGAGTGGTTTGCCATTTCTTTCTCCAGCTCATTTTACAGATGAGGAAACTGAGGCAAATAGGGTAAAGTGACTTACCCAGGGTCACACAGCTAGTAAATATATGAGGCTGGACTAGAAAGATGAGACTTTCTGACTCCAGGCCCAGTCCTCTATCCACCGCACCACCTAGTTTCCCAAAGATTTTAATTTAATATAATTAAAATTCACATAACTTGTGAGAATCATCTATTACTAAACCCTTACAAGAGCAATAGCTTCATCTTCTAGTAGACCAAGTCCAGATTGATGGAGGTAGTCAGGATATATGAAGAAAGAAAGATGAAAGAATCACAATTGGAATCAGTGCCATTCAATTTCCAAGGAGGTTGACTGGCCGGGTTGGAATGCTCATACCTCAAAGTAATGGTTGAAATACCAGCACACACCAGCAATATCTTTCTCTCCCCTCCCCCAACTTTTGTTTTCTTCTCTCATTAGAAAAAGGCAGAGATTCCCTTTCTTTTTGTTTCTGTTTCTATTCCCAGCACTTAGCACAATGCCTGGAATTTAATGATTAATAAATGCTGTATCTATCATGCAAGTATCCCGTTTATTTTCTTTCTTTTTTTTTCTTTTTTGGAGGGGAAGGGCAAGGCAATTGGGATTAAGTGACTTGCCCAAGGTCACACAGCTAGTAAGGGTGTCAAGTTTCTGAGGCTGTATTTGAACTCGGGTCCTCCTGACTACAGTGCTGGTGCACTATTCACTGCGCCACTTAGCCACACTCAGTGGTTGATTTCTCAATGAAAATAACTGAGAGACTAAATCCCAATGATATCTGATTTCAAGTAAACTGATAATAATTACTGCTGTTGTCTTTTAAACTTTTCTGACTTAGAATGTCTTAGAAAGCAAAAGCATGGTTTACTAGAAAGAGCCAGAAACTTGGACTTTAGAAGGCCTGGGACCAACTCCCAAGTGCACCACTCATTTACTAGCCATGCGAGGTTGGTTGACTCAGCCTTCGCTTCTGGGAAAGGTAGGATTGGAGGAGGTGATCCCTAAGGCTCCTTTCTAGCCTGAGCATTCTCTAAATTTGTAAAATCTCTTCACAGTTTGACCTGGGAAACGTAAATGAGAGTGACTTTGAAGAAGAATGAAAAACATTGTAAACATTCCTTGGGTTTCTTTATTCTTGCATTATAAAACATCACATTCCTTTTTTTACTTCAAGTGATGCACTTGATTTCAAGAATCAAACATGAGTCTATAATATGGAGCTCAGAATTAAGGCAAAAATGCTTTTTAAAAGTTCAATCTTTGAACAGAAACTTTACACACAAGAAACTGATTTTATGCCAGTCATTAACGGCATCACTGGGCTTGACCTGGCTGCATTTGTTTTTATATAGTCCATATAATTTTCATGAGATTTGTTAGATATATTCTAATATGGCAGTATACTTTATTTCAGAAATTTTGGACCTTTGAAACTTGCTATACAACAGTATTTCTTTGTCCATAGTATTGTCACTTCTACCTACTTAAAATAGTCTGTTCACAATCTGGGGGAATAGGGAAAGGCCTCCAGCAGAAGGTGAGACTTGAGCTGAACCTTGGAACCAAGAGGCACAGGTGAAGGAGGGGCAGAGCATTTGAGGCAAAGGGAACAACCAGAGCAAAGGCAAGAAGGGAGAGTGGAATGACACTTGTGAAGCACAGCTGGAAAGCCAGATTTAGATTATGGAGTATCGACAGTACCAGACAGAAGAGGTGATATTAGATCCTGGAGGTAAAAGAGAGCCACTCATTTTGGGGGTCAGGGAGAAGGTCAGACCTACACCTTAGAAAAATTATCTGCACAGTGGAAAATGGATAAAGAGTATGAGGCGGGGAGACAATATCTGAACTAACTCACAGGTTTCTTGTGAAGAAAATACTTTGCAAACCATGAAATGCTATTGTAACTGTCAAACTCAGTCAATTTTTTTTTAATAAATTGAAATACAGATAGTGAATTATAAAGTTAAGGTAAATGCCAACTACAACAATAGATATTTCAACAAAAAGGCCTCTTCTCACTCCCTCCCCAATAAATTGCTACAGAATCAAACATCTCAAAATCACATAAAGGAAACACCATTAGCCATAGAAAACAATAAAATTTAGTGCAATAAATATGCATTACTGTTTCATATATGCAAGATTCTGTGCTCAAGATAGCATGAACAAATGATCAATTCTGCCCCAAATCTAAGGCATATGGATACATCTTCACAAATAAAAGCATGTCACTTCTCCAAACAAATAGTCAATATTATTGGAAAATGTGTGTTCCTTTTTAAAAACTTAAGACTTTGTTTAAAAAGAAAACAAATTCCATTTGAGCTGATTTTCCTAACTCTTCATGCTTTTTTAAAAGTCTATTGGATTCTGGTAAGCCTACAGGGCAGACACCAGGACTAATGTGGGATTCTGTCCAATCCACTGGTAGCAAATAATGAATGCTTAGTAACAATGTAAGAAAGCCTACAAGTTATTAAAATTGCCTTACCACTTTCCAAAGTAATAGGATTCTCTTGTTTCTTTTTCCATAATTACTTCCTTAAGTGAGACATTTTATTAGGTGCTAGTTTCACAAGGGTTTAAAGTCACTCTCTTTGTTTCATAAACACTTGAGTGTCAAGCAGTTTAAACAAAGTAAAGGGACTTTACGGTGAAACATATATGGAACCAAAAATCAAAGAGGTTTGGCCTTCTCCTGTAACGAATCAGGCCCTAATCTTAGAATACAGACACTGCATTATTCTGGTGCTATTTACTTTTAGGAGAAGCTAGGAAAGGAAGACATGAATGAATGTCCTCTTCAATTTTTAAAAGAAGAACAATGCAGCACCCAAAAATGTTTTCTTTCTTTCCCCCCCTTGCAAAACAGGTTTCTGTGTTGGAGCAAATGCAAATTGGAGGAAACACTGGGATCCAAGAGTCAATCAACCTAGTGAGCCAAGCTTCCTATAGTTGTGTAAAGCTGAGCTAAAGAACAAATATTAAGAAATGAAGTTCTTGTAATGGTCATTTGAGCCAGAGCCTTATCTCTATTTTTTCTTTTTCTTTTCTTTAAACAATCCAGGACTCAGAATTTTTGAGTTGGAAACTCCCTGTCCGGCTGTTGTGAAATTCAGACTTCCTTTACACTTAAGCATTGGGAAATGGTAGAGAACTAGTTAGTATAACGTGATAAGGGGAGCCAGAGAAATGCACAGGACTGATACAGAATTGCCTTTCCATCCTCCCTTCCCAATTTTAGCCTGGTTCCACCAGGCACAAGAAAAGAACAGGGCTATAAGGTTCTATAATTTGGCTTTCTTGATGATTTAATGTATGATCAGAGCAAAGACAGTGGTCTTCTCCACACTTCCAATTCCACACCCTCCTTAGTTTCTAGTTACAACAGAACACATCAAGGTAGGGAGATACATTTTGGTTACATCAAAAATTGACTGCAAGAGCACAGAAAGAGATACAGGATTATGCCAAAGACCAATTTCAACTAGTGCCCTTTTTTCTGGAAGGTTGGCTAGTCCTGAACCCCCCAAAAGCGGAGGAAACTTTCGTCTTTCTAGAGGGAGATTATATTACATAGAAAATGCCTCCACAGCCCTCCCCCTTGGCCCCTTCCAGCTTATTACTCGGACCCAGAACTCAAGCTAATACTCAAATTTTTATGAACAGCCTGGGAATTTAAATGCCACAACATATAGGAAAATAGTTTCTATATGAAAATTCATTCTGAAACACCCCCCCCACACACACACACACAAAACTCTCAGTGGGGCTTGCTGGTGTAGTCCCAGATTTATTCCTATACAAAGCTGATCTGCAATTTTTCCCTTCTCTCCCTTTGTACATCCCTTCAGGACTTCCTCCTCATTTGACATAGAGTACCTGGTGTCAGGAAAACCTTAGTACAGATCCTGCCTCTAACACTAACTTAGCTATGTAACCTTAAGCAAACCATGCCTAACCTCCCTCAGTCTGCTCTTCTGTAAAATGGAAACATCTGCATTTACCTCACAGGAACATTGTGATGATCAGATGAAATAATCCGTGTAAATTGCTTCACAAACTTAAAGACTATTTAAGTGTTAGCTACTATGATTGTGAAGTTACCATATCAAAGTGTTCATCTGCAAAGGTATCCGAAATCTAAAAATGGACATCCTTAGTGGTCAATGATAAATGAGAAGTGATGTTTTTGCCCACTCTTGGCTATCTGTGATAGGTTAGTGGGGCCGACATTTTGAAGCAAGTGAACTTTCCTAACATCTATCAAGTCACAAAAAGAGGCAGCTGCACACCCTGCCTATAGGTGAGGCTGACCCAGCTGATGTTCTTCCAGATACCCAGAGACTCTTAGGATGTCTGAGATCCCTTACTCTCTCTAGTTCTCATTTAGTCATGTAGCCTGAAGAAGAGAGGAAGGAAAGCACAGAAACGGCCATTTCTGGATCTACCCTTTTCCAGCCTCCTTACAGAAGAAGTGACAGAGAATGAGGGAAGGAGGGGGCCTGTTATCATGGTGGGAGCAGGGGTGCCAGGCTCTGGCTTCAGTTCTCCATCAGCCTCATCACAAGACAAGTTAAGTACTCACAAGAGATTGCTTGTGGGAAGTGGAGCATGGCAACACAGATACCCTCAGGATCTACAGGAAGTTGCCCACATCTAAAGCACCCTGCATCTTCTGGATGTCAGGAGCTAGAGCAGAAAAAAGCCCCAGACCATGAGTGAGGGCACTTGGCTTTCTAGCCTCACCTTTGTTTAAGCACTTCACCTAAATCTCGGTTTCCTCATTCCTCAAAAGGAGGATTGCTAAGGTTTATTCCCACTCTGACATTTTATGCCTAATCATGGATGGATACGAGGCTTTCAACACATGTGTCTTCAGACAGACTCAACCTTTCACAGGTTAAGTATAAAAACCTGCACAACTTCCACTCTGAAGTTGCTCCTGATTCAAAAGGAGAAGGGGAAAAAAAGAAAATGCACTCACAGTCCCCAAAGCCTCTCCATCTGCTCCATCTGGAAGGCTTCAAAAGTAAACATCGCATTTTTAAGGCAGGAAACATTAATAGTGGCCAGTTCAAAATTTAATTTAAACAGAGCTAATATCTGCCAGCTAACATAAGAGGATAATAAACAGCAGTAGTGCCAGGATAGGCAAATGCTCTACAGACAATGCCTCCGTTAGCTCAGCAGAAGAGGACCTTCATTGCACCCTCTCCATCTTCCCTCCCCCAGATCTATGTTCTTGTGTGTCATGGTCAAGGCAGCTCAAAAAAGAAGCCATGACTGCTATCTGTTCAGGACCCATCCATACAAGTAAGGTTTAAGTCTGGTGGCAGCTAGATAGAGCTTGAAAAACCTACCTCTACAAAGTCCAGCATACTTTCTCAAATTATAGTCCAAAACACATCATTAATATCTGATGATTTATAGTAAGAATGCCTTGAATTTGGTGCAAAGGTCAGCACAAGCCTTTTCTATGTAACAGCTGTCCTGGGGAAAAGTGTGAATAAGGTTATATGAGATGTGTGTGTGTGTGTGTGTGTGTGTATACACACACACACATCTCATATATACACACACATATACACACACACAATGTTATATAGCATATATTTTCATATATAGTTATGCTATATATAATATATAGTCTCCAATGTATTATATACATACGTATATTTCAAGCAGCTGTGTTACCTTGGGAAAGTCACAACCCCAATTGCTTTGCTTTCCTTACTAAGGGAAACACACACACACACACACACACACACACACACACATTGCAGGCAAAGGAATAAGTTGATTAACGTGCTAGGGCCTCCGCATCCTGTTCTGTAAAATGAGGGAGTTGAACTAGACCTCCTCTGAGCTCTGTTGTCGCTCTAAATCCTATGACTTTAATTTGATGCCTATTTGGCTGAAGCTCTGGTTTCCAAAGAGCAGAGGGGGGGCCAGGCAAGGAAGATGGATGGCTGCATCCCACCCTTGCTGCAAAAGCTATGACTTAAGCATGACTTCATCAACCCCTACATCAGGGGTGCAAAGCGATGAGAGTGGAGTGCCATAGAGGAAGTCTGTATTAGAGGATAAGCTTTGAAATGAGCGGGGATGGACAGAAAGAATTGTAACTACTCCAAGTAGCCAAAGCCTGACATTTCCCTAGAGTAGTCGGTCAGCCTGTTAGCATTTATTAATCCCCTGCTTTGTGCTAAGCACCGTGTTAAGTACTAGGAATACAAAGAAAGGTAAAAGTCCCTGCTCTCAAAGGGCTTACAGTGTAATGGCAGAGTCAATGTGCAAACAACTATGTCCAAACAAGATATTCACAGGACAAAATGGAGAGGATCAATCAGGAGATAATCAGGTGCTGACATTAAGGGAGATCTGGAGTAGCATGGCCTGACTGCCCACCTCCCAGCAGAGTGAGACAGGCAGCATGGTGTAGCAAACACAGTACTAGCAGTCAGGAGCATCCTTGTTCAAGTACCTAATACTCAGATACCTAATATCTTTATGACCATAGACAAGGCACTTAGACTATGTTTTAGTTTCCTTATCTATAAAATAAGAAGGCTGGACTCTGCATCTTCTAAAATTCCTTCCACCTCTAAAGCTAGCCTATGGATAGCCTCGGTTCTCAGCATCTCCATAAGTGCAAGCATGTCACCATGGAGAAAGGAGCAATTAGCTAGCAGTTGCCAGAAGCACAGGAAAGGATACTTGTCTTTAGCACCTATCCCTACCATCTGTTAGGATTCTACTCAACCTCATCCATCCTCTCCCTCATGCAGCTTCCTCATCCCACGAACTCTGTCATCTATGCTAGCTGGGACAATCCCTTCTAGTGGCTATAGGACCAGAGGTGGTAGTGGGAAGAAAGTGCTTGGGAAAGAGGCCAGCTCAGTCTCACAGCTTTCAGAGTCCTGGAGAAGGAATGATAGTAGGAACTCCATACAATTGGATGCAAATACTTATTGGAGTGGATAGGTCAAGTCCCATCCTCCTACAGCAGTGAGATTCAGAAAAGAAGTCTAGGTAGGAACCAGTGATAGATAACAGATGTCTTAAGGACTAGCCAATGACGCAAAGTGAGGAAATGATCTTTTAAAAGCATGAATGTGTGTGTGTGTGTGTGTGCGTGTGTGTGCATTTGTGTGTCTGTGTGTAGACTTTATAAGAAAAACAACAGCAAGAACTGATGAAGATTGGTAGATTGGTAGGATGAATTTGTCACAAATGTCCTCACAAAGAGGGATACATACCTCTCCAGGATAGTACACAATAAAGCAGCTCAGATTTCTCAGTGATGAATTTTGAATTAGACCTTTAAATCAGTATCTCACAAAATGTTAAACTTACATTTTTCAAAACTGAGTATCTTTAATTATACTACTCTCATGAAAATGCACTAAGGAAAAACATTTATGGGTTATTAATAAAGATTAAAATATTTTAAAATACTGTTTAGTCTTTACTTTTAGTTTCATAATTTATATATAAATATGAATATATGATATATACTGTATTTTGTCTGTGTTTTATAATGTAGATCAGAGATGTCAAATGTATCCCACCTACAACACACCCAAGTGTAGCACAAGCAAAATTAAAATGCAATTGGGAAGTAGTTATCAAAAGAAATAAAAACACAATAAAGCCCAGATAACATCAATATGTGGTTTGTAAGTCAGTATCCTTCTGCAGGAATCCTTATGCATGGTGTTTCTATTTGAGTTTGAAACCAATGGTGTAAATAACATATTACTAATGTATCACCTAATTTATAAACAAATATGCAAAGAGGGTATGTGCTTAAAATGAAAACAAAATTTTTTTACCCAACAAAGGTACAAAATCAAAGAAAGTGTGGAAATCATTGGGCTAAAAGACTCAAAATCTGACAAGCATACATTGCATTGGCCAACATGATCTATTCTCTTTCATACCCCTAGGTGTATGATTGTGTTGGGTTTGCTTACTATCTTCTTGTTTTAAAATTAGATAGCACTAGACAACACATTTTTAAAAACAGTAAGAAAATATTTTGGACTTGGTAAAAAATATTTTTCTACCAAAGTACTTAATATCATACTCAATCTCACAACATAGGAATGTTCAACTCAATCATTGACTCATACTGACAGTGGATAGATATACCAGTGTAACAGAAGTGAGCATATGTTGTTAATTAACAAATACTAATTAAGCACCAAAAGTGTGCTAGAGATCCAAACACAAAGAATGAAACAGTTCCTACTCACATGGAGCTTATATTCTAGCAGGAGGGGTGACAAGTTCATATATACATAGATATATACAGAATAAAGAGAACACAAATTAATCCACAGCTAGGTCCCAACTCTCAAGGGAGCTTATAGTCTAATTGGATACTACAACTCCCAAGAATCAATTGGCCTAGTAGCAGATATATGTATCAGAAAATCTTTCTTTAGAATTTAATTTTCACTGCATTGGGCTCTCTTAGGTGCTTTCTTAAGTATAGAATGTAAGCCCGCTCTCAGATAGTTTACTTTTTGAGGCAGACATGGGAAAGCTCAAGCACAGAGTGCATAGAAAACAAACACACTATGGACAGAAACATATCACCACATATAAGCAAAGCGCAAGGGCATTTAAAGAATGGGGAAAGAGGATAATTATTAATTAGGAAATAAGGAGGAATTTCATGTGCAGTCTGAGCAGGGTAAAGATAAAGAGTCATTTCTAGAAATATCCTGAGAAGTGTGCCTGGAGGGGATGGCATTTCAGCTGTTATAACATCATAGAAATATGGTGGGCTAGGTGTGCAATCTGGATATATGACATCATACTGAAAAAGATTCCAAGGGAGGGTTGGGAAAAGTGCTAAATGACAGTTTTTGGTAGATGTGCTCAAGAGAAAGACGGAGCATAACCTGGCTTAATAGAGGTAATGACTGAAGTGAGCTGGGGAGGGGGGGTTGCTGGGGATTCCGGAACAGGAGCCTGAAGCATGGATATTCAAACTTCTGCATATATTTACTAACTCTTTTAAGATCCCCAGGCAACTAGCAAGTAGTTGGAGAATTGTTGTTGTTTGCCTTTCATTCTCAAAGAGGACCAAAGACACGATGTCTTGACTTGCACATGACTTGTGTAAAAGTGGGGAGAGCTACACAAAATCATCAGCTTCACTTTCTCCTCCAGTTGTCCAAGTCCAATGGCAACATAAAGGTCAAGACGGCTCAGAGAACAGAGGGAACAGAAAGGATCAGCAAGCTAGACAGAATGCTTGAGGGTTGGGAATGCTAAAGATACAAATGCCCTCTTCTCTAAGAAGTTGTAAGCAAGAAGATAAAGACTAGAAACCAAGCTTTGATATGACTTAGGAAGCAATGCACTGTGTAAGAAATGCACAAGATAGCAGTAGTTAAAAGCTTCTCCTTAAAGTGGAATAAGGAAAATAAGACACTTAATGACAATTGAAGGATGGCAATAGAAATGTGGTTCAGAAAGGTACTGAAGTACCTAGATAATGTGGCTCAATCATTTTTCAGTCATGTCCAACCTTTTGGGACTCCTTTTGGGGTTTTCTTGGCAAGGATACTAGAGTACTTTGCTGTTTCCTTCTCTATGCATTTCTCTAAAGCTTACACCAAATAACAGATCGCTTTCTTATATGATACATAGAAGTGATTAATTTATAATTTTAGTTTATATTAACAAATTATATTTTGAGAACAAAGTATAATTGACTTGATCATGTCCTAATTTATGCTTTCAGATATCTACATCTAGGGAAAATCATCATTAAAAAGGTCACACAGCCATAACCCAAAACACCATCATCTATCTAGGAGGAGCTCCTTGAGTCCATACAATGCTTATCAATGTCACAGCTTACCATTATGGAGTTCAAGATTCTTCTGTCAGGTTTGTCCATGAGTTTCTTGATTATCATAAGACAGGAGAGAATTAATGTCTGCCTTAGGGACTCACGTATCAAAATCCACTGACCTTTCTCTTAGCCTTTTTTTCTTCTGGCCTGATAAATGTGGTAACTGTGCCTCCAGTGCAGCCGATCTGCTCTCCTGTAGCCGCGGTTCCCGCCCGATGCCCCAGGGCCTGAGCCGGCTGAGGTTTCTGCCGGGGGTCCCAGACTGCTGCGAAGAGCCCCGCCTGCTGCGCTGCCTGTAGTGCTTCCTGTCTTGTGGAGAGTTTTGGAGCTTGAAAATCTGTTTAGCGTCCCATTTTATGAGTTTTTTAGCGTATTTGTGTGGGAGCTGTGGTGCTTTGCTGCTTCTACGCCGCCATCTTGGCTCCGCCAGGGGGGGACTCACGTATCAACAAGAGTGAGTTAGGAAGTAGGCATCACTTCCAAGTCACCACTTTGTTTTTTTCAAATGATTTTATTTCTATAGGACTCAGTTTCCTTATATGTAAAAAAGGGAGTTGACCTAAATTATTTTTAATGTTTCTTTTTGCTCTAAATCTATGATTCCGTAATCCCTGCTTGCCTAACGACTAGTTCAATATTAACCACAAAGTCCCTTGATCACTTTAAAAATACTTTATAATTAAAACCAAAACATTTGTATATACTTTGAAGAATATAAAAATCACCAAATTATTTCCCTAAAGTTAAAAAGCAAAACTGTGGTAAACAGAGAATTCTATTGCCTAATTTTTTCTCAGTTTTCTACAAAATCAAATGGTCTTGACTTCATCAGTACTTTTAACTGATGATCCCAGAAAGCCTTTTAGCAGACTATATTGTGCGAGACAGAGAATGGAGACAATTTCTCCCTGAAGCAAGCCTGTGAGCTTTTAATTATACTTGTACTGAATATTAATCCCATCTTTCCCCGGGCCTCAACTTTTCAGCTATCTACTGGAGTTTCTTCATTTGCAGAAGGGTAATTGCAGAATATTTGTGATGATATCATCACAGGAAATCCTGCATATTGTTGAGAGTTTAACTCTGCGGGAGTTCACTTGACACAAACCAAAACTTACATTGTTTGGGATGCTTCATTTTTTCCACTCTTTTCCAATAGGCAGGAAAACTGCTGGAACACCACAACAAATATTTGGGTCACAGCTTGCTTTAATGATGCATTTCTGAAATGATTGTTCTGATTCTGTACGGTTTTTTGGTTTGTTTTCTCTCATACCCTGTCCCCAGTCAATCAATTGTCAAGTCCTGCTGACTTTTACCTTTCGAACATCTTTCCCATATGTCCCCTTGTCTCCTCTGCCATTGTCATTACCTTGCTGCAGGCCTTCACCTTGTACCTGGCAACAGCCTGCTGATTGGTTGTCTGTCACAAGGCTCTCCCCATTTCAAGCCAGCTTCCACTCAGCTGTCAAAATGATTTTCCTAAAGGGAAGTTCTGACCTTGTCACTCAAGAAACTCTACCAGCTCCCTATCACTTCCAGGATCATATATAAAACCCTCTGTTTGGCATTCAAAGTCTTTCATAAAATTCCTTCCCTGCCTTTCAGACACCTTACAACCCTTCCCCACCCTAAAATGTAGTCTTGTGACCAAATGAAACTGACCTTGAATAAGCTGTTCCTTGAATAAGACCCTCCATCTC
The DNA here is from genome assembly GCA_028646575.1 of Pseudocheirus occidentalis. Classification (NCBI taxonomy): domain Eukaryota; kingdom Metazoa; phylum Chordata; class Mammalia; order Diprotodontia; family Pseudocheiridae; genus Pseudocheirus; species Pseudocheirus occidentalis. The sequence continues at coordinate 117,413,553 of CM053599.1, read as the reverse complement.
CCAGTTCTGGGCATTTTAACTAGCTGTCTACCATGGTTGGAAAGCTCTCCTTCCTCATCTTTGCCTCCTGGATTCCCTGAATTTCTTCAAGTTTCTGCAAAAATCCCTACAGGAAACCTTTCTTCCCCCCCCCCCAATTTGTTTGTGTCCCCTTCTGTACTTTTTGGGTTTTCTCCATGGATTTTTAAAAAATAACTTTTTTTTCTTTTTTGGAGGAAGGAGGGTAGGCTAATTGGGGTGAAGTGACTTGCCCAAGGTCACACGGCTAGTTAAGTGTCTGAGGTTGGATTTGAACTCAGGTCCTCTTGGCTCCAGGGCCAGTGCTCTATTCACTGCACCACCTAGCCACCCTGGAAGCCTTTCTTGACTCCTCAAATCTAATGCTTTCTTTCTGTTGATTATTTCAACTTATCCTACTCATAGCTTACATGTACATAGTTGTTTGCAAGTTGTCTTTCCCATTGAACTATGAGTTCACTGATAGCAAGAACTGTCTATTGCCTTTCTTTGTATCCCCAGGGCTTAGCACAGTCTGGTACATAGAAGTGCTTTATACATTTTACTGAGTGGATGACTGGGGACCAGCTTGAGACATATGGAAAGAAAGAGACAGACTTAGGAGGGTAGACATAACGAGGAAGATGTCACCAATCTCTAGCTTGCCTTTTTAGAGTTTTAAGGAAAATTCTGCTGGGTGAGAATAGGGCTTCTTGCTTGGCTGAGCAAGATTTTTGCTTCTTCCCATCTAAAGAGCTCAGTTGCTCTTGTATGCCTTCCAATGCATTCTAGTAAGTATATGGTCTCTGATGGTTTCTTGAATAAATGGATTTACTAGTCACTAAGTGTGATGGTCTTTTGTATAACTAGCATTTGGTGGGAAGGGGTCAAGTTGGGGGATATAACTTAGGGCATCCTACCCCCTTTAAAGAATAGTGTCCAAGGAAGTTAGCTGCTTTTGAACTAAAAAACCCTTGCAATAAATCAATACTATTTTGGAGGACAAATAGATATAATCCTATTGTATTACCCTTCTCTCTTAGAGGGGAACAAAATAGCTAAACTCCTTGTCTTTTCTCCTGCTTCCCTCAAGGGAGGATCCACAATTTCCCTGTCCTTACATGGACATCCCATAAGGATAGACACATCTTACACACACGGGCAACACACACCTTACAATGGACTGATATGTGACCTATGTGAAAGTACTTACTGACTGAAGCATGACTGGAACCCTGGCTCCCAGCCTAGCATTCTTTGCATTATCCTATGACCCTTCTCTGTTCTAAGATGTATGGAGCTGAATATCTATTGAGAATATTTGTTTTTAAGCTCTTTGCTTATAAAGGTTAAGTGCAAAATAATTAACCATCTGACCAACAGAGGGAAAAACAAATATTAGAAGGGAAATTAAAAGGAGCTTTCAAGTACAATCAATTTTTGATTATCCATAAGTGGATGATTGACTTTGGCGAATTATCTGAAGCTTAGAGTCAGTCCCCTGATTGAGTCCTAGGGTGCCCATAATGTAGTAGTTCTGGGAGGGGATTAGATTAGGGTTGAATATTCTCTCTTTCCCTCCTTTATCCACTCTCACTGGGTTTCCTCATCTGCAAAATAAGAATATTCCTCCATATATTACCACTACCCTCTATATTCAATTGGTTGTTACCTCTTGTTGGATCTACCTAAAAAGCATCTCTTACATCTATTTCATTCTCTACTCACACAGACATCAACTAGTACAGACCCTTGTCTTTCACCTGAACTATTCCAATAGCTTCTGAATTGATCTACAATTCTTTTTCACCAACATATTATCCACTCAGCTGCCAAAGTCATTTTCCTGGTGATGTCATTCCTTCAATCCATTAAACCATCCAAACTCACTTTGGCTCTGGTGGTCAAATACAAACAACTTCTGTCTGTCATTTAAATTCCCTTACAACATAAATCCGCTCTACATTTCCAGCCTCCCTTCTAAGCTCACTTTTTTTTTTTGGGAGGGCAGTTGGGGTTAAGTGACTTGCCCAAGGTCACAGGGCTAGTTTTTTGTGTTAAGTGTCTGAGGCCGGATTTGAACTCAGGTACTCCTGACTCCAGGGCCGGTGCTCTATTCACTGCGCCACCTAGCCTCCCCCTCTAAGCTCACTTTAAACACAACTTTCTGCACAAAGCTTTTCCTAATTAACCGAGCTGTTAATGCCTCTTTCTCTACAAATTATCTTATATGAGGTAACCCCAAACCCTTGGGACTTTAAGCTCTAATAGCTTAAAACCTCATTAAGAATTTTGGAACACCTAGTATTTATTTTTATCTCCATTCTGTATCTACTCATGTGTCTATCTATTATTTCCTCCTATAGAATGTAAGCTAGAGGTCAGGATTGTTTATATGTATGTATCTGTATGTATATGTATATATATATATATATATATATATATATTTATACACACACATATACACACATGTTTATATATTTATAAACATATGCATATGCACACACACACATGTTGCCCCAGAACAGTGCCTGATACACTTAATACATGCTTGGAGATTTACTGAACCTACTCCTAATACCAACTCACAGGATTATAAGGAATGCACTTTAAAGTGATATTTAACCATGCTGTTATTATAGAAAGAGAAAATGCTTACAGCTATCATGAGAAGGTTGCTGGCAGCCTTCTCAAACCTAACTATCACAATTGTATAAATGACTGATGCATCACAGGAGAAGAAAAAATATGTTAATTCCAAGATCCATTGTGTTTTCAGCTTTTTGTCCTAGGAGGAAAAAAATATATAGGCATGTATGTCCAGAGGAAGGTAAAAGAATGGTAAGAGGACTTAAAATTAGGTCATATGAAGACTGAAGGAAGGTGATAAAGATGGTTCAGCATGGAAAAGAAAAGATTTAGTGGAGGTATGGTCACTATTTTCAAATATCTGAATGACTATTATGTTCTTGTTTTCTTGGCCCAAAAAAACAGAACAAAGACAATGGAAAGCTCTTGTCTCAATGAAAATTTCACATCCACATAAGAAAAAGATAATCCTTAATACTTAGATCTACTAAAAAAATGAAACAGATTGCATAGGACTAGTCAATTCCTTGCTCCAAAGCTAAATCATCACTCATCACTAAAATGAAGAGAAGTTCAGGGAGGGAGCTAAATTCTCTTTTATTTTGATTTGAAATACAGAATATATTGATAAAAAGAGATCTCAAATTAGGGCATCACCTAAGAGACACTATTAATGATCCAAATATGAAGTGAAAAGAGCCTGAACAAAGGCAGTGGTAATGGAAGTGGAGAGGAATGGGGAGGAGGGGGGAACTGTGATCGGAATACAATGTTGGTAGAACTGTGAACTGATCCAGCCATCTCAGAAAGCAATCCGGATGGAATTACGTCCAAAGAGTTAGAAAACTGTGTATGCCCTTTGACCCAGCAATACCACTAATAGATATTTTCCCAAGGTGATCCAGCAAAAAGGAAAAGAAGCTATATGTTCTAAAATATTTATAGTAGCTCTCTTTGTGGTGGCAAAGAAACGAAACATGAGGGGATACCCATCAAGTGGGGAATGGCTAAACAAGTTGTGGTATTTGATTGTGACAGAATACTCTTGTGCTGTAAGAAATGATGAGCAGGTTGATTTTAGGAAAACGTGGAAAGACTTGCATGAAATAATTAAGAGTAAAACCAACAGAACTAAGAAAGCACTGTGTACAGTAACAGCAGTAGCATTCAAAGAACAACTGCGAATGACTAAGTTGTGCATATTATAGTCAAATCAACTACAAAGGACCTATGAAGGAAGATGCTATCTACCTCCAGAGAAAGGACTGATAAATAGATGTATGTATGGTATGGTTTTACATACATGCATATGTATGTATGTGTATATATATATATGCACATAGATAGATATGTGTGTGTGTGTGCGTGTGTAGAAATAGTAGTCTTCTCTAGTATGGAGTTGGGGTGGGGAGATAGTTCTTAACTTAAAATGCAACAAAAATAAATACGTTTTAAAAATTAAATTGGAGAAAAAGGAAAAGAACAGGGGTATATGGGGTAGGGGAATCTCTGGTAATCAGTATTATGAGAATCTCTTAAGAAACAGTTATGTGTGTATAGTTCTGAAGTGTCTTTTTTTCAAGTTTTATTTAGGGATTTTAAACATGCTCTGAAAGTACTTCACTTAATCAGCTTATACTTTCCTAAACCATCTGTCCCTAAAATGAGTGTTAGAAGTTTTCCGCTGTTCTTACTGTTAAAAATATCCTCCTGAGCAGGTATAAATGGAAGGTGGTAGAGATTCTAGTACATATGGTATGGTTTCTTCTAGGAATTATTGTTGAAGTAACAGAGAAGATGGTGGGTTTGGGGGTAGGTGGGTGGGATCTAATCACATGCTCTGCAGATTTATCACTTTGAGTTGTGAGACCAATTATTAGGTCTGTTCATATGCTACAACTTCAATAATAATATTTAGATGCTGATGGATATAGTACATGGACTGATTTCCATCATTCTCTAAAGAACCATGCTGAACTTTCAATCCCACATAGGAACTTCACATGCCAGGGCCAATCCTCTTAGTTCTCTCAGATATTCCAGGCTGAGTATAGCAGGACATGAAATTCATTAACCTTTTGCCCCAATAAAAAGCCACAATATTTTGGTCCAGAGTGGAAAGATGTCTATGCGGCCCCATTCTAATTAGATACATACAGATATGCATGCTAAAACATCTGCCACAGTTTCAGGCAAAGCCAATGTTAATTCTCCAGTCCTGCTTCCAAGAAACAGTACTACTAAGGAAAACATCTTGGAATCCACCCATTATGATATCACAACGGAATATGTCACAATGTTACCATGAAGTGGGCATTGATGTTAACCACTGCTTAAAAATCACTGCCTCTATGTACCCAAGTTAAAAATGAAGATCAGATAAATTGTTAGAAAAATAAGCATTTATTTTCAACTATATTTCAAATTCCATTCTAATGTTTCGTCTAATTTGCAAAAAAGTAATTAGTTTTTGGACATTCACTTTCTCTACAGCAAGTCACATATGATTTCTTAGGAAATATCAAAAGTAGTCAGAAATATTTTAAGGGTACCCTGTTTCACAAGGAAATCAGGGCATGAAATTATGCAAAATAACCAAACTCCTTTGTTATCTCCAAATTACAAATATTTGAAAACCCAGTGAATTCTGGAGAATCACCAAAAAGACTGGGAAACTTCAGAATCCTAGTGGGGAGCCTTTGAATTGAATGGATTCCATTTGGCTCAATGACTGGACTAAAGTGAAAAGATTGAGTGTTTGCTTTGTTCTGTATGGTTAGGTACATGACTCTGCAAAGATAAATGGCAATCTGATCCTGATTCAAGTACACACAAAGACACAGACCAAATCAATTCTTTCTTCCACTGTTGCCCACTCTACTCTAGAGCTTTAAAAGGGTCTTCAACAGAAATCTAATTTTTTAATATAACTTTTAAAGTTCTTTCATTGCACTAAATTCTTCATACATTTCATAAAATTTCTTTTGGTTTCCCACAGACTAACTTCCTTCACTGCCAAGAGTCAGGAACTAGGGTGCTTCCAAGGAGATATTAGGGGAGAGAAGCACCTGCTTAAATCTGATCAGAAAAGAGAGGTGGGGCTCTTTGGATATGGCTACTACATATGTAGTCAAAGTCAGTGTGTTCATTAAGTTTAATAAACTACATTTCCTTCTCTTTTAAATTCTTTGTTACAAGGGATAGCTAACTACAGGAAAGGAGAGATATGCATAATGTTCCAAAAGTCTTAGGACAGTTTTAAACTTCAGTACCTTAAAGTAGGGTGTTTTCATTTAAGTAATAAAGCTTGTAATAAAGCATAAAACTACCCTAAGACTTTTGGAATGAGCCATATTTAGAAAGGAAGGCTATAAAAAGATTACTTTGGAAAATATATCAATAAGATTAATATAAAAGAAGATTATAAAAGCCTAAGTATAATCTTGCCATAAAGACAGGGAATGTCTACTCTTCTGAGTTATCATTTAGTCTTAACAGCTACCCAATTAACATGACATTTAATGAGAAGTTTTTTGGCTTAGAAAAAAATATATCTCGTTAAATGTCTTGCTGTATAATTCATATTAGTTATACAGTAACAACAAACAAAAAACCCAAACCACCATTTAAATCAACAAACTGGGTTGTGATTGTGTGGTAAGCACCAAGATGCAAGAAAAAAAGAAAAAACAAATTAGCCTTCAATATAAAAACAATACAATGGTCAAAGATCTTGGCAAAGGTCATTTTGCTCAGCCTCCTCATTTAATACATACAGAAACTGAATTTCATAGTGGCTAAGTGACTTACTCAAGGTCATAAAAATTATGAGTTATCAGAGATAGCATTTAAAACTGATTCCTCAGCAGATCATACTCTGGATTTCCTCTACCATGCCCTTCTTCTCCTTTTCAGCTTCGTTTATGTACTGTTCTGCCTCTCCTCTGTTAGAAATTAAGCTCCTTGAGAGTAGTGACTGTCTTTCTTTCTACTTATATTTATATTCCTAGAATTCAGGAAGCTTAATCACGGACTGAACTTTGTTTCTCAGACACCAAATCCATTGATCTTTCCACTATATCACGCACATAAAGCAACATCAATACAACTAAATACAAGCAGATGCCATAAGGTGTCAACTCATGGAATATGGAGGCTGGGGCTCAGGAATCACAGCCTAAGATTCCAGACCTCATTCCACTACTTTGCTGGGTAAAGTTGTGTTATTTAAATTCCTTGGGCCAGTTTCTTTAGTTGTTAAACAAAGGGCTCTGACTACAGAGTCTCTTCCAATTCCAACAGTTTGTGAGTTCAAATTCTTATGCTAAAGATACTTTGGACCTAAGGAAGAATGGAGGTAAAGAACTGCAGTGTGGTAGGGTTAATCTAGCAAAACTTCTTGATTTGATCTGCTCTCAATGACTGAGGGACCAGTAGTGAAAAAGACATTTTCAATGTATGGACGTGCAGGCAAAGTGAGCAGAATTTGTGCAGAAATTGTTCATATCAAGTGACAAGTGACACTTCATTTTGTAAATTTAATTTTATGCCACCCTCTCTCCATTTTCTCTTGCCTACTTAGAGACTAGATACTGTATGCAAGACAGAGCATCCTAGGAGAAAGGACACAGGTGGAAGCAGCTTGAAATGGAAACTATTTTAAGTCCTGACTACTATTCTATTTGAAGGCTAACATTATACAGATTCTGAACCTGAAAATAATTGGAAACTCATTTTCTTGTATATGCAGTGTGATGAACAAGCAGGATGGATGGCCAAAGGTCTAACTTGTTTCAGGCACAAAACTCAGAAAAGAATCCTAGAATTTAAGGATTAGTGAACTCTTAGAGGAAAGAATGAAAAACCAATGAGCTAATTGGGAGGCTGAGCCTTTTTCTACAGAAAGAAGGAAATCAGGCCACTCTCTAGCATCAGCAGTTCACTTCATCCAACCTGAAAAGGGTATGTAGAAGTATAAATTTACAAACTAGATCATATTTTAAGTGGAATGGAATACTTCTGGGATTTCTACAAAGCAGACTCATTTGGAAATGGGATTAATTAATTATATGCTAATATGTCTGTTGTGCAAGTTAACATTTTTACAAATCTGCTTTAAAATGTACACACTTGCTACTTTACAACTATGATACTAAATAGCAACCAATAGCTTTAATACATTTCTGCAAATGCTCTAACAGCTATCATAGATTTTGTGCATATGTATATACATACATACACAGTATATACATATGTGTGTTTATAAGGAAAATACTGAAAATACAGCAAGGGATGCGCCACCTATGTTGTTGTTATAAGAAGACAAAGGGAATCATGGGGTGATGTCTTGATTTGCATGTGAACTGGATTTAAATGAGACAAATATATCCCATAAAGCCCACATCTCCTATATGGATCACACAAATTCCTATGAAATGGAATTAGGGGTGGGCAAAGTAGTTTAATGGCTGGAGCTTGATACTAAACTCACAACTCAGAGTGTGCAAGCCTCATGAGTCACTTTTGAGACCGAATTGGCTGAACACCGAGCCCTAGAATGTAAACTCAAGTGACTGATTTTTAATTTTGTCTCTTTCAGGGAGGTATTACTGTTTAAAATGGATAAGGTAAGACTATGGTACATACAATTAAACTCTTTTTGGAAAGAGTATTAAATATTATTTCTGGGATGAGACTGTTTATCATGAGCAGAGGACTGAAAGAGAGGGAAGCAGTTTACACTATATAAAGATTTTAGCTAGACAGAAGAGAAAATTGCTCCTCCCAAAGGATAAAAAAAAATACTCCAATGGCCTGCTGAGGGAAATTAAAGAATTTTTAATTCTACCTGTCTCTCAAAATAGAATAGGAAGTCATTTATTTAAGATGTTTTAGGAGTAGCCCTGCCTAGAGGCTTGGACCAATTGACTCCTTGAATCTTATCCTGCTCTAGGATGATGCAATTGACTCTCTACTCTCTATTCAAGTCATTTTACATATTAGGTGTGGTTTAGGTCATTTGACTAAAAAAATCTGAGTCCATTCTAACTTCTATCTTTCTACCAATCCCAAATTTTTTCCAGAATTTAGAATCATAGAGATTCATGGAACAGTAGAATTTCGGGGCAGAGAGACCTTGGAGATCAGCTGGTTCAACTCTGATGTTTTATAGATGAGATTCAGTGACTTGCTCATCATCATCAAAGAGCAAATTAGTGAGAGAGCCTGGTTTAAAAACTGAGTGTTCTGACTTCAGCACTTTACCACCATTTAAAAGAAGTGCTGAAAAGAGATCAAGAAACAATAACACGAGATATGTAAAGATTGGTGTTGGTCAGGTAGATGACACAATGAATAGAGCAATGGGCTTGAAATCAGAAAGCCTCATCTTCATGGGTTCAAACCTGGCCTTAGACACTTACTAGCTGTGTGACCCTGGGCAACTCATTTAACCCTGTTTGCCTCAGTTCCTCATCTGTAAAAAGAGATGGAGAAGGAAATGGCAAATCACTCAAGTATCTTTGTCAAGAAAATCCCCAATGGGGTCATGAAGACAAGGCTGAAAAGACTGAACCACAACAAAGTTTGATGTCACCATACTACAAAACATAACAATAATAGAAGTGCTTTTGTGGAATAAGAAATAAAAACACCAAAGGACTGTTTCAAAATGGTGACATGAAGTATTCATGAAGATGGAAAGAAGTGAGTTCTTGAATCTCACAACCAATAGGTATAGAGGTAAAGAACTATTCTATAACACAAGTAGTATAAAATGTCGAATGGAAAGTTATCAGGGAGGTAACATAGTTTCATTGATTGAGAGAAAAACAAAAAAACAAAAAACAAACCCACAGAGAATATGTTAACAGTTAAAAGAACATTGGAAGCTGAGTTAGAAGATCTCTGTTCAAATCCCAGTTCTGGACTCCAGTTCTTTGTGACCTTCAAACTCTCTGGGTCTTAATTTCTTCATCTATAAACTGAGAAGGTTGAACTAAATGACCTTCAAGGTCTGTTCCTTCTAGTTCTAAATCTATGATTTTGTGATACAGGTCTGATTCTGTGCACTATTATTTATCAGGTATGTGACCTTGCGTGAGTCATTTAACCTATCTGACCCTTAGTTTTCTCATCTGTAAAATGGGCATAATGCAACAACCTACCTTACTTCGTTTAAATGAGAAAATACACATAACAGTACTTTATGACTTGTGAGTTGATCTGACAATTCTGGAGAATAATTTGGAACTATGCGCAAGGGGCTATAAAAATGTGCAAACCTTTTGACCCAACAATACCATTTCTGGGGCTGAATCCCAAAGAGATCATACAAATAGGAAAAGGACCCACATGTACAAAATATTTATAGCAGCTCTTTTTGTGCTGACCAAGAACTGGAAACTGGTGGGATGCCCATCAACTGGGGAATGACTAAACGAGCACATGTAATAGAATACTATTGTGCTATAAGAAATGATGAACAGGCAAACTTCAGAAAAACCTGGAAAGACTTAAATGAACTGATGCTGAGTGAAGCGAGCAGAACCAGGAGAACATAATACATAGTAGCAGTCACAGAGTACAATAACTGACTTTGATAGACTTAGCCCTTCTCAGCAACGTAAGGACCAAGAACAATTCCAAAGAGCTCATGATGCCATCCACATGCAGAGAAAAGATCCATAGAGTCTAAATGTAGAGTGAAGCAGTGTATCTTCTTTTTCATTTTGTTTTGTTTTTTCTTTCTCATGGTTCCTCCCATTCATTCTAATTCTTCTATACAACATAACTAATGTGAAAATATGTTTAATAGGAATGTATATAGAGAGCCTATATCAGATTGCATGTCATCTTGGAGAAGGAGGAAGAGAAGGAGGGGGAGAAAATTTAAAATTTATGAAAGTGAATGTTGAAAATTAAAAATAAATATGATAACTTTAAAAAAGAGTGCTTAATAATTGTAAATAACAATAAGGTCATCAGTCAGGAAAATAAGCAAGTTCAAATGGCTCCACCATTAACTGTGTATTTTTGAGCAAATTATTTCTTTGTAGGGACTCAGTTTCTTCATCTATAAAATGATGGGGTTTCAAGTTCTAGCTCAAAGTCTAAGTTTCTGAGTTTTATGTAAAAAAATAAGAACAAACTTAGGAGAAAATCCATGGAGTGTGTCTCTTTTTTTTTCCTTTTATTCTGTTTCTAGAGTTTGAGCTTGGGAATTAAGCTTCTTGTAGATCTATTTTAAAGTGGGCCGCTGTCACATGCAAATTTGATATTTTACAGTTGCAAAAGCTAAATTGTAGCCAAGTGGCTTGAATAAATTTCCAAAAGGAATTAACAGTTGTCTCAATTTGCAGGGGTTCTTTACCTGGGTTCAGTGAATTCTTTATTTTTTTTTGGTTGCATTTTGATAATTATATTTCAACAAAACTTTTCCTTAGTAATCCTATATACTGTCTGCATTTAAAAACATCATTACTCTAAGAAGGACTGCCAAAGGAGTCCATGACGTAGAAAACATTAAGAATTCCCTCTTTACTAGGATGTTGTTGTTTGTCCTTAGTTTTCAAAAAGGGCCAGTGACATCACAGGTGATGTCTAAAGTTGTCCATGAATTGCATTTAAGTGGGACAGAATTGCACAAAGTCATCAACTTCACTCTCTCTTCCAGAATCATCTTCCAGAGTCATATGTCTTGCCATCTAGTGGCAATACAAAAGTCAATATGACTGATGATGGCTTGGGCTGCAGTAGATGACCTTGGCATCTTATCTCTAATCAAGCTCTAAGCACTCCATGGTGCCTGCTTCAGTCACCTTTATGGTCATTGGAACAAACTCTTTTCATCTACTATTCCAGCAGGGGAAGTCTTTACGTGCTTGGGGTAGACACCTCCCTAACTTACCAAAGGTTCTGAGACACCTCAGTTATAGGGGTGTGACTGCTGGCATACTACAGTTTCCTGGAGCCACAAGTTAGAGCTGGGTGACAGGTGGACACCAAAGGTGGATGAGGAGCCCTGAAAAGGGCTCAGCAAACCCTCACACTAGAGGTACTAGTCCTCCCTGAACAGTCCATATACCTCATACTCTAGGATACTCCATACACAGAAGTGCACACAAGTGCATAGAAATAATTAAGAGTGTCCAATAGTGATAAATGTAGCAAAGCCTAAGCAAATTTGTTATGTCTGTTGGATTGATTAAAGATAAAGGAGTTGGCAATCCATTCTCAGTAATTTGAGAGATCCCTTTCCCTGATAAATAATTAAAATATAATCAAAGAAAGGGCACTCTCAAATTACTTGAAAGCAAAAAGATTGGCATCTATTAATAAATAATAAATATTATTACCCATCTCTCCCTCAAAAAAAAAGGCTCCCAGAATCCAGGGAAATTCATCCCAATTGAACCCTATTAACCCACTTCTTTCTACATGAGATACTTTTAAGATGAAGGATACAGACACTGAAAAGACCTTGTACAAAATCCTGAAAACCACTTCTGGGTAATCTCCAGTACAAATCTTCCAGCACAGATCTTCAAGAGATAAAATATTGCTCTTTGGAAGCAATGGACAAACCACAAAGGGAAGCATTTCCTTGTTTCTACAATTTTTCAATATCCTCACCAGTAGACGTGTTTGCATTGATGTCTCAGCTTCAAACTTACTTTGTCTGTCCCACTTAAACAAACATGTAACACTTAGCTGAAGTTTATATGAGACCAGGCTCTTGGCTGCTGAATATTTTCCATGTGTATCCTCCTTCTGAGATTTCTGCCAGTGTCTTATCAATATGACACTGAAGTATCTGGTAACAATGCAGCATGTTAATGCGCATTTCTCCTTTCTCTACAACCACCTTCTCATGGATTCAGCTATAACCTCTCTGTAGTGAATTTCTAATCTACCTTCCCCAGCCCCGGTCTCTCTCCTGAGTGACAAACATACTCAATCGAATGCTGTTTCTGCCTTTATGTCTCAGTATCATCTTCAACCAAACATAACCAAAAACAGAACACAATTCATCTTCATTTCTTCATCTCTTCATCCCCATTTCTGTTAAGGGCACTGACATTCTTTTAATCACACAAGTTTCTAATCTAGGAGTTATCCTCTGCCGTTTCCTTTTATTCTGTTCTAACTAGGTCCACTACAAATTTGTTACACAATCTCAAACCAGCCCTCCATTTCACTAGGAAATCCTTCTAGATAACCCTTATCAACTCAGTATCCCACTCTCCATAGCATTTTTTCCAAACTTTTTCATCCCTGCTCAAACCCCCCATGGCTCCTCCTCACTTCCTCTTCCTCTCAATTCTCTGAGTTGAGGATCTTGACTATTTTAAGGAAAATCTTTGAACCAATTTGCCATGAGGTCCCTCTTCCTTATCTCATATCCCTCAAGATGCTTTCTGCTGCTCTCTCCTCCTTCATCTGTCTCACAAGAAGAGGCGGTCTAAGTGTTTACCAAGACCACCCCCTCTACCTGCACAAGCAATCACATTTTATCCCATCTCTTCCAAGAGACTGACCTGTCTGTCACTCCTACTCTAACACTCATTTTCAATCTCTTTCTACAGGCTCCTTCCCTACTGCCTACAAATAAGCCCACGTCTTCCCCATCTTCAGAAAATGCTCACTCAATCCTTTTAGCTCCAGTTCTTGTTGACTTGTTTTCAATTATGTCTGACTCTTTGTGACCCCATTTGGGGTTTTCTTGGTAAAAATACTGGAGTGCTTAGCATTTATTTCTCCTGCTCATTTCTTACAGACGAGGAAACTGAAGCAAACAGGGCTAAATGACTTGCCCAGAGTCACAGAGCTACTAAGTGCTAAATGAAGTATAGTAGCTAATAAGCTGTGAAGGCTGGATTTGAACTCAGGTCTTCCTGACACCAGGCCTGGCGCTCTATCCACTGTGCCACCTACCTGCCCTTCATCACTACTGTCTAGATCCGTAAGCTACCCTCTTATTTATCTCTTGCCTTTTGCAGCCAAATTTCTTAGAAAAGTTCTCTACAAACATGCCTTCACTTTATCTCTTCTCTCTCCCCTGACACAATAATCTGACCTCTGACCTCACCATTCCACTGATACGGGATGTTATCAGTGACCTCTTAGTTGCCAAATCTCCTTCACCTCTCTGCAGCCTCTGACATGTTGACCACTCTCTCCTTTTGGATGCTCTCTTTTTTCTAGGGTTTTTGGGGGTGGGAGATCGTTCTCCTCTGGTTCTCCCATCAGACTGTTCCTTCTCAGTCTCCTTTGCTGGATTCTGATCCAGGTCACTCCCTCTAACTATAGGTGTCTTTCAGGTTTCTGTCCCGAGTCCTCCTCTCCTCCCTTTCCCTATCTCTGTTCCTCTCCCTCTCCTCTCTTCCTAGGCGATGTCACTTTGTGATCCCATCAGCTCTCATGTATTTAATTATCATCTCTATGCTAATGATTCTCAGATCTACCTTTTCTGCCCTAACACCTCTGATATCCAGTCTCACATCTCCTTTCAGATGTGTCCAACTCCATGTCTAGTTTAAGCTTAGCTTTCATTACTGAAATCATCATCCTTCTGTCTTAAGCCCTACTTCCTCTCCCATTCCTGTTGAGGGCAATACCAAACCCTCAAGCTAGAACTTAGGTGGCATCTTCAACTCCTCACTATCTCACCCCCCCATTCCCTCATAATGCCAGGGTTTGTAGATTACAACATCTCTTGAATATACTCCCTTTTATCCTCTGATACAGCAGATACCCTAAAGCAGGCACTTTATTACTCATGTTTATAGCACTGCAATTAGCCTGCTGGTGGGTCTACCTGCCTTAACTCTTTCTGCACTCCAATCCAACTTCCATACAGCCCCCAAAGTGATTTTCCTAAAGCAAATGTCCAATCAATATCATATCTCTACTCAATAAACTCCAGTGGCCCCCTATTGCCTCCCCTGATCAAATACACTCACTCATTCTCTCTCATTCACACTTATGTGTGTATTATACATGTATATACACACCTATATACATGTGTATATATAGATATATGTGTGTATTGCTAGTATGCTCTTGATCAAATCACTTACATGCCCTCAATCTCTGTTTTATATCAGTAAAATGGGTGCATTGGACTAAATGGAGTCTGAGGGCCTTACCAGCTCCAGATCTATGATCCTAGAGCCTTTATTCCTCTGGTTTCTTTTTTTGTTCATTGTTTTATTCAACAAATATTTAATAAGCACTTATTGGGTACAAAGAAAGCATTCAGTACAAATATGAACAAGACTGGTTATTTTCTAGTAGATCTGGTTTGTGGCAACTTATTCATTTAATCACAGAACTTATACACACATACATGTATGTTTGTATATGTATACATAAATATTTTTTTTCTTTGATCAAGTGACATTGTCCTTTCTGCTCTTCCCCAAACACAGCATTCTCTCTTGGCAATGGGCTTTTCCTCTTGTGCTCTCCCATTACCAAAATGCTCTCCCTCCCCATCACCATGTTCTGGTTTCCCTGGCATTCTTAAAGTCTCAACTAAAATCTCATCTTCTACAGGAAGCATTTACCAACCCCTCTCAATTCTAGCACCTTCCTTTTAAAATTATCTCCTGTCTTTCCTGTTTATAAATTATGTAGATTTGTCTGCTTGTTGTCTCCCCCATTAGTCTGTGGGCTCCTTTAGGAAATGGAATGTATTTTGCCTCTTTTTGTATCCTTAGTACTTCGCACAGTACACAGCTCATGGTAGGAGCTTACAAAATAATTATTGACTGACAATACCAATCAGTTTCAAACTCTTGTCCATTGTACTTCATTAACACCTCTGCCGTTGTTCTTCTCTCTAACCATCCCATAACCACCCCAGTCTAGTCTTTGTTACTTTTTAAAAGATTAATTAATTTTTAGTTTTTAACATTTACTTCCATAAGATTGAGTTAAAAATTTTCTCCAACTCTCTACTTTCCCAACTCTCCAAGACGGCATGCAATCTGTTATAGGCCCTACATACACGTTAATATTAAACATATTTCCACCTTAGTCATTATGTAAAGAAGAATTATAATCAATGGGAGAAAACATGAGAAAAACAAAAGAAACAGTAAAAGAAAGAGAGAGCCCAAATAGTATGCTTTGATCTGTTTTCAGACTCTAATTCTTTCTCTGGATGTGGACAGCATTTTCCATGAGTCTTTTTGGAGCTGTCTTAGACTTAGCTCTTCTCAGCATTGCAAGGATCTATCCAAATCAGTCAGCACCCACTGTGGCTGTTACTGTGTACAATGTTCTCCTGGTTCTGCTCACTTAACTCAGCATCACTTCCCTTCATTACTTTTTTTCTTATTGATCTCTAAATATAGTCTCTCTACTCTCTGTCCCCTATACTTGGAACTCTCCTAATCTAAACTTCTCTGGTTTCCCTTAAGTCCCAACTGAAATCCCTCCCTCTACAAGAAGTCTTTCATGATTCCCCATTAATGCTAGTGCTCTCCCTCTATGATACATACATATATACATAAAATACATATACACACATGTATGTGTGTATGTATACATATATGTATGTGTGTATCTGTATGTATATATATACACACATATATATCTTATTTGTACAAAAGTTTGTGTGCCATCTCCCTCATTAGATTGTGAGTTCTTTTGGAGATGGAAGTGTTTTTTGCCTTTATTTGTACAACCAGTGCTTAGCACAGTACTTGGCACATGGTAGGCACATAATAAATCCTTGTTGACCAACCAGCCTAAGCTTCCACACAGATGCCAAATTAATATTCCCACAGGAAAAATCTGACCACATCACTCCTCTGCTGAGCAAACTTCAATGACTTTGCATTACCTTTAGGATAAAAGCCCCTGCATAGCATTCAAAGCACTCCACAATCTAGTTTCAGTTTCCCTTTCTAGGGTGATGGTCCATTACTCCCCCCCTCCACATGCTCTTATGCTCTGGACAAACTTGTCATGCCAAACTTGGCATTCCTTGTATATGATATTCTATCTTCTGTCTCCGTGTCTTTGCATAAGCTGTACAAATTCTCTCTTCATGATCTCTGCCTCTTGAAATTCCTAATTCCTGTTCAGGTTCAGTTCAAGAGGCTCCTTTTGCAAGAGGATTTTCCTGTCAATATGCCCTCTCTCGAGTCATTTTGTAATTATCTGGTACATCACTCATATTTCCTCAGAAGTGAATGTGCTGTACTCCCTGATAAAGAAAACAAGCTCCTTCAGGGTAAGGACTGTGTCCCTTTTATATCTGTATCTCCAACGTCTAGAATGTAGGAGGTACTTCATAAATGATTGCTTATGGATCTGCATAAAGAAAGTGGGCACCCTCACTCTGGGAGCATATCTCACTATTTGGATCTTTTTCCCCTTGGGAAATCTGGCATTTATTCCATGTTTTCTTTGGTTTTGTTGTTTCCTTTACAAAGTCAGGTGAAAAATCAAACAAAATTAGCATTTATCTGGAAAGGCTCTAAGTGAGTTTGAAAAAGGAAGGCTTATGCATCTACTTTAAGAGGTAATTCATAAGTTGGGGGCAAGAGGAAAGGGAGGCAGAGCAAAGAAAAACAAACTTAGAGCTCCACACATAAATCATAGGAAATTATGATATTTGGAGTGTTTTTTTCTCAATGTGATACTGATGAACTGTCTTGAGTGGGCAGTCTCTTTCAGCCATGACTGACACATCTGCTTTTATCTTAAATGGCAGTCATTGACCATCAGTGACTAAGGGGATTTAATTCAGCCTCCATGGAATTATGGGTAGCAACATGGCCCAGTGGTAGTGCACTGGGCTTCAAATCAGGAAGACTCATCTTCATGCTTTTAAATATGATCTCAGGGGGTGGCTAGGTGGTGCAGTGAGTAGAGCACCGGCTCTGGAGTCAGGAGGACCCGGGTTCAAATCTGGCCTCAGACACTTAACACAAAAACTAGCCATGTGACCTCGGGCAAGTCACTTAACCCCAACTGCCCTCCAAAAAGCAAAAATAAAAAAAATAAAAAATAAATATGATCTCAGGTACTTATTAGCTCAGTGACCCTAGGCAAGTCACTTAACCTTGCTTGTCTCAGTTCTTTATCTATAAAATGAACTGGAGAAGGAAATGGAAAACCACTTTAATATGTTTGCCAAGAAAACCTCAAAATGGGGTCACAAAGAGTTGGTTGTGACAACAATAATATCTATGGAATTAAGCTTGCATCCTGCATCCTAAATCAGTGATGGGAAGGTTTTGACACTCACAGTCTCACAAAGGAGACTACAGCCAGGAAGTTAAAGGACTATAATGCGAATGGGAATTTGAAGACCTCCCCTGCTTTGAAAGTAAACTCTGTCCCCTAATAGGCTGAATGTAATCACAAGGAGCCTGTGATGGAGGGAATTTGCTGAAGGGAAGTAGAGCCCACAGGAAGCTGGGAGTCAGAGCCAGAGAGAGGGTGGGAGAGAAAAGAGCTCAAGCAAGGAAAGAGAGAAGTTTGTGAGTAAATATTCATCTTGTATTGGTTTGTGGGAAGGCTGAAGGATGCTGTGTTTCTCAGTGTTATTATGGCTTCTTAATATCTTTGGTAGTATGATGGAAAGAACAGCGCAAGTCACAGACTTTGTGAATGGAAAACACTGTTGGTCACATACTGACTGTATTTGATCATGGAAAGGTAACTATTTAACAAAAGGTATATACCCTGCATGTATTTTTAAAGCAGAGAACCCGAAAACAATCTTAATATTTTTATTCTACAAGCATGCTGTATGACATGATATAATGTCATATTTTATTGTAAAAGGTTTGTGTTTTATTTTGGTCCAAACTTGCTATCTTGGTGGCACAGAAAGGAAACTTTTTCAGCCAATGAAGAGGGACAACTGTTCTGTAATCTCGGATGTTGTTTGTCCTTCAAAGCTACAGCCCATGTGGCAGCCATACCCTGGATAAAACCAGGCTGAGGGCAACCAACAGGGGTGAGCTAGCAGGGTGTCTGCCCCAAGCATGTGAAGACCTCCCCCTCCCCCCCACAATGGGCAGATGAAAACACATTCTGCAGTTTAGCCTATGGCTTGGAAAGTTTGCCAAGAATCATAAACCAAGGATGTGAAGCAAGATTTGAACTGAGGTCTTCCTGACCCTTAGGTCAGCTTTCTATTTACTGCACCAAGCTACTTCTTGTTGTAAAAGGACTGTGGACTCCTTTTTCTTTGAGGATTTAGAAGGCCCTTTTGCCTCATGTAGTGATCTTAGGGCTTCCAGATGCTTAACTGTTCTAGTTAACAGACCAGTAGAAAATACTACCTTTCTTCTCTCTAGTTTGAGGTTGCACTATTTTAAAAGGGTTTGGTGAGAATTAAGGGAAAAGATAAAAACAATTAAGGAGTTAGAAATCCATGTCTGTAAGGAATAATGAAAGAAAACAAGGGCATTTAGCTTTGAAAAGAGAAAGCTGAGGGAAGGGAAAAAAAAAGGTTTTCATTTATAATATGGGTTTTTTGTTTCGTTTTGTTTTTTTACAAAAGATATTGGTCAGTAGTTCTCAGCCTTCACTGATAACAGAACAAAAGGAACCAAGCCTAAGCTGTAGAATGAGGAAATTAGAACTGACTGACCCAGAAGGTTGGAAAACATTGAAATATATGTCTGCTTCTTGCAGGTGTTATGCAAATTCCTTTTTCTAGACCGCTTAAAAATTAGGATAGATTCCCATGAGATCGTAGATCTGGACCCAGAAGAGATCATAAAGGTCATTTAGTCTAATCCTGTTGTATTGTGGGGTGGTTTTTTTTGCATAAATGAGGAAACTGAGGGCCAGGGAGGTTCAGTGACTTGCCTCTGTTACAAAGGTAGTAAACGTGAAGGCTAAGAGTTGAACACAGTCCTTCTGGAGCTACATGCAGCGCTCTTTCCCCCCATAAAACTTACTTTTTTCTGGAAGAAAGCTTTCCCCCCATAAAACTTACTTTTTTCTGGAAAAAAGCTTTGGTCCTGCCTGAAGGTAGAGTAAATACAGACCTCAAAGAAACTTCCTATCTCTGTAGCAAGAAGTGAAAACTAGTTTATGCTTTCCAGTTTGGGCTACCTTTTTATTTTATTTAATTTTTTGGGTGGGTAAGGGGTTGTAATGAAAGAAATAAGGAGTTTGCTTTATCTTCAAGATACATTTTGGTACTGTGAGATTTATTTTGCAAACAAGGGTTCCCAAGGCAACAATGGACCATGTTCACATGACTCTTTAGATCACAAACTTCTTTGGAAGAATAAATTAAATTGGTAAAGCACTTTATTTTATTGTACCCTTGAGAGGAAGGAACAGGTTAGGAATTACCTTTTTCCCTCTTTGGCAAATGCTGCCTCACATTACATTATTTCCTTTGGTTATAAAGCTATGGTGAGTTTTGCCTAAAAGAAAACTCCTGTGTAGCACAACAGAGCTTGAAATCTAACTGTAAAACATTGTGTTGGCTTAAACTGTAAAAACAAAAACCAAACAACCTCTCTCTCTAAAATGACAGAAAACCCTGAATCTTAACTGATTCAATCTGTACCTTTATCCCACTAGCATTTGGCTCCATTTCAGACCTGTTAATGGACAAGGAATATAAATGACAAGATTTCTATCAATTCAATTCAATGAACATTTATTAAGTACTTATTTTGTGGCCTAGTCAAAATAGCACTGGTTCTTAAGTTGGTGAGCCTGGGTTCAAATCCTGTCTCTGACACAACTTGTATTATGTTGGGCAAATTATTGTACTTCCTTTGGTCTCTGTTCCTTCTTCTGTAGAACAAGGGGGGGCAGTGAAATGGTGCAGTGGACAAAGCCCTGGGCTAGGAAACAGGAAGACTCATGTTCATGAATCCCAAATTGGTGGCCTCAGATACTTGCTAGCTGTGTTACCCTGGGTAAGTCACTTACCCCATTAGCCTCAGTTTCCTCATCTGTAAAATGAGCTGAAAAAGGAAATAGCAAACCACTCTAGTATCTTTGCCAAGAAAACTCCAAATGGGGTCATGAAGAATCAGACAAGACTGAAACTATTGAACAACCGAATAACAACAACAAAGGGGTGGAATAAATGAGGTCTGTCCTACAGATTGATAGAGACTAGACATGTGATTTCAGTGGTTTAGGGAATTTTCAGATGAGGAAACTCCTTTTATCAATAAAGATCAACACATTCTCTGTAATTTGAGAGTCTTAAAAAAGCTACCTAGAGCTCTGGGAAGATCAGTGACTAGTCCAAGGTCACCCAGCTAGTATGTGTCAGAGGTAGGATTTTAATTAAGATCTTCTGGCTTTAAAGTCAGCACTCTAACCCCTGGCCATGCTACCTTGCCAGCCCTTTGATAATTTCCTCCATTCCAAACATGCAACTCAATATTCTGAGTCTGTGTTTACAAGAGGTCATGATTATCTTCCTTATTGTCTCTCAAAAGTTTAAGATGTTTGAGGATGCACTTCAAGGAACTTAACCCATTTGTCCTTTTGAAATCATTGTCCTTCCATCATCTATTAATTTATCTAAACCTCTAGGAATCTAGAAAAGCCATCTAAACTCCCTGAAAACCTCTCATTTTTTTCCTCCATAAAATGAGGTTGGACTAGATAACTCCTGAGGTTCCTTTCCAATTCTAGATCCAGGATCCTGTGAGCCTATGTTCCAGGACCTAAGCTAAGCCTAGAGAAATAGAGAATATAAATATAAATAAATATATGTAATGCCAAGCAAAGGCAACTTCCAAGGTTCGGATTACCAGCATAGCAAACCCCATTTATTCAGCAAACATTCACAGAACAGGGAAAATCAAAATACAGTATAACTCATTCATTTCACAAGTAAGTTCTTCATTCAGTCCAGGTACTACTCCACCCCTAGAGGGCGCATTCATTTAGTCAAAGTCTCTTCTCAAATGGAGATCAGTTTCCAATCATAAACAAAGTACATTCACAAAAAGGCCAAAGGTTCCCCACCTGGACTCAAAGTAATTACAATACCATCCATTAACATTAAGTACTTTCTCAAAAGGGATCAAGAGAGCACAAAAGGCCATCCACCCTTAAACCATAACAAGGTCAAGATAACATCTCAGCATTGAAAGGCCAAGGAAAGACCCTTTTTTCATCTTCCCTGGAGGCAAACCCTCAGCAATCTCAGTTCCTGGGGAGACAAGGCTCAACAAAGCCATAGCCAGTGTCCTCATCAAGTCACATTCAGCCTGTAGAATAGTTCCAGAACCCCTGAAAGTATCAGCCAGGCCCCCTTCCAGGATTTTGGTCAACATACAACAAGAAAGTCCTTCTTCAGGGCTTCTGCATCAACAGCCAAGTTCCAGGACCTCTACAATAGCAGCACTGTCCACCATCAGGTGAATCTGGAAAAACAACATCAAAACAGACAGACAAAATACTGGCATCACAGCCATGCCTCCTCAATTCTCAGCAGCTCCAGGTGGCAGTCCTCAAAAGTCCTGGGCAACTCCAATGGACTCTTAGCAATCTCTCTCAGCAACACAGGCACCATTGGATACTGCTCTTCCCAAAAGTACTACTTCTTTTGGCCTTCTCTGGGCTTGAGCCCTCCTTTCCATTCATAGCTCCTCCCAGGTCAGCCCCCTCTCTTCATGTCAACAAGTCCATCCCACAAATGGGATTCACAAGCTCTGGGTCTTAACACTCAACCCAAAAGCCAAGTCAATTCAGGGGCATCTCCAAATTACATTACCATTACAATATATAATAGAGAAATAAAGATGAAAATAGCAGTATACCTGCCTTTCAGGAATGTGCCTCCCAGTGTAGGGTAGGAGGGAGGAAGGGGAGATAGAACAAATCCATAGAAAAACATAAGGTAGAATGTGATAGGAAGAAAGAAAAGACCTAGATATAGTGCTCTAGGGGAAAGTCCTGGCATGGTTGTCTATAGTGGTCAAGCAAATGTTGGGTTGTAAAGATGCTTAATATAACTGGCTTTATGCATAAAATGCTTCTGGGATCTGTCATTTGAATTTTTCCTCTGCGGTCTGTGTGTGCTGTGGTTGGTCCATTTTACATGATTTATTTTGTTCTGATGCCAAGTTTGGCAGCACTGAACAATTAGTGAAGTGAACATTTTACTATCCTCACCAACACTAGTGAATTCCATTTCAAGTTATTTCTAGAAAAACGTACAGTGCCCATCTTCAGAAAGTCAAGATTCCAAGCTAATGAGCACATGTCCTCTCTAGATTAGCTGCCTCTGTCCTCTAGTGTTACTGAATAACTATATTTCAAGGGATGCAGGTCTTTGAAGCAGTGAGGTGGTACCGTGGATAGAGTGCTTGAGCTCTAAATTGACCTTAGGCATTTACTAGCTGGGTGACCCTGGGGAAGTCACTAGTAACCTCTTAATGCCATAGTTTCTTCAACTGTAAAATGTGAATAGCACCTACCTCTCAGGCTGGTCATGAGGATCAAATGAGATCACACTGGTAACATGCTTAGCACAGTGCTAACATGCTTAGCACAGTGCTTGGCACATAGAAGGTGTTGAATTAATGCTTTTTTCCCCCTTCCCTTCCTCTTCTTCATTCTCCCTAACACAGATCACAAATAATCCATCCCATGCTTTAATAGACTGTTTTAATGAGTTGTTACAGTATTTTAAAAAAAAAAAAACCCATTGGTTATGACCTTCCTTTAAGGCAGTGGTTCTCAACCTTCCTAATGCCATGACCCTTTAATACTTGTTGTGGGCATATCTGCATGTGAGCGGACCCTCCTGGAGATGATAGAGGAGCAGTGTCTCGGTTCCCAAGACCATCAGAAATATGTGTTTTCTGATGGTCTTATATGACTCCTGTGAAAGGGTCATTTGACCCCCAAAGGGGTCGCGACCCACAGGTTGAGAACCACTGCTTCAAGAGAACCTTCCCACAATTAGTTAGATTGGTTATTGAGGAACCAACACACAGTCCATTACAAAGTCTTTTCAGCTGGAAGGGACCCACCAGGGATGTAATTACACCAGCAAGATCTCCCAAACTCAGGATCACTACTACACCACCATAAGGCACAGGAGCAGGCCTTTAACAGAATGGGATAATGACTTAAAATGCCAATAATACACTACTTGGAAGGAAGGAGGAATCTATGCTTATTTTTGTTGAAAATTTATATCTTCATTTTCTGACTGATTGCGGGAAGGAGGGGCGCTCCCTCCACTGTGTCTTCTATGGTTAATATCCAGGAGAAGCTAAAGAATCTTTCTCAAATTATAACTTCTAACCACAGTTTCTTCCAAAATGAATTAGAACCTATGAAATGGGGGACAGGAGGCTCTGCAGTTAACCTTTCCTCAGAGAGGGCCATAACTGTTGGGGCTGCTTTTGCTTTATCATACAGACCTGGATTTAACCTCCTCTGCTGGTGCACCTCTAGGGACACACAGTTACCTGGACAGTATGGGTACCCCCACCTATTATTTCATAAGAACTAGAAATAAACAATTAATAAATACCCTTCCTCTCTTGCTATTTTTCTCTGCACATCCTGTAATGCCCCGGGGCCTCCTGAAAGTCCTGCTCCTAGCCACACAATTCATATTTTTTCCTGACTCTGCTGGAATTAATGTGGTCAGCCTTCTCCTCTATACTATACTCAGCTAGATAATCAGTCCCAGGGGAAGCTGAAATTTCCTTCGCTCTCTTTCTCTATAGAATGGGTTTCTCAGGTATTGGCATAGAAATTCTTTAGGCAGTGAAAGTAACAAGAGGGGGAGACTCAAGAGTCAGTCTGTCCTTCCATTCTCCCTAAACAGAATCTTCTAACAAAATTTCTGGAAGAAAAGTGTACATACTAGAGACATGCCAGCAGCTGTGGGAAATTACAACAACAGGTTGGTACTTCTGTTTTGTCCCTTATGGGTGGAGTAAATGACAGTGCTTCCAGATTATTGAGGGTGATAAGAAACATTCTACTTTTCAGGAAATTTCAGAGGTATATTAAAATGCAACATGCCACTAGGGAAAGGTATGTTTTGAATGCAGGGATTAACCATATCAGTCCCCTTCCTCCATGTAGAAGGCAATGGTTTCAGTCCATTTTGAGCCCCCTTAATCTCTTATTCTTTTTAAGGTATTAACAAGATGTGTCAAATTGTGAATGCCAACTCTTACTCTACGAACACCCTGAATGCAGGAACCATGTCTAATTTATGTCTGTTTCCCTCAGAATCTAGCACTGTGCTTTGCCTTGAATAGACATGACAATTAGGTAATGCAAGTGGATGGAGTGCTGGACTTGGAGCTTCTGAAGACCTGAGTTCAAATCCTGCCTTAGACGTTCACTAGTCCTGTGATGCTGGCAATTTCAGCTTCAGTTCTCTCATCTGTAAAGAGGGAATAATAATGGCACCTGTTGTTGTTTAATTATTTTTAGTCACATCCACCTGAGGTTTCCTTGGCAAAGATACTGGAGTGGTTTGCCATTTCCTTCTCCGACTCATTTTGCAGATGAGAAAACTGAGGCAAAGAAGATTAAGTGACTTGCCCACAGTCACTCATCTAGTGTCTGAGGCCATATTTGAACTCAGGAAGATGAGTCTTCCTGCCTCTAGGTCCTACACGCTGTCTGCTACACCACCTCCTGGCCAAGAATATCACTTATCTGACAGGACAGAATAGATTATGTTGTGAAAATCAAATGAATTAACATGTATAGCACTTCACAATCAACAAAGCCCTATATAAATGCTTGCTATTATTACCAATGATATTTTAATAAACGAATTATTTTGAAATTCCATGATTTTATAAAAGACTTGATTTGACAAGTGTAGTGTAGGAAAGTAAAATGGACTAGAACCCAAAAGATCTGAGTTCTAGGTTTGGGTTCCCTCCTACTACTTGGCTGTGCATCTGTGGTCAAGGTCTTATTTCTGGACTCCAATTTCCTGAGGCATAAAATAAGGAGGTTGGCTTAACTGATCCCCTTGTGGGTTTCTCCAATTTCTAAGAACCCATGTTTTTAAATGACAATGATTCCATACTTTAAAACTAACCAGTTGTCCAATACTACTGGGAAAAGACATTGGGAATTTATATTAATGTATATAACACATATATATTTAATATTTAATAATTATTGTATATAACACATAAAATTTAAGCTAATGTCCAACCTGGAACCCATCATAACATCCCCTACAGTTCCATTTATGCTTCATTTGTGAGATCCGGTCATGTATTTGTTTAAACTGAGCACTTCTACCACCATTAGGTTTCCTTAGTACCTTTCAGTAAATGATAATGTAATGGATGAATGACATTTATAGAAGATGCTCCACCTTCACTTCTATAGACTGTTTAAATCAAAGCACGGAGTATTGCTCAAGTTAGGAAATAACTATCTTTCAAAACAGGATAAATAGAATCAATCCAATAACTATTTATTAACTCGCTATGACACATAAGATGCCATGCAAAGTGCTGAGGACACAAAGACAAAATTTTAAAATAGGGGCTATTAGGACGTAACTTGGAGCCAAGAGGTGGCATAGAATGAGGAAAATTCTGCAGCAACCACATAACACCTCAAATACCCATAAAATGTGACTCTAAACAAATTTTAGGGCTCCAGAACTCACAAAAGTACAGAAAAACACATCTCCCACTGAAGGCAGCTCAGCAGGCAGGACAGAAAGGGCTCATGGCAGGGTGCTGGGGGCCAAAACCAGCCCAGCCAGAAACTTCGGCTTGTTCCAGGGGTGGCCAGGATGAGCCTCAACTGGAGCGTTCAGGAGAGTGGATCAGCGGCAGCTGTGGTGATTTCCAGAATTATCAACCATAAGAAAAAAAGGACTAAGTGAAAGGCTGATGGAACTTGGCCAAATTCAGGGGGAGAAAAGCGGGTCAGCCTTACTTTCATTGAATTTGGCTTAGGGAAGGAATGACATAAACTCTAAACTGGGTATCTTGCCACACAGGAGAATAGGAGGGATGGGGATGAGAGGGGGAATGATGGAGGGGAGGGAAAGGTGGGAGGGAGGGCTACTGGAAGCACACACTTCTGTAAAGGGACAGGGACACGGTAGAGAATGGAACAAGGGGAGGGCAGGATAGGAGGAGGGACATAAAATCAGTCTCTCACAATATGTCCACCATGGAGATGTTCTGCATAACTACACATGTATGGCCTGTATTGAATTGCTTGTCCTTCCAGTGGGGGTGGGTGATGAGGGAGGAAGGGAAAGAATCTAGAATTTAAAGTTCTATAATCAAATGTTAAAATATATATATATATATATATATATATATATATATATATTATTGTTGTTGTTGTTGTTGTTATTATTATTATTTTAGCTACATGCAACTGGGAATTAAAATATACAGGCACTGGGGTAGGGAGATACATCTTGGTGTACCAGAAAGTCAGAGGGGTGGGGGAGGACATAGGAGACAACAGATTGGGGGAGGGGTTATACAGTGGGACTGCTGTTTTGTGGTGGTAGGTGGGAGGAAGATTGGGAGAAAATTTGTAACTCAAAATCTTGTGGAAATGAGTGATATAAAGAAGAAAAGAAATAAATGAATTTAAAAAAAATTTTTAAAGGAAAATAAATAAAAAGGAACATGACAAAAAATACTAAAAAATTAATACAAAATAAAAAAATTAAACTAGGGGCTGTTTTTAGCATAGGATTCTGATTAATGAAGTTTTTAGTTCTTCCCTGCTTTGGTCATTAAACCTGATGTGATCTTTAGCCATAACATACATGTATGTTTATGTACATGTATAGTCCTTATCACTTTTGCAGATACAACAAAATATATTTAAACATCCTGTGTGAAAATTTAATGGCTCCATCTCTCCATACTCATCTAATTTCTTACCCATTATAAATCCAGAGGCTCCTGAGAGTCTTTGTTATTTTGGGGGGAATTTTAAGTGGCTGATTAATTGAACCATTGCCCTCCCTTGCCTATAAAATTATTTTTATCTGAGACCCTACACAAAATGGACAGAAGATTCCTTCAGAATAAAATGCAATCTATGAGCCTTTCTTGCCTGGTCTGGCCCTCAACTTACCTTTTCAGTCTTATTTCTCACTACACATCTTCATGCTCTTGGACTGCTCCTCATTCCTTGAACATTCCTGACTCTTTCCCATTTCCATGCTTTGGTTCATGCTGTTCCCTCCATAATAAATGGCCTCCATCCATCTTTATCTGTTAGAACCTTATCCAACATTAAAAGTGCAACTAAAATATCAGTTTCTCCATGAAGCCATCTCAGATTGTTCCTTCTTCCCTGCCTCCTCTGAACCCAGAATAATTCTTCCCTATTCTGACCTCCTTATAATACTTTATTAACACTAATGTATGAGAGGTTGTACCTTATGGAATACATGTGGTGTTGGGCCTCAAGGGAGTCAACCCGTGGAGCATGCATTGAATTATCTAGGCCACTTTCAGGGAAACACCTCTTCCTCTCTGAAGGACTTGTCAATATGGAATGATCCAGCCAACCCTGGGTGGTCCCTCACTTTGTGATGATTAGGAGATAGAGGAAAGCTCTGTCAACTAGGAGTCTAAGAAAAAAAAAACCCAAAGAATCTTAAAGAGCAAGTGATTACACTTCCTGTCTCTTTTTGCTTCCATTCTCCCATGTGGCAAGTAACTCTCCTTCAACAGATTTCTGGTGAGGTAGTAGGGGAGGGGCATCACTCTTTCCCCAACACTGGCAGTGGTCAATCAGTCAATAAACATGAATTAAGTACTTGCTATTTGCCAGGCCCTGTACTAAGCAATGGGAACACAAATAAAGGCTGAGCCAGCATGGCGGTTGTAAGGACATAATAATAAAGTCAAGACAAGCTGAGACTGGGCTAGCCCACCCAGGTTTGAACTTGAGTCCTTGGATTTATCTGAGATATATATATATACACATAATGTCTTCTGTCTACTACAGGGGGAACCATTCTACATCTATTATAGTGCTTCTTGGGAGAGATGACCACTAACAGGATTAGCACAAGCTCTAGCCTGGAGGGAACCACTTGGACAATGCAGAGCTGAAGTGAGATGCAAAATGTCTATTCATCAGTCCTGAAAATTATTTTGTTTTGATGAAGAGTATAACACTAGTTATAAGTTATTGTAACCTATTTTAAGTCATCTGTCAATGAGTGTTTATGGCGTGTGTGTGTGTGTGTGTGTGTGTGTGTGTGTGTGTAGAGGAAATAAATAGCTGTCCTAATCCATATTATACATCAGGTACCGTTTTACTCCCCTCTTTGGGGGTACCCTACACAGGAACCAAAATCTAAGCCTTAAAACATTTTTCTTTTGGTTGTCAAGTAGGGGTATAAAAAGGCAAAGATAACAAGCTCAAAGAGCTTGCCCCCTTTCTTTCAAAGTCAGGCTCCCACAGGTTTGAACCAGGTCCACACACATATAGAAACAAATCTGAGAAGTGTTAGTGCAGAGGCAGGCAATACAGAACTATAGTCTTCTAGTTCCAAAGACAGGGTTTTTTAATTGTTAGACTAGTTTTATGGCATTTGTCACATGCTGTTTTATATTAGAGTTATTTGCTTACATGTGATCTCTCTCTCCCAGGCTTCTTGAAGTCAGGAATCACATATAATAAATCTCTGTATTCCTCATACATTTTAGGATACTCCATATGTAGAAATGCAAACAATACCTATAGACTATAATATTGAATTAAAGGAGGTGACTTTCTGTTCCTTCTTTATGATATTCTCCAGGTAAATCAACAAACCTTTAATAAGTACCTACTATGTCCTAGGCATTGTTCTAAGTGTTGGAGATACAAAAAAGGGGGGAAAACTTCCTATTCTCACCATTATGGAGCACTATGTAAAAAGTTTACTGTGTTCATTTTTACAAGGTGTCCCAAAAGTCTTAGTGCACCTTAAAACTATTAAAACTTTAAGCTATCAAAAGTTTAATCTGTCTTACAACTTTGGGGACACTCTATATAATCAAATTAGTGGTTTTATTTATTGTAGCAATAAATATACTAACTATATAAAGTTAATAGTCATGAAATAATCTCTACTATCAAAGTTGAGGAAATTCCACTGGTTTGATGATGCTTTGACTTTTAAAAAATATTTATTTCTGCACAGATTTTATAAATGATGATAAGAACTGATGGAAGGGAGGATTTGGAAGATGGGGAAGTAAGAGGATCTAAGGAAACAAGTTTTTTTTCCCTGTAATAATAGAAATTTCAAAAGGAAAGTAGAACTCTTAGAAATCTATATATGACATTTTAATTACAAAAGAGAGGAAAATGAGTAACCCTATGAAGAGCTCCAATATAATTTTAAAAGCATCATAAAGCAACTGAAGCAAAAGCCAAAGTACCAAAGATAGTATAAGTAGGAAAAGAAACAATATCAATATGTTATTTAGTAGCTTTAGTATATTTTTCAGAATATCTTAAAGATCTCAAGGAAGCATTAAAACGATCAAGAAAATGACAGGAAGAATTGAAGATAGAACTCAATGACACTAACAAAATTAGAAGGAAATAATTTTGAAATGATGAATATAATAAAAGGCATGAAAATATCAAGTATAGATCAGGAGCAGAATTAAATATGTTGAAGATCAAAATCTACAGACAAGAGTAGAAATAGAAAAACAAAACTCAGAAAACAAGTCAACAGAAAAGAGACCTAGAAATCATGAAATAGCATGTGATGGGAATGAAGAAGAGAGAAAAATTCAGCAAGCTCTAGGTCCTTGAGGTTCTGGAAAACACTAACATTTAAAATAATCTGATCCCTAATTAACCCACTGGGACAACTATGTTAGCATATGTGTGTGTGCGTGTGCGTGCATGTGTGTGTGTGTGTGTGTGTGTGTGTGTGTGTGTGTGTGTGTGTAGTGATGGGGTTAGAAAATGATTTCAGTGAGATTGGGTGGGTTTGAGAAGAAAGAGATTTAAATAGTTTTTTTCTAGAAGCTTGACTGTGAAAGAATGAGAGATAACAGATGAGAGTTGAATGAATCAATGAAAAAAATCACTAAGTTCTTGCCATGTACCAAACATTTTCCCAAGCTCTGGGAATCTTAAAGTGGATTACTGGCCCTGAAACTTATAGACTAACAGAGGGAAACAACACATATAGAAATAATGGCCAGGGAAGGGTATTTTGGTTTGCAAAGTTACAAGGACAGTGAGTGGAATGACAGTGGAGTAGATTAACACACACCCCTTCCAGTATAGTATCAATGACAGTATGGATTTAATTCTGGTTCTAGAACTTAGAAAGGTGGAGGGGAATTACTTGAAGGTAGACAGAGATGGTATGAAATGGTACTTGAGTAGAGCTTTGAAGGAAGCTAAGAATTCCAAAAAAAAATGGAGGTGAAGGGGAAGAGAAGCCGTGAATGTATAAAGACATGTTGTCATCCTAAATAAATTTCCCTTTGTTACTTCTGATTTTCTACAGGTGTTTGATATTGTTATCATTTCAAATCTGAAGTACCACTTGGGCCTATATAGCACTGGCCTGTAGCATCCTGGTTTGACAGCTTACTACCACTGGGGAAAAACAAGTGCATGTGTTTACATGCACGCACAAGAACATGTGACATAAGATTATACTGATAAGAGACCCTTTTTGCTGAAGCCATGCAAGTTCTTTCACTTTCCTTTCTAAGTATTCAATAATTATCCTTTCTATAACATATTCTAGAATTTTGCCAGGAATAGGGAGTCAAACTCACTCACCTATAGACTGCAGACTACATTCTTTTCCCTTTTTATAGAAAATTGGGGCATTTCTCCACCCTACTCTCCCTCTCCTATTATACATGACCTTTAAAGATTGTTTAAAGTGGCTCAACAATTTGCTGAATCTTTTTTATACCTGAAGGGGTGGTTCATCTGGGTCTGGTGATTTGAACTTATCATGAGCAGTCATGTGTTCCCTTATTGTTTATTTATTCTGAGTTTTAGTGTCTTATCAGCTACTTTCATTGTGTCTTTTCCAGTCCAAAGATCCTTCTGCTTAATAGAACCAAAATGAAAATTTAGCAATTCTGCCTTCTGTCCGTGGTCAATCATTATCCATCCCAAACTACAACCCTATCCCTGATCATCTTTATCTCAAATACATTCAAAAATACTTGGTGGTGCTTGGCTTTCTTCACTAATCTAAGGTAAGATTAACTAATTAATTAACATTCATTAAGCATTAGCATTCCTGGAAGCTTTAAAAAGACCATATTATTACCTTCATATTGATGTTCACATATCTTCATTTTTATTTTCTGTATATGTTACTTTAAAATATATTAAGTTTGTGGTGAGTAATCTGTGTATCTGCATTGGTTTCTTATACAACTACACCTTTTCTTTTGCGTTGGGATTCTGTATTAAAGAATTTCATTCTTGGGAGTGTATCATTCCTCTTTGGCTCAATTCTCCTGAAGAATTTTATAGATTCAGTGAGGGGAGCAACCATGGTGGAAAAGGAACTTATATAACCCCCATTACTACACCCAACCAATCCCTTTTCAATTCAAAGACCTATGACAAAATCCTACATTAATATCTATTAAAATAAGAAAAGTACAGAAAAATTATTTAATGTGTCACAGATTTTTGGGGGTAATTAAGCTAATATTATATACAACATTAAAAAAATTCAGTATCTTCTCCATTAAAAACAGGTATGTAATGGGACTGTTCACTGTGAGGACTTCTAGTTTTCGAAATGTTAACTAGTGAGTGATAAGGTATGAGAAAGAAACTTAATAAGCTCAGATAATGAAGAAGTTAGCTAACTTTACTTATTAATGGTATGCCTGTATAGCTAGAAAATACGACCACAAAAATTGAGATAATAACTGATCTTAGCAATTCAATGTCAGATATTAAGCTCACAAAAATTTTCTGCATCTCTATATATCAACAACTAAAAAAATTCAGAAAAAAACTAATATAAAGATTGGGGAAAGGTACGTTTGTATGTTTAGATTTCACTGGGGTGGCACATTTCTGTAGCTTAAAAACTCAGAGGTTGTGACTTGCCAAGAATAGCTAGTATACATCAGAGTTGATTTGAACACAGTCAGGCCTTCCCAACTGTAGAGGGTTGGCCTTCTATCCACTATGCCACTTTATCTTTGAGAAGAGAAATACCATTTATAATGGTTCAAATGTGAGGACATTGCTATACCAAGACACACAAAATAACCATGTAAATATCATTTAAATGTCTCTTTTTAGCAGAAATGAAGGAAAAATTAGACAAATGAGGGATAGTCATAGCAAAAGGTTAGGTCAGTCAAAGACAGTAAAAATATCGATATTTTAAAATTAATTTCTTGATTTAACAAAATGCCCAAGTATGGGCTACCTCAGAATTAGATGAAGTCATGACAAAACTCATGGAAAAAGAAGCCAAAATATCAAAAGAAAATATTTATTGATGAAAGAGATGCTGAAAGATTATCATCTTTTTAAATAAATAAGTAAATATTACATATATATTTGTTATGAGGGCAAAACATTTAAAGAGTTTTAAAGCATTTTATAAACATCAGCTAATTGTTATCATATAACAGGGCCATTATAGAAAGTGGTAATTGATTTTTTAAAATCACTGGAGACTCTTAAGTGAGAACTTAAAATTAACCTCTAACATATATACAAGATAAACATTTTCTACAGACATTTACTAAGTACTATGGAAAGGAATCATTAGTTGTGAAAATGGATAGCTTACTTGTGAAAAACACTTCAAGCCATATACTGCGACAAATTCTGTACAGAAAACAAACATTTAAAAGAGAAAATTGAAACAAAAAGAATCGGTATATTTGTTTCAGGTATGAAGAGGAGGAAAATGTTTATCACACAAATCAAAGAAACTACTGGAGACAATTTTTATACATATTTATTATACAAAGAGAATCATATATAACCAAAAACAACATCTCACAAAGAAAAGAAACATATTGGGGAAAAAATATTTGTCCTAAATATAGCTGATAAAAATCTGTCATTCATCTCTGTAAGAAATTCTGAATAACTCATGCCATCTGCCTCCTCCTTTCTGCTTCTCAAGCTGTCAAACACTGCTGGATAAAACTGTGAAAACATATTGATTGGGTCAACTACAAGATTATGTTAAGAAAAAACTGGGCCCCCACTAGTACTTGGTAATGCTTTCACTCATCTGTGAGGCATGTAAGGTAGTGCAGTGGATAGAGAGTTGACCCAGAGCCAGGAAGACCCAAGTTCAAATCCCACTTCAGATATACACTAGCTGTGTGACCCTGGGCAGGTTGTGACCGCTGCCTCAGTTTCTTCATCTGTAAAATGATAATAATAGAATCTATCTCACAAAGTTGTGAGGAAGAAATGAGAGATTATTTGTAAAGTGCTTTGTAAACCATAAAGTATTTTATAAATATTAGCGACTGTTATAAACTCTCATACTCCCCATAATGGTCACACCACCTATCCTCCACCCCCATCCCTGCTCATTCTCAGCAAGTGACTTCACCTCTTATTTTGCTGAGAAGGTTGAAGCCATTAGAAATGAACTCCCTCCCTTCCTTTTAGATAATAGACTTTTTCATCCTCTTCTTCCTTCTAGGCACAGAGTAAGTAGAGGAGCTAGTATCTACCCCCTGTAGCCTCCATTCCTGTGACCTCTTGCTTCATTAACTTTTCCCTGTGCTATGCATCTTCAATCTTTCCCTCTAGAGACAATCCTTCCCTTCAACCTGAAAAAATGCTCAGGTCTCCTCAACCTAAACAGTCCTTCCTTTGACTCTGCCACCTCTTAATGGAGATTTACTGTGTACTTTATTTTCATTGGCTAAAAGTTATGCTCAGATCATTAAAAACAACAGCAACAACGACAATAAGAAAAACAAAACTCATGCATGAAAACAAAATGCAGTGTCTAATTTAGTCTGGTCGAAATTCAACCAAGCAAACCACACACACTCTCCAAAGAAGAATGAAGAAGTCAGTGCAATTCACAGTTAATAGACATTAAACACTTGGCTCAGCTCTGGGCATACAAAGAACAAAAAAAAATAGCCTTTACCTTCAAGGAGTTTACATTATGCTGAGGAAAAGCAATTTGCTCTCAGGTAAGTAAAATTAAAATACTAGCAAAGTTTAAATGAGTCTATCTTCCATTCACAATCTTTGTATCACTATGATAGTACACAGAAATCAAATAGGAGAGGCCGCAGAACAGATAACAATAAGTCAACTGGTGAATAGAATTACTTCTAAACTTATTTGGAATAGATTTTTCTTAACTGGAAATCCTGTTTGTTATGCTAAATTCATTTATTATAAGCAGAGGTCCTGGTATATGATTTAGGACTACCAATCAAACCTTTAGAAATTTGCCTAAAAGAAAATCAATAATCTATTGAAGGATTTTTTTTATCAACAATAGCAAAAAGGCATTTATTAAGTACCAAATTGCCACAGTACTGTTTAATTACTTTCTGATAATTCACATATTTTTCATTAATGTTCTTTAAAAAATGGGTCATATTAGGTGAATATAGCTAGGTGGTGTAGTGGATAGAGTATTGAACCTAGAGTTAGAAAGACCCAAGTTCAAATATGACCACACAGATGTGTGATCTTGGTTGGGCAAGTCATTTAATATTTGTCTGCCTCAGTTTCCTCAACTGTAAAATGGGGGTGATTGTAGTGCCTATTTCTTAGAGTGAAATCTATGTGAGGAACTACTGAGATAATCTGTAAAGCACTTAGAATAGTGCCTAGCGCATAGTAAGTGCTTAGTAAAGGCTCGGTCCCTCTTCTCCCCCATTCACTCAAGCTTATTCATCAATTGCTACCTACCTTTCTCTGCGGGAATATAAATAAGACATAAGTCTTGCTCTTATAGATTTTATTACGTAGGAGAATGTCTCTGTTATTCACTTCCCATCACTTCCTTTGTATCATGGCTACTCACAGAAGGGGTCAAACATTAGACCTCCATGTTATTTCTAACTACTTTGTATTCAAGATACTTAGATACAAGATACTTAACTCTAAAATTCCTCTTTTCTCCCGCATTGCCTCACTCCTATCCAACCTTCACCCTAACTTACATTCCCTTCATGTTCATAGAATTGAACCTATGAGTAAGATTGTTTCATTTGCTGAATTTATATTCCAGACCTAGCGTGGTACCTGACACATATCATTCATTTAACACTTGCTGATTGATTTATTCCTCCCCCAATACAACTTTTATTATTTCCATCTGCTGTTTCAACAATATCTTCCATCATCACATCCCTTACTTTTCCTGTGCTTCCATTTTCCTTGTTCTCCTAATCCACTACCCTGAGTAACACACATCATCTTCCTTCACAGAATCCAAGAATTTCAGAGATGTAAGGGATTCTGGTGATTATCTAGCCCAACTGGCACCTTAAGAATTCTGTCTACATTTCTGACAAAACTGTCATTCTACCTTTTCTTGAAGACATCTCATGAGGAAGAAACCACAATCTCTTGGGACAGTCTATTTTACTTTTGGCTGGCTCTAACTGTTAGGAAGTTTCACCTTATGTCAAACCTACATCTGTCTCTTTGTAACTTAGATCCATTGTTTCTAGTTCTTCCATATGGCAGTCATCCAAATATTTGAAGACAACTGTCATGTTGTCCACCATCCCCCCCATCTCCACACACACATAAAATGTTTTCTCTTCTTTAGGTGACTTATCTGCAATTCCTTCAATCACTTTTCTGACTATCCTACCCAAGACACTTCTGATTCAACAGCCTTCCCAAAATGTGGCATCTAGATCTGAACAAAATGCTTCAGATGTTGTCTAATCAAATGGGACTATGAGTCTTGTTCCTGGACACTGTGACTCTCTTTGTAGCCTAGGACCACTTCAGCTTCATTGATGGTCATATCACACTATTAACTCATATTAAGCTTGAGGAATACTAATCTCCACCTCCAAATATCCCCCACCCAAATTGTTTTTTAGACAAACAGATTCTAGCTATGCCTTCCCCATTAAAAACAAACTAGCAAACCTATTTTTTGCCCCTAATTTACATTTATTTCTAATAAATATCATCTTATTCAATCTGATGTTGTTCTAGCCCAGAGGTTCTCAACCTGTGGGTCACGTCCCCTTTGATGGTCGAACGACCCTTTCACAGGGGTCACAGGGGTTACCTAAGACCATCGGAAAACACATATTTCCAACAGTCTTAGGAACTGAGACACCGTTCCTCTGTCTCCAGGCAGGACCTCCCACATACAGATACACCCAGATATGCCCATATACAAGTATTAAAGGGTCACAGCATTAGGAAGGTTGAGAACCACTGTTCTAGCCTGGTAAGATCTTTTTTGTACCCTAATTGTCATCTATTGTGTTAGCTTATTCCTTTTAGCTTTGTTTAGCTATCTAGCAGTCCAGAGCATTACCAGAAGTCGTGAAACCTTCATCACTGGAATCACTACAAATTTCACCTTTTTTCCTCCTGATTGAAATATTATCACACTCTCCCCACCAATGGCTGCTCTAAACTTCCTCTTCTTTCCTCATACTTAATGTTTTTATCTCTTTGTAGAACATTTGACCTATTTTACCTTGTCGTCCAAGGTGAATTCCCCAATCCCTTTAATGTCATCCAAGGTGAACTCCCCAATCCCTTCTCCACACCTCAAAACCTTTCAATTCAGTTCTCTACTCTCACCTTCTTACTTTTGGAGGATAAATTGGCTATCCTTAATAAGGCTACCCTTTCCACTTAAATCCTTAATCATACTACCTCTTTCATGTCATGAAAGACCTTGGTATAGTGATCATTATTCATGCCTTTTCCCTCTTCTTATCTCTCCCATGCCTTCAATCTCCCCTTTTCTACTTTCTCCATCCACACTATAAAATTATCTGTATCTCCCTATTCTAACAAAAGGTTTTCCTTGACTCTTACTCCACTTACACCTTACAGTACCATTCTTCTCTTCCCCTTTACTGATAAATTTCTTTAAAAAAAAACTACACTGGTTTCTTCCACTTCTCCACCACCTCTTCACTCCTTTTTTTTTTTTGCAGGGCAATTGGGGTTAAGTGACTTGCCCAAGGTCACATGGCTAGTTTTGTGTTAAGTGTCTGGGTCAGATTTGAACTCAGGTCCTCCTGACTCCAGGGCTGGTGCTCTATTCACTGTGCTACCTAGCCACCCTCTCTTCACTCCTTTTTAACAGACTTCAATATTGGCTACTCTACTAAAACCACTCTCAGTTGCCAAGTTGAACATACTCTTTTCTTAATTATCATTCTTCTTGGCCCTTTCTGCGGTATTAACACTATTAATCTCACCCTTGCTTCAAGATGTTCTCTCCTCCCTTGGCTTCCATGTCACTCCCTTGTTCATAAAACTTTCAATAGCTTTCCATAATGTTCATAATAAAGTATACTGTACCCACAACACCACTAGCAAAGGGCATGTAATGTGAGAATGAGTTAGATGAAATAAGGTTGAAAAGTTAGACTGGAGCAGAAAACTTTAATACTAGGCAGGAGCTTAGATTTTATACAATACATAAAGGGTAATCAATCATTGAAGGATTTTTATCAGACAACACATAAGGAACGTCAACTGGACAGTAGAGTTTTGGATGGATAAAGGAAGGAATACCTATTAGGAGGCCACTTGCAGTTTAGGCAAGAGGTAATCAAGGCCTAAATGAGGATAAAAGCACTAAGAATGGTAAGAATTAGGACATTAACTAGACAACAGATAGGATATGTGAGATAAACAAGAGGGAAGAGCCCAACAGGACTTTGAAGTTGAAAGCATGGATGACTGGGGAATATGATGGTGTCAAGAGATAGAGGGAAACTGGAAAGAATGAAAGATTTAGGTAAGGAAGACGATGAGTTCAATTTTAGATATGCTGAGTTATTAGTGGTAATTCCAAATGATAATACCAAATGGTAATTCTAAAAGCTCCAGTTAATAGTTGGGCATGTAAATGCAAATCTGGTGTTCAAGAAAGGGATGAGACCTGGAGATATAAATTGGAAAATTCTTCCTGCAGTTAAAGCCACAAGAGCAGATGAGATTACCAAAGCAAAGGTCATAGATTACAATTATATATGCTTCTCATTCTTGCATTTTCCTTTCCACCCCTCAGGCTATCCATTGTATTTGGTCCACGACATCTTTATTTCTCTTTCCCAATACTAGAACCAGATACTATATTTCAGTTTCTTGACTTGACCCTGGAAATATGGGATTTCATATGATTTGGGGAGCTAAGTACCTATAATAAGATTTTCTTTAAATCTAAAAGTATGAACAGTATTGATTGGATTGAGTAAGCACAGTAATTCCAATTATATTCCACAACTGTAGAGAATTATAGGGATTTAACTTGGAAGGCAAATAAAGGTATGTAGATGAAAATAAGGATACAAAGTTTCTCAAAACAGACGATATCACCCCTGCAACTATTCTGGCCAAATATGACCACTTCCAATTGGCTCCATCACCCACTTTTGTTGTTTCAATCTGACAAGTGAGAATTTAAAGAATTCTATTACAACCCACTTCAACAGCATGTAATGGAAACAATTCATTTTTATCAGAAATGTTCAAGGGACTTTGTTGGACTTTATTCAGATTCTTTTCAAGTGCCCTTGTAAACAATGGCATTTTGTAACTTAAATGTTTGATCACTAGTCAGGGACCATACAAACCTGATTGGCATTCCACCAGACTCATATCTACAGGGAATCAGTCTGGGCAAGGCTTCACCCTGCCTTCCTAGACCACACAGGGTTCTCTTCCAGAAGAAGAAAGCCAGAAATGTTTAAAGAGGAAAAAACCTCCTGGAAAGATTAATTATCCCAACAAAGTTTTCATTTGCTCCTTTCCAACACAAATTTTTCCTTGCAAAATGATCCTCCCTCCAACAACTGAAAAGTCAGCCCACAACCAGACTGATGGTCTAATTGGCTAAGTTATGAAAAATCACAGGTGTCTTTTAAGTCAGAATTCTGGCAAAGTTTCATGCATTTATGATTGCAGTTTACATGGAATTTTTTAATATTTACAAATCCCTAATAATTTATGCACTCACCTGTGTGAAGGGTAGATTCAAACTAGACATTTGTAGGCACAAATGAAATTGTCATATAGAAGTTCTCCTTGATGATGAAGCAAATAACTTACCTTTAAAGACTTAGAATAATTTTGTGCTTAATAGATAATCTATAAAACAGAGAATGAATACCTTTTGTATTTATAGCAAGCCTTGCCAGGAATGTAGTTTATAATGGACAGACTAAACTTGGATGTTCAAGCCAATGGGTAGAGCTTATCATTTATCATAAAGTTATTTTTATTTATATACTAAATAATATGCTATAGTCATGCATTTT
The DNA here is from genome assembly GCA_028646575.1 of Pseudocheirus occidentalis. Lineage (NCBI taxonomy): Eukaryota > Metazoa > Chordata > Mammalia > Diprotodontia > Pseudocheiridae > Pseudocheirus > Pseudocheirus occidentalis. The sequence continues at coordinate 117,373,519 of CM053599.1, read as the reverse complement.
GCATCTTTGAAATTCAATTAAGCAGATATTTATTACACATTTACTACAGCACGTGAAAGATATCATACCATACACTAGTGAAGGAAAGAAAAAAATGAATCATTCCCTATATATTGAAGGAGCTTCCCTTCTGGGTATATAACATTCATAGAACCCTTAAACTCAAGGTTTATTTTTAATGAACCTTATGTTGTTTGTTAATAGACATTAAAATATTAATTTTAGACGATTTTACTATGAGGGTTCTGCCAAACTTTAGTTTAAATGATAGTGGAAACATTTGAGAAGCACTTAAAAGGAAGACTTGAGCATGCTTATAGAGAATAGGAAAGGAAGCAGTAAATAAAAAGAGACTGAAGATGGTGGAATGGGAATGGGAATGGGAAGTGCATTGGCACTACTGATGGGGAAAGAGAGGAAGAGAATCTATCTAAAGGCAAGTTCCAGGGGAAGACGATGGAGGATGGGACTGAGCTAACAAGTCAGAGACTTAGAGCTTGGTGAAGAGAAGACTTACATTTATTTCTTAAGTCTAGAGCAGTGGTTCTGAAACCTTTCCACCACAGTAGAGTCCTTCAGTTTAAACTAAATTTTGGCAAAACTCTCATAGTAAAATTCTCTAAAATTATTATTTTAATGCCTATCAATATAAAAAATGGTTGATTAAAACAACATAACAATATATGGTTCATTAAACAATATGAGGTTCATTAAAAACAAAACTTAGGGCTGAAGGGTTCCTTGAAGCACAGTTTGAGAAAAACTGGCCTAGAGTAAAGAAATTACACATAGGTGGTACAGGAGAAGGAGTAACTGGGTTTGGGAATCACAAGGACTTGAAATCAAATTCTGCCATAGATACCCACTAGCAATGTAACTCTGGGCAACTCACTTAACTGCTCTATGTTTGGATTTCCCCATTTTAGAAATGCATATAATATCTGCCTCACAGGATTGAGACAGCACATAGGAAATGCTTTCAAAACCTTAGAAACAGTATCTAGCTATTATTAACCCATCCCCCATTAGACTACAAGCTCCTACAGTAGGTACTATTTTTGCATTTCTTTCTACCCTCAGAATTTAGCACAGTGTCTGGCATACAGAAGGGACTTAATATTTGCTGACTTGTGGATCAGCGCCACTATTAACCAAATCACAAATTACCTAAAAGAATGCCTAAAAAAAATTTTTTTTTAAGAAGTCTCAGCTGTTGGACAAATAGAAACTGTATAACACAACATGGTCAGAAATGGGTGATAAGAATAATAACTGACATTTATATGTCAGTTTTAAAATATCAAAGTGTAGTTTGCAGATATATTCCAGATATATCCAGATAAGATAAAGATAGCAGTCATTTCGTCATTCCAATAACAAAGTCTTCTATTTATAAAGTACGATATGTTTTTATGTCCATATTCCCATTTGAGCCTCAAAATCATTCTGAGGTGGGTAAACTATTTCAATTATATGGATGATGAAGCTGACTCAAGAGAAATTATGTGACTTGCCCAAGGTCACATGGCTAGCAAATAGTGAAACCACAAATGAAATTCAGAACCTCTTTCTCTGGTCCAGTCCTCTTTCCCCTCATTTGTCATACATTCAAAACCTTCAGTAGCACATAAAACATCTCCCTTGAGAGTTAAACATTAGAGGAAGGATCCTTCATTTTAATGAGTTTATCCAATTCCAACACAAAAGTCCAAACGGCTAGCACTGGAGTAAGAAAGTTTAGGCCTCAGAAGAGGCTTTATTCCCCCACTAAATAACTTGAAAGAAACACTTGGTTGCTTTCCAAAAGCAAAAGAGCCAAAAACAAATTATTTCCTCATTTAAAGCCATCATGTATGTCTAAGAAAAACAATGTGGGACATGGACGGTGGATGAAATGCCGAGTATGAGAAAATGTCACCATCAAAGCCAAGCATATCAACCAAAGCCTGAAAACAGAATAAATTTTATCTGGATTAAGGAAACAGCTGTCTCTCTTATTTTCATTAAAATATAACCTTATGTACTATTACTTAGCTTGTAAATATGCATAGCATTTACCCTGATAGAGTCAGGGAGGCAAATTCTTCCAGAAAAACGTGTGTATTCCTAACCCCATTCTTCTCAAGTGGAATTAGTTATGTTTCAGCTTCAAATGTGGAACAAAAGTTCACAAATTGTCTTAATTATATGAAAATGCATACCAGGACACACCCTCTCCTGCCCTTTCTGCTTCTTCCCCTCACCACCCAGCAAGAAATGAAGAAAGGCTGCCTTAGACCACTTGCTGCAAATCTGTGGATTTTGTTACTTTCACCTTTCAAAAGGTGATACGACAATACTGAACCCAAACTCTGGAAGGTATAAATATTAGCTTGGATATTGGAAAATGTTATGGTAATGTAAATGGGAAGATCTTTCCCAACCATTAACAGGTCCACATAACCTGCTTGAGTCACATGAGTCTGTGATGGTAGGAGCTTGTCAAGTGGGTGGAATAGGAAGGGTGGAGTAGAACCCAGAGGAAGTTGGTCAGAGCAGTTAGAGATGAGGGAAAAGAAGCAGGCAGTGCGTTGTAAGTGTTCATCTATGGGAAGGCCCTAGCAGGGGGAAGGCTTGGGCATGGTGGTACCCTCTGCATTGTTATCATGTACAGATTTCTTTTTTGCTATGATGGATTTGGCTTTAGTGTTGGGATTCAACTTTCTGGTGTCTGAATAAATGTTTTGGTTCTGTCTTCCATGTGGACAGTTCATTATATTTTGTGATTCAGAATTATGTCAGCATATTCATAGCTGCTGTAGGTGCTGTGAATACTGTGTTGGCACTACAGAAAGTATAACAGACTAATGAGAATCAGACAGATAGACACACACACACACACACACACACACACACACACACACACCCCTTTCAGACTTTATTTACTTTAGAGGATTGTTGTGAGGAAAGTAATATAAGGATTATCTCCATTTTACAAATGAGAAAACTGAGAATCAGAGAGGTTAACTGACTCACCTACAATAACTGAGCTAATAAGGGTCACACAATTCAAAATTGTAAGAACCAGGGGCAGCTAGGTGGTACAGCGGATAGAGACTGACCCTGGAGTCAGGAGGACCTGACTTCAAATTCAACCTCTGACACTTACTATGTGTGTGACCTTGGACAAGTCATTTTACCCTGACTGTCTTACCCCCATTTTCCCCCAAAAAAGAAAAAGAAAAAAGGGGAAAAAAGCATAATAGCCAGGATATGAACTCTAGTCTCTCCTGCTTCCAACTCCTATTTTCACTATATATCAGGGTAGTAGCACTGAAGAAATTAGCTCTCTAAGCATTGACTCTGGAGTTAGAGGACCTGAGTTCAAATTCTACCTCTGGCATTTCTTAGCCATATGGGCTTTGGTAAATCACTGATTAGTTCTCAATTTCCTCATCTGTAAAATGAGTAGCTTAGACTAGACTGAGGTCCTTTCCAGTTTTCAATCTATGATATGTATTTTATCTTCTTCAATCTAGTATCTTTAATAAGACAATAGTAGAAAACAGAAGGAACTATGTACCGTGAAGACTCAGGGGTCCTTGCTGTGTACTGGTCAACCAATAAACACTTGTTAAGTGCTGGATATAGATCTAGAAAGACAGTCCCTCTCTTTAAGGAGCTTACAGATGAATTCCGGGAAAACCATCGCTAAAGGGGGTATCAGTAGGGTATGGTCCTGATGGAGAAGTCCAAAAACAGTGCAACTGGTGAGAAATGAGGAACTGACTGTCCTGTGCCACCTCCTTTCCACCTTATTTTATTTTAGATCAAACGCTATTATAAGAATATCTCTCTATCATTGAGGTAGCTAAGTGCTGCAGTGCATAGAGAACTGAGCCTGAATGAGATGTGACCCTGGGTAAGTCACTTAAGCTTTGGTTACCACTGTTTTCTTCAACTATAAAAGAGGGATGATAATGGCATCTAATTGTGGGGATCAGATGAGCTTATATTTGTAAAAGTGCTTGGTATAACACCTAGCACATAGGAGGTGATATGTAAATATATGATTTTCCCCCTTCTTATTCCCTCTATTAACTAATCCCTCCATCCAACAAGCCTTAAGGTAGACCTGTTTTATACTTAGGAGCTGCTGAAGTTAAGATAGCTTTAAACTAGGCTGAAGTCTAAGTTTTTAATCAGCTAACAAAGGGAAACCACTGAAAGCTTTTTGATCAAACTAATACAAAATCATATGTAGCAAGTGTAAGTTACGCTACAATTGGGAGTTTGCTCATTTTCTTTTCTCCATAGAAATTTAAAGGTAACATCATTTGACAGGAATATAATTTAATCTACTATGTTTCTAGATTAACTATTAGAGACCCTACATTATCTTTTTGTACACTGTTAGTGATATTCTGTGAATCTCTGTCTCCTAGAGAGAAGCCTTAAGCCACTTGAGAACTAATAATAACTTTCTAATAACTAATAATATCATTCACATGGTCCTTTAAAATATGCAAGTTGCTTGAAATGTATTATCTCATTTGAACTTTACGACCTTGTGAGGGAGTTACTACAGAACTATTATCTCCATTTTATAGATGAGAATAATAAGAATCAGAGACCTTTCTAGTTCTAATATCCTAAACTTCTGAATATCAAAGGGTGGAATATACAGGCAAAAAAAGAAACCACAGGGGATGCCCAACTTACCAATTTTTTTTTCATTTTTTCCACTTTAGGACAGTGTTCTGCTAGGTTATGGGTGTGTGACTTAAGAATTTCTCCAGTCTTTGGGGATTTGCCCTGCGGTAAACTAGAGCTTAGGTGGTTCTACTATGGGAGAATCTCTTTCCTCTGCCCAACTCCCCATCTTCCAATCCTGACAAGTTCCCTCCCCACCCCACTTCCACCAGTGTCTGATTCAACTTTTAACATAAGTAAACCTACAGTACTCTAAAGCATATGCATTGGAGGTAACACTCCTCACATTCTACCTCTTCTCTCCATGGAAACTTTCCAGATTTTTGCTCCCTACACATCTGTTCTCCAAGTTCACTCTCCTAATTATATCCTAGGAGCCGGATATAGAAAGACCCAAATGGAACATTCCAACTCTTTCTCCTTGGCCTTCCCAAGAGGGGGCCCTTCATCAAAGTTGGCATCTCCAACTTGGAGAGATGCCCATGGGTCACTTTACTGGGAATAAAACCAAGTATTGGGAGAAAAAAATTTCAGAATATCAAGAGCCTAGTGGGTCAGATAGTCATTAATCACTTAATAAGTGCCTAATATATACAAAGCACTGCACATTTGGGAAATAGACTCCCCAATAGATCCTTGTACACAAGGAGGTAGAACCCTAATAGATTTTTCTCGAATTAAAGATATCATTTCATTGCTGTCCAGGATATTCAAGCAACACATTAATTCCAAATGACTAAAAGTCAAAATAACCACCGGTGAGTTACATTTGTGTCCCATGAAGAAGATGCATCGTTTCATATGATCTCTTATTTTCTAGCACTATTCGGAAGCCCAGTCTCATTTTGATTGTTTCAATTAGTACAGTCAAAAGAGTCCTGGCCTTAGAGTCAAAGAACCAGGGTTCAAAGCCTACCTCTGACATTTATTACCTGTGTAACATTGGGCAAGACACAACCTCCCTTGGCCTCAGTTCCCTCATCTTTAAAATTAGGGTGTTGATCTTGAGGTTCTTGGAAGTCCCTTCCAATTCAAAATAATACTATGCACTTGTAAAGATAATTTTGTAATCACCTCTGGTCAATGTTTTCTGTTGTTCCACTAGAACAAAAACTAACAATATTTAAAAATTTCTTCTGGCAATACTGCACGGAGAGCTACCTGATAGAACAAACCTGATATTTCTTTGCCTTTTCGGCAAACCAATTTGTTTCTCGCAAATGGTGAAGGGTATAGAATTTTGGAAGGGAAGAGTTTTACAAAAAGTATTTTTACAAATATCACCTCTTTTGATCCTCACAATCTTGCATTGGGTTGGTGCTATTATCATCCCCGTTTTATTGTTGCTAAGTCTTTTCAGTCATATCTGATTCTTTTTGACCACATTTGGGATTGATATCTCTTGGCAGAGATACTGGAGTGGTTTGCCATTTCCTTCTCCAGCTCATTTTACAGATGAGGAAACTGAGGCAAATAGGGTTTAGTCACTTGACCAAAGTCACACAGCTATCAAATGTCTGAGCTCAGATTTGAAGTCAGGAGGATGAATCTTTCTGACTCCAGGTCCAGAATTCTGTGCACTGTGGTGCCACGTCCTAGCTGCACATACTTCTCTTAGTATTCTTGCATAATAGTACACTCCCTCCTCTACCTTCCAGTATCTACAGATCCCAAGGTCGCTATCTGATCACTTGACTGGAAAGAAATTAACCTTGTGGACCTAATATTTTACCAAAAGAAGCTAATTAAGCAGATCTGAAAGCAGATCTGAAATCTTTGCCAGGCATCTTAACACACCAAGGCTTTCTAGAATCACGTCTACTCGAGATGGTCATTTTTATCTGAAAATATTTTCCTTAGGAATTAACAAACAGCCATGTGTGTTCACTGTTGCTCTTGGCCCAAGCACTATGCTTCCAAAACCAAGGACTTAACCCAAAATTATATCATGTGGGAAAACAGTTGGTTTTTACCCTCTGAGGTCATGAACAATCACCCTCCAGAAAAAGCGGATTTTCTCTCTTCAGTAAACACCAGATTTATTGTTTTCTCTAGGCCTGCTGAGCCATCACTAAAAGCTGCAAGGCTTTCTTTCTCCCAGCTTTACAGATCTTTGCTTCAGGGTAACAAGTACTTTTCTTAAAACAACATACAATCCCCACAGCAAATACTCTTCTCGGCCTGAATTCAAGTTGATGTTCACGTTTCCTACTGAAGGGCTGCCTTTCTGATGATTTACCCAAACCTTCTCCCAAGCAGAGGAAGCTGGATTGAGAGTCCAGCATTGTCCAGTTAATAGGCACATGCAAGTCACTGCTGTCACCAGTCTGTTAGGATCATGGACCTTTCCTTTGCTGAATTGATTTTACTTAGGAATGAAGGAAATATCTTTTTTTTAAAGTGCCAACTATATATGTGCCAGATACTGTACTATTAAATATTTAACAAATATTAACTCATTGGTCCTTACAATAACCCTGGGGGAAGAGGGCATTTAAATGCTCTTACTATTCCCATTTTACAGATGAGAAAATTGAGGCAGAAAGAGATTAAGTGATTTGTCCAGAGTTATTCATATAGAAGCATCAGTCTTCCTGACTTCAGGGTCAGTCCTCTATCAACTGTGTCCCTGAACTGCCTCCAAATAGAGTTGGTTTAGCAGTATCTGGACAGGTTCCCTTTGGGGACTTTATAAGAAATCAACATCACCATACTGAAGTCACAATCTTCTATCAGCCACCAGTTTCTCTATACAAAGTCGCTCTATTGATATCCCTATGGAAGGTGAGACAGATAGGAATTATCCTAAATTCTTCCACACACCCTTTGTACAAACACAGTGAGCAGAACCAATTTCAATTTAGAAACAAAGATATTTGCTGGCTTACGGTCCTTATTTTGTGGCATGAAGTAAAAAACAAAAAACAAAAAAGGATGACCTACAGACATCAAGGTCCTACAGGTGCTGATATACACAGAGAACACTTAATTGGGTTAAATCTTGGAACACTATGGGCATTCCCTATAAGATCCACGATTATTTACAAGCAATTGGATTGACAATCCGTATGGGAAAGACCATAGGGATAAAAAGTCACTGCTAGGTCCAGATTATGACCTGCAGTTGTGCAGGTAGCTCACTGAATCAGCACATCAATGTGTGTATCTAGGACAGGCACAGCATGTGGTCAATGGAATATATGAAGAGCCCAAAGAGGGTTAGGGCTGCCCGAGACCCCAAAATACCAACATGCCGGGTCCTGCTGAAAGAATTCTACTCAAGTCTTCTCAGCCAAGGAAAAAGTAAAGTTTATTGAAAGTTCAAGTTTGCCACGGGGGGTGCTAGGCCATTTAAAGGTGCTCTCACAGAGCAA
>CM053599.1:117338326-117365353 GCA_028646575.1 Pseudocheirus occidentalis | reverse complement strand
ATGAGGTCAGACTCCAGTAGGGAGGGCCTTCAGGAGTCAAGATGAGATTAGACTCCAGAAATGAGTGATTAAGGGTGGGAAGTTGCTGGAGACTACCTGGAGACCACAGACAATGGTGGGCCAGGCCAATTCAAGGGTGGGAAACTATTGGAACAAAGGGAGCTAGAGACTTGGGCAGAGCAGAGCGGCATCTCAAGGCTCATGACCTCAGGCAAATGTCTTCCCTGGGAAGGTTTACTTTCCCAAAACCTGTACCTCAAAGAATCAAGGAGAGCTCAAAAAGGGGGGAGGGGTCCCAGAGCCTACACCTCATCATATGGACTGGCTTGCATTCAGGAAACTGGAAGGTACAAGGATCCGAAACTTCCACCTGACACAAAAAGTCATATTTTTTCTGTTTTCCCGCCTCACGATATGGGATGGTTGCAAATCATTCTGAAATTCTAGAGATTCCAAAGGTTCTAGATTTTAGGTTGTGACTGAAAGGCAACAGAGAATCACAAGGTGGGTTTGTAGCATGATTTTCAAAAGTGACCTATGCATGAGAAGTGACATAAGGGATATTATTTAGGAAACATATCATCAGACAAGGGGATGGGAAAGTAACACAGTCAAGACCAAAAGGAGGAAAAACAACTGAGGGTTACAATATAATGAAAATAATATAGAGATCTGAAGACATCTAGATGGCACAGTGGAAAAAGCATTGAGTCAAGAAGACCTGAGTGCAAATCTGGCCTCAGACACTTCTAGTTGTGTGACCCTGAGTAAGTCATTTAACCCTGTTTGCCTCAGTTTCCTCAACTATGAAATGAAGTAGCACCTATTTCCCAGGAGTTGGGAAGATCAAATGAGATATTTGTAAAGGGCTTAGCACAGTGTCTGGCACCTAGAAGGCCTCATACAAATGCAAGCTATTATTATGATTAAAGAAAACCTCTAGCATTTTTGAGTAGATCTTCTATGAACAATCTATGGAAAAACACTGAAAAGAATAAAATAAAATGAGAAGGCATGAATGGGATGCCTCCTGGACCTCTGGGGAAGCTAAGGGGCCCATGGGCAGAGTGAGAGCCTGGAGTCAAGAAGACTCAAGTTCAACATGCCCTAGCTGTACAAGTCACTTAACTTCTGTTTGCCTAAGTTTCCTCTTCTGTAAAACTAACATAACAACAGCTCCTATTTTGCAGAGTTAATGTGAGAATCAAATGAGATGATAATTGTAAAGTGCTTAGCACATTGCCTGGCACATAGTGCTACATAAATATGCATTACTATCATCACCATCACCACTATCACCACCATCACCACCATCACCACCACCACCACCATCACCACCACCATCACCATCATCACCACCATCACCACCATCACCATTACCATCACCATCACCATCACCACCACCACCATCACCATCACCACCACCACCACCACCACCACCACCACCACCACCACCATCACCACCATCACCACCATCACCATCATCACCATCACCACCATCACCATCACCATCACCATCACCACCACCACCACCATCACCATCACCATCACCACCATCACCATCACCACCATCACCACCATCACCATCACCATCACCATCACCATCACCATCACCATCACCATCACCATCACCATCACCATCACCATGTTTGGAGAGGCAAACCATTGACAAACCACCCAAGTACTGAAACTATATGAAAGCAGGTTGGGGTGGTCCAGGATGACGAACACAAAATGTGCCCTGAGGGGCTTTTCCAGAAGAAAAAAAAATAATTTAGAACCAGAGGCTTCCAATACGTTTAATCCTGGTAGGAAATTTAACACATACCTACATATATGCAGGGCCTAAAAAAAAATCAGGATGGGTCCAGAAAAAGTCAGTCGATAGGATCAAAAGGCATTTAATAGGGGTGACTAGGTGGTGCAATGAATAGAGCACTGGCCCTGGAGTCAGGAGGGCCTGAGTTCAAATCTGAACTCAGACACTTAACACTTCCTGGCCTTGTGACTTTGGGCGAGTCACTTAACCCCAACTGCCCTGCCTTCCCCCCTCCAAAAAAAAAAAGCAAGAAAAAAGGCATTTAATACATTCTGCTTATTCTTCCTATTTGTGCTATATTTGGTTTTCATAAGAATATTTATTTGGATAAGATGAAGGATGGGTCAGGAAGCAGAATTTTAATTTTTTGAGGGGATGTGGCCATAGATGCCTATACTATTTTAGCCTAGTGACATGGGAGAGTAGCAAGAGGAAGAGATGGAGAGATGAAAGAAGGGATGGATGGTAGCAGCAAAAGGGAAAAGTGGTAACACAGTGGCATTGAGAAATAAAATATACTATGTGGTAAACTAGACTATTTTACTTTTTCTTTTTTTTTAAATTATTATTTCAAAGCTGGTTCAGTTGTCTGTAAAAGTTCTCATCCTGGCATTTCTTACATATGAAAATCAATCCAACTTATTTATAGAAAACTAAGCAATGCTTTGAAATTGAAATTATAAATATAACTCTATACTTAAGACTGCCTTACATACGGGAAGGTCAGTGCAACATTCTAAATCTTACAATATCAGTGAGACAGTATTTGAACCATTTGTGGGAGGAAATTAAAGTTTAGAGGGAACTGGCTCTTTGTTCAAGGCTTCTCACAGGAAGTAAAAGACTGGGCAAGGAAAGAAAGGAAGTGAACACTTGACCTATATTTATTTTTATATTCATCTGATAAATGTTAATTAAGTACCTACTTTGCGCTCTAAGGTATCATGTTACACGCTAGGCAAGATATAAGACGAATGAGCCCACAGGTCCTCGAATCGTACCCACCTGAGTTTATATCGCTCTTTACATACTCTATTAAGGCGCCCATTTTTCTGAGTTAATTCAATTCCAATCAACAAGCATTTATTCAGTGTTGTCTTTGTATTGGCACTGTATTAGGCGCTGGCAAGAAAAAGATTAAAAGAAAAATTGTCCCTGCCCTCAGTGGCCAACAATATTCCCATTCTAGATATGACATTATTGAAAGACTGACTGATTCATGGCTTTTTCCCCTAGGAGATTTTAAGTTATTACAGCAAAAGAAATGATTCATTCTGCGACTGGTAGGGTCATTTATTTAGTCTGTTCTTGACTTTGAAGTCTAGCCTAATTTACAGCATCCCAGTGGGAAGCAGCTAATAAAACATTATAAAACCCATAAAAGCATTTGTTAAAAAATAAAATAAAAATACTTTATGCTTCAAAGGACCCATGATCTCATCAGTGAGACTTCTCTTCCCCTTGTCTAACAGATATATCGTGCACTAAGAGTTTGATGATTTTTGTCATTTGATCCTCACAACCACCATGCCCCCTCCCCGTATTTGACAGTTGGGGAAACTGAGGCGGGAAGAGGTTAAGTGACTTGGCCAGAATCATACTGCTGTTGAGTGTCCAGGGCCACATCTGAACTCGAGTCTTCCTGACTCCCAATGTAGCCAACTATGCACTATGGAGCCACCAAGTTGCCTCTACCAGATTGACACTATTGATATATTGAGCATAGCAGGATTTTGTAGCTAGAGAAACCTTAGAAAAATAGCCTAATCATAGAATTTGGAACTGGAAGGGGCTTTTAAGATCACTTAGTCCAATTTTCTCATTTTATACAGAAGGAAACTGAGGTCCAAAAAGGTTAAATGATTTTCCTGAAGTCATAGTTAGTGGTCCAGTTAGAACTCACAGTCAGGTCTCCCAATTCCTAAATCAGGGCTATGTCCACCCTCCCTCTTGTCCGTGGGCAGTCCTTTTTCAATGGTACGAAGGCAACAGTAGGGAGAAGGGAGAATATGCCCATCTTGTTCCTTTTCAGCATAATTTCCTTATCTGAACACCTAGTTATTATACTGCTAAATGAGTACTATAAACATACTCTGATAAATACCTTCCCATTGGTGTTTATTTTGGAGTCGAGCCAAGGAACTCACCTGCTCATCTCATATTACTGAATTTAGAAAGTGATTTTCTTATTGAAAAGAGATAAGTACAATACTCTGATAAGTACATTGCATGAAACAGTCTGGAAAAACCTTTCCCCAAGGAGTAATAAAATCCTGCACGCCCTTGACTCAGCAATTCCACTATTCGGTTTGTTTCCCAAGGTGATCAGAGAAAAAGGAAAAGAACCAATATGTACCAACATGTTTATTGCAGCTCTCTTTGTGGTGACAAAGACCTGGAAATTGAGGGGATGCCCATCAATTGGGAACAAGTTGCGGTATGTGCTGTGAGAAATGATAAGCAGATTGATTTTAGGAAAACATGGAAAGACTTAAAATAAGGAAGAATGAAATGAGCAGAACCAAAAGAACATCACGTACAATAATAGCAATATTTTTTGATGAATAAATGTGAATGACTAGGTTATCCTGAGCTTTATGAACACTCAAATCAACTGTAAAGGATCTGTGAAGGAAGATGCTACCTGCTTCCTGAGAAAGAACTGATAAATAGAAAGCTGCATAGTACATGCATATTATTGATTGAAAGATAGGTTTATAGACTGAAAGATACATAGATGGATAGATATACATATATGTGTGCATGTATAGATTTTTGTGTGCTTGTATATGTGTGAAATGATGGCCTTCTCTGGTGTGGGCTGGGGAGGGAGGGAGGAAGACAGTTTGGAACTTGAAATCAAACAAAAATTAATAAATAAATGTTTTTTTAAAAGAAGAAAATCTCACTCTTATTTTGAAAGAAAATTTATGAGGTGAGGCTGCAGTGAGAAGAAAAGGCAGTATTACCATGTGGCAAAAAATGAGTAATTTAGCTAAAATCATATTGTTTAGTAACAGAAACAGTTGATTTCTTCCTATGAAGCTTATCTAAAAATCTGGCTTTATTATCTTACCAAGACATGACATTCCATTCCATATAGATTACTAGGCTTAAACTCAAGAAGACTTGAGTTCAAATTCTGACCCCGACTCTTACTAGTCAAGAAGACTTAAGTTCAAATCCTATCTCATAATCTGACTAGCTATGTGACCTTGGGAAAGTCCCTTAACTTCTCTGTGCCTCAATGTCTCCATCTGTAAAATTAAGTGAATAATAGAACTTTCCTCTCAGAGTAGTATAAAGATGAAATTACATGACCCCTTTATGAACATTAAAAGCACTATCTAAATGTCATCTACTAATATTTTAAGCTGATTTCCAGCACCTAAATATAATCTGATTTAGTTTAAGCCATCTAAAAAGAAATGTTTTCTAGTAAATACTTGTTCATTAGTAAATACATGTTTGTTGGTAGCATCCCTATCTATGTATATACACACATGTCTTCATGTATGTATACATATTAATCAATCACTTTACACAGTTTTTTACGAGTATATATAAAGTCTATAGAGGCAGCGAGGTGCCTCAGCATACAAAGCAATGGACCTGGAGTCAAGAACACCTGGGTTTAAACCCAGACACTTACTAGTTTTGTAATCCTGGGCAAGTCATTTAATCTCTGTTTGCCTCAGTTTACTCATCTGTTAAATGGGATAATAACAGCACCAACCTCCCAAGAATATGAGAATAAAATGAAATTATATTTGTTTTGCAAATCTTAAAGTGCTAAATAAATATGAGCTCTTTTTTTTCTTATTTTTTTTTAATGGACCTTTGTCAAGCTTTGCATTTTGTAAGGATCGGATGTATTGGGTAACAGGAGGGGGAAAGGAGAGGTACTGTGCTTTTATTTTGTTGACTGTAACTTCGCTCCTTAACCACCTCGTTAGCACAAATCCTATAATCCCTAATATGACAGAGGGTTGAAGGAAGGTACAAACAGGGTTATGGGTAGTAACAAAATGGAAACCTTGCCTAAATCACTTCTCTCCATTGCAGGCTCTGGTTTGTGGTCACACTGGGTGTTTCCTTTATTGATCTATGTGTAGGCTTCATTCAGAAGTATTTTTTCCATCTTTACCACCACTAACAACCACTTATAGAGCACGCATCTCACACAGGCACAGTACTAGGTCCTCTGTTGATGGGACCTTTGCTAATAAATGGCCACTTCAAAAGCTTAAAGGAAGCAGGGAGCAGCAAAGCCTTTGAAAGGCATTATTTAATCCACATGCTCCCCAAAGTGTGTAAGAATGATTATGAAGTAGAAGATAAATGGTAGGCCTAGAGTCAGGAAGTCTCATCTTCCTGAGTTCAGGAGACACTTACTAGCTGTGTCACCCTAGGCCAGTCACTTAACCCTGTCTGCCTCAGTTTCCTCATCTGTCAAATGAGCTGGAGAAGGCAATGGCAAACCACTCCAGTGTCTTTTCCAAGAAAATCCCAAATGAGGTCACAAAGAGCAGGACACAACTGAAACAACTGTACAACAACAATGAAAGGAGTGGTCAGAGTAGCTATAGAGATCTGAGAGAAGGGGAAATTCTTTCCCAAGCAATTCTTTTTCTTCTTCCTTTAAACATTGATAATAATTGCACTCAGGTAAACACTAATAGGAGTATTTGGGGTCTTGTGTTGTTGTTGTTGTTGTTGCTTCTTTGTGATTATTTTTTGCTTTTTCATTTTTTAGTTAAGACATGGAATTTTGGCTGGGACACCATGTTCTTGGTGGGGGGCTGGAGGGGGAAGGAAAAGAGGAATGGTGTCCATTAACAAGCATCAAAATAAGGGAAGAAAAATATAACCTGAATTTAGCATTCCACCAAAGAATGAGGAACTTTAGCAAGCAGCTAGACTCCTAATTGTTAGCCCTCTGTCTGCAAAAATTCTGGTAGATGTAGACTTTTCAAAATGAGTGAGAAGGGAAAGGAAAGGAAAGGGAAAAAAAGACATTCAGGCACTCCCTTATTTCCTTACTAGAGCTAAAGAGAGTTCAGAATTCTTCTTAAGTCCTACTGAAGAAACGCCAACAATCACCTAGCATTTTAAGTTTATGTCCTGCTTTCTCTCATGTTCCTAGAACAAGCTGTCTCTAGGACTTTCACCCCTCCTATGTTCAGAAAGGAGTAAAAATGAAGTTAACTTAAAGCAGATTAAACATAAAGGAATAAAACAGTCATCACACAATAATTACAAATACCCATGGTGATGGGACACCACAATAAATTAACAAACAATTCATTCAGTGCTTACTTTGTGCCAGCCTGTGTGGGTACATGTCCTGGGCATATAGAAACTTATACATCTAACAGGGGAGACAACAGCCATACAAAAAAAGATAAAAACAGGAAACAGGGTAGAAGGAAAATCACTCTAGAGGGGAAGGATGTATGAAAAAAATGGACATTGCTGCAACCAGACATGTTTTCGTCAAGATCAGAAAAGTTATATTTTAAGATTTCCTAGTACATCAGGAACATAATATGAAGATTATGTTTGTAACACTAGCGGGTGTCTGTGGGTATTGTTTGGTTGAGTCCAGCTCTTCACAATCTCATCTGCAGTTTTCTAGCCAGAGATACTGGAGTGGCTTTTTTTTCCTTTTCCAGCTCATTTTACAGAACAGGAAGCTGAAGCAAACAGGGTGAAGTGACTTGTCTAGGGTCACACAGCTAGTAAATGCCTGATGCTGGATTTGAACTCAATTATTCCTGACTCCACACCTAGCACTCTATACACTGGACCACCTAGCTGCCCTATGTCACTGTGACATTACCAGCTAGCAATAAGTACATTTTTTGTTTCCTCCTCCTTGTTAGACAAGAGCAGGACCGAACCTTTTCCAAGCCTTTCTTATTTGTCTTGTCACTTTACTTTTCCCTCTACCCCCTTTCTTTTAAGGTATTTAATCAGCCACATCTAGTTATAACAATAAGCTCTCTTTTAGCCGTAGGCTAATATAATGGACCTAAAGTCTATTTTTCTACTGTTTGAAGTAGCAGTTCTCAAACTTTTTGGTCTCAGGACTCCTTTATACTCTCAAAAATTATGAAGGAGGCCAAGAAGCTTTTGTTTATGTAGGTTACATCTATCAATATTCGCCATATTAGAAATTTAAATTGACATATTAAAATATTTATTACTTTGTAAATATTAACTTTATAATATATGGGCACAAATGATATATTATGAAAAATAACTATTTTCCAAAATTAAAATTTATTGAGAATAGTGACATTATTTTACATTTGTGTGTGCGTGTGTGTTTTGTGTTTTGCAAAGCTTGGTTGGTTGGTTGTTGTCTTTCATTCTCAAAGAGGACCAAAATGACATCACTATGTTGGGGTCAAGGTACAGTGTGTCTTGTCAGCCTGTGACTGATCAGACCAATATGAACTCAGAAGGTTCTATCACTGGTCAGGCAAATTTGCAAATCTAATGTTTGTATTAATATCAGATGCATATCTACTTCCCCATTCAATTTGTTATAGGTTGTTTTGGTTGAAGTATATAAAACAAATTTACTTTGTTAATTAGAGAAGAGAGAAGTATTTTAATAGGCGAATAACATCTTACTATTGTAAAAATGGTTTAGACCTTATGGATCCTGTGGAGAAAACTATTAGCATAAAGTTTACATAAGAATCACAAGAGCTCAGAGCCCCCAGTTAGCAAAATTCAGAGAGTGGTTTAGGTTTCCCTCTTAACCTAAATTTCTGTTTATCCCTAGCTAACTCTTGGCCTCTTTATATTTTAGGTAAAAATCAGGAAACAACTAAACAAAACAAGCACAGAAGATTAGAGTGTCTGTTACTAGAAAGGAATGGGGAAGGAAATTTAGGGACTTTTAAGGGGGGGCGAGGATTGGAGATTTCCCTCAGTCACTGAACAGGTGGGTACCAACCAGAAACTCAGACCTTTCGCTCTCTGTTGCTGCAGGATCCTAATTCTGCACAACTCAGTTCCTTAAATTTTGGATGAAGCTGGGAATTCAGTCTCCTTGCTCATGCTACTCATCTCTTAAAGTCACTACTACTTGTTCTCACTCAATTTCTCAGACTATGTGTCCCTGTATGAGCACATCAGCATAACTCAAGTTTGTCAGCTCAAAGTTCACAATAACCCATGTAATTCTCAGGGCTGAGAAGGAATGCTTTCCCTTCCTCTGATGCCAAGCAGTTCTTAAATCCTCATTACATGTTATATTAACACCAGTAGAAGGCAGCAAGAATATGCCTTTCATTGTATCTTGTTCTTTTATCATCAATTAAAAATTTTTCTTTCTATCCTTGTTAACATTCTAGGAGAAGATATTCAATGCCATCTCAATTAAATGACTAAAAAATTATCTTACTGAGCTAGGAAAAAATACAACAAAGTTCATATGGAAGAACAAAAGGCCAGGGACTTCAAAGAAACCAAGGGAAAAAGAAGTAAAGGAAGCTAAGTCAGCAGTATCAGGCCTTAAACTATAAGGTAAGAGCATTGTTGAGGTATAAAATAGATAATTTTGATTATTTTAAATTAACATTTTCTTGTAAAGTTTAAGATCTGGTATGACTAGACTGCCTTCTTTCACTTAAAAAAAATGAATTCCCTTGATGTTCTTGACTTTTGGTTCTTCCAGATGGACTTTGTTGTTGTTGTTGTTATTATTATTATTATTATTTTTTTTTTTTGCTAGCTCCTTAAAACAATTCTTTGGCATTTTGATTGGTATGGAGCCAAGTAAGCTAACTTAGAACTATCCATTTTTATTATATTGGCTCAGTCTAACCATGAGCAATTTATATTTTATATTTTCCCAATTATTTAGATCTGACCTTAGTGACCATCTCCAATCGCCCTGATCTATATCTTGCCACTGGACGCAGATGGTTCAAAGAGAAAGTGATACTGGTGACCCTGAACAGCCCTCCCTCACTTAAATCCAATTCATTTGCAAGTCATGGCATCATTTTCCTAATATTATGGTCCTCTTCAAGAATAAAAGACAACAGCAAGAAGATTTGACTTCATTTGTGTGAAAAGTGTTTTCTAATTGTGTTCATATAATCCCTGAGTTTGTCCTGGCAGGTCAATTCCCAAGTATTTGATATAATCTACAGTTATTTTAAATGGAATTTTGCTCTTGCTGCTGAGGTTTTTTTTTTTTTTGGAAGTATATAGAAATGTTAATGATTTATGCAGATTTATTTTATTTTCTGCAATTTTACTGAAGTTGTTGATGGCTTTTAAACTAGTTTTTTTAGGGTTCTCTAAATATACCATCTTATCACCTGCAAAGAGTGAGAGTGTTGTTTTCTCTCTGACCATTTTTATTCCTTTGATTTCTTTTTCTTCCCTTATTGCTACAGTTAGCATTTCTAGTATAATACTGAATAACAGTGGTGATAATGGACATCCTTGTTTCACACTGATCTTATTGGGAAGGCTTCAAGTATACCCATTATAGAGTATATTTGTTTTTAGATATATACTATATTTTTTAAAGAAAGGATGCATTGATTCCTATGTTTTTTACTGATTTTAATAGGAATAGGTGCTATATTTTGTCAAAGGTTTTTTTTTTCTGAATCTGTTGATATAATCATATGATTTTTGTTGTTTTTGTTACTGATATGGTCAATATACTGATAGTTTTCCTAATATCGAGCAAGTTCTTACTGATATTATACCTGTAGTACTGGTATAAATCCCACCTGGTCATAGTACATATGAACTCTGTGATATATTCCTATAATCTCCTTGCCAGTGTTTTATTTAAAATTTTTACACTGATATTCATTAAGGAATCTAGCCTATAGTTTTCCTTTTCTGTTTGTTCTTTTCTCTCCCTGGTTTAGGTCTCAAAACCATATTTGTGTCATAAAAGGAGTTTGGTGGAACTCCTTTTCCTATTTTTTCAAATAGTTTATATAGTATCAGGATTAGATTTTCTTTAAATTCTTGGCAGTATTCACTTGCAAATCCATCTAATTCTGGGGGTTTTTCTTAGGGAGTTCATTTATGATTTGTTCAATTTCTTTGTCTAAGATAGGGTTATTCAAGTATTATATTTCTTCTTTTGTTAATCTTAGCAGGTTTTTTTTCAAATATTCATCCATTTCACTTAGATTACCAATTTTACTGACAAATATTTGAGCCAAATAACTCCTAATGATTGCTTTAATTTCATCTTCAATGGTGATGCATTTACCCTTTTCATTTTATACTAATAATTTGGTTTTTTTAATCAAATTAGTCAAATGATTCATCTATTTTGTTGTGGTTTTTCCCATAAAACCACCTCCTACTTTTATTAATTCATTTTTTAACTATCAACTTTATTAATCTCTCCTTTAATTTTCAGGATTTCCATTTTGGTGTTTAATTGGGGATTCTTAAGTTTTTCTTTTCTCTAATTTTTTTTTAGCTGAATGCAAAATTCATTGATTTACTCATTCTTTTATTGATGTATGTATTTAGAGAAATAAATTTCCCCTTAAGTACTGCTTGGCTGCATTCCACAAATTTTGAAATATTCTCTTGTTGCTAACAATGAGGTGTAGGCTCTGGGAGCTCCCTTGAGCTCCTTGAATGTTTGAGGCTCTGGAAAATAAATCTTCCCAGGGAAGGCATTTGCCTGAGGTCATGGGCCTTAAGTTGTGGCTCTGCCCAAGTCTTTAGCCCTCCTTTGTTCCAATAGTTTCTCATCCTTGATGCTCTTGTTCCCACCCTTGAACTGGGGCCCATCATTGTCTATGGTCTCCAGGTAGCCTCCAGCAACTTCCCACCCTTAATCACTCATTACTGGAGTCAGACCTCTGATCCCTGAAGTCCCTCCCCAAACTCATTACTGGAGTCTGACCTCATCTGACTCTTCCTGAAGACCCTCCCCAAACTCCTCCTGTAGACCACCCCTAGATTCATCCCACAACCTTTCTGTATTTAGAATCCCATCTTCCCTCCATGTGGTGTGAGAGTACCCACAGAATGCCCTAGCACAGACTTGCTCTGTGAAAGTGCCATAAAATGACCTAGCATAGACTGACTCCTTAAGAATCTACCCTATATAGCAAACTTTTAATGAACTTTCAATAAACTTTACTTTTCTTTGACTGAGAAAACTTAATGAATTCTTTCTGCAGGACCCAGCATGTTGGTATTTTGGGGTCTCAGGCAACCCTAACCCTCTTTGGGTAGGCCTCCTCACTGTCATTCCCTTTAGTGAAAGTATCAATTGTTTCTATGATTTGTTTTTTGACACACTCATTTTTTTAGGGTCAGATTACTTAGTTTCCAATTAATTTTTAATCTATATTTCCATGGCCTTTTATTAAATGTAATTTTTGTTTAAAGGCTGCATTTAATTATATTGGATGCATTTAATACTTTTCCATTTCTACATTTTTAGTGCAGTTTTTATGTCCTAATATCTGGCAGTTTTTGTGAAGGTGTCATGTAAAGCTGAGAAAAAAGCATTTCTTTGTATTTCCATTCAGTTTTCTCTAGATGTCTATTGTATCTAAATGTCTAAGAATCTATCCTCTCCTTCATTTTTTTCTTATTTCTTTTATGGTTTCCTCCTTCTATGTTGAATCCTTCTAACTGCCCTAAAAATTATAAAGTTCTTAGAAGATATGTATATACTTATAATTACATATTTGTATATATTCCCATATAAAAAGGTAAACAATTTAACCTTCTTGAGTCCCTTAAGATTTCTCTTTTATGTTTTTTTTATTTTTGATTTTCTGGAGTCTTTTATTTGACAGTCAAATTTTCTATTCATTCCTGGTCTTTTCAAAGGGAATGCTTGAAAGTCCTCTATTTCATTAAACATTCATTTTCCCCTTGAAGGATTATACTCAATTTTTTGCTGGGTAGGTTATTCTTGATTGTAATTCTAGCTCTTTTGCCCTCTGGAATATCATATTCCAAACCCTCCACTCTTTTAATATGGTAGCTGCTAAATCTTGTGTGATCCTGATTGTGACTCTGTGGTATTTGGATGGTTTCTTTCTGGCTTCTCGAACCATTTTCTCTGACTTGGAAGCTCTGGAATTTGGCTGTAATATTGCTGGGAGCTTTCCTTTTGGAATCCCTTTCAAAGGTAACCCATGGATTTTTTCAATGTCTATTTTACCCTCTGGTTCTAGATTATTGAGGCAGCTTTCCTTGATAATTTCTTGAAATGCAGTGTCTAGGCTCTTTCTTTGATTACGACTTTCAGGTAATGAAATATTTAAATTATCTCTCCTAGAACTATTTTCCAGGTCAGTTGTTCTCCTGATGAAATATTTCACATTGTCTTCTATTTTCTTCACTTTTTTCATTCTTTTGACTTTGTTTCTTCCGATGTCATGGAGTCATTAGCTTCCACTTGCTCAATTCTAATTTTTAAGGAATTGTTTTCTTCCATGGGCTTCTGTATCTCTTTTTCCACATGGCCAATTCTGTTTTTTAAGGTGTTATTTTCTTCAGTATTTTTTGTACCTGTTTTACCAGGCTATTAATTGTCTTTTCATAATTTTCTTCCTTTTCTTTCATTTCTTTGCTCCTGCTTCTGTCACCACCACTAAATTCTACCATTTTTTCATCCACATGGGCTCTGGTCTAGTCTCCTCAATATTACAGATGTCTCTTTCCAACCTACTGTGCTATCTTGGACTGACCTTTTGTTGGCTCTAAATCTAGGTGTGCTCTTTTTACTTTACCACATTATTGCCTTCCCCTTCTCCCCCCAAGAGAAATCTCTTCTGATCTTCATAATAGCTCTCTGAGGTAGGTAGTATCTCTTGTGCCTTGATCTCCACAGGTATGGACCTAAAAATCCCATCTCCTATATACAAAAATCCAAGGTAACTGAATAGCAGGTACAGAAAATTCCTTTATTTCACTCCACAGGGAGAATACAAAAAGCAGACAGAATTCACAGTAATCCATAAAAAAATCAATACAATTTTCTTCCCTCTCCTATAAATCATTTCCTCCCTCTCTCCCAAATAGTCTTTCATGACTTATGGCACCATCTTATAATTTGGACTCCCCTCTAGAAAGGAAAATAAATCTGAGTTGCTAGGGAGACAATCCCCCACCAAGGTGAGTAGCATCTTCAACTCCAGGGGCCCCAGAAGGCTTTGGCCTTACAGTATAAACCTTAAGGGCTTAGATTTCTCCAGAAGGAAACAAACTTGGGATTGCTAGAGAGACATTCACATCATACCTGTATCATCCACATAATTCACAATAGTAACAGAGGGCAAAGTCCAGATTTCTTTGCACCTCAGTATTATGGGTCAGACCCATGGTTTTCCTCTATTTCCCAGGCTACTTGTTTGGTCCTCTGCATTCTAAGAAGCTGATACTAACCAGGCTCTGTCCCATTCTCCAAAAGGCTGGCTTCCATCGCTCCCCAGGAAGTTGTCTAGGAAATCCTCCTTCCTCTGCCAAGAAGGTTGGATCATACATCTCCTTTCCCTACAGGGAAGCCATGTGGTCAAAAGCATTTTCAACTTTAGCTACCTTTTGGGGAAATATACCTAGCAGTGAGATCTAGAGGTCAAAGAGTATAAATGATAAGTGTCCTTCTAAAGTGTCATGTGCATGTCAGCTGCAACAAAATGCTAGTTCCATTAGGGTAGAAATTATTTCATTTTTGTCTTTGTATCCCTGGCATTATCATAATGCCTGGCAAATAGAAAATGTTTAATACTTGTTTGGTAGGGAAAGAAAGCATTTTAGAGAGATGTTAAGAACTTATGTGTTAGACATTGTGCTAAATGCTAGGGATACAAATAGGATTTGAAGATGGTGGACAAGATGTGAAGTGGATGATTTGTTCAAAGTAAAATATGGCAAAAGTTCACCTATCACCTATAGCAAAAGTTCCTGGTACAGAGTGCAAGTTTCAGATGAAGAAGAAGTGGGTAGAAAGACCAGAATGGAAACAGCATAGACTGGAACTGGGAGCCAAGAAGTCACTGATCAAAACTGACTCAGGTAAAAAGCAGTTGTACCCAGGTTTCTATTTATTCCAACTGGGATAGGGTGATGGAGAAAACATGATGCTAGAAGAATTTATTGATATTAAGTGACAGGGACAGAAAGAGAAAGAAAATGAATGATCAATGAGGCAAGTTCTCAGAGAGGCTTTAGCCACAGCAGGGGAAGAGCCACTTTATCCTTAGAAACTGAGACAAAGGAAGAAAGCACAAGTAAAAGTGTGAAAGGATTTTGAGGGGTGAAGTCGGGGACTTCAGAACATTTTGAAGAGATGCCCCAAAGCAGAAGGGAAAGTCAGCCGCTGATAGGGGTGGGGCTGAGGTGAGAAGGGGTCTGGAACAATGATTGTGAGAGAGGAGATTCCACCAGAAAAGAGTAACAGATCACCGGTGAAGACGAGAGAACTTGAACTTTTAGGAACCCCAAACACTAAGACTTCTTCTTCCAGCAGTTTAAAAAGGAAGCAGGCAGCAGATAGAGGCAGTGATCCAAAACAGAGGGTTGACAAGATGTGAACAGGGACAAAGGGGCAAATGTATTGCAGTTGCCCACAACTGAATCAGTCAACCTGGGAGGAAAATGAGCCCTGGTGATGAAATGAAGAAGAGAGATAGATGGAAGGAACTCTGAGACTGGGTTACAGAATGGATGATGAGTAGAGTCCAATTTGAGAGCAAGATAGAATTAAGAATGTAAGGAGCCTGGGGCAGCTGGGTATCACAGTGAATAAAGAACCAGTCCTGGTGTCAGAGGACCTGAGTTCATATCCAGCCTCAGACACTTGACACACACTAGCTGTGTGACCTTGGTCTAGTCACTTAATCTCAATCACCTTGCCTTCCCACTCTGGGAAAAAAAAAAAGGTAAGGAGACCAAACTCAAGGAAATGCTGGCAGATTAATAATGATGACAATTCCTATGCTGTCACACATGTTAAATTCAGCCTGCCATTCCAAGACCACAAATGTTTACCCACAAGGGCAGTGTATGTGCTTTTATTTTGCACGTGTTCAGCTCATGATAAGAATTATTTTTCAAAAGAAATTTAATATATTTTTCTCATATACAGTACTTTACAAGATCCTGAATTTTCTGTTTATATGCATGTGCATGCACGCGCACACACACACACACACACACACACACACACACACACACACACACACACCAGCCATCCCTTGGCTATTTCGGTGACTTGAACCAGAACTGAACCTGAACCAAATACTCTTCTGCATTCTGAAACCTTATTTAGGAAACATTGTAGCCTTCTGACCTGACGAAATGCCATAAAATGCTTCTGCCAAACCTACAGAGTTTCCTTTCTTAGAAACAATGAACTTCTCTACCATTTGCCATAGTTTATCCTGCAGTCCAGAGATATATGGGAATGGGATGATCTCTATGAGAGGAAGAAGGGGTATAATAGAGAAAGAAGGTGAGTGAACTTGGAATCATGGCGAGACCTGGGTTCAAATATCTACTAGCTGTGACCCTGGGTGAGTTATTTAACTTCTCTGTGCCTGTTTCCTCAACAATAGATGGGTGACTGCAATCACTTCCAATGGCCCTTCCAGCTCTGCTTTTATGACCCTAAAATCCTAAGAGATGAGACTTGGATCTAGTTCCTGCTAAGACTGAGAGAATTTAGTATAAAACAGAATAAAGCACAGTGTGGAACAGCCCTTAGGAACTTTTCTGGCTCTTGATACATCATACATTGAATAGAAAAGAAAGACACATTCCAAAGACCTTGCTACCAAGTCACCCGAAGAATATTAGCCAAGGCAAGAGAATTGAGTTCCCTGAAGATAAAACAGAAAATCATTACCCTAATTAGCACAGTCTGATTTGCTACTTTAAATGTGCCCAAGTAGCTTTAACAATTTTGTAAGATAGCTACTACTGGTCCCCTTCCTTCTATAGTACTAGAGTTTTTTTCTCCTTATTCTGGCACTAGCTGATCCCATTTGCTTCTGTACTTAATTCATTCTTCTCTTTATATGACCCAACAGTCTCTATGAAGAAGGCCATTTATCTTTCCACTAATTTGCTCCACCTTCAACTAGTTTCTTTCCTATTAGCAATTGTTTTAACGAGTTTGAATCTTTATATTACTTACTCATCTCCTTTCATCTATACATGTAAAAAAAATCAAACAAAAAACAAACTTAAAATCAACTATTTAACAGGCTTCATTCTTGGAACTTCTTCAGCCTAAATTTCAAACTGGACTAGGAAAAATAACCACAAGATCACTCTGAATCTTGCCTTTGACATACTTAATTTTTCATTGCTTCTAATCTCCTTTACCTTGGTTACTAACCAGCTCCTTAAAATACAGTTAACTCAAAAACTTAAAACCCACTTTAAAAGTCTCTGGCTGATTCTTCATTCTCTGCCCTCTGCATGCCCCTACAACCTTCTCTATCACAGATCTGGCATATTGGTTGAAAGGCCATACAGTTGTTGCCAGAAATCCCCTTTGATTCTCTCTTCTTCCCTTTGACCTTTGATCTAAATCACAGATGCCCTTCCTTCTCCTTACTGTGTGTTCCCTTCATCCATCTCTTCCCCATCTGTCCTCAGGCTCATCTCTTAAAAAACGTTCCCTTTTTCAATCATTTCCAGTGATTCTCTCTCCCCTTTACTGGTCCCTGAACTTTTAACACAAGAATTTGTGGGCTACTTCTCTGTCCTCCCACCTCCCTACTCCTCCTGCCAAATCTTCCTAGCTTTTGAACTATGATATTTTTTAAATGTCTGCCCTTTCAATCAGAGCACACTGGTAAAATATTTCTAACCGTGTTCTGTTATTTCCCAGTGTTAATTATTAAAACCACCTACATACTGGCTTTTAGTCTAGAGATGGCAAAGCTCATGCTCTTTAGCTTTCAAGACCATCCATTCCCTCCAGTTATTTTGCCCATTGAGCACCCCCTCAAAAGGTTCTCTCTTTTTTTGCCACATTCTTCAGGATAAATCTCTTGTGGCAGCCCTGTTTCACATTCATCCATATGTATTATGGTAAAGATGGAAACAAAAATACTACTCTAGATGCTTTTTTCTACCTTGATCCTTACTGATCACTTTTATATATTTAACCTTTTGGGGATCTTAGGCCCTTTTCATAGTCTGATGAAGCCTATGTATCGCCTTCTCAGGATAATGTTTTTAAAAGGCATAAAATAGAATGTAAAGAATTAAGAAGGAAATCAGCTATGTTGAAATACAGTTTTCAAAAAAACTTTCTAAAACAAGCTAAAAACCCCAGATGAACAACCCCAGGTAAGCTCTTTTTGGTTTATAACTATCATCATATTACCTTCCCGATTTATCTTCCTATTTTCTACATATTTCCTTATCTCTAATTCAATGGTCACATTAAACTTATTGAAATACTGTTGCGTCATATAACTCTTCCCTTAGAAATCTTTAGTGGTCTCCAAGGGCTCTCAGGAACCTAAGTATCACATCTTGGAGCCAGAATTTGGAGCCATAGTTCACACAGAGCTGTAACTATGTGCAAGGCCACAGGATCAGAGATTTAGAGCTGCAAGGATCCTTAACAAGCATGTAGTTTATTTTATAGACATAAGGTGAAGAAGTTAGTCAGTGGCAGAATTAGGATATGTACCTGGGATCTTTTGCTCCATCAAGCACTATTCTTCCTACTGTGCCACAGATCAGAGGCCCTCAGTACAAACCCAGTTCTTCTATTACTACAATGGAATCACAACACACATATATTTAACTTTCACAAATGCACATTCAGCAAAAAATGAAATAATTTTTAAAATGCTGGCAGCTCCATACACCATTCACCATTCCATTCAATGAGCTTGTGACTCAGAGCCAACATGAGGAGGATGTGTATTTGATTATTCTTTGTCAATCTTAATTCTCTCCTAACCCTCATAAAAGTGAACATCTACCATTGCTGAATGTAACTATGTAATCTCCTATTCATCTTATCAACAGGAAGTCTACTCATTCCATTCAGGTCTGCAGAGCTAAGAAGGACATCCTTAGCTGGCTTTCCTAGCATTGATAGTCAGCTAAAAGGTTCCCACTGTTTTTCTCCCTTTGGCTTTCTCATGATGAAGCAAGAGGACACATTTAAACATAATCACACCTATGGGAGAAGCCTTTTCAACATTGTTTTCCTCCTTAAAAAGTGGTTTTCCTACAAGCTAAGTTTTCACCTATCCTTGTTGTTGTTGTTGTTGTTTTTTTAATAGTTCCCACTTTCTCTTTATCTGTTGTGGGCCAAGACTTTCTGGGGTCTTGGCACACTAGCTCCCCAGTTCTACAAGGTCATTAGACAGATATGCAAGGACAGTATAATCTTGTTGGGTAGATGCTCTCACTGGTTTCCTGAATATCTAAAGAAAGTACTGAAAGGTAATTTACAAGTCTTGATTGAGACTCTCAGTTTGTTTTGCATCTGGAGGTGGTTCTAGGTTCTAGGATCTTAATGAGTCATTAGCCTTGGGCTGGGGTAGGGGAAAGGCAAGACCCAAGTCATGTATTCACCTCTGCAATAAGGAATATAAGCTCTATGATTTTCTTGTATCTTTGGCTCTGTATGAAATGGTTCTGCAATACACAGACTATGGAATACATCCCCATCTCTCTCCCTCTTTCCTTTATTCAGCTAGAAGTGCTCTCTCTCTCTCTCTCTCTCTCTCTCTCCCTTTTATTTCACTAAAGCTGGTAGCTAGGCTCTAGCTACCAGTCCCCCTGGGGTGAAGGCCCAGGGGAAGGCTCAGGTAGAAGCTCTCTCACTTTCTCTTTATTTTCACTCAGCTGGTAGCTAGGCCCAGCTCTATGAGAGCGATTGCCGGATTGCTCAGTTTTTCAGTTCTTAAAAGAATTCATAACAAAAAGAGACGTAAAATGGGAGGCATCTTAGAAAAAAAAAACAACTTAGCTAATGTAGTAAAACATAGAATTTACAATCAATTGTTTCCAAAGCAATCATCTCAGATCCACCCGCCTTCTGATTCAGACTGTCTTCTTTTAAAGAAACCCTAGCCCCCCCACCATTTTTCTTTAGCTACAATTGTTTATAGATCTTATACTATAATTCTAGGAAATTTAAGGGGTTTTCAGGGATAATTTTGATGATAAACAATTTTTTGCCTCTATGAGTAGGGTTAAAACATAACCCTCTCAATTCCCTCAGAGAGCTCTCTCTAAGATACAACTGTTTGGCCTTGAGTGAATCACTTAAACTCACTTGGCCTCAGCTTCCTCATTGTAAAGTGAGGGAGTTTGACTTGATAGCCTTTAAAGTTCCTTTTAGGGGCAGCTAGATGGTGCAGTGAATAGAGCACCAGCTCCTGGAGGCAGGAGGACCTGAGTTCAAATCCAGCCTTAGACACTTGACGCACTTACTAGCTATGTGACTTTGGGCAAATCACAACCCCAATTGCCCTCCAAAAAGCAAAAAAACAAACAAAAAACAAAGTTCCTTCTAGTTCTAAATTAATTTCGTATTCAACCCTATTCCTTACTCTGAGCAACCCATTCTCTTCATTGTCTCCCAAAGCAAGATATTTAATTTTTCCTCTGTTTCCTTTCTCATATGGTTTCTCTCTACCTAAAATATCCTCATCACCCTCCTCTACTCAACCAGATCCAGTCACCCTTGAAGGAACATCTCAAGCTCCACACTTCCCATTCAACCTTCTCTCAACTATTTCTGCCTGCATTAATCTCTTTCATCCCTCCATGTATTCTTATTATACTTATTTTATGTCCTGTCTATTCTGGTTTTGAATAATAAGTTTTCTTTTTTTCATCTTCAGTGAATATTTATTAAATGCCTACTGTGTGCAGAGCACTGCATTATTTACCATGGGAGACACAAAGATCATTACTGAGATGATCTCATTTTAAGAGACCACAATTGAACAGGGAAATAAAAATTCCCTAATAGCTACAATGAAAAGTTTGAGAGCTGAAGACTAAATACCAAATGAGATCTAAAGAGGAAAGCATCATCTTTCAACTGTGAAAATGAGAATACTTACAGTCTTATATAGTAACAGCAGATAGTCCACATGGCTGATGTGATGAGCAAATCAGATATATGTGTGTACATATAGATATACCTATATATTCTGGATGTACATATGTGTGTATGATGTTGATGTTGTTGCTATCATTTAAAAAATAAATTAATTTAGTTATTTTCTTGTTTACATCACTCATTTCCACGAGATTTTGACTTACAGATTTTCTTCCTATATATGTGCATGTGTGTGTGTGTATATATCTATCTACATCTATGGGATCTATAAATCATGATTTTAAGCTAAGAGTTTGAGTGCTGAAATCAGAGACCAGGGCTATGTGTAAGATGCTTTGCTTTTCCCATCTCACATGCCTGATATACCAACATTCACACATCCATAAGCTATATTTGTGTTCTGACAACTGTTTTCTAACTATTCCTTTTATAATAATGACATTTTCATATACATTCAGATTTATAAAACACTTTCTATATCTCATTTGCTCCTCATAAGAACTTTGTGTGGAGTAGGGACGATTATCTTCATTTAACAGATAAAGAAATTGAGACTGGGGGGAGGACATAGGAGAGAGCAGATTGGGGGAGGGGCTATACAGTGGGATCGCTGTTTTGGGGTGGTGGGTAGGGGAAAGATGGGGAGAAAATTTGTAACTCAAAATCTTGTGGAAATGAATGATATAAACAAGAAAATAAATAAATAAATTTATTTTTTAAAACGATAACAGCTATATCAACAATTAAAAAAAAAGAAATTGAGACTAAAATGCTTGCCTAGGATTGTACAACTAGTAAGCGTATGAGGCAGCATTTGACCTCAGCTCTTCCTGACTCCAAGTCTATTACCACACCACCTCACTGTCTCTTTGCACTCTTATTTCTGGGGGTTTATGTAGTGTTCAACTGTCATGTGTGACTTTTCATGACCCCATTTGGGGTTTGGTTGGCAAAGATAATGGAGTCATTTACCATTTCCTTCTCTAGTTCATTTTATAGATGAGGAAACAGAGGCAAAAAGGCTTGAGTGACTTGCCCTGGGTCATACAGCTAGTAAATATCTAAAGCTAGATTTGAACACAGGTGTCCACCTGACTCTAGGGCTGGCACTTTATCCACTGCGCCACCTAGCTTCCCATTTCGGGGGGTGGGTGGCACATTTGGATTATCCCATAAGTCATTCATTTCACTTCCCAGTTCAGAGACATATATGTACAAAAGAGCAAAGAAAGAAAAGGGAAAAATAAGAATTTAAAAACCCTTTCTGGACCTTCAAGCACCATTTGTGCCACGTAATTCACCTTCCCTTATTAGATATGTGCTTTGCATACTGTCTTGTCTCTAATTTTCCTTAGAGGAGACACTTGGTGCTTTGTTTGCTGAATTTTATGGCTCTCTATATAAAGAAAATAATGGTTGCAATGCGGTCCCAATGTCTTGGAAGCAGTCTATTGTTAGATAATATTTGTTCTACCTTTATGGCAAGGAAATTTGCTAATTATTTGTAAGATATCTTTTCTATCTATGGCTCTCTCCAGATCTCTAAAACTTTGGCCTTTTTTATTTCATGTTATTTTCTTTCAATTAAAAATTTGTTTAAACTATATGGTTCTATGCTAAACACCATCATTCTGAGAATGAGACAGAGGGGTAGGAAGGAAAGACCATAGTTGCTAAAGTCAAAGAGTCTGGGTTCAAATTACCCTGAGACGGAAAAATGAGATCATGGTTGTAAAGCACTTTGTGGTGTGCCCGGCACAAAGCAGATACTACACAAATATTTATATCCTTCTCAACCACCTACCCCCCTTCCCGCCTCTGTTTCTTTTCACATATGTGGTTTAGGGCAAGTCACTTAATGTTCCTGAGTCTCAGTGTCTTTACCTATAAAACGAGGGAGTTGGACTCTGTGACCTTTCTAGCTCCAAGTGTTTGCACTCAGGACCTGTCAACCTATACATTCCTATGAAAAAGGTTCTTCTCATGACACCTGAGCATTATTTTTCTAGAATAGGTAAGAAAATGGATTAAGAAATATAGCAAATACAACAAATATTTAATTTAAAAATACTTGTATGAGATGATTATGCTAAATTGCAGTAGATTAAAAAATTTAGATTAGGCACCATGCCTGTCATTATGGAACTTACATGTAGTAAGACAAAAGACATCGAAAAATAATGACAACAGCCATCATTCAGACAGGGCCTACTACACGTCAGGTGCCATGCTAAGCACTCCACAAAATCATCTCACTTGAACCTATTATTCCCATTTTATAGTTGAGAAAACTACTATGGGTAATTTAGTTTGAAATTCGGAAAAATATTGGTTTTCTTAAACTTCTTCCCAAATCATTCTGATTTGGGCTGAGTAGGGGAGAAATTCCCCATTTCTTCCAAATTCTCCTCATAAATCCTCCATTTTAGATCTTAATTCAATGTACTAGAGAGCTTCTAATGCTTTTTAACATCTCTGGGAAACCATTTGTAAAAGTTTGCTTTCTCCTATTTTTCAAGGATAACATTGATGTTAAGAGCATTCTCAAAATGATTTTAAAGACATGAGTAAGAAGGCATATGAATCAGGAAGTGTTTATGTTTTCTCAGTTCACGTTTTGGTAAAAGTGTCATCCATGATCTTTTCCTTTTAAAAAACATCTTCTCTTTGGAATATCTTTTTTTAAAGGTTCCCCAAGTTCCTTTAAAATTGCACTACTTTCCACAAAAATTCCTTCCACACCTACCCTGAGGTCTTTATACTGAAGTTCAATGGCCACTTATTTAAACATTAAATTGGGTACTAAGGTAGTTGAGTCCAAATGTGATTGCTAAATCTTAGGTCAAACTCTCTTCCCTCTTGTTTTCTCTTAGACTGTTTTGTGAGGCTCTACTGGTTGAAATCTTTTTTTCTCTCTAATGTGCAAATATCCTTGCAACATAACATAGTATGGCCTCCAGCTGTCACATTTACTGTTTGGAAAGGACAGAAAATGTTTATCTTCTCAGGCAGTTTCTAAACTCTTTCAGAAGTCTTGCATGGGTTAAACTTCCCTAAAAACGGTTGCAAAGTCAGCATGGTGATTTTTGTCCCTTTGCCATTTTATTGGAGTCACGAGCTTAAACAGGATGGTGTGGAGTTGCCATAATTGCATTTGGTATCTTCTCCTCCTCATCAGCATTTTCACTAATTTTTGTTCCAACCAGTTTATTTCACTCCATGCTCACAGATATTCTGCAATGATTATTGCCCTGGTAATTAACTTTTCCTGAGGTGACGATATAGTCATTTTCATTTTTTATGATGATACTAGCTGTGTGCCATGAACAGTACCTTCTGATTTTCTCTCAGAAGAATGTTTTCCTTAAGTACAAGCAAGATGATTTTTCATAGGGTATAAGATCAGATCAATGAATGACAAGAATCAAAGATCACCTGATCCAAGCCTCTCATTTTTATATATGATATACAAATATATATAAATATATACTTTATATATTAGGAATATGTATATATATTTTATATATGAGGAAAAGCTAATGTGCCCAAGAGAGCAAACAAAGACCAGAATTAAAACTGAGACCTTCTGACCAGTCTGACATTCTTTACAAAATAGTCCTTTGGACTCATTCCTTGAGATTCACCACATTTTCCAATATAACTTTTACAATCCTTCACTTTGCCCACCCTCACAACGAAATCACAAAGTATTAAAGGTGGCTATTGCCTTAGTTTGATGGATCTTATCAAATTCTTTTCAGGATTTCTTTACTTCATCTTCTGCAGTTGATGTTAGTGCCAAAATGGAAATTATTATCCTGGTAGCTACTCTTTATAAGCAATGCAAGGCACGACCAGGTAAAATGAGCCTTCTTGTTGCCATAAGGTACCCAAAGTCAATTATTCGATGAGTTATTTATTAAATGCCTACTATTTACCAGGTGAGGTGCTAGGTTCATGGGAAGGCACTAGAATTAAAGGTGATTGGGAAAGACTTCTTGCAGAACAAGGGATTTAGATGAGACCTGAAAGAAGGCAGGGAAGTTATGAGTCAGAGATAAGCAAGAAAGTTCCAGGGATGCGGGACAAGTGAAAATGCCCAGAATTGAGAGATGGAGTGTCTAGTTGAGGAATAGCAAAGAGGCCAGTATCACTGGGTCACAGAATACACAAAAATCAGGGGATGTGAAGAATAGACATTCTAGAAAGGTAGGAAAGGACCAAGTTATGTAGGTCTTTAAAAACCAGAGGATTTTATATTTGACCCTGGAGGTGAGAGGGAGCCACTGGAGTTAACTGAATAGGGGAATGAAACGGTTAAATTTGCACTTTGGGAGATCACTTTGACAGCTGAATGGAGGATGAATTGGACTGGGGAGAGAGTTGAGAGAGGGGTGACCAACCAGCAGGGCATTACAATAGTCCAGGTATGAGACAATGAAGGCCTGCACCAGGGAGGTTTCGATAGTGTCAGAGGAGAGAAGGGGACATACGTGAGAGGTCCTTTAAAGGTAGAAACAACATGACTGGCAACTTTTGGGGAATGGGGGCTGCAGGAAAGGAATTATGGATGGCACCTAAGTTGTAAGCCCAGATGACTGGGAAGATGGTGATACCCTTGACAATAAAAAGAGAAGTTAGGAAGAGGAGAAGGTTTAGGGGGAAAAGATAGTAAGTTCAATTTAAGATGTCTACAAGACCTCCACTTCAAAATGTCCAACAGGCAGTTGGAGATGTGAAACTGATAGTCAGGAGACAAATTAGCATTGTACAAATAAATCAGAGAATCATCAATGTAGAGATGATGACCAAATCCATGGAACTGACTGAGATCAAATCTCGACTTAGACCCTTACCAGCTGTGTAGTCCTAGGTAATTCTCTTAACCTCTCAAACCTTCAGTTTGTTCATCTGTAAAATGGAGATAAAACTAGCCCCTGCCTCATAAACTGTTGTGAGAATCAGTTGAGAAATAATATAAAATACTTTGTAAAGGAAATGGGGACAGAGAGGATGCAATTTACAGAACGTAGCACAGAAACAATGAATTCAAACATGCACAGACTTGGATAGGGGAGGATAGAAGGTCCTGGCAAATCAAGGTCCATGGGATCATGAAGTGTTGGACACGACCGAACAACCAAAAAACTTCAAAACACCATTTAAATGCTATTACTGTTGCCATTATTATTAGCTAGAATGTCAACATGAATGTGGTTCATTTTTTCCCATCCAATTTTATGTTACCCAGTTGCTAATTAGACTGACTCCACATTAAAGGTAATCTTTATAGACAGCCTGAAAACTTTGTTCTTAATTCTTAATACTTTTCACTTCTCTGTCACCATCAGAGGGAGCCATAAAGAATGAGGACTATTTAAAAATTTGCCCTTTTCACAGGTCAACATGACCACATGAAAAAATCACTTCTGTCACATGACTAAGTGAGAACCTCTGTGAAAGTATGACTTAGGTGTTCTGTCTCCCGTATTGCGCCAATTTACTCTTTGTAACAACAGTTTTCTCTAACAGTAACCAAAGTCTTTGGAGGAAATGAACTGCCTTTTCGGGGCTTGCCCTGAAAACTCAAACTATATAGAGACAGAATATATCATACCTTGGCATCTTCTAATGGCAGAAATCAATGCAAGGCTGCTGTAGCCTTGTGAGACTATTTTAGCTAGAGGTCACAATTTGCTTGCATTTGACTTTGTTTAATTAAAACAACAACAACAAACTTTAAAAAAAAAAAAAGAAAAAGAAAAAATCATTTTCTTTCCTGATGTGATTAACAACCCTTTGCTTGGTCCCCAGAAAGAGGAAAGTAACTGTCCCAGCCCAGCATTCTCAGTCTTACAAAGAGTTATTTGAAAACAAACCTGTAGATCATATATTTGAAGACATTAAAGTCTATTCTACATGACTGATATACATCGAATTTTTTTTAAAGAAATAGCTATAAACTTTGAAGAGAAAATTAATGGGAGAGGGGAACCAATGTTGAAACAAATAATATGTAAATTGTTTTTTAAAAAAGTACTTGTAAAGTGGTATAATAATTTGAGGCTCTTTCTGATTTTACAGATAAGAAATCTAAGGATCACAGAGGTTTAAATGACTT
>CM053599.1:117308478-117337826 GCA_028646575.1 Pseudocheirus occidentalis | reverse complement strand
TCCCCTGGCCGTGCCCCAGCCTCCTCTGGCCCCCTCCACAGCCTCCCCTCAGCCTGCCAGGGTCTGCCATTGTCTCCCCTGGCCCTGCCCTGCCCCAGCCTCACTGGCCCCCTCCCCAACCTCCAGGCCTCTACCTGTATCCGACCTTGTGTTTGCTCTTCACTGGAGTCCCCTGGCCCTTGGCCACCCCACAGGCCTCTTGATGCCACTCAGCAGCGTTTCTCCTCTGGCCTGGGCATCTATGTGTCAGTTTGGGAGTGGGCCTCCAGCCGGCAGTGGGTGAAGCTCCGGCCTCTGTACTGAGCATTCTACAGCTGCCTGGGGGGAGGGGAGAGGGAGAATGTGTGCATCTCAGAGGGCCTTCCCTCCTCTCCTGTGGGTATTTCTTCCAGTCCACTGATTGTCTCCTCACTACAAATAAAGGTTGTTGGTTTGTTTGAAAAAAAAAAAGTATATAAGTAAGTTTTTATATTTGAAAAAAAGTATTTTCACAGAATTATAGAGCTAGAAGTGGGGACTTTGGTGTCTATTTAGATCACCCAGTAACTGAAAGGAATCCTATTATAACATGCCAGCTTCTGCTGAAGACCTCTGATGAGGGGATACCCATT
Organism: Pseudocheirus occidentalis; assembly: GCA_028646575.1. Lineage (NCBI taxonomy): Eukaryota > Metazoa > Chordata > Mammalia > Diprotodontia > Pseudocheiridae > Pseudocheirus > Pseudocheirus occidentalis. Next base: position 117,337,215 of record CM053599.1, on the reverse strand, counting down.
AGCTCCCAATGAAGTCCGGACTGCTTTTGGACTGCCTTAATGTTTTCCCTAACACCAAGGATAAATTTGTCTTGTTGCATCTTTCATTCATCATTCCTGGTTCTTTTTCCTGAGTCTAAATACAACAAATCTAATCACTTTTCCACGTGGTAACTCTTAACAGACTTGAAGATAGTTTTTATGTACCTTGAGCCTTATCTCCTCTAGGATAATGATCCCTAATTCTTTCAATCAGTCTTCATATTTCATTGGAGAGAGTTAGGATAATGGCCAATCCATGGTATGCTGGATGTTACAGTATAACAATAATATATGTAGTCCTTTAGCAACTGTAGCCTCTTCCCTTTTGTTCTAGGGCCTTTTAAATTTTTTATTTCATTTTATTTTTGCATTCCCATAAACAACAGTATAGCTGGGTGGTGCAGTGTATCGAGCACTGGACCAGAGTCAGGAAAACCTAAGTTCAGATCTGGCCTCAGAAACTTATTAGCTGTGTGACCATGGGCAAGTCACTTAACCTTTTTACCTCAGTTTCTTCATCTGTAAAATGAACTGGAGAAGGAAATGGCCACCCACTCCAATATTTATGCCAACAAAACCCCAAACAGAGTCATGAAGAATCAGACACAACTGAAAAATGACCAAACAACAACACGAACAGTCAACAGTGTGTATTTTGTGCCGGACAATGAGCTAGGCATTGGTGATGCAAAGAAAAACAAAAGACAGCCCCTTCCTGCAAGGAGCAGAGGGTAGACACCATGCAAACACTTATGGACAGCCAAGTTCCATACAGGATAAATTGGAGATGGTCTCAGAGGGAAGGCACTCACATTAAGAGACAGCAGGAAAGCCTTCTTGCAGAAGGTAGGATTTTAGCTGATCCTTGAAGGCAGTCAGGGAAGTCAGGGAGTAGAGAGGAGGAAGAGCATTCCAGGCTTGGAGGACAGTCAGTGAAAATATATGGAGCGAGGTAATGGAATGTCTTGTAGGAAGAACAGCTAGTCACTGGATCATGGGGTTTATAGAAACAAGTAAAGTATAAAAAGATGGAAAAGGTAGAAGGAGGCTGGGTTATGAAAGATGTTTAAAACTAAAGACGATTTGTATTTGACCCTGGAGGTATTAGGGAGCCTCTGGGGTTTATTGAACAAAGGTGCAACGTGGTCAGACCAGAACTTTAGAAAGATTGCCTTGATAGCTGAATAGAGAAGATGGACTGCAGAGGGGAAGAGATTTGAGGCTGGGAGACCTCAGAAGGTTGTGGGGATAGTCCGAGCCTGAGGCATTAGGAGTTTCTCTCATTCCCAGTTGTCCCTGAATCCCTGAATCTACTTACCAGTGTTTTTGCAACTTGGTTCTTTTCTTCATATTTGGACTTGATTTGTATGAGGTACACTTGAGGTATGGCAAACTATCACACTGATGTTAGGCTCTGCATCTAATAATTGTTATAATAGCTGCCCCCAATCCCATTACCTTACCTTCAAAGCCTTAAGGTTGTGAGTATGTGTCTTGTAGTATTACATATGCCATACGAATCTGAATCTCTGAAATATGATTTTATTTAAAAATCAGGATTACTGGAATATATCACAGCTAAAGACTGAACTTTAATGTCAGACGTAAGGCAACAAATTCATACCTTAGCCCTTGCTTTTCAAGCTGTTAAGGGCCCTCACTGAGACAGAAAGACTTGGCACATGAAATTGTGTTTGCTGAACTTGACGCCCTGTTTTGAAATGTAAGACTCATGCAATGTAAACACATTCATTTTTATTGCTACTTACTCTAGCACCATGAAGAAAGCAAATATAACTGAAAATTTCAAGGCCTCTTAAAATGTGCCAAAAAGAAAAGATAATTTTTTTCTTATCAGATAAGTGTGTATGTTAGTGTAAGATTCAGAAGATGGTTGTGTTGGCCCTGACAAAATTTTAAGGAAAATAACTGTCTTTGGTGCTCCTTGTTTAACCTTTGACTACAAGGGAGGGACTTTGAGGGTACAGTGGAAATTGGAGGACACAGTCTATTCATTCAAGTTCATTCAAACAGTTGATAGGATATAAGCTCCCCAGCCCCTACACTGGGATTGCCACATAGGAGGCTCTTAAAAAATGTTTGTGTATTTGATGATTGCTTTGTATATTTACTTTGTACAAATTATGGTAGTGGAAGGGTCCAGGACAGGGGTGGGGAACCTGCAACCTTGAGGCCACATGTGGCCCCCTTGGTCCTTTGATGGAATCTAAACTTAGTCAAAGGGCTGCTCTTGAGAATCCATAGGGCCACACACAGCCCCTAGGTTGGTCCAGTAGAAGCCTAGAATGTACATAAGGGAGATAAAATTGTTTGGGGCAATCTCAGAATAATTGTAAAGCAACAAACTATTATAAAATTCTCTAATAAAATCGCATACCTAAGAAAAAATTTTGTAAATTGATATATAAAATTTCATGCATTCATAAAACAAAAGAGAAATTTTCATAAAAGTGAATCATGGAAAAATTTCTGGATGAAGATTCTTTTACAAATTAATTTTTACAAACATTTACTGTCTCTTCTTCCCACACCCCCACATCGAACAATTAAAACAAAACTTTCAAAATATAGACATGTAGTCCAGTAAGATAAATATCCTTATTGACTATATAAAAAATCTGTATGTTCCATTCCATATTTTGAGTCCATTTTTGCTTTTGTTACATAAATTGTTTTGCTCATTTTACTCCTTATTACTTCATAGAAGTCTTTCATTTTCCTCTGAAACTGCCTATTTATTCATTTCTCATGGCACAATAATGTAATTATAGACTATGATTTGTTTAGTTATTCTCCATTAGATGGGTTCCTCTTTAGTTTTCAGTTTGGGTCTGCTACAAGAAGAGCTGCTATGAATAGAAATGGATAACTATATTTACATACGGACCCTTTTCCTCTTTCTCTGATCCCTTTTGGGTATAGATAGGTTAGTAGTGTGTCTTGCAACTGACATTTGTTCCTAACTCATAGCTGATTTAACATCTGGGATGTAACTCACTCTGTCCCCTACAAAAATGTATGATCCCAGAAATAGTGATTTGACTACAACTAGAACCCAGGTCTTCTGATTTATAATAGAATGTTTTTTGAAATGAAGTAAAATATATGAGGGAGCTAGTTGTTCAGAGGTTGTTGGAAAGAAAAATTTAGATTGGATATGAGAGACGATAGCAAATTATTCTAGTGTCTTTTGTATTGTGCTAAAAAAAATGGCAAAAGGTTATTTTAGGAGTCACCTATAAGGTTATTTGGATCAGAGAGAAACTCAGTGATAGAGTCCAGTGGTGAGGCTTCTGTACTAATCTATGTGAGGCATAAAAGTGATGTTTGTGGAAAATATAGTAGGAGGCACGAATGTGATAATTTGGGGAAGCAGTCTCAAAATGCGAATTAAAATAATAGCTGAAATTGTAAAGTTCCAATTCTGGGGGCACCAAGAATGAAGGTGCCCTTCATAATGGAGAAGTTGGGAAGAGCTGCTTTCTTCAGGGAGATGACTAAATCAATTTTGACAAAGTTTTGAAATAACTAGCTAATTGTATTTGGCCATCAATGAAATTAAAAACAGGGAATCCTGAGCATTCTCTAAATAACTTGAACTTTTCCAATTTCAGTAAGGAACAGGAACAGAAAATAAGGCATTCAAGTTAGCAATTGTCCCAGCTCTTCTCCACCCCACCTTACCCCTTCCTCAAACTGCTCAATTCCTGACAAAACTTTACTTGGAATACTAAATGTCTCTAAATTTTCCTGGGCCAAATACTTGACTTCAATTCGATTCTTGGCATTGGCTTTCCAGAATGCAGCCAGTCTTCAGGAAATGATTTCTTGAATTAAATGACTTATATTAGCAGCATGTATTTAATTAGAAAATTAAAGCATATGAGATTTTTACCCCAATGTGACACAACCAATGTAAGGTTTTCCTCCTCTGTAACATGAAAGGACAAGATTACTTGGATCTCTGAAGTTCCTTCCAGTGTTCTAAAATAATGGTGATGATGGTGATGGTGATGGTGATGATGGTGATGGTGATGGTGATGGTGGTGGTGGTGGTGGTAGTGGTGGTGATGGTGATGGTGATGGTTGTGATGGTGATGGTGATGGTGATGATGGTGATGGTGATGGTGATGGTGGTGATGGTGATGGTGATGGTGGTGATGGTGATGGTGATGGTGATGGTGATGGTGATGGTGGTGATGGTGGTGATGGTGATGGTGGTGATGGTGATGGTGGTGGTGGTGGTGGTGATGGTGATGGTGATGGTGATGATGACAATTGTTAGCACTGATATAGTTCTTTAAGCTTTGTATGACACATTACAAATATTATTCCATTTGATCCTCTCAACAACTTCGGGAGGTAGGTGTGATTCCTATCCGTGTTTCACAAATGAAGGAACTGAGTCTGAGAGGTAAGGTGACCTTGCCAAGATTACACAGTAAATGTTTGAGGCACAGTTTTTTTTCCAACTCCATGGCAAACACTGTATCTATAAGACAACCTCACTGTCCTAAGATGACTGTGCTGAGTTAGAAAGACTTGTTGGTTAAAAAAATACTCCTTACTTCAACATAAGGTAATCATGTCATTATGAGAACCATTTGGAAATTTGAACTTTCTTTAATGTTCTGGAAAGTGGGAAATTAACCACTTTCCTAACCTTTAAATGACTAACTGAATTTTCTCCAACCTTTCCAGATGAGGCCTTCTGAAAGGAAAATAAAATGCCATAGACAGAGTTGACTTGAGGATAGGCTAGAGAAATTGTGCTACACTCTTAACCATATTCTTTGTTAGGAGAAAAACCAAACTGACTTCAGTAATGACTTGTTCCTTTATTTCATCTTGGCACAAGCCTAAAGGGGGAGGAAGAAGATTCCAAAGCTTAGCAAAACTGTCTCTAGTACTGTGTCTAAAAGCTGACTGTCATTCAACTTGACTTTAAAGATGGTCATTAAATTCTGGCTAGTTAATACATTTAAAATTAGTTTTATTAAGGGTAGAAAAAGATAATTAAAGCTGGACTCCAGAAAATAAATCTCTTTCAGAAGGGCTAAGCCATAATTAGTACTATAACAATGATGGTGACTCCAATGCCTGTCTGCTACCAGTCAGACTGAATTCTCACAAAACAGGCTTCAGTGTAGAGCTGCCAAAATGCAAATGTTTGCAATGATCACCAGCAATTAGAGTGCAGCAAAAGCTTACTAACTTGGACTCCATGGTGGGATGGCCAGTTTGAATTGCAGAATCCCGGAAAAGAAATACAGTATTAATCCACAGAGCAACTTGAACAAAATGTTAATGAGGTGTTTGCAAAGTAGAAGCCAGTGAAGAAATGCTAGCACTAATGGGAGTAACAGTATCTCTCATTAGCACAAGATTTAAACGAATAGATAAAGCTCATGTATAATTAATAGCACCGTATTTTCTTTTCCTGTTTTGTTTTATTTCTTTAATTCAATTTTATTTTATTTTCAGGTTTTCTTTTTCTCTCTCCCTCCACTGTGTATAATCCTCCCTCCCCATAGAGAAAGTAAGAAAAACAAAAGCCATGTTTTAAACATGGATAGTGATGCAAAACAAATTAGTCCATGGGTCATGTAAAAAAAAATGTCTCAATCTGCACTCAGATTCTCAGCTCTTTTGTGTTTCATCATGAGTCTTTAGGTACTGTAGTTGGTCACTGCATTGAGCAAACTCTCTAAGTCTTTTGGTTATTTATCTTAACAATATTGTATATCATCTGAATAGTTCTGTTTCTTCTCACTTGACTAAGCATTGGTTCATATATGTTGTCCCAGATTTCTCTGAAACCATCCCCTTCATTATTTCCTAAAGTACAGTAGTATTCCATCACATTCATATACCATAAATTGTTGAGCCATTCTCTAGTTGATGGACTCTTCTTATTTCTAATTGTCACCACAAAAAGAACGACCATAAATATTTTTGTACCTATGCATCCTTTTTCTCCTTCTTTGATCTCATGGGATATAGACCTAGTAGAAGCGACATCAGATCAGTAGGGTATGATCCAGTAGTTCAGCAGTTTTTGGGGCATAGTTTCAAATTGGTCTCCAGAATGGCAGGACCAGTTCACAAGTCCACTAACAGTGATTTTATGTACCTGTCTTACTCATATGCTTTCTAGCATTTGTCATTTTCCTTTTTTTTTTTTGGTCAACTTTGACAATCTGATATATATGAAATGAACCTCAGAGTTGTTTTCAGTTTTATTTCTCTAATTACTAGTGCTTGAGACAATTTTTTTTCACATGCCTATTGATTGTTTGGATATCTTCCTCTGAAAACTGCCTGTTCATATTCTTTGACAATATATCAAATCAGAGAACAACTCTTATTCTCATAATTTTTAACCAGTTACTATATATCTTAGAAATGAAGTCTTTCCTTACAGCAACAATTTCCCCTTCTTTACCTGCTTCTTTTCTAAATTTAGCTTCAATTTTTTTATGTAAAGCTTTGAATTTATGTAATGAAAACTCTGCATTTTATTTTCTGTATTCCTCTATCTTGTATTTGATTCTGTATTGCTCTGTTTTTTTGCATGATATCTCCTTTTATGTCTAAATCATTTACCCATTTAGGGCTTGTCTTCTTATATCAAATAAGATAGTGATTTGTGCTTAGTTTCTGTCAGATTGCTTTCCACTTTTTCAAATAAGTAGTGAGTTCTTAATATCTTTGAGTTTATCAAATACTAGGCCATTGTGCTCATTTCCTTCTGTGTATCATAAGCCTAATCTGTTCCACCGGTCAGTCTCTCTATTACCCAGCTCCCAGTGGTTTTGATGATTACAGCTTTGTAGTACCATTTCCTTCCCCCTTTTTTCATTAGCTCCCTTGTTGTTCCTGACCTTTTGTTTTTGAGATGAATTTTTTTTTCTAGTTCTATCATATAATTCTTGAGTAGTTTGGCATGGTACAGAATAAGTAAAATAATTTTGGTAGTATTGTAATTTTTATTATGCTGACATAGCCTACCCATGAGAAGCAAATATTTCTCTAATTATTTAGAATTGTCTTTATTTTTTAAATTTTAAAAATGCAAAAAAATTTAAAAATTTAAATTTAAAATTTAAAATAAAAAACAAGAGCATATAATTATGCTCTTGCGTATATGTGTGTAGCTCATGAGATACACTTCCAAGTACTTCAATATAAATTGTAGTTATTTTAAATGTAATAATTGTAATGGACATCCTTGATCTACCCCCGTTCTTATTGAAAAGATATCTAGTTTATTGCCATTATAGATAAGACTGACTCTTGGTGTTAGATGGATTCTACTGATATTAAGAAAAGATCTGCTTATTCCTATGCTTTCTAGTATTTTTAGAATGGATGTATCTTGTTAAAAGCTTTTTCTCTGCATCTTTTGATAGAATCATATGGTTTTTATCCTAACTTGATATATATATATATGTATATATATGATCATTTATGTTTATAGTTTTCCTAATTTTGAACCAACTTAGTATTATAGTTTTAATGTCTAAATTTCCACAGAAATTCATTTATCCTTTACGTTAACAATTTAGATATGATGCCATTTGATGCATACATGTTAAATATTGCTATTCATTCTGTGGTATATTTTGATAAGATAGTTTCCCTGTTTATCTCTTAGTTAATTCTGTTTTTGCTGTTGCCTTGTCTGAGGTAACGCTTACTACTTCTGCCTTTTTTCTTCAGTTGAAGCATAATCGATTCTGTTCTAGCCTTTTACTTGAACTCTGTATAGATTCTTTGTTGTCAACAGCATGTTAGGACAGCTAGGTGATACAGTGGATAGAGCACTGGCCCTGAGGTCTGGAGAACCTCAGTTCAAATCTGGCCTCAGACACTAACTGTGTGATCCTGGGCAAGTCACTTAACCTAAAAGAAAAATATTATAGACAACATAATGTTGGAAGCTGATTGTAAGGCATTCTGATACCTTCTTTTTTTATGGGTGAGTTAATCCTACCACTTGCATTTATAGTTACAGTCATTATTTGTGTATTTCCCTCCATCTTATTCTTTTGCATTTTTACTTTTATTTCTTTCCTGTCCAGTCTTTAGGAGTTAGTTTTGCTTAAGACCTACCTCTTTTAATTTTCCCTTTCCCTTATTCCCTCTCCATCCTATTTCCCTCTTTGGGGACATGCATGTGTGTGTGTGTATATGAGTGTGTGTGTGTGTGTCTGTGTGTCTTTCTGTCTGTTCATCTGTTCTTCCTTCCTTTGACTGTTTGATTAGTTCAGATGAGCATGAGGTTCAGGTGTTGTCCTTTCCTCCTGGTTTGTACTTCTTTTGAGATAATTTCCTCCATATGTCCTCTCCCTTAAACTGTGACCTCAGTGCATTCCTCTCCTCCTCTCATTCCATTCTTTTAAAATCATCAAAATGGAACTGCTCCCAGCCCATCTTGTCTTTCTAATTAGATTCCCTCTGTGATCCCTTGATAATGATGAAGTTCTGAGAGGATACACGTATCATTTCTCCATATTAGAATTTAAACAGTTTATCTCTTTTTGATCCCTTAAGAACTCATGTTTGTCTTTTTAATCCTTCTCTTGACTCCAATGTTTGTATTTAAAACTTTGTCTCTAGCTCTGGTCTTCTCATCAGGACACTAGAATTAAGGTGATGAGGAAAGGTTTCCTGTAGAAAGTGGGGGGTAGCTGGGACTTGACAGAAGCTTTAAGCTCTGAATCTATGATGACAGGGTCTTTATTACCTATTGCTTCAGGAACCTCCTAATGAAAACAGATTATTTCACCAAAAACTAACTTGATCTCTTATCTGTCTAAGGCAATAATCAAACCTATAGAGGGAATTTAGCTGTCAAAGAGGGAAAATAAATCATCTGCTTCCTGCCTGATTTATTTTCTGGCAATTTCTCTAGCCCTTGTTCTGGAACATCAGGGTATATTCTTCTCTTGATACTAAGTAGAGGAAGAAAAAGAAAAGATTATGATTAAAAGACAGCACTCTCTCTCCTTGACATTACTTTGCACTATTTTGCATACACTTTTTTATTTTTCTCCACCAACCCAGTGAAGTAGATGGTGTTATGTTCTCCATTTTACAAATGAGGAAGCTGAGGCAGACAGTTTAAGTGACTTGCCCAGGGTCACACAGTAAAAGTCTGAGATCAGCTTTGAACTCAGTTCTTCCTAACTCCAGACCCATCTTGTATTCATTGAGCCACCTAGCTGCCTAATATGTTAACAATCTCATTATGAGATTTCTTCCACTTCAAATGATGCTCATTTGTCTGCTTCCTCTCCTGTGCTCTCCCCACTCCATAACAAAGTGTTATGTTTAACTGGTTTAATTTCAGGTTAGAGAGACATAGCCTCTTTGGTCTAAATAGTTGTCCTTTTCAGAAAGAAAATTGTGGGAGTTAGAAGTTTTTCATTTTTTGTATTCTAAGAAAAATTTGGTCTGTTGCAGATGTACTCATTTTGGTATGTTAACTACGTCTGCTTATCTTGATATCTGCCTAAGTTCCTAGTACTAAATACCTAATAAATGTTTGAATGTCAGATGAATAAAAGGGAGGGGAGTCAAATCATAGGCTCTGAGCAAAGGCAGAATTATAGTGAACACAATCCAAAGAGATGATTGTTTGTTGGGTTTTTAGAGACTCCCCCTCCTAAAGTGAGATTTGGAAGGGTAGTAGTAGAAGCTATTGCTTGTGGGACCTTGAATTGGCCCTTATTGCTGGGAGAGGAAGAGGAAGATGTAGACCTGGGAGGGGAGGAGAGGCTCAGGTGTTGCACTTTGCACAGGAAGATTCTTCCCTTGGTAGAAATGGGTGTTCAGCAGCAGCAGCTAGGGAGAAGAGCAAATGATTGTATCTCCATAATGCTCTTTTTTTTTGCATTTTTATAAAACTTGATAAAAAAATAGTATTTCAAACTGTAAAGTCACCAGAAGTACACAGCTATCAAAAATTCACACAATTCACTTGGCATCTCCTGCACCTTCAGCTTTCTGTTCCTGGGTCTATTTTGGCATCTCCATTCTCTGCAGGGTTGTTCCCATCCTTACTGGAGTCAGCCTTTCCCTTTTTCCCTTTGGGTAACTTCTCTCCCTTCTTTGCAGGTGCCTTTTTGGGTTTGGGTTCTGACTTCAGAGGAACAGGTTTAGCAGATAACCATGCCAATCTCCCCTGTGGTTTGTCCTTCAACTTGGTCTTGTCTTTCTTAGCATCTCCTTCAGCCTTTCTCTTGGGCATGGTGGTGACGGTGTAGGGCCCAGAGCAATGACAGCAGTGGAGTCAGAACGCTGGTTGCCTTGGTGACAGCAGCAGGTCCAGGGGTCGCTCCCGTCTCCTCTTCCTCACACTCCCATGATTCTCTTTATGGGCATCAGGAAGGAGGTAGATTGCTACTTTATGATGGAAGTTGGTGGATATGAAGCCAGTCTGAGAGAAGCATGCTTGAATATGGTAACTTAGTGGTTATTGAGTGCTATGAATTTCCTCATGAAGTCAGTTAGTGTGAGCCTCTGGAATTAGTGAAAATTTTGGGAGCCATGATACTTTGCATTTTGCTTATGTTCAAAGGTATTTCATCTAGGAGTCACGGATTAATTACTACAGTTACCTGCTTTCCCCTTCCACCCCCAACATCATATCAACTTCAGTGGCTCCCTAAAGCCTCCGGGACAAATACAAAATACCTTGTTTGGCATTCATATCCCTTCATAACCTTACCTCCCAACCTTTTGCAGTCTTCTTACACCTTACTTCCCAACACATACTCTTGATCCAGTGACAGTGGCTCACTTGCTCTTCCATGAACTAGACACTCCATCTCTCGGTTCTGGACATTTTGTTGGCCTGCACCCATCTCCAAAATGCTCCTTCTCTTCAATTCTTGCTTGGTTTCCTTTATGCCTCGACTAAAATCTCATCTTGTTCAGGTCCCTCTTAATTCTATTACCTTCCCTCTGATATTTCCGATTTATCCTTGTATACAGCTTGTTTTTTCACCTTTATCTCCACCGTTTGATTGTGAGCTCCTTGAGGGTGAGGACTCGTGTTTCCTTCTTTTTGTATCACCATTTTATACAGTATCTGGTACATGGTAGCCTCTTAATAGATGTTTATTGATTGACTGATAACTTAAAAAAATAAAATTTCATCAGTTACAGCTTGTTTGAATTACAATACACAGCTGAGCTTATCTCTTGGTTTAATGAAAAGCCTTGGATTTGAAGTGAGGGGACCTAGGTTCCAATTGTGGTGGCACTATTTACCACCTATTGCACTTGATCAAATCACTGAATCCCTTCGACCCTCAGTTTCATCATCTGTAAAATGAGAGAACAAGGGGATATCTAAGAACTCTTTCAGCTCTGAATCTGATGGTTTGGTTTCCCAAAGAGTTCCATTGAGATGGTAGTGGTGGACATGTCTTTCCAAAATAAATAAGGAAATAAACATTTATTTATATTCATATTTTCCCATAACTCTTTGTGAATTGTAAAGCTATAAAATTACCTATATTAATTTTTAAAGATTTTCTTTAATATAGGGGCTGCTCCCTTCCCCCCTCCCCAATCTAATCCCCTGCCCCATTGGCTGGTAACTATTTAAATGATTCAGGACATGTGGGTGTTAGTTTTTAAAGCCTGCTGTAACAAAGATTCTTCAGCTTTAAGTTATAATCAGAAAGTTTCAGTTAATTTTAAAGGAGTGTTTTGACCATAAGGGTGATATGAGATGAGGTCTACTTTGTTTTCTGGTGGAAAAAACAAAAAGATTGGTTAATGCCTCATTATAACTTTTGGAGTAATTGGAGGCAGCTCTTAAAGCGTTCCTTTTTTTTTTGCATTTTCTTCACTAACAACCTTTTCTTAGAGAGCCCATGTTAGATCTTTTCATCATTTTGTTCTATTCACTACCCTCTCTAGCCTTTTTTTTCCATTTGAGGAACCAGATTGGGAAGTAAAAGACAAAAAACATACCATCTTTTATAAGAAGGAGGTAGTGAGTATTGACTATGGTAGAAGGCTGATTATTTTTTGCTTTTTAAAATATCATAACATGTTGACAGAGGTGTTCCTGACAGTGCTTCTCCATAATTTCAGGTCTCTCTCCAAAGTTTCAAATATTTTATTGGCCTATCTCACTTAAATCCTCTTGTTCTCACTCCACGCCAAGGCAGTACTCCATTCTTTTTGATCTCCTTTTTCCCAAGGCAGCTTTGGAAATCTTGTCACCTTTTGTCTTATATTTCCTGGAACCAATTCATTTTCTTATGGTAATAAACTGCAAGGTTTATTTCTGCTTATAGAATACAGCTGTTACAGATGGTGTTGATGGTATGGGGGAAAGGCCCTGGCAAGCGGGATTCACTTGAGAAAGAAGGAAGCCTTAATGGTACAAATAAAAATAAATATATATTACAAAAATGACAAACAGAGATCCCATGGGGGAATATGTTTCATGTAGGCCTAAAGGGGGAAAAATCAGTGCAAAAGCCAACTGTGGAAAGAGACATGATTTAGAAGTGTCCATAGTTCCAGATATGTGCAGAATGATGCTATATGAAGAATCTTTTAAGTGGACAAAACTTGAGAGGTAATTTAGTCCATCCCTTTTATTTCACATTTAAATCATCTCAGACTAATGGGTATCTTGTTTTTCAAAATATTTAAAGTCTCCTTAGCTTCCCTCAATCAACAATTCTCTCATTTCATGGTCCTCACATATAATAAATCTAGAACTCTCACACCATAATTCATACCCATTCTCTTATCTCTTAGCTGGGTAGGTAGAGGAAATTAGGAGTGCGGCCAAACTGTTTGCACAACCCTTAAGAAAGATGAATTCTGAAGTGAAAATGAAAGATATTTTACTGTGATTTTCAATGGAAAGACAACATGGTATGGTGGATAGCATGATACATTTGAGAGTCTGGGAGACAGTATTCAAATCTGTCCGACGTTTAACTCTGTGATTCTAGACAAGTTAGTTGCCCTCTTTGTGGCTCTCATGACTCTCTTAAGGACCTGTCTATTAATTCTAGGATTTGATGGTTCAGATTAGTGCAGGGAGTCCCTTTCAAATGTTCACTGTACAAGGTGACACAGTGGATAGAACCCCAAGCCTGGAGTCAGGAAGATTTATCTTCCTGAGTTCAAATCTGTCCTCATACACTTACTAATTGTGTGATGCTGGGGAAGTCACTTAACCCTGTTTGCCTCAGTTTTCTTGTCTATAAAATGAGCTGGAGAAAGAAATGGCAAAATCGCTCTAGTATCTTTGCCAAAAAAACGTCAAATGGGGTTATGAAGAGCCAGATCCAAAGCCAGTGATACACAACTGAAATGATTCAATGACAACTGTGTATCAAATGTGTAGATATGTGTGTACGTATGTGTGTGTATGTACAGAGAGAGAGAGAGAGAGAGAGAGAGAGAGAGAGAGAGAAGAACATTTGTAGCAGCTCTATGTCTTGGCAAGTTCTTATACTCATCCTTCTAGCTTCTTCTACATTCCCTGAATCTAGAGAATTTGCCACTATCAGCTAACAGTATTTGGCTATGTTTTTCCCCTAGAGAAGTGGCTTCTTGTAAGTGGCAGTAGAAAGTCAAATCTCTTGTCTTCCAGTGAAGTGCTCTTCATTCTCTACACCATATCACTTCTTAGAAAAGCAACTGGAGATGTAAAATGCAATAGCTCCTTTCAGATATTTTCAAAAATAAGCAAGAGCAATTAAAACACTTCCAAGTATGAAATGAAAAGGATCTTTCAAAGTGTCTGAGGATATCATGTTTATTTTACATTGATCTAACTGGCCAGCTTCTTCGGTGAACTTTAGACTAGATCCCTATCCTTTTTAGGTAACCTTAGTTTCTTGATAGGGCAGAATTTCTTTTGCTTTTCTGGCAGTATCCTTCTATGTTCTGATGATAACTTTTTGTTATGAAGTATTCTACATTTTTGACCTCTGGTTGAAAATGCAAGCTTTCTTAGAACACAAATGGAATTTTAGGGTTTTCATTTTAAGAATTCTTTGTTGACATATTTTTACCTCTTGTGTTCCTCTGTGTAGGAATTCCAATTACTTTAGGTCCCACAAAATAATTCTTTACGATTTATGTTCATATTCATAATTTCAGGGGCTATATCTCCTACTGACACCCTGGAGAAAAAAAAATTGTTTTAGGAAGAGAATTTTTTTAAAGTACATTTTGCACAAGGAGGGCAGTTTACCCTAAGTGAGTCATAGAACAGCAACAACAACAAAAAATCCATGGTATTTTCCAGCAAAGCAAGGCCACTTAATACATGTTAAACCAGGAATCCATATGATTTGAGCTTTCACCTAAGAGGTAGCAAAATATATTTGTGTGTGTGTGTGTATGTATGTGTGTGTGAGTGACTGAGTGAGTTCATGTGAGTGCATGAAAGAGAGAGAGAGATAGTTGGCAAGAAAGAAGCACCTTCAGAATTTGAGGAAGGGAGTAAGTTGAAGTTTCAGATTCCTAAATACTAGGAGTGATAATAAGTATCTGTCTTCATTTTATCAAACTTATAAATAAATCTTGTCTCCCTCCTCCTCCAGACTTGAAATGCATTCCCTTCTCACCTCTTTTTCTTAGAATCTTAAAGTTCCCTCACAGCACAGGTCAGATTTCCTTGATTAATTCAAACTGGTCCCTCCAGTTGTTAGCACTTTTTCTCTCTTTAAATTAAGAATCGTATCCTATGTGTCTACATTCACCATAGAATGTGACCTCCAGGGCACAAGCCTGCATCTTATTTATTTATGTCCCCAGGCTCTACCATATGTGGTATTTTGCCCAAATAAACAATTAATAAATGCTTGAATTGAATTGAATTGACTCATGTTTTTTTTTAATTTTAAGTTATTTTTTTTTTATTGGAGGGGAAGGAGTACTCTAGAGTTGGCTTTAAGGTCAAAAGAAGTACAGAGGTAATAGGTTGTTCTTCAGGACTGTAGGGGAACAGGAATTTGATTCTCCTGAGCCAATAATAGGCATAGCACCATAACATGAATCTGAGGGGTCTAAATGTTGTTATTTTGCCTTTTTTCTTTGTCTCTCCATTTTGATGTGATGCCATCCTCCCTTTAAAATGTGTGATTCTCAGTTCAATCCTCTCTAAGACGTGCTGCTCCTCCCCACCCATGTCTCATTCACTTCTCTCTGTCTTAACCCCTGGGGAGGGAGTTAGTAATAAGGCATATGTCTTAGTTTGGAGAAGTTGTTTCTCCTGAAGTGTCCAAACTCTGATCTTCGGTCTCACCAATATGGGTGTTCCTTGAATGTCTGCCCATGCCGTTAGAGTCCTGACCATGCTTACACCATAAGTTCACTACAGAAACTCTGATCATTATAGTGAGGGTCTTTTTGACCTTCTTTTGAGATCTGAAGGTTTCCTGTAAAGCAAATAGGCTATGTTCCCCTCTCATCCTTTTTCAGAAAATCATGCATATCTTTGATGACATTTCTTCTGGTTTTCCCCCAGAGTTCTGCATTTTATATGGATCACAACCCATTTGCCCTTACCATGTATCTTTCCATCACCTTCTGAGTGATACTCATTTACTAATACTTCAGAGACTATGATTTTCTATGACTCAAGGCCATACAATACTAATAGAATAGTGATATTAAAAATGATGATCTTTTGTTTCTGAAAAAGTTCAAGATCATTAAATAAACTTTGGAGTTTTTCAAAGGTAATGCAGCTTGCTCTCTTCATCCTCTCTAACTCTGAGTCCAACTCATATTCCATAGTTCTTTTTCATTGTATATTCCAGGGGCATATGCGTGTGTTCTTACACACAGAGTTGGATGAACCCTATTGGTTGTTCATATGACCGCATGTCTTAATCTAGATAGTGGGCCTAATTCATTATCTTTGTTTTTCCTGTTTTCATGGTTAGACCAAATTCTGGAGTGATTATAAATCTTTCCATAAATCTCCATAATGTTCCAAGACTTAATATAAGTAGTAGAATGTCTATTACAAAGATATATGGAAGTTCTCACCAGCTATAGGAAATCCCTCTTGAACTCTCAACCGGATTTCCTCTGTAATAGTGGTAAATGTGAGCATGGGTGTCTGTTTTATTTAATTTTTTAAGCTTTCAGCATATTAAACAGAAATCTATTTTTTTCCCCCTCTCACCCTCCCATCTTTGTTCTCAAAAACTACCATTTCTACATCCTCTGTAAGCACCACTAGGATTATGACGTTAGAGTCCCAGGGTGTGGGCTGCTACTTCCTTTACAGTAAAAAGCATTTGTTTAAAAAAAAAACTTTGAAGATCTTTTAAAATTTGTCTTTTATTTGTTGTTTTCATCCTTAAGTACTTTCAAGATGATTTTGGGTGACGAAATCTCTCATCAAGATGTTCATTAGAGGGACAGCTAGGTGTCACAGTGAGTAGAGCACCGGCCCTGGAGTCAGGAGGACCTGAGTTCAAATGTGACCTCAAACACTTGACACAGTAACTAGCCGTGTGACTTTGGGCAAGTCACTTAACCCCAACTGCCCTCCAAAAAGCAAAAAAAAAGACGTTCATTAGAGTTTTTTTAAGCCTGGTTTTATCTTTCATTTCTTCTTTTTGTTTTAAGAGGTGACACTGTATATAATCTCCAAACATTCTTCTTTATAAAACTTTACAAACTACTTAATCCTGTAAGCCTGTGTAGGCATTCATTGCCATAAGAAACTTTGTTTAAGGTTCTTTGGGTTACATGATTGCATTTGATTTGCACCCAGTAGATTGCTGTCTGAATTACTGTAATCGGTGTCTGCCCTTTTCCACATATCGTACTTTTTTTTGACATCAGTAACTTTAAATGGTCAGGTTGGAGTCAATTATGTTGTAGGTATTTTTTTACAAGATCTTTTAGCTTTATCCTAATTCTGAGCAACTTTTAGTTATATTCTAATGGGTCAGTGCATTGATACTACCAAAATAAATTTGGTAACTACATGAGTATAATGGATTGACATGGAGGGAGTTGGGGAGGAGGGATGCTATTTAGAAGGCATTTTACTTTTTTTAAGTAAGAGAAGGACCCTCACCTGAACTTAGGTGATGGAAATAAGAGTCAGAAAGAAAAGGACAAAGGTGAAAGAGAATTTTTTGACGGGGGGAAGGCAGGGCAATTGAAGTTAAGTGACTTGCCCAATGCTGCAGGGCTAGTAAGTGTTAAGTGTCTCAGCCTGCACTTGAACTCAGGTCCTCTTGACTCCAGGACCAGTGCTCTATTCACTGCGCCACCTAGCCACCCTGAAAGAGAAATTTTTAAAGGAAAAATCAAGAGGCTTCAGAAGTGATAGGGTCAAAAAGAAGAATGAATCAAGACAGTTTCCAGGTTTAAGCCTACATGACAATTTCAGTTCTACAAAGAGATATAGGACACTGAATACTGAGAAAAAAATTCCTAGATTTGATGATGGAATACGTCACTTGTACATTAATTTAACCTTCTATTCTTTAAGTTCAGACTAGAATTTCACTGGGGTGGGATTGGCTGTTGTTTGTTCTTTGTTTTCAAAGAACATGACATCAGGAAGGTGATGCTATGACTTGCAGGTGATCTGGATTTAATTGAGGGAGGACTGTAAAAAGTCACCAGCCTCAATTTCTCTTCTGGAACCACCTGGATTTAGTGGCAACAACTAGAGGTGGCTTTGGATGCCAATGGGATTGGCTGGGAAGCGGGGAAAGGCCAAAATCTCAAAATACAGCATACAGTCCTATAATTTTTTTTCATAATGAAGATTTTCATATACTTTATGTACTCACTGAGTTTTTTTTAATCTGAAGATATTTTTTGCTTTTATATGGTTTTCCTCTTAGAAATAAAGCTCCCCCCAAAGCAATTTTATTTATTTTTGCCCAAAATGAGAATTTGACCTTAGGAATGCACACCAGAGGTGTCAAGCATGTAACTGGTCAGCTGCACACAGCTCACAACAGTGTGTAGTGCAGCCCAAACCAGAATGAAATCTAATTCCTGTCCAATTTTTAATGTGTTGCTGTATTTATGTGTAAATATACACACAAATACAATATGTGGTTTTCCAGGTCAGTATGTGGCCTGCGTGGAATCCTTACGTACATTTTAGTGGTCTATTTCTGATTAAGTTTGCCACTTCTGTGGTAGACTATCACTTTTCTTGTGGAACAAAAGTGTTTTTTATTTGTTTTCTTCCTTGAATTCTCAGGCAGCCAAATGTTCTTTTTTTCCCCTTATTGGAGGGGGGAAGGCAGGGCACTTGGGGTAACTGACTTGCCCAAAGTCACGTGACTATTAGGTTGGATTTTTAACTCAGGTCCTCCTGAGTTCAGGGCCAGCACTCTATTCACTGTGCTGTGCCCCCGCAGCCAAATATTCTTTAAAAAAAAAAAAGATTCCTTTAGAATGGCTATATCTATGAATTTTTCTCAATCATATTTGCATTTAAAAATAAGGTTAAAATTTGTCTTTTTTCCATTTTCCTCCACCTATTATAAGCAGTTTTTCCCAAAGTTAGAGTTACTTACAGTTCTTTGTGCCTGTATTTGTGATTGTTATAGAAAAGATGACATTAGCAAATTTGTTTTGTGAATAAGCAGGTCAAAGAGCCTTTACTTGAACAGGTAAGAAATAGAATAACATGGGCTCCATTAAAAACCAAACACATACTATTATGGAATTAAATTAAATGCTAACGTTTAAGGCAATTAACTATCTAGTCCCCAATAAGTTTTTAAGCTAAGATCCATTTGCATATATTCGTTGAATGAATTATTGAAAGGGTACCCGTTGTCTAACAATGACTTACTGCTTGGAGCAGATAGGGAAGCTCTGGCTCTTGGCTTGAATTTAATTGATTCCTGGTTTAATGGTGTTCTGGTTCCTGTCATTACAAATGAAAGGGGTAGTCCTGTGGTCTGAAGAGCCTAAGAAGCTTTCAGAATAAAGGCTCATTAAGGCAGAGCCAAGATGATGGAAGAGCAGGAAGAAGTACAGGCAGTTCCTTACCCCACCCCACCCAATAACTCAACTCCTCCAAAATTATCTAGAAAATGTACCAGACTGAATCCTAATTGGGAAATCCAAGAGGAAAAAAAATCACAGGGAGTCATTTTTCCAGCCTAAGTCTGCAGACACTAATGATGGAGTCTGGCCAGAAGTATATTATATTGAGTGCCCCAGTACATGGAGAGGCTGTGTGCCAGGATAAAAAGTCCTAGATTCAGCACAGAGGGGCTTAACTTTGTGAGAATACAGTCACAGGCACCAACTCTATTAGATTGTGAGCTCCTTTAGGAAAGTACTGTCTTTGGACTGGTCAACTGGTGTCTCCTTTGCTTTTTCCACAGTTACAGGTCGCAGATTCAGGGTAGCTAAGGAGATGACTCATACTTACGGGTGGGTATCCCAGGACGAGGAGAAGTCAGGGTTCTAGGCTTTGTACCTAGCAAGGAGTAAGTACAGAAGTAATTAGCAACTATGTGCCTCAGGCCCTAGAAGCAGAATAGTATCACTTCCAACTTCCAGAATAGTCTGAAGCCTACAGAGTAATATCAGACCAATATATGTATACACACACACATGTACATACATACATACACACATGTATATACATATATATGTACACTTTCATGTACATATGTATAGGCCCATATGTGTATACATATGTGCAATCATACATACACGTACATCAATCTATCTAGTGATGTTAGTCTGAAATCAGGAGTGCTTTTTAGCTAGCTGACACAGACTGAATCCAGCAACAGTCTGCTATCATTCCAGGAGAATTAAGTTACACAAGTGTATTGCTCACACCCACACCCAGGTCAGGAGCTTGCAGAGTCTAGGCCAGGGTGGGCAACAGACATATTTTGTTCAGGGTTTGACAAACTTTGGGAGAACTGAAAGCTTTTAGGTCTGCTGTCTGAGCTGTCCTTGAGATCCTGGAACAACACAACATTCACTACCCCTAAGAATGCACCAGGAACAACCCAAATATTCCTTCCTACTCCCCACCCCCTGCCAAAAGAGTGCAGAGTTCAGCCCTAACATGAAGTCCAAAGTCAGAAAGCAGTTTGGAAGAATTAGCAACAACAAAAATCATCACACTTAAAGAGCTGTTGTGATGACAGGAACATTCAAGGCAAACACCGAGAAGAGATGGTTTCTTTTATTTAAAAAAGCCTCAAAGAAAAGCACAGCTTGGGCACAAATTCAGCTAAACTTTCTGGAAGAGATGAATCAAGTTTTTTTTTAAAGAACTTTAATCTGATTTTATAACTGGAATGAGAATACTAAAGAAAAATATAGAGTAAGAAATGAGAGTTATGGAGGAAAGAAAAAGAAAGGTAATTAGCAAGTTGGCAAAAAAGATATAGAACTTCGCCTAAGCAGAAAACTCTCTGAGAATTAGCGCTAATTTTCTAAAATTAGGTAAATTAACTAATTTTTAAAATGCTAAATAGAAGCTTGTGACTCCATGAGACAATAAGAAATATCAAAACTAAGTCAAATGACTGAAAATGTTGAAGTGGAAGGTATCTCATACCAAAAAACAGCTGACCGCGAAAACAGATCAAGGAGAGAGAATTTAAGATTTGTCAGACTACCTGAAAGTCATAACCAAAAAAGAACATCTAGACATTTTAAGAAGTATTAAAACTGCATTAAAAATAGAGAATGGATATGACCATAGTCATACACATGAATAGAATATAACAACAATTTTCATTGATTAATGGCTCATAACCTACTTAGTCTCTCCCCCCTCCCATCCAGGTCCATGGAGCAGCTTGGTAGGGAAAGAGTTACCAGTAGGATTGTCCTTCCTCCTGGCTTTCCCTTGGCCTCTCCTCCCAACAAACCACTGGCAGTCCAGAGAACTTCAGAAATCAGGGCTGAAAGAATCTATTAGATCTTGCCATCTCTTGGCCCCTCCTCCCCAACAACTTTAGGCTCCATGGGGCTAATTAATAGAGAGGATGGGGGAATGCCTACCTCTTTTCTCTCTCTGCTTCCATTGATCCCTGCCTCTCTAGACCCTTCTTAGTTTCCATCTGCTTATCCTTCTCTGGACTCATTTTTGGTCTGATTATGGGAAGAATACAATGGGACTATTTTTGCAACTTAGTCCTGGACACGATACCTCTTAGTACAAACTAATCGTACATTAAAAGAGTAGCATCCATAATGGAGAGAGGACTGGGTTTGGAGAGAGGAAGACTTTCTGTTGGTGGGATCCTTCTCCCACTTCTTTCTTTGTTGATTTGCTCTCAATGTCTTATTCTTATTCTCCTATATGAAGCTTGGCCCAGCTCTCACATGGACCTAGATTCATTCTGGGAAAGAGGTGAGGTTTCTCTTGTTGCCCCTACGCTAAATTTCTGGTGAAATGCCTAAAGCAAAATTTACATATGATCCATATTTAGATTTCCCCCAAAACAGGGTCCCTGTTACTCAGTGTATAACTTGGTTTAGGCCAGCTATTTGTTTTTATGAGCACAGAAATTGTCAAAGATTTTAAAGATTTACCAACACATATTAACATGTATAGAAAAAAATAGAACGTTTAAAGAACCCTGGGTTGACATACCAACTCTGCTCAGCTTTTACTACCTATGCGCCCTTGAACAACTGTCTTAACTTCTCTTGACCTCAATTCCTCATTTATAATATGAAGGGCTTGGGCTTTTTGGTCTATAAGGTCCCATCCAACTCATGTATGAGAATTCATATCTCATTCTATATCTTGAATTCTTCACCTCTCTGTCAAAGGGAGGAGAGGAAATTTCTTTATCAGACTTTTAAAGTCAGTATTGTTTTCTGCTTTTATCAGAGTTCTGAGGTCTTGCGTAGTTGTTGTATTTTCATACTTTTGTAGTCATTATATAACTTGCCCTCACGATTCTGTTTGCTTCACTCTGAATCATTTCCAACAAGTCTGTTTGTTCAGTCATTCCCCAAATGATGGCATCTAATTTTTCCAGTTCTTTACCATTACAAAAATGTCTTTTATAAGTAATATTGTACATATGTATCCTTTCCCTCTCTCCTTGATCTCCTGTGTGCCTGACAGTATCAGTAGTGGCACTCTTCTCAGAGAAGCAGGCTCTTAAGCTAATCACTTCCAACGGGGCAGCTGACACTCAATATAGTAGGTTTTAAACTCTCACACTCAAGATAGCTGCTGGGGCTGGGAAAGTCCATTGCCCTCTGGCCTGTGCTCAGGGAAGAAAACTCTAGGAAAGAAAAAAGCAACAGGGAGTCAGGCTCACCTATGGAAACCCATGTTTCAGCTGCCATGTTCTTATAATAGCCATTGCTGAGGGGAAGGAAAAAAAATTCTTTTTCTCTTTTTGCTGGAAGTCCAAGGTAGAAAGCTCTGGGAAAAGTCCCAACAAAGACCCAAATGAGAGAGACTGGTACTGTTTCCTAGCTCAATCAAATATGGTCCAATCATAGGTTTACTAACGTATGACTGTCTGCAACCCACCTCTGGACACTCTACCTCTCAGTACAAGCTGAGATTGCAGTAGAGAGACAGTCTGATTCGCAAGAGTGTGTCTTCTTGATTCAATGACCAGTCATTTTTGATGCAGCCCCTGTCACTGGGAGCCAACCAAGACATCCCATCAAGATGTGTCTTGCTCAGCAGAGCTAAACCAAATGTCTAGATACACTGGAGGGGGTTCCCATGGTCATCAATTTACAATTCATTCTAGTTCATCTCAGGAAGTACAGAGTTGGGCTGAAGGGGGTCACTATCACAAGAATTGAGGTCGTGGGACCTTTATCACATGCTGTCCAGAGAAAAAATTGGGGCATCCCTGTCACATTAATCAACATTCTTCTTAAATCAACTGACATGACATTCATAGACACCTTAGAAACATCTTCCCTAGGAATATTGGATAATTGCTTTTTAGCAGTACTTGTTTTTCTGAAGCTTTTCCACTGTCTGCTATGTCTGGAATGCAGTCCATTCTCACCACCAGCTAATGGAAGACTCTGCTTCCTCCAAAAAAAAAAAACCCAGCTCAAGTTCTACCTTCTCTAGAGGGCTTTTCCAGACTCCCCCAAATGTTAGATGCTATTATTATCCCCATTTTGCAGATGAGAAAACGAAATCTGAGCAAACATATGTGACTTACTCAGAGGTCTAAAGCTAGTAAGGCAGGATTTGAATCCAGATCTTTCTCCCTGTAAATCCAACATTCTTTCCACTCAGATCTTGTATGCCAGTGATCACAATGGTCTTCATTTCTCATTCATTCCTTCTGTTGTATTGATTGTGATTTTAGGGTGAGGTTAGTTTGAGACAATTCCAGCAGCAAATAGGAGACATTTCTGAGGTCTATTTGTCCCTCATGGGCACAAGTGCCATGACACTATGACTTGTATCTTAAACATAACTTGTATCTTAGTACAATTGCTGTAAAGAGTCTGGCTAAGTTAGCAAGTGAGCAGGGATCACTGGAAACCGGGACGCATTTAGATCCCAGAGCGTCAGTGATGTGGATGATGAATCAGGTAATCAGTATGTCAGTTTGTTTTGTTTAAATTTCTCTTCTAACCATTAAATAATTATCAAGTGCCTGATGTATACAAGACTGTGCTAGTGGGCATACAGAGGCAAAATAAAAACCAATCCCTTATCTTCAGAGACCTTGCATTCTTCTTAAGAACTTTCTATAGTGGCAAGAGAAGTTATTGGAAAATGACAGTAATGTAAAAATAAACATCATAGATAAGTCTTTTTCAAAAAAAAATAAAGTTTCCAACTGATGATTTTCTTAAGATTGTGATTTGTTTCTGCCTTTACTACACAAGTTGAAATAATTTGTTCAATTAGCATTTCTTAAGCTCCTACTGTGTGCCAAGATTTGTGCTAAGCACTGGAAATGCAAAGAAAAGCAAAAAAAAAAATCCACTCCCTGCTCTCAAGAAGCTCACAATCTAAGGAGGAAAATGACTTGTAAACAGCTTATACAGCAATAGGATATATGCATGATAAATTGGAGATAATCTCATAGGGAAGGTGCCAAGATTAAGGACGATCTTTTACAAGAGGGAAATTGAGTGCAGGTAGAATATGTAGTTTGACTGTACAGACTGATCATATTAAGAGATTATATTTTCTTTTTTTAATATTTTTCCTTGTGCATATGATCTTGAACTGGTCTATAAGCACCTATATTGGATTGCTCCCTTTGTTAGAATGTGTGAATAAAAACCTTTTATTTTATTTATAAACTTCCTTTTGATTCATTCACCTGAGCATCTTTGAGTTCCTTATGTTTAGGGTTCTTCTTTATATGTTCTTGAATGTAAAAGAAGACTGAAGTAAGACTTCTGTTCTTATAATACAGATAGTCTAATAGAGGACACAAGACTTACAGATAGCTATGATACAAAGGAGTATGGGAAAGTTCAATAAGAGAAGTAGAAGGTGTTGGGAAATAGAGGTTAGTGGGGGAGTAGAATTGATATATCTTAAAAAGGATAAGAAATTGAGTGGATGCCCATCAATTGGGGAATGACTGAACAAGTTATGGTATATTATTATGATGGGGTACTATTGTACTATAAGAAATTATGAGCATACCAGGCAAGGAGATGGACATTCAGTGACATAACAGAATCCCAGACCTTCCTGATGGAAGAGCCTGAGCTCAATGGAATATTCAACCTCCAATTACAATACCCAGGAGAGACATAGAAAGGTAAATAAGGAAAACACACACACACACACACACACACACACACACACACACGCACACCTTGGTATTTAACAAGAGCAAACTGTTTTACATCTCTATATAGGAAGCTGATACCTGTTACTATTGTGAACTCTATACCTTCAGCAGCATCTAAAAGGGATATAGATAAACAGAGAGTGTGGGTATAAATTATGCAAAAATGATTATAAAAATCCTTATTAAGAGACTGCAATGGAAGAAGAGGAAAGAATGAAGCAGAAAAGGGTAAATTATGCCACACAAAGAGGCATAAAATCAATATAGTAGAGGGAAAGAAGGGAAGCAGGTGACCATTATATGAGCTTTTCCCTCATTGGTTCTGGTGCAAGGAGGGAATAACACAACCAGTTAAATACAGGACTATGGAGAAGAGACATAAAACTTATCATAATAGAGGGAAGGAGGGGACGAGAGGAAGGAGCACTGCGTGAGATCTATTCTTGGTTCGAGGAAGAAATAACATACAATATTGAGTATAAAAATCAATCATATCCTACAGGCAGTAGGAGGGGGGAAGGGCCATGAAAAGGGAGGGGGTTAGAAGGGAGGGAAGAAGTAGTAAGGGAGAAGGCTAGGAAAAGGGGCAGATAAGAAGGGAATAATTGAGGGAGGTGGCGGTCAAAAGGAAAACTCTTAAGAAGGAGAAGGGAGAAGGGGAAAAATAAAGGCATAAACAAGGGAGGGAATAGGATGGAGGGAAAGACACAGATAGTAATCATAACTGTGAATGTGAATGTGATAAACTGTCCCATAAAATGGAGGCAGATAGCAGAATGGATTAAAAACCATAATCCTACAATATGCTGTTTACAAGAAACGCATCTAAAACAGGGAGATACACACAGGGTAAAGGTAAAAGGGTGGAGTAAAATATGTTATGCCTCAGCTAAAGTAAAAAAAAAGCAGGAGTAGCAATCCTTATCTAAGACAAAGCAAAAGCAAAAATAGATCTAATTAAAAGAGATAAGGGAGGAGAATATATCCTTCTAAAAGGCACCATTGAAAATGAGGCAATATCATTACGAAACATTTATGCACCAAGTGGTACAGCATCTACATTCCTAAAGGAGAAATTAAGGATGCTAGAGGAAAAAATATTCCCCTTTCTGAGATTGATAAATCTAACCTCAAAATAAACAAGAAAGAAGTTAAGGAGGTAAATAAAATCTTAGAGAAGATAGATATGGTAGACCTCCGGAGAAAATTGAATGGGGATTCAAAGGAATATACCTTCTTCACAGTGGTACGTAGCACATACACAAAAATTGACCATGTACTAGGACATAGAAACCTCACAATTCAGTGCAGAAAGGCAGAAATATTAAGTGCATCCTTCTCAGATCATAATGCAATACAAATTATATGTAATAAAGGGCCATGGAAGGATAGACAAAAAACTAATTGGAAACTAAATAACTTAATCCTAAAGAATGAATGGTTCAAAAAAGAAGTTATAGAAACAATCAGCAACTTCATTCAAGAGAATGACAATAATGAGATAACATACCAAAAACTTGTGGGATGCAGCAAAAGCAGTTCTTAAGGGAAGTTTTATATCCCTGAATGCATACATGAATAAATTAGAGAAAATGGAGATCACTGAATTGGGCATGCAATTGAAAAAGCTAGAAAAAGAAAAAACTGAAAATCCCCAATTAAATACTAAATTAGAAATAATGAGAACCAAAGGAGAGATTAATAAAAATTGAATTCAAGAAAAGTATTGAATTAATAAATAAAAGTAAGAGTTGGTATTATGAAAAAGCCAATAAAATTGATAGACCTTCAGCTAATAAGATAAAAGAAAGAAGAAAACCAAATTATGAATATCAAAAATGAAAAGGGTGAATCTACCTCAAATGAAGAGGAAATTAAAACAATAATTTTGAATTATTTTGCCCAATTGTATGCACATAAATTGAACAATCTTAGTGAAATGGATGAATATTTACAAAAATAGAAGTTGCTTAGACCAACTGAAGAGGAAGTAAACTACCTAAATAACCCCATCTCAGAAAAAGGAATTGAACAAGCCATCAATGAACTCCCTAGGAAAAAAATCTTCAGGACCAGATGGCTTTACTAGTGAATTCTATCAAACATTTAAAGAACAATTGACTCCAATACTTTACAAAGTATTCAGGAAAATTAGAGAAGAAGGAGTCCTACCAAATTCTTTTTATGAGGCAAATATGGTACTGATACCTAAATCAGGAAGAGACAAAACAGAGAAAGAAAATTACAAACCAGTTTCTCTTATTAGTATAGATGCAAAAATTCTAAATAAAATATTTGCAAAAAGACTACAACAAACCATCACAAGAATAATACACTTTGATCAGGTAGGATTTATTCCAGGACTACAAGAGTGGTTCAATATCAGGAAAACTTTCGGTATAATTGATCACATCAACAAAAAACCCAGCAGAAACCATATGATTATCTCAAGAGATGCAGAAAAAGCTTTCGACAAAATACAACATCCATTCCTATTAAAAACACTAGAAAGTATAGGAATAAATGGAGTTTTCCTTAGAATAATAGGTAGCATCTATTTAAAGGCATCAGCAAGTATTATATGCAATGGGGATAAACTATAAGCACTTCCAATAAGATCAGGGGTGAAACAAGGATGTCCACTTTCACCCCTCTTATTTAATCTGGAAATGTTATCTGTAGCAATTAGAGAAGAAAAAGAAATCAAAGGAATCAAATTAGGCAAAGAAGAGACTAAGCTATCATTCTTTGCAGATGTTATGATGATATACTTGGAGAATCCTAGATAATCAAGTAAAAAATTTCTTGAGACAATAAATAAATTTTGCAAAGTTGCAGAATATAAAATAAACCCACATAAATCCTCAGCATTCCTATATATTTCCAACGAAGTCCAACAGCAAGAAATAGTAAGAGAAACCCCATTTAAAGTTACTGTAGACAACATAAAATATTTGGGAATCTACCTGCCAAAACAAACCCAGTAACTATATGAACACAACTACAAAATGGTTTTCACACAAATAAAATCAGATCCAACTAACTGGAAAAAAAAATCAATTGCTGGTAGCTGGGTTGAGCTAATATAATAAAAATGACAATTTTACCTAAATTAAATTACATATTTAGTGCCATAACAATCATTCTACCAAAATATTATTTTATAGAGCTATAAAAAATAATTTTTTTGGAAATAAATTCATTTGAAAGAACAAAAGGTCCAGAATATCAAGGCAATTAATGAAAAGAAATGCTAGGGAAGGTGGCCTAGCCATACCAGATTTTAATATCTATTATAAAGCAGCAGTCATCAAAACTACTTGGTACTGGCTAAGGAATAGAGTAGCGGATCAATGGAATAGATTGGGTACAAAAGACTCAGTAGTCAACAATTGTAGTAACACACTGTTTGATATGCCCAAAGACCCAAGTTTTGGGGATAAGAATTCACTATTTGACAACAACTGCTGGGAAAACTGGAATATAGTATGGCAGAAACTGGGCACAGACCATCATCTAACGCTGCACACCAAAATTGAGTCTAAATGGGTACACGATCTAGGTATAAAGGCTGATACTGTAAGTAATCTGGGGAATCAAGGAATAGTTTACCTGTCAGATTTATGGAGTAAGGAAGACTTTATGACCAAAGAAGAGTTAGAAAGCATCATAAAATGCAAAATGGATAATCTTGATTACATTAAATTGAAAAGTTTCAATACAAACAAAGCCAATGTAACCAGGATTAAGAGGGAAGTGGGAAACTGGGAAAGAATTTTTACAACCAGTGTCTCTGATAAAGGCCTCATTTCTAAAATATACAGGGAATTAAGTAAAATCTATAGGAATACAAGTCATTCCCCAATTGATAAATGGGCAAAGGATATGAACAGGCAGTTTTCAG
>CM053599.1:117293198-117308378 GCA_028646575.1 Pseudocheirus occidentalis | reverse complement strand
TTGAGAAATGCAAATCAAAACAACTTTGAGGTACCATATCTCACCAGTCAGATTGGCTAAGATGATGAAACAGGAAAATGACAAATGCTGGAGAAGATGTGGAAAAATTGGAACACTAATGCATTGTTGGTGGAACTGTGAACAGATACAGCCATTCTGCAGAGCAATCTGGAACTATGCCCAAAGAGCTATAAATATCCCAAAGAGATCATAGAAGTGGGAGGAAGACCCATGTGTACAAAAATATTCATTGTAACTCTCTTTGTGGTGGCAAAAAACTGGAAATTAAGGGGATGCCCATCAATTGAGGAATGGCTAAACAAGTTGTGGTATGTGAATGTAATGGAATACTATTGTGTGATAAGAAATGGGGAGGAGATGGACTTCATATTTACCTGGAAAGGCTTATACAAACTGCTGCAAAGTGAGAAGAGCAGAACCAGGAAAAATTTGTACACAATCACATACACATCATACGGCCAACCTTGATAAACAGAACATTTATCAGCAACGCACTGTTATAAGACAACTCTACAAGTCTCAGGATGGAAGGAGATATCTACATTCACAGAAAGATCTAGAAAGAACAGAGTTTAAATTGAGACTGAAGCAATCTATATGCTATTATTCTTTTCTATGTTTGGTTTTGTTTCTTTTTTCCCATTGTTCACTCCATTGGTTACAACCTTCTATGCAACCAGACTAATGTCCAGTGTGAAAGTATTTGCAGATCCTGTACTTGATTGCATGCTGCCATGGCGGGGGGAGGAGGGGAGGGCAGGGAGGAGGAAGGGAGAAAATTTGAAACTCAAGGGATTGTGGAACTGAATCTTGTAAACTAAAAGTAAACAAACAAACCAATCTTAAAAATAAAAAAAATAAATTACGAGCAGAATGCTTTCAGAAAAACCTGGGAAGACATGAACTAATGCAAAGTGAAGTGTGAGCAGAAATAGGAAAATACTATATACAGTAACAGCACAAAGTTGTATGATGGTCAACTGTGAATGACTTAGCTGTTCTCAGCAATGCAAAGATCAAGACAATTTTGAATGACCTGTGATGATAAATGTTCTCCACCTTCAGAGAAAGAACTGATGGAATTTGAAATGCACATCAAAGCATACTATTGGGTTTTTATTTATTTATTTTCTTATGGCTTTGTTTGTATCTTCTTTCACAACAAGACTAATGTAGAACTATGTTTTGCATAACTACACATGTATGACCTTTATCAGATTGTTTGCTTTCTCATTGCAGGGGTAGGGGAAGGGAAGGTGGGAATTTCGAATTCAAAATTGTTATAAAGAAGGTTAAAATTGTTTTTACATGTAATTGGAAAAAGATAAGATATTAAAACAGATAAAAAATAAACACAAGCTTTGAGATCGTGTGGCAGGGCAAATGGAGATAGGAGTTAAGGAAAATTATTTTTGGTTTTGCATATGTTGATTTTGAGGCAGACAATGTTAATGCATTTCTCTACGCGACTTGTAGAACATGTGAGTCTGGAGAATGAGGAAATGTTTATAGCCAGAGCTAAGGATTTCAGTGTCTCATGTACAGAGGTGATATTTGGAACTATGGAAGTAGATGAAATTACTAAGTAAGAGAATGGTAGATAGGAAAAACAGAGAACCACTAACAGAATACTGGGAAATGTCACCATGTAGGGATTTGGAAGAGGAAGGAAAAACAAGGAAAGAGATAGTAGGAGTGGCAAAGGATAGAGGAGGAAAGCCATAAGGATGCACTGTCACAGACATAGAGGAAAGAGTTTCAAATACATGATTAGCAGTATCAAATAAAACAAGGAAGTTGCAGAAAGCTTATAGAATTTTGCATTTAGGGAGTCATTAATAATCTTTAAGAGAATTGTTTCATTAGAAGCAGAGGAGAGACATGGGTTACAGTGGATTGAAAACTGAGTAATAAGGAAGTAGACTAAAAAGATGGGTAGTGAAGTAAAAGGGAGAGAAGAGAGAGGGAGAGGGAACACAAAGGGTAACCTAAGGAGTTGGCAAGCTAAGGATTTGTTTTGTTTTAAATAACAGGAGAGACATCAGCATGTTTGTAGACAGAAAAGAACCAGTGTAGGGGACATTCAAGGTAATATTGAGTTCTGGACCTGGAGTCAAGAAACCCAAGTTTAAATTTAGCTTCACACTAGCTGTGTGTGGCAAGTCACTTAACTTTTGCCTGCCTCAGTTTCCTCAAACTTTTATGGAGATAGTACCTGTCTCACAAGGTATTTGTGAGGAACAAATGGGATAATACTCATAAGTGCTTTGCACACCTTAAAGTACTATCTAAATGCTAATATTTATTATTGTTGAAGGAAGTGCGGATGAAGCAAGTACCGAATGAAGTTCTTGAAGAGTTCCTAATGTACTAGCACTACAACTCTAGATTCTCTAAAACTCTTCTGTTACACATATAGACAATACCAACACCTGAAGAAGTAATGCATAGTTTTATTTCTCATAGCGTTCTTTTAGGGCTTGTATGATTTTGGAAACTTTGGTTGACAGTGGTTTCACTTTTTTTTATTTTTAAAGGTACCGGTGAGAGTGGGAAAAGCACCTTTATCAAACAAATGAGGATTATTCATGGGTCTGGTTACTCGGATGAAGATAGAAAAGGCTTCACAAAACTGGTTTATCAAAATATATTTACTGCTATGCAATCGATGATCAGAGCCATGGACACTTTACATATACAATATGTATCGGAGCAGAACAAGGTAAGCTAGAGAAACATGTTTGCCTTGTTAGCTGAGAGATAGATATGTTTTAATCTTTGGTGGCAGATATTCCAAACATGGAGACCTAAATTGTTCTGATAATATGCTAAAAAAAAAAAAAGTCCTCAAACGTGATATTTTTATTAATTCTATGAGAGTATGACAGGTTTGACTCCCTTTTCCAGATCTGATCATATGAATATAGTTGGCTCCTCTGGGTTATTATTGTAAAGCCCACAATAAAACCTAGTTGGTGTGATTTCAGTCACTTTTCCTAGATGACAGGATGACCAAATGCCTTGACTTAAACAGTTGTTCTGACTGCAATGAGCCTTGTCAGATGAATGAAGTTTTGTGGATAAAACGACTGTGTTCAAGAATTCTGATTCTTATAAAATATTTGTTTATGCTACTATTTTGTAGCACACATAGAGCAAATCATTAGATTGCATATGTACATAATTTGGGGGTAGACAGCCTGTCCTGCTGAGCTGATCAAGGGCCCCTTTTGGGGGAAGGGAGCAGTAAGAGGACATCTCAGAAGGAAGTGATAGTTTATGATGATTATATTGATGTCTCAACTAGCAATACCCTGTAATAAAACAATGCCATCTAGTTAGAATTTGCTTTCCTATTGCTAACAGTCATTTAAAATACAAATATATTTTAAACTATAGGAAAAAATTACCAGGCAAAGGTACTAAAATTGTTTTAGAACACAATATGAGAAAAAACAAGGTCACCTGGAAGTGATGTAAGAGGAGTTCCCTGAGATTCTAGAAGTAGAATTTATTTAAATTGAAGGAGACTTGACTGTGATATCCTCTCCAAAGACTGAACTGGACACAATGGATAGAGTGCTGGACTTACAGTCAGGAAGACCTGAATTCAAATCCTGCCTCAGTCTCTTAATATCTTTGTGATCCTGGATAAATCATTTGACCTAAGTTTCCTCACTATAAGATAGGGAAAATAATATCAATTACTTCACACAGGGTTAGGATCAAATGATATAATAATTGTAAAATCCCTTAGGAGTCTTGAAGTTCGATATGATTGCTAGGTATTATATTTGTTATCAATTCTGTATTTAAAGGATTTAGCTTGAATTCAGTCCAAGAGATTATAGTTATTGACCAATGGATCTCATTACAAGAAAGGTACCTACAGAATAGATCCTGAGAAATTATTAAAGTAGGATTTCATTGTAAACATGCATTTCTATTAAGCCTTAAAATGTCATTACCTTTAGACGTCAGGCATCAGATGCATTAGGACATTATTGGGTTATTTCTCCCTCCATTAAGAGCATCTTAGGTCAATCTGCTGTGACGGGAATGGTCTTAGAATGCTGTAACCCAGAGATTTTATTGGAAGATGAAGTCGTGGTCTCTTTTAAAGAAATAAGTAGAGGACCACCATTGTATAAGACAGCATGACTTTGTGAACGGTAAAAAGATCCAGGAGTCGAAAACTCTAGATTTTTTAATGCCGTGTCTCCTCTTGCTATTCTGAGTTTCTAGGAAGGATTGATTTGGTCTTTCATAATTTTCTCCACTCCAAACTTTTCATTGGTCCCCTGCTTCTCATGTCTTCAGTCTTCTGAAGTATCTTCTTTCTGTCTCTCTGTTTCTTACCAAACATCATGCATACTGTTATGTATGCTCCTATTTCATTTCAGATGTGATGAGCCCTCTCTTTTTACTCCTCTCGAGATATAGATTTGCTCTAAATGCTACTATAACATTTACAAAGAAGAATATGACTAGTCGTATGACATTGGCACATTTTTTTTTGTCTCCTTAGCTAGTTGAGGTGGTGGATGGAGCACTGAACCTAGTGTTAGGAAGAACTGTGTTCAAACCCTGCCTCAGACACTTAGGAGCTGTGATACTGTGGGCAAGTCATTTAGCTTCTGTTTTCTCACTTGTAAAATCAAGATAATAATCTTACCTACCTCTTAGGATTACTATGACAATCAAATGTGGTATTTGTAAAGCACATACCATAGTGTCAGGTGTATAATAGGTGCTTAACCAATTCCTTCCCTTCCCCCTTCCTCCTTACCTCCCTCTGTTCCTCCCTTTATTCCCTCATTTCTCTACCTTCCCTTATTCCTCTTCCCTCCCTCCATATTCCTTATATGCAAAAAGGGGATAACTCTTCCCTTATCTACTTTACTAGGTTTATGCAGGCCTCAAATTAAATTATGTATGTAAAAATACTTTAAATGTTGTAAAATGCTGTAAAAAGGCAAGGAGGCGTTATTATGATTATTTGTTATTAAATAATAGAAAAGAAATGGCGTATTAAATGGCATTAACCTTTATGCCTCTCCTATGTTACTATAGAACTTGATACTTCTCCCTATTAAAAATCTGATTCATGGGGCAGCTAGGTGGTGCAGTGAATAGAGCACCAGCCCTGGAGTCAGGAGGACCTGAGTTCAAATTCAGCCTCAGACACTTGACACACTTACTAGCTGTGTGACTTTGGGCAAGCCACTTAATCCTAATTGCCCTCCAAAAGGCAAGCAAGCAAGCAAATAAATATCTAGATAGATAGATAAATAGATGACTAAATGAAAACATGCATGCATACACACATACACAAATACACGCATACATGCATACATGCATGCATGCATACATACATACATAATCTCATTCATTTTTGTTCATTGTTCTAGCCTGTTAAGATACTTTTGGATCTGGAATCTGTATCATCTTATGTGTAGCTATTCTTCCATGTTCTCAGAAAATGTAACACCACCTATGTCTTCTTCCAAATTATTGATTAAAATGTTGTACAGCCCTTATCTAAGCGTCCATCACTTAGTACTGCATTAGTGACCAACCTCCTTCCAAGAGGTCACCAACCCATTAATGACTTTTTAGGTTTAGCCGTGGAAAAGGTTTCAAATCCACTTAATGATAGTCCAGATCCCCATCAAATCCATACATATAGCATGGAAAATGGGCAAATAATTTGCTGAAATTTGGTCTACCAAAGTTCACTTATCTACCAGTTGTTACTTTATCAAAAAGAAAAAGAAGGAAAGTTAGTCTAGTATGACTTCCTGATGTTATGCTGGCTTTTAGTGATCACTGCTTCTCTTTCTAAATGTTCACAAACTTTCCTTTAATCATATGTTTTAGAATCTTGTCATAAAATGAATGAAATATATTTGGAACAAGGAACTGAAGAATGACTAAGAATCGGACAGTTGGAGTTGAGAACAACCAGGAGGTGAATCAAAGGTGGAGAATGAGGACAAATGCAATGAAATAAATAAGGGTAGGGAGGAGAGAGAATGGATGGTATGAAAACTTGCCTGATTGAAGTAAAAAGTCCAAGTCAGAGAGCTGCAGGAAAATAACACTGGTGACCTAAGAAAATTAGAGAGGGAATATTGATCACCTAGAAAATCAGGCAGATACATTTGGACTTGATGGAGTAAAGAGTTAGGAATAAATATAGCCTACATGGTGATAGAAGAGTCAGGATCTATACAGAAGGTTAAGACAAGTCTTAGAGATAGACTGAAGGAAGGAACAATAGGATTAGGAGATAGATTGTTTTCAAAGAAGGAAGAAAAGGGAAGAGACATTTAAAATTTTCCGTCTGACATTCTAGAAAAATGGTAGCACTAGGAAAAATGGAAAAGTTTGGGAAAGGGAATTGAGTTGGGGAAGAAATTATGAGTTTTTATATTTATATATATATATAAACTCTTATATTATATTTATAAACTTATTTTATATGTGTGTGTGTATATATATATATATATATGTATATTTTATTTTTTTATTTTTTTATTTTTTTTTTAGTAAGCCAGGTCTAATAGGGACTGAATAGGGAGAAGAGTGGTACCCATACTCTACCAGAACTTTCTCCTAATCTCCTGTCTTCTCCACTGAAGTCTTTTAACTCCTTAAAGCACCTAAAAGATAGGACTCTGTCTAAGGAAAAGGACAGGTCAGGGGTTTTGATTACCAGGTTATAATAATATATATTATAATGAATATAATATATAATAATAATAGGCTAATAAATCAAGGAAATAGCCTCTTCTTTCTATGGCTTTAGAAATGAGATACTTATCTCAAAAAAATAGGTTGTATAATGACTCTTATCAATTGACTTTTATAACAGAAAAGGTGGAGGGACCTGGGCAGGCTACTGAGAAATCTCCTTTGGGATGCCTCTCTCTTCCCATTACTGTGAAGGGGACAGGAAGAGCTTAAGAACCAGCTGGATTGGGTTGAGTGTTTAAAAGGTCTAGTCAAAGATTAATTAGATTAACACTTAATCAGAGATTCTATTGTAGATATAGGGAATGTGGGGGAAAGGGAGCCAATATGAAAAGCTGAGGAAATACACAGAAACGAAAGCCAAATTATAGGCAAAGTGACTCAAATAATGCACATTGGAATACATGAAAGAGCCAGGAAAGAAATCAGCATTCTTGTAATCAGGAATCATTTCAGAGGTACAGAGAATACAAAACTCAGGATCAGTGCTTAGTAAGAAAAAATGTTGGTTATTCACAATGTGCTCCAGCAAAGATTCCTTTTACAAAAAAACCCTACTCCATGTTAGCCACACCATCTTTACCTTACCATTATGTGGGAATTTGGGAACTGGCTACTAGGTGGGCTTGAAATCAGGAAGACTCATCTTCCTGAGTTCAAACCTGGCTTCAGACACTTACTTGCTGTGTGACCCTAGGCAAGTCATGTAATCCTTTTTGCCTCGGTTTCCTCATCTGTAAAATGAGCTGGAGAAGGAAATAGCAAACCACTCCAGTATCTCTGCCAAGAAAATCCCAAAATGGGGTCACGAAGAGTTGGGCATGATTGAAACAATTCAACAACTAGATCCAACTCTTGTCCCAATCTTGCCTTTATTTCTGGACTGATATAAGGGAACAGAGGAAAGGCTTACAAGGAGAATAAGTAGTGTTTTCCTTATTTAACAACAGACTCTGGCATACTGTCCTTGGCAAGTTATCTGAGAAGTTGAATTTCTGGAGCTCCAGATAGTGTAGAGTCCAGGGTCAAAATTATCTGCTGAAATAATATAGCCCATCTCCCCTAGAGTTAGTGACATCATCTTTAGCAAACATAGTTTACAATTTAATTGAGACATGAACCATTCTTCTGAGCAACAGCTATTGTAACATTTTCCCTAGGAAACAATAAATTCCCTAGGAAACCATGTGATATGTTCATAAGACCCTATTGTATGACATCTAGCAAGCATCTCTGTTTCCCTGATTAATTGTCAGACAAGGAGTAAGAAATCTTTTTCAAAGCTAAGTGTTTAGTTGAGCAATCATGTTTGTAAAAAAAAAAAACTAAACAAATCTTGAACTGAATTTTTAATAAACTTCTAGGGATTGCTAGAAACTTTAAATGTGACTTAGCTGAGCAATTCTCCTAAAATGGAAAATTACCTTTTTATTGTAATAGTATCACTTTAAACTTCCATGCATATACATGCAAGATACATATCCAAGAAACAAACAAGTGAGGGGCAGCTAGGTGGCAGCAATGAATAGAGCACCAGCCCTGGAGTCAGGAGGACCTGAGTTCAAATGCTGCTTCAGGCACTTAAAACACACACACACACACACACACACACACACACCCTAGCCATGTGACCTTGGGCAACTCACTTAACCTCAATTGCCCTACCTTCCCCCTCCAAAAAAGCAAAAAAAAAAAAAAAAAACAGGTGGGGAAAATGAGACACTAACTAATGGGAAATAAAAGACTTATGCCATCATGGAAATGAAGCTCTACAATTATTTTACCCAAGTCACAATTTTTCAGCTTTCTAAGTTGTGTTAAAATCTTGTTCACCAAAGCAAAAATTCCAGGTATCCATGTTCCTTCCTAGGGATCAGGAGATCAGGATCCTAGTCCAACCTCTTACCACTTTACTGGCACCAGACAAGTCAACCAGTCTCTTGGAGTTTCAGTTCCCTCATCTTAAAAGCAGGGATGGAACGCACCTGCCCTGCCTACTTTACAACAAGGCTGAGATGAGGTTCTCAGAAGAAAATGCCCCTGAAAGCCCTAGACAAATGTCAGTATTGTGTGAGCCCCAAACACAGTCAAGTCCTGCACTTACCACAGGATTTTACATTTTGAATTGTGAGGTGACATAGTTAAGGGACTAGAATGAATTCAGGGAAGACCTGACACATATTAGCTAGGAGACCAAGGGCTGTTTCCTCATCTGTTTTTTTTAAGCGAATAAATAAATAAAATAAAAACCGGTCTCCACCTTGTAAAGTTATTGTGTGTCTCAAATGTGATCACTTATGTGAAGGTCTTTACAAACTTGAAAATACTATGAAAACTTCAATAACTAGTATTGATACAGGACTAAATGGAAAAACCTAAGAATACAGTAGTGGAAGAATGAGGGTCAAGTGTGTTATATGGTGACCTTGAACATAAAATAGCAGTGAGGTCATTTGGGGTCAGGCCACAGTGACGTGAATAATTATTATTTTGTGTTATTAGGAACTGGATCACTGATTTTTACTGTAGGTCAGCACCTTCTTTGCATCTTAAAGTCTTAAAGAGTTGTCTAGAGCCCCGAGAAGCCTTTTTCCCAGAGTCACACGACTGGTTTATGTCAGAGCTGAGACTTGAGCAGAGGTTTGCCTCATTGTGAGGCCATTATTATTTTTATTTTAAATAATATTTTGTTACCCCCCAATTATAAGAAAAAAATTTAACATTCTCTTTTTATATCATTTTTAATTCCAAAGTATTGCCTTCCTTCCCCTATCCCCTCCCTGAGGCAGTAAGCAAGCTAATATATGTACAATTGTGTAAAACGTATTTCCATATTAGCCATTTTGTGGAAGAAAACTCATACCAAAAAAAGTGAAAAACAGTGTGCTTTGGTCTGTGTTCAGACTCCATCAGTTCTTTCTCAGGAGGCTGATAGTAATAAGTAGTGAGGACAAAGACAATGTGATGGAGCAGAGTACATTATGGTAGGGTATGATTACATTTCACTCTTATATTTTATGAATTAGATTCCCAAAAGCAGTATTTTCCAGTACAGGTCAATATTTTTTGCTTCAAAGTAAAGAGACCCAGTCATGTCAGTAACCGAGAGTGTGACGTGGTAGTAGTGAATGTACTGATATGGTTACATGTTGTTTCTCAAGATAGAATGGAATGCTTTAAGGACAGGGACCCTTTAATTTTTGCCCCTGTATTCTCAGTGCCTAACACAAAGACTGGCACAAAGCAATTGCTTAATAGATATTTGTTGATTAATTAATTGCTCAGGAAATTATGCCCTAGTGGCCTCTGGGTTTCTGGCTATGCTTCACTTGGCTAGAAATTTTTCTCTAACTGCAGTGTTGGTATCTGTAGGCATCAGTAAGAATGACCAAGTCTGGAGCAATGAATAGACTCTTACACTAGTGATTTTGCAACCCATCCACACCAGTGACTTTATCCTTTGTATCTATTTTGCATTTAGTTTTTTCTGTACATGTGTTTTTTTTTCTGTAGAATATAAACTTCTTGAAGACAGGAGCCATTTTGTTTTTGTCTCTGTATCCAGAAGAGTGCATGGCGTATAGTGAATGCTTTATAAATAGTTGGCAAATTCAATCAAATTGAACTGAACCTGGAGAAAGGAAGAGCTGAATTTAAATCCTAGGTCTGATATTAATTAGTTGTGTGGCCACAGGCGAGCCATTTGCCCTGTCCAAGTCTTGGACGTCATTCTACAGGCAGACTGGGATCTCTGTTAGTGGAAGGAGCAGCCAAACTGACAAAATCATAGTTCATGGCTGTATTGATGCACTATAACAGAGCTTTGCTGTGCAATGTTTTTCTCTTATAAGGAGCCAGGCAATATGAAACAATGAAAAGAGTGCTGGAATTAGAGCTGAAAGATCTAGATTCAAATTCTGGCTCTTACTTACTGTTAGCGTGACCTTTGGTAGCTCATTTACTTTTTCTAGGTCTCATTTTCTTCAAATGAAAGATGAAGGAGTTGGATTAGATGGCCTCTAGTCAGCTCCCCAAATAAACTTCCTAAAGTCCATGCCACTCCTCAACTCAAAAATCATCAGTGGCTGCCTCTTGTCTTGAGAGTAAAACTATTCACATTATCATACACAATCACAGACAAGCAGACTCACATACCTTTATTAAATGCCTACTCTTTGCCAGGCATGATGCTGCTATGACCTGGGTCTACAACAGCAACAATGAAACTGTACTTGCCCTCAAGAAGCTTACATTCTTGGTCTAAACAACATGAATAAAAATAAGCATATATAAAAGTGTGTATATATATATATTTATAATATATAATATAATCTATATGTTACATATAATATAATGTGTATAATATATAATTTATAAAATAATTATATATACACTATATGTGTTGTATATGTATAAAGTATATAAATATATGTGTATATATCAATAAAAAGTATAGCATATGCATACATATGTGCAAATACACATATTCATTGTGTGTGTGCATATATGTATTCCAAAGTAAATTATTTGAGGGGTAGTGGTAATTAGCAGCTGAGGGGCATCAGGGAGACATGGTGGCAAAGGTATAACTCAAATACAGTTTTGGAGGAAAAGAAGTCTTCTAAAAGGCAAAGGTGAGGTGTGAATGCTTTTTAAGCATGGGAGACCAAGCAGTACAAAGTCACAGAGATAGGAAAATGGAATATCATGCTTGAGGAACAGTTTGCTTGGACCATACAGTGTGAAAAGGGAAGTTGTATTGAGTCATAGTAGATAAGTAACCAAGGGCCAGCTTTTAAGGATTCTAAAAGTTAAGGAGAGAAGCTTATGTTTAACCCTAAAGTCAGTAGGGAAGCCTTGGAGCTTTATGGAGTAGGGGAGTGATATGGTTAGACCTACACTTTAGGAAAATCACATCTATATTTAATTTGGATCTGTTTCTCTTTTAACGTCTCCTTGTACCTAGTTCTGTTTTCTGGAAACAAAAAAAGAATCCATTCTTATTCCTTATTTGAAGGCAACCCTTCAGATACTTAAAAAGTACTCTCCTGTCTCCAAGCACAAACATTCCTGACCTTGAGTAACAGTTCTTCAGATGGTTTTACATTCTGTTGCCCTCCTAGTGATAGTCCTGTGCACATATTCCAGTGTGTAGCTGATTTTCCTTATACTATGTGTTTCTTAGTACTTGACATTTATTCCTAGTAAATTTCATCTTGTAAATAGTGTTGCTTTTGGCTTCACAATCCAAGCAAGGAGATAGTACTGACTGCCTGAGGGCCTTTCTCAGATCTTTTGGACAATAGTGGATAATGAACTGGCTCAAATTCAATTTTGAAAATCTATTTAGTTAAGTGTGTGTTAAAAACACAAGTTCTATGAAAATGATATGACTGCATATTGACTTAGAAGATCACAAATGAACATTATCTATGTTGTGTTGTATTTTTATTTGTTATGTTTTGTTAAGCATTTCCAAATTACATTTTAATCTGACTTGGGCTATGTTTAGGCAGTTTTTTCAAGCTTCTTAACTGCCCTCAAGTTTCACACCTCTCCTAAGACAGTGTGGTTTGGGAACTCCTGGCAACCCTTTCAAAGGTCTTTGTGGTCCAAACTATTTTCATGATAATAAAATGTTTTGGTATTGTGCTACTAAATTATTAGCACTAAAAAATGCTTATAATAGTAAAGTAGTAAAAAATTTATTTGTAATACAGCATAAAATGATAAAACATAACACAACACATTAAAAAAGTTATTTTATTGTGTCCTCAGTTTTTTAGAGTGTAAATGTTTCCTGAAACAAAAATGTTTGCGATGTTTCTTTAAGACCATGAGTTGCAGAGAGGATGCTGACATGCTTCGAGTTCTTAAGAGAGGAGGTCCCTGCATCAATGATATCACAGGCCCAGTCCTGATCCTCAGCTTCAGTGTTTCAAAAGATTTGTGATTTCATCAGTGAGGATCTTACTCTTTTGCAGAGGAGTTTCCTTACCTTGTTCATGGACCTAGAAGAGATCTGTAGATAGATTGCAGGGAGTCTGAATTTCAATGGGAAAAAAATGTGGCTGTTTTTTGACCATGTTCTCCTGGTTCTACTCACTTCATCAGCATCAGTTAATATAAGTCCAGGTTTTTCTAAAGTCTGCCTGCTCATCATTTCTTATGAAACATTAGTATGTGTTTACATTCATATACCACAACTTGTTTAGCCATTCTGCAGTTGAAGGGCATCCCCTCAATTTCCAGTTCTTGGCCACCACAAAAAGAGTTGCCCCATATGCTTTTTAGAAATTGGCATCTACCTGGATTGTAAACTGGACATCTAAGATAAGCCTAGCCTATCGCCTTTTACACATGTGCACCTATCAGGATTGTCTCCCCTTTTTACATTAAAAACAGTGTGTGGTTTTAATTCAGGACCTAGTCACAGCATATTCCTTGTATGTTATAATAAACTCCCTTTTGCTTCATTTTCCTGACCTTACCTGATTCACTTAGGGGTGAAGCCATAAGCAAAAAAATTTTTTAACATGGACTCAAAAAATACTCTCCTTTTCATGTCAAATTAATTCAAATAGAGAGAGGTCCCATAGTCTGTATATATTTGTATATGTTTTATGCAAATATGTGTATATATATACATACATATATGTATATAGTACACATATGAAATTATATGTAAGTTATAAGCACCCACACCCACATGCACACATATTTTTTAAAAAAGAATACTGTCCAGTAATTGTAAATTGACTTGTATTGTCCCCTGACTCTTAAGTAGATTTTGCATCCTCTGTATATAGTTGGAGGGGGAGGGAGTGCATTCCATTGCCTTTTTGTGTATTTTCATCTAAACTGTGTGACCCTGACTGAGCTTCATGGCCTTGACTTTAAGAGGGGGGGGATCATTGTAGGTACACAGTGCTCCTCAGCTGCAGATAGGACCATGCTGCTCATGAGCGCTCCTTCATTGTGAATTGATGGTGATAAAATAGATTAGCCT
Source organism: Pseudocheirus occidentalis (assembly GCA_028646575.1). Classification (NCBI taxonomy): domain Eukaryota; kingdom Metazoa; phylum Chordata; class Mammalia; order Diprotodontia; family Pseudocheiridae; genus Pseudocheirus; species Pseudocheirus occidentalis. The sequence goes on along the minus strand of CM053599.1, from coordinate 117,294,592 downwards.
TCTTGATTAATATCTGAGTCATAGTACTTACCTGCTTGTGGTCAAAGGGACCAAGTTCAACAACTTCTCTTTGCCATAGGTTTCTGTGTAAACAAAACCTGTTTTTGCAGAGACAACAGGGGGCTGAGGCAGTGTCATTTAGATGCCCGTTAAAAAAAAAGCAACCTTTAGTTTCTCTAAAAATATTAAGAAATGCTTTTTTTTCCTCTCTAAAAAGCCCTTTAAGAAAGCTCTTTGGAAAGATGGATAGTAGGTGGAGGACAAAAAGGGAAGCAGGATAAAGATAACAAGCAAACAACTCTTATCTGCTTCTCCCCATGAAGCAATAGGCCCTAGGGCTGGCCCTTCTCCATTAAGACACAAGGGAAAGAACTTTGTTGGTTTTAAGAGAAAAGAGATAACCCTAGTAACTTGGTTACTCACTGGGGAATTGGAGTTCTTGAATATTAGCCCCAATCCATTTTAAGTGATCTTTTTCATAAGTTGCCTGAAATTGTCTTGGAGCAGGATTCACATCAGAGCGGTTGGGATGGGGAGAGACTAACAATTTGGATCTCTCTCTTCAAGATAGAAATGACTACCATTGTATGTCACAAACTTGAGACTAATTTGCAGAATTGACATTTGTTCTGAATCAGTCCAAGTGACCCCATTGTTTTCAGTTTTGCTTGTCTTCCAGTAGGTGCCAGGCACTCTGTAGGAAAAGAAGGCATGTACTTTGATTCCATCCCCTTTTCCTTTGTAGTACCTTAGTCAGCAAGTAGCCACCTCCACTTTCATCCCATCTTCTTATCTCTAGTCTCATTTCCCTATGATGTTGCAATAAGGGAGGATATGAGAGATGCTAACCCATCCACTTTTAAAAATGTGCACCCATCAGGATTATTTTTCCCTTGTTATGAAATTCTCCTATAAAAACAGTTAATTTGGCTTGAATTTGGTACCAGGCTATATTCAACAGACTTTTGTCTTTGGGACTACAATAAACTTTACATTTTCTCTTCCTGGGCAAGGCCCAAAGATTTCCTTTTCACAATTTATTGTTAGGAATTGATGTTTTTTCTTTGGTGGTGAAGGGATAAACTGTGAGATTCAAACCTAGTCTATGTAGAGAAGAAATGATGTCATGGTTGGAGCCTGCTAGACTATGAATTCCCTAACCTCTTCTTCAGTCCTGTGTTTTCTATATCTAACCCTGAATTTGAATTGCTATTTGTAACACCTACCCCTCCCCAAAATCAAAGAAATGACTTCAAGGAGCTAGTTCTACATTGGTAAATCTAAATTATGCTAGAGATAAAGAACTGGTGCAGTGGGAGAGACAACTGGCCTTGAAGGAAGAAGGCTAGGATTTACATTCCAATTCACCTAGTTGGTTGTTATGTGACCTAGAG
>CM053599.1:117270055-117292698 GCA_028646575.1 Pseudocheirus occidentalis | reverse complement strand
TCAGAGAGACTACCCAGAGTCAAAATGAAGAAAAGGCCTCCCCTTGGACTAAACTGAGGTTTGTTGGAAGTCAAGGGGTGGAAGAATTGTGTGGTTTTGTAAGTACTTTATTTAGAAACTAAAGTTAATAGTTGCCCCATGAGTGGAAGATCAGTATATTGTGAATTGTTGATTGAATCAACTCCCTCTTAGGGAAACTAGGTCATTCCTTTTGTTAATTGATTGATTGAATCCCTCTTAGGGAAACTAGGTCATTCCTTTTGTTAACTGATTGATTGAGTCTAAAAATGTGAAGCTGGTTCCCCCCTTAGGGAAACCAAGTGATTCTTCTCTTGTTCCTTGTTACTTTCTGTACTTTCCTTGCTCTGAAGATTGTATATAATATTGTGCATTGTTGATACTGTGAACATTGTACTGAATCTAGATTTGTAATGGAATAAACAGAGTGTTCACTAATGCTGTGTCATCCGAATCTTAAAAGCTGTTCACAGTAGCATTCTCTCAGGAATCTACTGCTGATTGGCTTTACACCTGCCTCCTGCCTATTAGCCTTTGTTCACGTTTCCTTATGACTCTATTACCTGAACCTCATCCCAGCTAGTCCAACTTCTACCTTCTTTCAAGACTAACGTCTTTGGCCACTTCCTCCTGAGAGTCTTCCTTATTTCCTTTGACAAGAACTGATCTTTCCCACTCAGACATGTGGCAGCACTTGGTGCCTCTCATGTGGTTATCATGATCTTTGTCATGTAACAAATACTAATAATTAATAGTAAGCATTTATGTAGCACTTGAACATTTGTAAAGTGCTTTATATGAATCATCTTACTTGAGGTTCAACAGCCCTGTAAGGTAAGTGCCACAGATGTTATTATTCCCCATTTTACAAATTAGAAAACTGAAACTCAGACAGGTTAAGTCAGTGATGAGGTTAAGTCAGGATGCAGCCTCAAGGCCACATGTGGCCCTCAAAGTCCTCAAGGGCAGCCCTTTGACTCAATCCAAACTTCACAGAACAAATCCCCGCAATAAAAGGATTTTTTCTGTTAAACTTGGACTCAGTCAAAAGGCTGCACCTGAGGACTTAGAAGGATACATGTGGCCTCAAGGCCCCAGGTTCCCCACCCCTGGGTTAAGTGATTTGCCCAACTTGCTGAACAAGTGCCAAAGACAGGATAGGAATCCAGGTATTTCAGACTCCAAGTCTTATCTTCCTGCTATATTACTAACTAGCAGATGGGGGAAAGATAGGATTATGTCTTATTTATATTTGAAAGCTTCCCAATACTTAGCAAAAATGGTTATTGAATCAAATATGCTTAAATTTACTATTGACCTCCCTGTCAATAGGGGGAGGGGGAAAGGGAGAGGGAGGTGGGGGGAGAGGAGAGAGTTTCAAGAACTAAGGCTACAAATCACCACTGGGAAGAACATTTTGAATTAGTTTCCTGGATTTGAGAGTCTGTTTCCATAGTAACAAGAAAGAACACAGGTCTTTACATTTTAGGGCAAATGAATTTTATATATCTAGTGACTTGAGAGTATCATTTAACTCACATTCAAAAAAAAGATAGATAATGGTTTGAAGTCTTGCCAAATACTGATTTGTTTAATTTTTTTTTAAGTACAGGAGAGGTGAATGAAAGAGACTTCCCTGTAGAGAGCTGTGAACAAAATTGACACTGTGAAGTCTGAAGTGCAGCTGATTCTCAGGTGTGCTTATCTTATCAAAGGAAGTAAGTTTGACTTTACTTCAGAGACCATTAACACTTTAATTATCAAACAGGAATGAGCCACAAAAAAATACTCTTTTTTTAAACTCCATCTTTCCTGCTTAATTGAAGCAGTTTTTATTAAATAGCAAAGACAGTTAACCTTGTAGTAATAGTACTGGTACCAGTAACAGCAGTATGCATAATAGGATTTTAAGGCTTGTAAAGTACCTTCCTAATATTATTTTATTTTCACAACATCTCTACCCTGGGAGGCAGGTGCTATTATTATCCAAATTTTACACACGAGGAAAATGAGACAGTGGTTAAGTGATTTGTCCAAGGTCACAATGTCAGCAATTATCTTAGGCAGGATTTGCATTTAGGTCTTCCTAATTTCTTCAGATTATTTCACTTATACCCACACCTTCTATGTATGTACATCTCTTTTAAGTGTCACAATACTTAATACCAATTTCAGTATTGACAGGTATCTGCTTCTCATACAGGGATGTAAACAGTTTACTCTTATTGAGTCCCAAGTTATGTGCATGTGTGCACATCTGTGCGTGTACATGTATGTGTGAGTGTATGTTTTCCTTGTTTACCTTTTTATGTCTTTCGATTTTTCCATTGAGCTCTGGCTTTTTCCTAAGGAAAGTCTGGAAGTCTTTTATTTCATTAAATGACCATCTCCTTGCCTGAAAAATTATGCTCAGTTTTGCTGGGTAGTTGATCCTTGGTTGCAGTCCTAGCTCTTTTGCTTTACAAAATATCAAATTCCAATCCCTCTGATCTTTTAGTGTAGCAGCTGCTAAGTCCTGTGTAATCCTGACTGTAGTTCCATGATATTTAAATTGTTTCTTTTTGGCTGCATTCAGTATTTTCTCCTTGACCTTGTAGCTCTGGAATTTGGCTACTATATTTCTTGGAGTTTTAAATTTGGAATCTCTTTCAGGAGGAGAAAGGTGAGTTCTTTCAATAACTATTTTACCTTCTGATTCTTGGACCTCAGGACAGTTTTCTTTGACAATCTCTTGGAGGATGGTGAGTAGGCTGCTTTTTTCATCATGGATTTCTGGTAGGCTGATAATTCTTAGGTTCTCTCTCTTGGACCTGTTTTCCAGGTCAGCTGTTTTTCCAGTGAGATACTTTGCACTTTCTTCTAATTTTTCAATCTTTATGTTTTGTTTGACTGACTCTTGCTGCATCATAGAGTCCTTAGTTTCAATTTGACTGATTCTAATTTTTAGTGAATTATTTTCCTCAATTAGTTTTTGAAGTTCTTTTTCCATATGTTCAGTTTTCACTTTTAGGGAGGTATTTTCTCCAGTTAGATTTTGGACCTCCCATCCTAGTTCTCCAATTTTACTTTTTGAAGATTTATTTTCTTCAGTGAGTTTTTTTTTCCAATTTGGCTTCTGTAGATGTAAATATATCTCCTCCCTCTCTTATCTAGTTTTTAAAATCTCTCTTGAGCTCCTCCGAGAATGCTTTTTGTGGTTGAGACCAATTCACATTTCCTTCTGTGGTCTCCAGTGTGAGTATAGAGTCCATGTTGTCCTCTGAATTTGGTTGTTCTTGCTCACTATAAAAAAGATTTTATGGTTCTAGATTTCACAGGTTCCTTCTTCCCCATTGTGATTGCCTATATCCTGGATTTTTAGAGGGGATATTTGCTTCTGGGGTGCAGTAGTATTGAGTTTCTCAGGCTGGGAGGTAGGGGTTTGGTTGTTAATTTTGTGAGCTGTAGCCTCTGAGTGTCTAGACTGAGGCCACAGCCAGGACTCTCAGTGTTTCCCCTGAGCTATCCTGATGCTCACAGAGTAACCTGTTGTGGAGGGGTGGTCTGGCCCCTTCAGGTTTCCACCTCTGTGTCATTTAGTTCAACCCCAAGATGGGGGATGAATATGAAGAAAGGCCCAAAGCAGCAGAGTGCCAGAGTGGTAGTTCAAATCCAGGTCCTTTGATGTTAAATCCAGCTTGCCTTTTGTACCATTATGTTCTTTAAGGGGCTGGACCATATTCCCTCTTATGCCCCTTTCAGCTCTAAATGCTTTCAAAATTGCAAACTGACTTATCATGAAGCCCATAGCCTGAAATCTCAATTTTCCACATAAAGGAGATATTTTTGACTTAATCTAATCAACCAAGAGATGAATTTGTCCACAAGTTACTTAGGAGAGTGTTGTTGAAAATCAAATAAATTAATATTTGGAAAGTACTTAGCAAAGTGTCTGGCACATAGTAGGTATTCCCTTCCCTCCTCCCTCCTCTATCACTTCCCATTAAGATAACAGTCTATTTTAGCTTTGCCAACTAATTAGATTAGGTTCTGATGGCATGGTTTTGAGTCTAATTGTCTTGAGATCTCAGTCTTTCTACCACCAAGATGTGTCCTGGGGTCTTTCTCCACGGAACCTTGTGCTCCAAGGTCCTAGACATTTCTCCAAGTTCCTTTCCAACAACTGCCACAGGTACTAGAATCACTATCTACGATTGATTCTTGCCCAAAGTCACGCAGCTTTTTAAGAGCAGAACTTGGCAGTAGAATATAGGATCCCTATTACACCATGCTGCCCCCCTCCCTAGAACAAAGGTTCTATGCCCACTGCCCCAATTTAGTCAACCTCCACTACTTAATCATCTTCCTTAAATTGCACTTCAGTTCCTATTAATCCACTGAAACTGCTCTTTCAACAGTCATCAATAATGCTGGGTTTTGTTTTGGCTAAACCACTCCATCCAAGTACTAAAGGATAGGTGATGTTGTTCATCCTCCATTTTCAAAGGGTACTGGTGACATCACGGGATGATGATGCCTTGACTTGTGTATAAACTAGATATGTGAAGCAGAGTTGCACAAAATCACCAGCCTTGTTCTCTCTCCCACAATCATCAAAGTCCCGTGGCAAGACAAAAATAAAGACAACTAGCAATGTCCCAGGATACAAAGGATATCCTGATGTCTTTGACATCTGACCATGCCCTACACCTACTTCAATCGCTTCCATGGCCACTGGAACAAACTGTCCTCATTCACCATTGCCAGGAGAAGAAATCTTCACAGGCTTGGGGGTAGACATCTCCCTAACTCACCGACAGATTTGAGGCCTAACAATTATCCTCAACCTGACTTAGCACAGCTGCCAAGATGAGAGTTGGGTGACAGGTAGACACCAAACGTGCAAGAGCAACCTGGAAAAGAGCTTAGTAAGCCCTCACAGAAGAGGTGCTAGACCTCCCTCCCCCCCATACTATACATACATACATACATACATACATACATACATACATACATACATATTGTCTAAGGTCTTAGGAGAGTGTTGTTGAAAATCAAATAAATTAATTTATTAAATAATAAATTAATTTATTAATAAATGTATATTTATATATAATTAAACATATATATGTTTATATATATAATATATAAAATAAAAATATATAAACGTATATATATATATATATTTATCAGCTCAATCTGAGTCCTTGAAAGCACAGTATTAATATTATGATAACCACGTACCTCTTTCCTTTCGTATCAAATTTCTATAACCAGGATAGTTGAACTATAAAAGTTGTTCATGTGTTTGTTTTTTTAAATTGCAGCTTTTTGCTACAATACTCAAACATCTCTGAGTTACTACAATATGATACAAAATATGAAAGATCTCGATGCTTTAACTTTTGCTTTTCTGAATTTGCAGTTATTACTATTTGTTTCAACCTCCTAACCTAAGCAACTCACCCTTCATTCCCTCGTATATGATTATACATTTATATGTTGCATCAGGCAGCATCTCATACCTCATATTTTTACATACATCCCCAAAGAAGAGATAGAACAAAGATGTCTTACATTTCAAATTTTGTTTTTGCTTCAAATTTTATGAAAATGTTTTAACTTTTAATGGAGCCATAAATGTCATTTTTGAGAAAGCAACAAGATTAGACAAAAGTATGCTAGTAAAGTGCTTAAAAATACATATCAAAGTGATGTCCATGGGAAGGGGAGATAAAGAAGAAAAGAGTGGACATGAATTAGTGATTGATATATGAGAGAAGGGAAAGATTGGCCAGAGGAAAGAGGAATCATTCCAAGTGAGGAAGAATTGAATCAATGAGAGAACTGAGTTATAATATACAGCAAGGACTAGACATGCAAACTTATATAAAGAAGTTACTTTCTCCAATCTCTTCAGTCTCCTGACCCTTCCATCCAGAGGTGTGCTGCAGCCAGCTGGCACTTAAATTCCAAGTGTGTGTATTTATACCTTGGAAATCAGCAAAAGAAGACAAATAAGGGCTTGATTTATTTTGTTGATTTCTGGACTTAAGAAAATGTTGGAGAAAAATGTTAATGAAACAGATTACATTTAAAAGTATATCAGGCATAATTTTAAAAAATCAGTTGTTAACCATTTATCAGCACAACCCCTTTCTTCCATCCTACCCTTCAAAAATATTGTTTATTAGAGGCTGGAGAAATCAAATGCAAGCAGGCCAAGATCATATGTAAAGTAAATCAAATCCCACAAGTTCAACTAGGCTCCAAAATTTTCACTAGGTCTTCATCTTCTTGTTAACTTAAAAAAAAGATGATCATTCATCTTTATCCCCTAAGGCACACTCTTTTAAGAAAAATAGCCCTAGTGTTGGGAAGCCATTTTCCTTTTTAAAAAATTATTTTTGGTTCCTAGAGCATATTTCCTTTGGAGACCTATGTCCTTGTACTTATATACATGGCTATGTTAACATATAACTCTTATTACAGAGTGTCTGCTTTGGGTCTTCATTAAATATTTGAATTTCTTAGAGACAGAGAACTGCAAGTCTGAAATAGTAAGACATATTGCTTCTCTCATTTACATAGAAAACATGAAAACATAGCTCAACATCCCATATCACCCTTAGGATGACTTTTCTTTATGATAAGATATGCACTGTTTTCATACCCTAATCAGAGGGTGGTTCTCAACCAGCTTACATATTATTAGTTATGGATGATTCCCTCAAGCAAATTAGCAAGGAGGAGTCCATCATCTGATTTAAGCCATTGTGCAAATATTAAAGTAAAATTTATATGAAATTTGGTGTTTCAACAAAACTTTCTCCTGTTGGTTTAACATTTGCATCTCACCCATTTTAGGAAGCACGATAGTTTTTGTTTCCTATTTGTAATTTCCATATTTATGAATATGCAAATTTTTACCTAAAACACTGGCTCCTGCCCCAAGGTTTGTGTATGATATTAATATTAAACGTAATATACACTATTTTCTAAAACTATTTAGAAGAATTGTAGCTTTCTCAATATCTCTGTTACTGGTTTACATGGAATTTTAATTCCAGTCTGCCTCAGGTAGGATATTCACCGGGTACAATATTATACAAAATTATATGAGTTTTTTGAACATCTGTGATTGGTTCTGACTTTTGGTCCCTATTGTACTTCTTGTTTAAATTACTTAAGATGCAGACACCAGATCAATGTTCTCCTAAACATAGCCAACAAAGTTTTCACCAAACCTGGGTGTGAACCTATAATAATATACCAGCATACATTTCTTATATAGAGGATATGGATCATACACTCCAGGGCTGGATGAGTCTTTGTAGGTCATCCAGTTCAGGTTCAGGTGAGGAAACTGGCCCAGAAAGATAATAACGATTTGCCAAGTGTCACATATATATATATATATATATATATATAGCAAATCACAGAAATTACAGTGGAAATGAATGCTGGGTCTGGAGGACCTGGGTTCAAATCCTAGTTCTGCTATTTATTATCTGTGTTAAAGTAATAAGCAAATAACTTATCTCCTCTGGGCCTCAGCTCATTCATCTGTAAATGAAAGCGTTGAATTAGATGAACTTTACAATCCTTTTCAACTTTATATCAATAATCCTATGAAACAAGGTTCTTCAACTCTTTGTTGTGCTCTTTACAATGTCTTTCCCCTATATCAAAGGTGATAAATGAAAACAAAGAGGAGAAAAATAAGAGAAAGACAGTTTGGAGAGCATACAGATTTGGCCACCATTTTTCATTATAAGAAGAAATGGTGTTCTGACAGAGGGATTCAATTGCATGAAGAAAAGACTTGGGGAGGTACAAATAGAACTGAACACCAGCTTACTGAAACATTGATTGTCTTCTTCTCCTGAAGAGTTAAAGCTACTCTGAATTTGGGTGTCGGGGTACTCTCCTTTATTCATGATGACTCCTCTCTTCCTACACTTACCCCTTCAGTAGGAGGGGGCAATGTTACAGAAACAAACAGTCATGAAACCTTTAGCATCCCATGGCCTGCAAATTCTCTCATCATCCCACTCCTGTCCCCAAGAACAGCAAAAATAAAATTTTGATGTTGAAATTGTGCTCTGGAAAGAGCTACCAGGAACCACTGCTTTAAAACAATGAAGTTGAAATAGTGAGTCATAAAGTTATGCCTTTCTTGAAATAAAGTGGGTTTCTCTAAGCTAATGCAATTCTTTTACAAGACTACTCCAGGCTCTATGTAATGCCCAGGTAGGGAAAGGAAGCTATGGATTTATGTAGAAGAAAGGTGAGAAGAGTTGGAGGGAACAGGGCAGAGAAACACTCCCAATTTTTTGTAGAGTACTCTCAGATCAGGTTTGCTTAAAGGTAAAGGTTCAACCATGTGTATATACTTTTTTATGTTCTTTTCCAACAGATTTTTGGAGGGAAGGCTGGGAAGAAACTTCTGTGAAAGTTGGCTACTCTTCAATCCAATGATTCCAGCCTCCTGGCTGCTCCATAAACAAGACACTCTATCCCTCTACTCTGGGCATTTTCTCTGGTTATCCTTCATGCTTAGAATACTCTCCCTCCTCCAGTCAACTACTGACTTCCCTGGCTTCCTTTAAGGCTCAGTAAATATTCCACCTTTTCAAGGAAGCCTTTCCCAACCCCTCTTATTTCCAGTGTCTTCCCAGGTGATATAATGAATAAAGTTTGGGACCTGGAGTCAGGAAGACTCATCTTCCTGAGTTCAAATCTGGCTTCAGACACTAACTAGTGTTACTCTGAGTAAGTCATTTAATGCTATTTGCATCAGTTCCTCATCTGTAATATATACCCTCTCTCTACTCAAGTGCACACATCTTTAGCTCATGCGGACTGCACAAACAGCATTTGGGTTGGTCTCCCTGTGGTGAGTCCCTTCCCTCTCCAATCCATCCACCACACAGCTGCCAAAGTGAATTCCTTAAAAGCCAGATCTGACTTTTAGCACACTTCCTCAAAAAAATTCACTAGAATTCTCATTGCCTCTAATATACTCCTACGTTTGGCTTTGTAAAGTCCTTCACAGGGGGATGGAGCCAAGAGGGCAAAATAAAGGCAGGGACTGCCTGAGCTCTCCCACAAACCCCTTCAAATATCTGTAAAAAATGACTCTAAACAAATTCCAGGGCAGCAAAACCCACAAAAAGACATAACGAAACAAATTTCCAGCCCATGACAACATGGAAGGTCAACAGGTCTGTTGTGCCAGGCTGGGAGAGAAGCACAGTCCAGCACAGATTGCACCAGCAAAGACCAGGCCCCACCAAACCCAGAGCAGGAAGATGGGGCCTGAAGTACTGGCAGCTGTGGTGGTTTCCGGATTTAGTCCACAAACGCTAAGGAAAACTTAGAAGGTCAGTAGAAAAGGTCTGTTGGACTAGGGTGAGAGAGGAGTGTGGTTCAGCCCTGGCCCCAGCACAGCCCTGACCCAGAACCAGGAGTAGGCCTTCAAAGTAACTGAATCAGCAGCAGCTTCTGCATTCAACAATCTTAGTGCACAGAGGGAAAGGGAGATTTAACAATTAGCCAGAAGGAGATTACAATAGTCTCTGTGCTGGCACTGAAGCAGGACTCTGTTGATTTCCCCATACTTGAATCTGCGTCACAGTCCTGGGTGGCAGTCCTGGGGCAAGGAGGAGCATTGGTATAGCAGAGCTTGTGGCATCAGTGGAGAGGGAACCCTCTTCATAGTTCCAGGGCAGAAAATGGGGCTTGCGGTCACTCACTAATCAAAACATAGGCCAGGAAATGAGTAAACACCTCTCCTTAGATCATACCACCTTGGAAGAACTGAAAACTTACAGGTCCCTTGAAGTATCTCTGAAAACAGTTGCACAAACCCCTGAAGTTTGGGACAGTACACTCTCCACACTAGAAGCAGAGTTAAAAGATCAAGTAGTAGGCTGGGAAAATGAGCAAGTAATGGGAAAAAACCTCAGACTATAGAAACTTACTTTGGCTACAAAGGAGATCAAAACATACACTCAGAAGCAGACAATAATGTCAAAACTCCTATATTCAAAGCCTCCAAGAAAAATATGAATTGGTCTCAAGTCATAGAAGAGCTCAGAAAAGGATTTTGATAATCTAGTAAGAGAAGTAGAGGAAAAACTGGGAAGAGAAATGAGAGAGATGCAAGAAAATAATGAAAAATGAGTCAATAGCTTGCTAAAGGAGACCAAAAAAATACTGATGATGACACCTTAAAAAAAGACTAGATCAAATGGTAAAAGAGGTCCAAAAAGCCAATGAGGAGAAGAATGCCTTCAAAACAACAGAATTGGTCAAATGCAAAAGGAGGTCCAAAAGTTCACTGAAGAAAATTATTCCTTAAAAATTAGAATGGAGCAATTAGAAGTTAATGACTCTATGAGAAATAAAGAAAAACTAAAACAAAACCAAAAGAATGAAAAAATAGAAGACAATGTGAAATATCTCATTGGAAAAACAATTGACCTGGAAAATAGATCTAGGAGAGATAATTTAAAAATTAATTGGACAACCTGAAAACTATGAATAAAAAAGAGCCTGGACATCCTATTTCAAGAAATTATCAAGGGAAACTGCCCTGATATTCTAGAACCAGAAGGGAAAATAGAAATAGAAAGAATCCATTGACCACCTTCTGAAAGATATCCAAAATGAAAACTCTCAGAAATATTATAGCCAAATTCCAGAGTTCCCAGGTCAAGGAGAAAATCTTGTGAGCAGCCAGAAAGAAAGAATCCAAGTTCTGTGGAACCACACTCAGGATAATACTAGATTTAGCAGCTTCTACATTAAGGGATCAAAGGGCTTGGAATATGATATTCCAGAGGTCAAAGGACCTAAGATTAAAACTAAGAATCACCTACCCAGCAAAATTATGTATAATTCATGGGGGGGAAAATTGATATTCAGTGATATAAAGGAACTTATTGCATTCTTGAGAAAAGACCAGAGCTAAACAGAAAACTTGACTTTCAAATACAAGACTCAAGGAAAGCATGAAAAAGGTAAACAGGAAAGAAAAATCATATGGGAATTATTAAAGTTAAACTGTTTATATTCCTACATGGAAAGATGATATTTGTAACTCATGAGATCTTTTTTATCATTAGGGAAGGAGGAAAGGCAAATTATCTCACATTAAAAAATCAAGAAAAAGGTTTTACAATGGAGAGTGGAGGTAAGAGGGAATGAGTGAACCTTACTCTCATAGAAACTAGCCTAAGAAGGGAATAGCATACACACTCAAATGGTAGGGAAATCTATCTTACCCTACAGGAAAGTAGTGGGAAGGGAATGGGCAGGGGGAATAAAAGGGAGGGCAGATTGGGGGAGGGGGAAAGGGGGTAAGCAGAAGTAAATACTTTTAATGAAGGACAGGATGAAAGGAGAGAACAACCAGGACACAGGACAGGATGGAGAGAAATATAGTTAGTCTTTCACAACATGATTAATATGGAAGTCTTTTGCATGACTACACCTGTATAACCTGTATCAAATTGCTTGTCTTCTCAATAATTGTAAGAGAGAGGGAGGAAGGGAGAGAATTTGGAACTCAACATGTTAAAAACTGTTCTTACATGTAACTGGAAATAAGATGCACAGGCAGTAGGGTATAGGAATCTATCTTACCCTACAGGACAATAGAAGGGGAAGGATATGAGAGAATTGGGGGATAGAAGAGAGGGCAGATTCAGGGAAGGGGTCATCAGAAGCAAAACACTTTTGAAGATGGACAGGGCAAAAGGAGAGAGAGAATAGAATGGAGGTAGGAGGAATAAGATGGAGGGAGATACAGTTAACAACAGTAAGTGTGAAAAAAAAACTTTGAAACAAATTTCTCTGATAAAGACCTCATTTCTCTGACTGTAGAGAACTGTGTCAAATTTATAAAAATAAGAGCCATTCCCCAATTGATAAATGATCAAAAGATATAATCAGTTTTCAGACAAAGTAATTTAAGCTATCTGTAGCCGTATGGGAAAAATATTCTAACTCACTAATGATTGTAGAAATGCAAGTTAAAACAATTCTGAGGCACTATCTCTTACCTATTAGATGAGATAATATAACAGAAAAAGTAAATGACAAATGTTGGAGGGGATGTGGAAAAATGATACACCAATGTACTGTTGTCAGAGTTGTGAATTGATTAAACCATTCTATAGAGCAATTTGGAACTTATAAAACCATGCATATCTGTTGACATAGCAGTACCACTACTAGGTCTGTATCACAAAAGAGATAATAAAAAAACAAAAAGGAAAATGACATATATGTACAAAAGTATTTATAGCAGATCTTTTCTGGGGCTAAATAATTTAAAATTGAGGGGATGCAAATAAATTGGAGAATGGCTAAATAAGTTGTGTTATGTAATTATGATGGAATGCTATTGTACTATAAGAAATTAGCAGGATGCTCTCAGCAAAGCCTAGAAAGACTTACATGGGTTGATGCCAAGTGAAATGTGCTGGGTGCAAAGTAACATCAATATTGTAAGATGATCAGTTATTCTTAACAATACAATGATCCTTGACAACTCTGAAGGACGTAGGATGAAAAATACTATCCATCCCCAGAGAAAGAACTGATGGGATCTGAATAGACTGAAGCATACTTTCTTTTTCCAAAAAAACAGAAAAAGTCCTTCACAGCCTTGCTCCAGTGTTCCCTTCCATATCTCTTGTACATTCTTCCCCATTATGCCCTCTATTCAGACTTGCAGGGGTGGTCTCAAGGTTACATGTAGCCCTCTAGGTCCTCAAGTGTGGCCCTTTGACAGAATCCAAACTTCACAGAACAAATCAATTTGAACAAATCGATATTTTTCAACCAAACCCTTAACTCAAACATGGTGCATATTCCTCCATAAAGCCCTTCCTATTCCCCTCAGCTGCTAGTGCCTCCCTCTCTCCAAATTACCTTGTGTTTATTTTGTAAAATTTTTGTAAATTTTTTTTGAATATACTTATCTGATCACAGGCTATCTTCCCTGATTAAGTGTAACCTCCTAAAGGGCAAAGACTTTCATTTTTGTTTTTAAATTCTCAGGGTCTGCCACAGTGCCTGGCATAACAGGCTTGACTGATTCATTGACTGGCATGCTACAGCCCAGAATTTGATTCTCTATGGGTCTGACCTGGAGCCCAGCCAAAATGGTTGAGTTTCCAACAATTCTGGGAAGTCTTGTTAACTCTTCTGTTATAGTTCCGGTATGATCACCATAAGTGTGGTTGTCCTAACTGGAACTCCCACCTCCAGCCTCTATCCTGTCCATACACCATGAACTGACCAATCTTCTCAAACTACTAAATTGCATATTAATTTCCCATCCCCAATACTCCAACATTGTTAAAAGGGTAAAGTTCAAATGCTACATCCTGGTTTTCAAGGTCTCATCCTATCTCACATGACTTCCTAATGCAAACCTCTGTTCTAATCAAACTGGTACATCCACCAGATAATATATTTAAAACTGGAGGGGGTCTTTGAGGCTAGGCCATCTAGAAAAGCCCTCTCATTTTACACGTTGGGAGACTCAGGCCAAGGGAAGTCAAATAATTTCCCTCTACAACATTCAACCAGTAAGTGCAGAGTCACAATTTAAACCCAGGTCCAATACCCTTTCCTTTACTATGCTGCTCCCCCTACCCCATCCTGCCGCCATCAGTGTTTCCTAAATAACTGGCTAGAATGCCATGTCTTTCTGATTATCCATAGCCTACCCTTCTGCAAATGTGTAGTAGTAGTGGTAGCATCAGTAGGAATAGCTAACATTGACATAGAACTTTAAGATTTGCAAAGTACCTTACAAATATTATCTCATTTGATCCTTAACCCTAGGAGAGAGGTGCTTTTTATTATTCCCATTTTACAGTCAAGGAAACTGAGGCAGGCAAACTGAGGTTAAGGGACTTGCCCAGTGTCACAAAGCTAGATTTGAACTCTGGTCTTCCTAACTCCAGGTCCAGCACTCTACCCAGCCACCTACCGATTCTTTGGTACAGATGACTCTGCCCCCTCGGCCTATCCTAGAGATTTCTCTCTCCTCTGACCTCTTACTGTAACTTGTCCATCTCAATACTATGCCCCTAAGCAACTTGCTCTGTTGCTCACTAGCTATGGAAGCTCTGGGCAAGCCATTCCATCTGCATTCTCTCTTCTCTGAAATGGGAATAATAATGATAATTACCTCAAAAAGAAGAGTAAATGATATGATAACTAACCAGCCCTATGTCAACTCTAAAAAGGAATCACCATTGTCTACTAAGATTACTGATGTTCTTTGTATCTCCCCAAATAGTTTTACACATTAGCAGTCATGCCTATAATTAAAATAACTCCATCTGACTATACCCATAAGGCACCTCTCTCCTCCTATGTATGGCCCTTCATGATTCTTCCTCCACTTCCTAGTATTCTGTCCCCCCCCTCCAATTTGTGCCAATATTCCCTATATTTTGTAAGTTTCATGAGAGCAGAGACTGTTTTGTTTTTGTCTTTTTTTTTAACTAGGTAGCATAGTTTAATAGAGTGCTGAGCATAGATTCAGGAAGACAAGTTCCAATCCAGTCTCAGGCACTTACTAGCTTTAAGACCCTGGGCAAATCACTTAAACATGCCTGCTTTGGTTTATTCGTCTTTAAAATGGGGTCAATAATAGCATTTATCCCCCAGGGTCATCACGAGGATAAAATAGCATTATTTGCAAAGTGCTTTGCAACCTTAAAGTGTCATAAAAATGCTAGTTGGTATTATTATTAGCTCCTGTGCCTAGCACAATACAGATGTTTAATAAAAATTTGTTTGTTTAATGAAACTGAGTTAACTCTCATTCTAAAGGGTACCATTCTGTAGACAAACAGAAATACAAATCCTAAGGGCATGGTAGTAAATACAGTACAATAAGCCAAATTCAGAGAACATTTTCTTCCATCTTAAGTTGATAATTGCTCATTTATAAATAGGTGCCAACCATAAAAAAAGAATGGCAGATGGACAAATTTAATGGAATAAAGCAGGGATGCCCTTAGACTTGCCCCAAAGGATCTAAACCAGGAAGGTTTAGGTCTACTACTCTAGAAGGATCTGCTTGTAAAAACAGAGGTCAGTCTCAAAATTAGCTCTGTCAGTAGCACATGCTACACACAATCTTCCCAGGCAAAAGGACAGAACTAGGCACATTCTTCTTAGCAAAGGGTACAAGAACTGCTTTAAAAATAAACGTACAAAGAATTGCTAGGATTTCTTGAAATGAGACCTTGATATTAAAGAATTAGAACTAAAGTGGGGGGTCACTATTCACTATTTTGAATATAAGAAATTGAGTCAAGATTTTAATTTCATTGCTACTCACCATCGCCCCCAAAACCTATGAATTTCTTCAAAACAAAATTCCTGTTTGTAGGATTAACATTCAAAGGCAAACAACATTCAATAAAAAGTTTCTGCAGTAATATAGAGAGAAAGGACCACCGTCTAATGGACAGAGAACTGATCTTGGAGCCAAGAAGACCTAAATTCAAGACACATACTAGCTTTATGACAGTGCATAAATAATTAAATCTCTCAGTGCTTTTCTGTTTTGTCTTCTTCCATTAGAGTATAAGCTCCTTGAGGGCAGGTACTATCTTTTTCTTATTTTTATTCCTAGTCCTTAGCACAAATATGTGACACATAGTAGAAGCTTAATAAATGTTCATTGCCTGTTGTTTATTGTCTATACGAAATTTTCTAAGACTGTAAGCTGCAGAGAAGTTACAGGTCTAAAATGGCAAAAGTTCCCTTGCTAGGAATTGCCACATCAATAATACCATGGGTCCATTCTCTTTAGATGTGAGGTCAAACTCTAATTATGTGTGTATCTATTTTGGGCAGACATTTTCAGAAGTGGTCACTTGTACAGATTTCTCTGTTTTGCAGAGACATGATACATTCCTCTTTTTTTTATTTTTTGGAGGGCAATTGGGGTTAAGTGACTTGCCTAAGGCTACATGGCTAGTTTTTTTTTGGGGGGGGTAGAGTGTCTGAGGCTGGATTTGAACTCAGGTCCTTCTGACTCCAAGGCCAGTGCTCTATTGACTGCACCACCTAGCCGCCCGATACATTCTTCTTTTTGCAGTCACAGAATGATTGATCTGGAAGGTATCATAGAATTGAGAGCAGAAGTGACTTGCTCAAGGTAATCCAAGCAGTAAGTGGCAGAACTAGGACCTTAAAAAGTCATCCAGGCTAATTTTCCATTTTATAGCAGAAGAATTTGAGTCATTTTATCAAAAGGAAAATGACTTATACAAGGTACTAAAGCTAGCCAATAGCACAACTGGTTCTAGAATCTTCCATGCCCTCACCCCTAGTTCAATGTTATTTCCACTCTATCAAGTGAAAAGTTAAAGCATCAGCTAATATATTTTCTATGACCAACATCTGTCTCTCTTCCAACCAACTATGGAGTTTCTTTTTCTTGGGTCAGGTTGATGTGCCCATCCAGAAACACCTAGAAATATGTTAGGGAATATGCAGAAACTTTATGACCAGAAGCACTGTGTCTCCTTCTAAGCTAACTATATAGAAGATGATCCATTGATAAGAAACCAGTTACAGCTCCATTCTTAGTAAATGTCATCAATATTTAAATCGGAATTTTTGGTCAGTAAAAAATACATGTCTTTCTGGGAGGAATAAGGTGGGAGGGGGAAGAAGGATCTCTTCTGTCTGCTTTTATCAAAGAATTGTCTTTTGTGTATCTAGTTTTAGGAGAGATAAGAAATAACCACAGTTATTTGTTTAGAAACCAACAGATCCTGTAAGCAGATACAAGACTTATAGAGAAAAGATTTAAGATTTAGTCCTTTAAGTAGTCACCCTGTTTTCTCCTGGATTTTTTTTTTTGCTTTTTTTTTTTTGGAAGGCAGTAGGGGTTAAGTGACTTGCCCAAGGTCACACGACTAGTTTTTTTTTTGTGTTAAGTGTCTGATGCCGGATTTGAACTCAGGTCCTCCTGACTCCAGGGCTGGTGCTCTATTTACTGCTCCACCTAGCTGCCCCCTTTCTCCTTGTTTTTAAAATGTTAACTAACTAATTTTGTAGAGAGTTTTAGAATTGGGAGGGACCTCAGAGACCTAGTCTAACTCATTCATGTCCCCAGTAAGGTAACTTAGAATCACAGAGGCTGAGCCATTTTTCCAAGTCACTTTGCTAGTTAATGACAAAACTGGTACTTTTAACCAGGTATCCTTACTTCTAACTTGATGCACATTTCATTATAACACACTATCAATCCCACAAATCAATAGCAACGGTTATTGATAATGGAACCTATTTGAGAGGAAGGATTTTTTTTTCATTTTTGTCTTTGTAATCCCAAACCTAATGGAAAATGGCTTGGTAAGTGCCTACTAAATGCTTGTTACGTGAAATGAAATAGTTGTCTTTTAATGTAAAAAAATATGATTCCTCAACTCGTGGTAACTTTATTAATGTCCATTGGGGATCAGGGGTGGGGGACAAATAATAAATTTGATAACATTTTGACATGAGAATGCTATGTCATATATATGCAGGAAATATTAATACATACATGGGTAAAACATTGTTTATTCCATTTTATTTGAAGATTTGAATACAGATTTATGGATCCCTTGAGATGTCTGCATCCCCTAGTCCACAGTTCCAATATGTGATCCACAGGTTGGAAACCATTCATCTGCATATTACCCTCAAGGCAAGAAATTTCCTCATTGCATATAATGCCTTTAAATGTGAACTAGTACAGGGATTTCTATCTTTGTTATTAAAATTTGGGTTGATTTTCATGAGCATTTATGTTCCTAGGGAAAACATTCAATGTTATTTGCTTCAGGCAAATGCCTATGTTTTACTCTAGCTTGTAGAAGGAAGAATTTGTAATGAAAATATAATAGACTAAGACAGGGGTGGGGAACCTTTGACCTCAAGACCACATGTGGCCCTCTAGGCCCTCAAGTGCAAACTGAATCCAAATTTCACAGAACAAATCCCTTCAATAAAAGGATTTGTTCTATAAAATTTGGACTCAGTCAAAAGGCTGCATCCAAGGACCTAGATGGTCACATGTGACCTAGAGGCCTCAGGTTCCCCACCCCTAGACTAGGAGAAGGTAATAGGTAAACATGACTAGAACCAATGAAAACTGTGAGTCAAAAAAAGCATAGCCTAATGATTTTGGAAAACTCTTTTACAAGGTTGGTATAGATCAAGGAGTAAGCATTTAAAAATATATATATATATACACACACATACCATCACATCATTGGGCTTGAAGATATGGTTAACACTGCTAACTCCTTGTTAACAAAGAATACTAGAAAACCCATAGCATGGTGAGAACATTCTAGCCCTAAACTCTTCAGATAGACTAAGGCAGAGCTTAGTAGTTCAAGAGATAAGGACCAACTACCAAACACCTTGTTAGATTGATTACATCAGATTAATAAAGCAGAATACTCACAACCTTCAAAGTGTTTAGGTGTGAAACCCACAGATTATTAAATTTAGGATAATTGGGGGCGGCTAGGTGGCGCAGTGAATAGAGCACCGGCCCTGGAGTCAGGAGTACCTGAGTTCAAATCCGGCCTCAGACACTTAACACACACAAAAAAAAACTAGCCGTGTGACCTTGGGCAAGTCACTTAACCCCAACTGCCCTCCAAAAAGCAAAAAAAAAAAATTTAGGATAATTGCACCCTTAGTTAGTCTACCAAAGGCATCCTGGAAGGCCTGGGTACAGGCCTGCTTGTGAAAGAGAATGCTGGTCTAGTCAGTTTGTACTGCACCTAGAAATATAGGAGCTGATAATGCAACAATAATTTTAAGATGATCTTTCTTCAATGATACCCAGGATGAGGAGGCAGCCTCATCAGCAGGGTAGTTACTCTGGGCCACAGAGCCCTTAACTCTAACATAAGCAACAGGCTGTGAGAGCTGGGAGTAGCTCTGTGTCTTTTTGGGATGAAGACCCAGAAGCATCTTCTCCAGCGTTGACAGATTTTATACCCAAAGAAAGAGCAAAATGAAAATAATAACAATTCTCTCCCGGCCCCAGATGAGGATTTTATTGGTGTCTTACATGGCCCTGGGATAAGATAACACTTTTCAGGTTATCTTCAGAGCAGGCAGGCCCTCAGGACAATATTAGTAGCCACCAATTTTATAGTGCTTTATGGCTTGCAAATCTCATTACAACTATGTAAGGTAGGCACTACTATTATACCAATTTATAAAGGGGGCAACTGAGGCTGACAGAGGTCCAGGGTCACTCAGTTAAATGTCTGAGATAGGATTCAAACTGAGGTCTTCCTGATTCGAAGTCCAAAATCAGGTATCCGATGTGTTAGCTAGGTACCATTTAACAAATTGACAGGTTCTCTTGTATTGGTAAAAAAAAAAAAAAAGTGCTGCTGTCCTTTCCAGAACCACGAAAAACAAAAATCCTATACTAAGTATGTATTGAGAATATGCCCATGTAAATGAGTACATTTGATTCTGTCAATGGTTTGCCCCTTCAACTTCCTCTTTCAAGACATGTTTTATATGACTAAAGTGGAAATCTGTTTAATATGATTGTACATGTACAGCCTACATCAGATTGCACACCATCTTGGGAAGGGAGGGGGGATGGAGGGGGAGAAAATTCAGGACTCAAAATCTTGTAGGTGTGAATGTTGAACACTAAAAACAAATAAAGATTTTTTTTAAAAGACATATTTTAAAGGATCAAATGAGAGAATATTTGTGAAGATCTTAGCCCAGTGCCTGGCATAGAGAAGGCACTTAATAAATTCTTATTGCTTTCCCCTAGTCCAGCAGTTCTCAACCTTCCTAATGCTGCGTTCCTTTAATACTCATATGTGTGTGTATCTGCATGTGGGCAGACTCACCTGGAGACAGATAGAGGAGCTGTGTCTTGGTTCCTAAGACCATGGGAAATATGTGTTTTCTGATGGTGTTAGGTAACCCCTATGATAGGGTCGACCCCCAGAAGGGTTGTGACCCACAGGTTGAGAACCATTGTCCTAGTCCTTCCCCCGAGTCCATTATTGGTCTTTGATATTTCTAGCCATAGCACAAAATACATCATTAAGATATATTTTCATTTGGGAGAAATAATAAAGCATAATTGTAATGCTGAAAAAATTAATTTCTTAAAATTAATTAAATACAAAAAGAAAATTAAATTACATTTTAAGGGAGGGGTTCAAGTAAATGATTGAGTTTGCTTATTAAAACAAAAAAGCTATAACTGGACTCTAATATATGTGTTGACGACCCACACATAAAACATTCCTACTAACTTCTAGGATCTCAACCAGACATAAGCAGATGTCCTGGATAACTCAAACAGTAAGAAATGAATCCTGTTCACTAATGTTTTCAGGTCACTTTAACACAATTTCATGAAATGGAGCAATAATTTGGCAAAAAAAAAAAATGTTTTACTAGTGACCTGAAAGAATTTCAGCTCCACCTGAATGGATCATGCAGGTACTTAGAAGTCAAAAGGATGAGGAATTTCCATAAGAAAGGAGCACCAGGTCCTGTGTTTTCAACTACTCCTAGTCAACACATCCTGGATGTTAAATAAACATTTAGAGAGATTACTTAGGTGAAAAGGAGATATAAGTTATCCATGAAAATTATTCTTTCATACCCAAAGCATAGGGCTAAAACTACTCTCATAACAAAACCACCAATTCAAATTGGCATACTTTTTGAATACCTACATGCAACTGAAAAAGGATACAGTCACTGTTCTCACATTCACACAAGTCAAGATATCACCCATGATGTCACTGGTCCTCTTCCAAAAAATGAAGGATGAACAACAACAAAAAGTGATCGTCTAATGGGAGGGGGTGGTATATGAACATAAATGAGACTAATACACAACAGATCATGATAGGAGGAAGGAGAAATCCACACAAAGCACTCTGAGCAAATTTGAGCAGAGCTATCGACTCAGCAAGGCATGAAGTTGGTGAGAAATCAGGAAGGGCTTAATCAAGGTGTTAGTTGGTGGCAACTAAGCTAATCTCAAAATTCTTGGAACTCCAAAGGGAAAGTTGGAAGGAGATCTACATATAAAGACTACTCTCTTCATCTTTAGGGACTTTTAGTTTGTTTTAAAGTGTTCTGAAATACATTCTCACCTCACCTCCCTCCTCTGAGAATCCTTGCCTTCCTTCAAAGCTCAGCTCAGGTGCCAATTTTTTTTAATGAAATATTTCCTTATTAACACAATGTCTCTGGTTTTTTGTGTTTCTTAATCCTCCACAGTTATTAGTGGTTGTTTAATTCTTAATCTTCAAAGCATTTATAATGAATTATACTTAATAACATATCTATATATCTACTCCCTTCCCAACCTCTGAGTAGAATGTAAGATCTCTGAAAGCCAGGACTGTTGTTTTTGTCATTGTATTATCATTTAGCAAAGCACCTACTCAACATTATTTCCTGTATACATTAAGTGTTGGATTAATTTAAAATGTAGCAGTTTTTGGCAAGTCAAATGAAAATTCATCAATCGTTTTAAGGAATCTGGAAAAAGCATTTGAAAAATAAGTACCAATATCAACACTATTACTTGTAGAATAAATTACATTAGTCTAACCCTAAATGAATATGCTATATGTATATCAAATAATGGACTTCCCCCTGTAGTGGCAACCACACTGCATACCCAGGATGGCTGCTGCTTTACTAGGAAAAATAACTGTTCAATAAGTCAACCATATTTTTAATTACATTCATTAGTTCAGGGGAAAAGGTAGTACCCTGAAGTTCAGAGAAAATTCAAAGAAAATAGAGAGAATCCAAGCAGAGAAATAAAGACCAGACAGGGCTTCTGTCTGAGAAATTAGCACAGATCAACAGACAGATCCAACTGTCTAACCAAGGAAATACATGCATAGTTACCTGAGAGAGAAGCACCAACATCTGAGTTTTTCAAAGCTGAGAGCTCCATCTACCCAGAGTCTCATCTGATCAAATCACACAAATACTCTTCCAATGAGTGAGCAAAATGCTAACCTCAGAGTATATATATACTTTTTCAGGGTCAGAGGGCATAACAAACTTCATGATCCACTGCCTAATTACAAAGTAACAAAAGGGGGGGGGCAGAGCCAAGATGGCGGTGTAGAAGCAGCAAAGCACCGCAGCTCCCACACAACCACCCTAAAAAATCATAAAATGGGACTCTAAACAGATTTTCAAGCTCCAAAACTCTCCAAAATATAGAAAACACATCTGTTGGTGCAGGCAGCTCAGCAGGTGGAGCTCAGCAGGCGGGTGTGGCAGCAGGAATGGATGAAAGCAGCAGCGGCCTCCACTGGGCTGCTTCAGAGCCCCCAGCCTGCAGATAGCAAGGGGGATGAGGCAATCAATCAGGGCCAAGGGCTCTTGCATTGAGAGGCCTGGATCTGGATCTGGGTCTTGAGTGGTGGTCCTGGGTTGTACTTTCAGTGAGCCAAAGCTGGGGGGGGATGCAGCACCCCACTAATAGCTCCGGCAGCCGTGAAGGCCCCAGCAATTTGGGACAGAGCTCCCCCCCCAGGAAGCAGAGTTCCACAGAGCTAAAAAAA
>CM053599.1:117238025-117269555 GCA_028646575.1 Pseudocheirus occidentalis | reverse complement strand
TCAAGAATCTAGAATTTAAAGCTATACAATCAAATGCAACTGGGAAATAAGACATACAGGAACTGGGGTAGGGAGACCCTTCCTGCCCTACTAGAAAGTTAGAGGGTGTTGGAGGAGGACATAAAAGGGAACAGATTGTGGGAGGGGCTTTATGGTGGGATCACTGTTTTGGGCTTGGGGGTAGGGGAAGGAAGGGGAGAAAATTTGTAACTCAAAACCTTGTGGAAATGAATGATATAATCAAGAAAATAAATTAAAATTTAAAAAAGTAACAAAAGATGTAGGCCTTCCTGAAAAACAAGCCTGCCCTAATCAAGCTTCTCTTGTTCTTCACATGAGGCCTATTAAAGGACAGGAAAGATCTTCGACTCCCATTAACATTACACTCCTCAACCCCCTCCTAATATTGTCTACTTTAAAATGAATTAGCCCTTCCCAATTCTACTATTAAATCACTGTGACTTTAGGTAAATCATATAAAATAAAGAAGTTGGAGTAGTTAATCTTTAAACTGCCTTTGAGCTGTAATATTTTACAATCTTATTTATGACGAGCTCCCTGTTCATTACCATGCCCATTATTGAATTCTCAATAACCCACCATCTAAAGTATGATGACCCATCTTCAACTATACAAGAAAAGGAATAGTTAATTGAGCTCAATATGTTAACATAACTTTTCAGAAGACATGTTTACCTTTTTAATAACTATTTTTGGATCAAGTGTGGATTTGTGTGACACCTTGAAAGAAAGGAAGTATTGGACAAATTGACTGAAAGGTAATATTCATGTAGCCAGCAGGTGTCTCTGTGAAGCAGGGGTTGGTCATACAAAGGAAATCAAAATAGGAGAGCATATTCTTTCTAGACCACACCTTTGGCCTTCTGTTTGACAGCTGACTTTCCCTTGGAGGTTGGAATTTTTTTTTTCCTGAAGCTTCTAGATTCTAAGCCATGCCTAGCTTTCGTTATGATATTTAGGATTTCTTTTCAAGCTTGGGACCCAAATACTTCTAATGGAGGAAAGAAGCAAAAGTCAGCAATTGAAGCCAGATCCCTTCTATTCTTGTGTAACAGGAAGGAGTGATGAAAGATGCCCCAGATCAGAGAGATGACATATGATTACTGAAGCAAAGTTCTAGAGGCATCAGCATCGTCTGGAAAGAAGACTAGATGTGGAGTAAGAAGACCTGGGTTTAGGTCTTCACTCTGCTACTTTTCTTCTTCAGGACTCAGTTTCCTCACCAGTAAAATGACAGCTTAGACACAGAGATTCCTTCTAGTTCTAAATAGATAATCTAATGAAATGTGACTGGAATTTTGTTCTATTGAATCCTAGTCCAGTCTCCTGAATATCAGTTGCTACTTCTTCCTAATGTTAAGGGATATTAATCCTCTATAATATTCTTTTAGAACTGATTTCTTACAATAATATCTATATAGCACAATAAGGATTACAAATTGTTTGACACAGATTATCTCTTAGGATAAATTTTTAAAAAAACAACAACAACCCCATGAAGTATTTATTAAGGGTATTATTCCCATTTCACAGATTAATAAATAGTCCTAAAGTGTCTAAGTGACTTGTTCATGGTCACCCAGCAAATAAATTTCAGAGTGGAATTGAAACTCAGGTTTTCCTGATTTAAACAAAATTCTATGATGTATGAGATCTGAGATATGATACATGAATTTTATTGGTGACCTCATTTTGCATTATTCTCCCCCAGGCAGCCTTTTCCTTACTAACTTTTTAACATTTTTTCAAATGTAAATAAAAGTTTTAGGTATTCTAATATTTGTACTCAGGAAGATCTGATAGACTTGAGCAAGATACCTAAGTGTAAGACTTTACAGAAGAGATCTAAAAGAAAGGGATGGATTATAAAGAGGAAAAAAGACATTTTAAAGTCATTAGATCAGACTACAGAATTATCTAAGTGCTCAAGGCTTGAAAATCCAGAAAGAGTCCTATTTCATAGGACATACTGACTTTCAAGCCAAGAAACATTTATTATGTGCTTATTACTGTAAGGTACTGAGCTAGTGATTCTAGGGGACATATATGAATAATTCATAATTCTTGCCCTCAGGGAGCTAATAGTATAGGTAGGAGAGATAAGAAATTTACAAAAATAAACATAACGGAAAAGTTGCACATCCATTACAGGTAGAAATGTTTAAGCATAAAGGAACACAGGATGGAGAAATTACCATCAGATGTTAGAGGGAGGTGAGGGAAAGGAGGTTTTGCAGCAAAATTTGATATGAACCTTTAAAAGTGAGGGTAAGTACAATGCGAAGGAGTTTGCAGATCCTATACATGACTGTATGCCACCATGGCGGGGTCGGGTGGGGGATGGGGAGGAAGGGGAGAAAAATCTATAACTGAAGTGACTATGGAACAGAATCTTATAACCTAAAAGTGAACAAACAAGTTAATAAAAAAAAAAGTGAGGGTAGGAATTTTGTCAGGTGGAGATTCAGAATCGAACATTGAACAATGAGTATTCCCACTTGGTTGAAGCACAGGGAAACATTAGAAGAAGAAAAAAGACTGGGGAGATAAGTTGGCACCAAGCTGTAGAACCTTGAATGTTAGACTATCATCATTAAATATACTTACATTTTAAATCATGGCCTAATGGATCTCAAACTATTTCACTGACCCCAAACTTAATCTAAACAACATTCAAGGAACCCTTGCAGTAAAACCTTTTAAATGTCTGCTAATGCTACCGTAGAAGAAAAGGCTAATTTTTTTAAAAGCCAAGTCCAGAAATCCTATTTATTGTTAGAGTTCCTTTGAAGAGTATGTTCCTACTTGATAGACAGAGTCAGAGACACAGAGAGAAAATGAGACAGGCAGAGGGAAATAGTGGGAGAGAACTCCAGGAAATTGAAACTTAGCATTTCTTGAAATTCAGCTTTTAAATCAAACCCAGGGTAGAATTAAGAGGAGGATCTCCAGCAATCATGCTTTCTTTCTTTATTCCATGAAAAAGAATGGAAGAGAAAGATTGGGATGCATAGTAAATGTGGCAGTTGACTCTAAATCAGTATGGAAGTGAATTGGAGTGAGACCCATTCTGTTTTGGCTATCTACATGAATAAAAGGGAGCTTTCTCTACAGATTTTTTCTCCAGCTCCCAAGGAAGTTCACAGCATACCTAATGGGGAGAGATGGATAGGGAATATGAACAAGTAAACACAGAAAATGATAGAGAAGGGTAGGGGATAAAGAAGAAAAAAAGTGGTGTCCCAAGAGGGAGAGGGAGATTTGGGGGAAAGTCAAGAGAAGAGTGGAGTAGGAATTGCCACAGAGCAGAATGAAAGGCTCACAGGCTGTGATTTGTCCTTCATTCTTGAAGAGAACCATGACATCAGAAACATGATAACGTGACTTGCAATTGAATTAGATTTAAGTGAATGAGGGCTGTGCAAAGTCACCAGCTCCACTTTCTCCTCTGGGATCTTGACTGTTTCCTCTATCTTTAACTGCAAATTTCACAGTCAAGAAGGAAAGTTACTGTTGCTGCTAGTAATACTACCACTAGCAATAGCTAGCATTTATGTAGTGCTTATTATCTGCCAGAAACTGTGCTAAGCACTTTACAATTATTTCATTTGAGCCTTATAAGAATCCTGGGAGGAAGGTGCTATTCTTTTCCTCATTTAACAGTTGAGGAAACTGAGGCAAAAAAGGTTAATTGACTTGCTCAGGGTCATACTCAATCTAGTAAGTTTCTGAGGCTGAATCTGAACTCAGAGAGCTCTATCTACTGTGTACCTAGCTGCCCTCAGGTACAAATCCCCTGGGAGTGGGGGGAGGGGTGGGAAGAAGCAACAGCAAATCCTCCTTTGACATATGTTTCTTCAAATTCCTCTATGAGAGCTCTGGAGACACTTCTGGGCTAGAGAGGAACCCAAGAGTGAAAGGCAATGACAGCAAGAGTTGAGGTCCTAAGTCCTGAAAGTCCCTGCTACTTGATGAGGCTACGGGATGCCTAAGCACTACCAGTGCTCATTATCCCCAACGTGAAACCGCTAAAATGGTAAAGCAGGCTTGCCACATTTTTTTTCCTTGAAGAACAACCCTTGGTGTCCTTCATGGAATTCCAGGGTTCCAAGATACACACAGTGTGAGAAACACTGGCAAACAAGTAAAAGGGAGTGAGGGAAGGTAAGAGGAAAGATTAAAGAGATATAAAACTTTGATGTTTATCAAATTTCAAGGAAGGAAAAGAACATTCATTTATTAATTCTGCTCTTTTTTGGAGTGAAGAGAAAACATGACACAAGAAACCCAGAATTCTCCAGAATAAAAAACAAATAAAAATTTGCACAAATGTTAGAATTCAACATACTGTCACTGAGTTCGTGGACTCCTAATAACCTCCAAACATTAGAATTTAAAGCTATAAAGGACAACCTGTATTTTTATTGGTGAAGAAACTGAGGCCAAGGGAAATGAGGTGATTTTCCAGAGGACACTGAGACAGTCAGAAGAGTCAGGATGGGGATCAGATCCTACAACTCCAAATCCAGGATTATTTCATTATCATCATAGTGCTTTAAAACAAAACATGACATAACTGTTACTTTGGAAAGTATGATTTTCAATCATCACATTAAAAGCACAAACAGTGATGTTCCCTCCAATGAAAATAAATTTCTGAATATCTCCTCCTGAAAGTATATTTCTTTTCTGGAGAAAAAAAATTCCTACCTGCATACAGGGATCTTAACACCTTCTCCCCTCCCCCCCCCCCCCCCGCTCCAGATGATCATGGAGAAATTTCAAGGGTTCTGTGAATTTCTGGGTTTGGGCTTTCTTAACATTTAGATAATTGCATTTGAATATATTATAGGGCAGCTAGGTGGCATAGTAGATAGAATACCAGGCCTGGAGTCAGGAAGATTCATCTTCACAAGTTCAAATATGTTCTCAGACAATTACTAGCTGTGTGACCCTGGGTAAATCACTTTACCCTGTTTGCCTCAGTTTCCTTATCTGTTAAATGAACTGAAGAAGGAAATAGCAAACCATTCCATTATCTTTGCCACAAAAACCTCAAATAAGGGCACAAAGGGTCAGACATGACCGAAAACAACTGAACAACAACAAATTTCCACATCATGTGTTTTCTTTGTAATTCTATATTTTATGCAGTTAAAAACATTACTCTGAGAAGGGTTTCCCAAGGCTGGACCCAACTGTTGAAGGAATTCATCTTATAAAACAAAGGTTAAGAATCAACGACCTATATGGTTTTTATATCTCTAAAAACAAAACCTCAGAAAATTATATTTTTGTGTTAGACTAATTTTTCATTCATTTTCCACATAAAATATAATATCATGAATAGAAATCTAATAAATCATTCCAAATTTGAATTTGGAAGTAGCTGAACAGAAGTCCTTCTGTAAGCAATTAAAAAAGCTTCAGGATAGAGACTATAGTGTTTGCCAACATGAAGACTATGTTTCAAGAGATACAGAGAAAGGGTCTTTAATCTTGGGGTTGAAATCTCTTGAGAAATAATTTTAATTATTATCATGTTAAATGGACTGACTTCATGGAACTTGTTGCTCAGGGGGAGAAGGGTTAGGGTTCCAAGTACTCCAAAAGCCCAGCACAAGAGCCAAGGGAATCCTGTTTTGCCTCTTAAACAGTGATTCCTGAGTTTTACTATGTCAACATTCTGTTTGGTTAATATGAAAATAAAACAGAGGTTACCCTTCTTAGACCACCTGCTCTGTACAAGTCCTCTCAAGCATCAACTATGGGCAGTTCCATAGTTGCTATATCCTACCCTGAAGCTCTAAGGAACACCTGGAAATCCAAATCCCTAAGGAACATCAGGAGTCTCAGAGATTTCTCTACACATTCTGAAGAATGTGACAGCGTCACCCTTCTCCTTCAAGTTCCACCACAGTGACAGTGGCAATTACTGTTAAAATCCTTCCTGGGTCAAAGCCCAAGTCCTTTTCCACATTCTGCTCAATTCAACAAATGTAAAGAAATACATGTTATGGATACCTACAGACCTATACTAGTAACTGGAGGGAAGCAAAAATAAATCTCTGACTTAGCAATCCACAATCAGACAAACAGACTAATAAATGTAACTCTAAGCAGAATGGAACAAATATACCAAAAGAGTCCAGCAAAGTATTATGGGGTAATATTAATCATTGATAAAGCTAGCATTTCTATAGCCCTTCCAACTTTGCAGAATGATTTCCATATATTATGTCATCTGATCCTCACAACAACCTGGGATGCAGCTGCTTTCATTTTTTCCACTGGATATGATAAGTAAACTGAAGCAGACAGAGGTTAAATGACTTCTCCAAGGTCATATGGCTGGGTAAGTGCCCAAGGCAGGATTTGAATTGAGATCTTCCTCACTCCATATCCAGGTCTATGCTCTCTAGTTCCCAATCAGCAGGATGCATCCTACATTCATGAATAGATTCCCATCATCCCTCAGCTGTAGGAGATAATCTACCAACTTCAGGGGCAGTCAATATTTGGTTGAGCTAGATTTATCAGAGATTCAAGACACATCCCAGTGAGAGTGAATCTGACCTGAATTCCAAGACTACAGTATCTGGTTCCAAAGTCCTAACATCCAGATCAAATTCTGCTTCTTTTACAAAACCTTCTGCTTTCTCCAATGCCCCTAAGCTGGCAGCTCTCCTTTACTATGCAACGTTCCTTCTGGCACCTCTGCCTAGTTCAATGTTCCCTCTTCATGGGTTTATTCCTCTTTTAGTTCTGTCAAAGTTCTATTAATTCTTCAAAGTTCACCTCAACATCACCTCCCCCACAAAATCCTTCATTATCCCCAGTGCTGGTAAAGACCTTCCTCTATCCTGCGATCATACAGAACTTTGCATATAATTCTCCTATGACCACTATTATTAGAGTACCATAGCACAGAGGATAGAAAACTGCTCAAAGTAGGGAAGACCTGGGCTCAGGACACCCACCATCATGACTTGCACACAGCAGGTATTTAATAAGTGATCACTGGATTAGACTGGAGTAGAGCCCATTCTACAGAGGTAGACACTGAATCTCAGTCTTGGAGGGGGTTTTCCTAAGCATTTGGTTTATTACCTTTATTGTACAAATACGCAAGAGAAGCCTAGAAGGAAAGAAAACCACCCATTAGGTTACACTTCTAAGTTTTGGTACAGCTGTATCAAGATTAACTACCCACTCTCCACCACCACCACCCCTAGTCCTCTGTCGGTTCAATATCTAGTTCTCAGTCTGGTTTTATATAAAACAGTATTCATTGCTCTTCCAGAACTTCAAACCTAAGTATCCTAAAATACCCTCAAGAGTTTCCTCTAGTTACAAGATCTCTTAACTGGTCTCATCCACAACCCAAAACAGAAAACAACAAAGCTTGTGGTTAGTAAATCTTCTCTTCATACAGAGTCATAGCAATAAGTAAGAAGAAGCAAGAGAAGAGAGACGTTTCATTTATACCCTATTATGGGTCATTAAAGTTTCATATAAAAATACGGATAAATATACAGTATACATATGGAAAATGTGTAAAAAGTTCTGGAAGCAATACATCTAAGTTAAAGGAAATCTCGTCATTACCATTTTGTTGATTACAGATGCTAAGAAAATTTTTTCAAAGGAAGTTTCTTAAACTTAAATTCATTTTCTTTTGAGGAGGCTGGATCACATGATCACTAAGTTCTACAAAATTGTGAATCTATGCTCATTTCTATTTATGTTGTTTTAAATTGTTTTCTGGTAAATGAGGAGAAAAGACTACACTTTCAGTTGTCTTTATGGTTTTAAATTATGAACTCCTTAAAGGAAGGATGTCAAACATATACTTCCATGTTACCTATAATTAAAAGTGACTCCAGAATGGCCTCAACATGAGGAAGAACAGTTTCTTTTTCATTCACAAATTAATACATTATCTTTAAACTATTATTTTCATGTTTTAATGGTCTATCCATAGACAAAAGGAAGGAAACAAAGTGAAATATTATTACTACAAGTTATTCTAGCAATAATTTGACTGTACAAATTTGACTTATGCCCAGAAAAAAATTCAAAGCCATTTTTTCTGTTAGTTGTTTTTGGGTTTGCTTTTATTTTTCTTCAGTAAAAGAAGTTATGGCATTGAAAAGGAGATTCAAGCATAACCAACAACTAAAGTCAAGCTTAAAATATTTACTCTTATCATGTCAACCTCATAAGATACAAGAAAAATGAGGTATGTGATTCATTGAGATATTTTTAAAATTTCTGCAGCTCTTCTCTTTAAACCCTTGTGAACATGCCATCCACCTCTCTTGGTAACATTCAAACCGATAAAGTACAAAGACTGGCAGATCTTTCCCAGGATGATCAGTTGTGAAGTCCAATGATAACTCCATCCTGGAACCTGACCTACATTCTCATTTGTTATCATCACTGAAGAACTGTGCAATTCCATAGGGAATAGCAATTCCATAGCCTGCAACACCTTCATTCTGTGAAATCACCTGCATTAATCTAGATGGTGCTTTAATCATGTTCCTTCTTCACCTGCCCCTCAGAACCCGTGATTTAGTGACTCCATGCATGACTGGAATAGAAAATGGCTTATATTGGGATGCTTAGGGGCGCAGTGAATAGAGCACCGGCCCTGGAGTCAGGAGAACCTGAGTTCAAATCCATCCTCAGGCACTTGACACACTTACTAGCTTTGTGACTTTGGGCAAGTCACTTAACCTCAATTGCCGTCCAAAAGACAAAAAAAGGCTTATTTTTCCTTTCTCCATTGCCATGATATCCTTTTTTCCCACGAAATTTCTCCAAAATGCAGCAGCATAAAGGCCACAACTAACAAAGGCAGAAGGATTTTATAGAAAATCCTAGCTAAATCCTTTCTCCCTCACAAAAGAAACTGGACTCCCCAAACCTAATTCATGCAAGAGGATGACAGAAAATTAAAGAACCAAAGTTACTCACCCACAGATGGTGTTAGTGGCACAAGAAAGGAGGGACCAGTGGGTCAACCAGCAAGTTTATGAAGCATCTATTATGTGTGAGGAATTGTAGACACAAAGACAAAGACTGAAAGAGTCTTTGCCTTCAAGGAAGCAACATTCTATTGTGGATATTACCATAACAAAATATTACAATATGATAATATTACAATAACAGTGAGTATCTACAAAATATATAGAAAAATAATCTGAGAGAGCCACTAGCAACTGGGAGGATCAGGTCAATCAACAAGCCAACAAACATTTATTAAGCATCTATCATGTTTCAGGCTTTGTGTTAGGCCCTGGTGATACAAAAAAAAAAAAACCAAGAGAGTTTTTGTCCTGGACATGTTCAATGTTACCATAATCTGCATTCCAGTGAACTGTAATCTCTAAGCACCTACATTTTTGCTGAAACAAAAAAACCCTAGAATTTGGAAACCTACCCAGTGGATCAAGTTAACCCCCAGTTCTCTCTGCATACAATAGATTTTTTTTCTTTTTCTTTTTCTTTTCTTTTTTGATTTTTGGAGGGGGGAAGGCAGGATAATTGGGGTTAAGTGACTTGCCCAAGGTCAAAGAGCTAGTAAGTGTTAAGTGTCTGAGGCTGAATTTGAACTCAGGTCCTCTCGACTCTGGGTGCTCTATTCACTGTGTCACCTAGCCGCCCTGATACAATAGATATTTGCAGCCCTGCAGACTCTATTAGATCTAGAAGTATTTGTTTGCAAGGCCAAGATGTATAGGACTGGGCCCAAATGTCTCCCTCTCCTAACTGACAGTTTATGCATTTGGAGGAAGATTGGATTCTAATAGCTCCTGGCTACACACTCCTCTACCACTAGGCCTCACAAGACCTGATGGAGCAATGCTCCACCTTCCAACCAGAGGGCCCAGCAGGGAGGCTACATGGGCCTGTGCAAAACCCTGCGTCCAGGACTGTTACCCAGGACTTTAAGGGCTCACAGAGCGGTGATAATGGAAATGACATCTACTGATATGTCTAGTCTTACGAGATGTGAGTGTGGGTCAAAGAACACTCCAAGAAGATGTCGAACCTACAGTAAATCCTAAGAAATACCTTCTATCCCTGGATGGGGTAATGCTATGCTTTATCAGGATCTGACTCTGCTCCAAGGCCAAATCTCATTCTGTTGGTAATATATCCCCTGAGCAAGAGAGCTTACTTCTTGGGATGGATATCACACAGTCACCAAGGCCACACTCCTGCTCATGATGGAGTCCTGTTACCTAGATTCACATTTATGGCTCTTTAATTCACTACTTCTGTGACTCTATTAGCAAAGTCATTCAACCACTCTGGGCATCAGTTTCATCTGTAATATGACGTTATATTAGTTGTATTAAGTTCTATTAAGCCTTTTCCAGCTGCAAATCTGAGATCTTATGACCTCCATTTTTTGGTAATAATACTCAACTAAATAAAATTTTATTAAACACTTACTACATATAAAGGTGGTATTGGTGGTCAAATATGGCGGTCCAGTGTATAGTGTGCTGGGCCTGGAGTCAAGATGACTCATCTTCATGGGTTCAAATAGAGTTTAAGACACTATGTGACCCTGGGCAAGTCACTTAAGCCTGTTTGCCTCAGTTTTCTCTTCTATAAAATGAGCTGAAGAAGGAAATGGCAAACGATTCCAATTAAAAATCTTTGTCAAGAAAACCCCAAATGGGGTCACGGAGAGTTGGACGTTACTGAAAAATGACTTTAACAACATGTAAGGCACTGGGATGTAAAGACAAATAAATAAAGAAGCTTCTTCCCCCAGGCAGCTTACGTTCTACTGGGGAGGAAACAGCACATTTACAGTTAAGTCAGATAAGTAAATACTGGATATAGAAACCAGGAAGAATAATCGTAACAACTGGGGAAAACCAGGAAAGTCTTGTATTGGCAGAGTCACTAACAAGAACTGTCTTGAAATGAACCAGAGATTTGTAAGGTGTAATAATGAGGAGGTAAAGTACTGAAGGCACGGGAGGCAGCCTGTACAAAGGCAGCCCAGCTGACACATCCCACTCTTGGGTCTATGAGTAATTTTTAGGGCCAGAATTTTTTAAACCTTTCCCTGGGTTCTCACAGGTATCCGTCTCAGAAACTGAGCAAATCATATATGCAAATACTCAATAATGGGCAAAACCCAAATATTTGGCAAATACTCCCTTGGTCCAATATCTGACTTCTCAATGGCTTTTAAGGCAGAAGTGAATTTGAATACATCTGCCTTATACTAACTGTTACCATTTGCAATTTGTGTGACTTTGCCTTCTAAATTTGATTTATGCAAAAAGGAGTGAGATGGTTGGTTTGGATTAGGAAAGTCAGGGTTCATATCTCATTACCATAGAACAATGCTCTCTGGTTTCTCCTGGGGGCGAGGCATTGCTTACACCTTATTCTCGAAAATCATAGCATGAGTCAGTTCTAACTTTATAGGCGCGTGTTTGTTGAAGGGGGTTTTGTTTGCTCGATAAGGGTGGAGAGAGAAGTGGGAAGCTCAATATTGCTTTTATCATCTGGTTATAATCACCAGTCAGCACACACTGTGTAAACTTTGAGTTACCTAAAACAACACCGGGAGCTGGAATTGCTTGCTAAGACACTGTCTCCTGGATTTCCTACATTTGATTTTAATTAAGAATAACAACTCTAGATTGTTTTCTCTTCAGTACCAGTAACAACTCCTAAAAAGATCACTGCAGAGAAAGAGCTTAAAAGGGAAAATCAAAATCACAATAATAATAAAAATTTAGAGAGGAGACTAAAATTTCATATTGTTCTGTCTTAAAATTGGCAAACTTGCCACTGACTGTTTTTGTAACCCTTTGTATAGAATTTCAGAGCAACTTTCTTGTTCTGGATCAGAGACAATAGATTTGACTCCCCTTCAGAGGTAGAAAAGCTCTGTGGTTCCTGATTGTGGAGGACTTACAGGTAGAACCAAAGCTAAATTCATCACAGGCTCTAAGTGGTAAGGCTTGTGAAGATCTCTCTGCAATGTTATTATCTCCACCTTATTACGAGGCAGCTACTGGTGTAGAGTGCTGAATCTGTAGTCGGGAAGACCTAAGTTCAAATTTAGCCTCAGAACTAGGCATGTGACTATGGGTAAGTCACTTAAGCTCTGCTTATCTCAGTTTTATCAACTGTAAAATGAGAATAATAGTACTTCTTTCCCAAGTTGTCATGAGGATTAAATTACATAATTTAAAAATACTTAGCATAGTACTTGGCATATAGAAATAAGTGTTAGCTATCATTTTTATTATTACTATTATACATTATTATTATCTTATGAGATAATACTTGTAAAGTGCTTCACACAGTACCTAGTATACAAAAGCTGGCTATTACCAGTACAACCACACAACTACTACTACTACCACTACTACTACTACTATTACTACTACTACCCCTACCGCTACCACTACCGCTACCACTACCACTACCACTACCACTACCACTACCACTACTACTCCTAGAAGAAAATGGGCATTCATGCATACACATGTCAAAAAATAAAACGGTGACCTTACAGAAGTAAAAAGTTAGCTAAGAATGATAAACAATATTGGAAAATGACTCACCAATTCAACTCACATTCCTTACTACATAACTCCACCACTAACACATTCCTACATCAAAATACCTTAGAACTAACTATAAGGAAATCTAGGATTAGAACTCCCTCATCTCACAGACAAGGACATTAAGAGCTAGAGAAACACAGTGATTTGGTTGAGGTTATAAAACCATTTTTAATAAATGAGAATGTGACAGGTTGACTATAATTTTTAAATGGCAATAAGAGCCACCATCACATCTATATTTTACACAAAGACCCCAGCTAACTCTTACTTTGTGGATCTCTGTTCAGTATATAAGACCATACAAAACTGATATACTAAGTTAATGGACTGTACTTAATTACAAAAATAAAAGCTTCCTGTCCTATCACAGTGTCCCAGAGAAGCTTTTCCAGAAGGAACCCTGGGAGAGTAAAAGAATATAGTCTCTTCTCTATTGAGTATGCTTAAAACTTATCTGCTTAGTCTAAGGAAGTGAAGAATGAAATAGCATGAAAGAATTATAAAAAAGCAAATTAAGATGATGTGTTTATAAAATACTGTGTGTTCATTCTATATTTATTTATTTATTTTTGCTTTTTTGGAATGGTGAGGTCAGGGCAATTGGGGTTAAGTGACTTGTCCAAGGTCACACGGCTGCTAAGTGTTAAGTGTCCGAGCCTGGATTTGAACTCAGGTCCTCCTAACTCCAGGGCCAGTGAAATGAAGCAGCATGTTCTTAAGGAAAGGCAAGAAAAGTCAGAGCTGTAACTATTGGGATAAATATTGGCTCTAAAGGATGGGTCAGAGAGCTGAGTCATCCAAGGAGACTGGAACAGCTTCAGTTGCTGCCACTCTTTCCAGATGTTCTCAGGGGTTACATGGGCAGTAAAACCTCCCATGTCACACCTACTCTGAGATATACACTGGTTGAGTGAGATAGCTAACTCAAACCCTCATAATACTGGCCTCTCTCTCTCTCTCTCCACGTACATAGCTGAATTGTGTAAATTAATGTGAATAGAATGTGACCTCATCTACTTGTATGCTCAATAGTGAAATTCAGACCTACAAATAGCCATGCCTAAGCCTAGGGTTAACATAGTATTCCTTTAGTCTTTTCTGTTGGTCTCTACCACCATTCATCTCTCATACTCATTATACCCTCTGCTTTGTCCTATTAATATCCTCCCAGAATACCTATAGGAAATAAGTTTTCACATCTAGTTTATTATACACAAAATAGTTATTAGACACCATCTCAAATCCAATCTATTTCCTTTAATGAAGCAGATATTTAAGGAATTCTGCTAGTTATTAGAGTTTATTTGAGCTGAAAGATTGATGATGATGAGATACATTGGGCAAACATTTGATGAAGTGAAGGAAGACTGGATGTGCTAAGAGATAATCTTAAGCAAGAATAAAGGGTACAGGCTACATTACTGCAAGAGAGAAGAGATTATAAACAGGGCTAGTCTGTGAAGAGCTTTGAAGACAAGGGTCAGGAGTGAGCAAATTATTTGAGCCAGAGAGATGAGAAGCCACTGAAGGACTGACTATAAGAAGAAAACAACACAATTGAAATAGCAGGCACGGAAAATATCTCAGCTGTGGTTTCGCAGGATCATAGAGCAAGGAGAGGCTGGAAAGCTTTAACATCATCAGAGAATCACAGAATTTCTGAGTTCTTCAATCATTTCAATCAACAGGAATCTATTAAGAGCTTACTGGTATAGTAGGCATTGTGTTAAGGGATGGGAGATATAAAGAAAATAAAGCAAAAACAAGAATTAGAAGGAACTTCTATGGCCAAGAATATGCTACAATTGTGGTATCAAAATCCCTTAAATCACATAAGGATGCATGGCCCACAGACTGACTTAGAAAACTGCACATTGGTATATTTATTTATTTTTTATTAATATAGCAGCACATTAAAATCAGTTAAGAACCACCTTTTAATCTGGTTCAGGTCACATTCAGGAGAGCTGTGTGTGGTCCAGATGTTTGAGACCTCCGGTCTACAACATAGGAGACAGTTACAGCCGTTGGCAGAAAATTTCCAGTAAAGGGAAATCCACTAGGACCTGAAGGCAGTCCATTTCACTTTTTTGCTTAATTATGAGAAAGTTTTCCTTATATTAAACCTAAATCTGCCTCTTTGCAACTTCTACTCCCAGTCTTACTATCAGGGTCCAAATAGAACTATTCTAGCATCACTGGCACAGAGACTGGCACAGAGCAGTCATTTAATAAATAAGAGTCTTTTTTTATTTTGGAGGGGGAGAAGGTGACACAATTGAGGTTAAGTAACTTGTCCAAGGTCGCACAGCTAGTAAGTATGTTAAATGTCTGAGGCTATATTTGAACTCAGGTCCTCCTGACTCCAGGGCCAGTGCTCCGTTCTCTGCAGCACCTAGCTGCCCTGAGAGTCTTTCAAACCCATTAACCACCTTCCTCAATTTCTCACATATACAGCTAAACATCCCTACTTCCTTCAAATACTCCCCACAATGCACAAAATGGATCCAGGAACTCCTCTGAATGTTCTCTACCTTATCAAATATCCTTGAAAAAATAATAGCACTCCCCTAATTTAACAGTTTTTAACTGTGTTAAAAGTTTTCAACAGTTTCTAAGTTTCTTTCTTCCGGGTAAATGGATTTACTGACGCTCACATCCTATGTTAATTGAATCTTTTCCAAAGTGTAACTGGCACTACCGAATTAATACCAGAACCATGAAATGCTTTTCATTCAAGGACAATCTCAAAGTACTTTGTAAGTGATACTCAGCAAGTATCAATTTGGACTTGGCCCAGGCTTCTCAAGCTCACAATGAAATGAATAACCATAAAACATTAGGAATGGGCTTTGTGTCTCATTTGAAAATATTCTGCCTCCCACATGAGTCATACCCATTCATTGTCTCAAGGGGGAAAGGAAAAGGAATTCATTTCACTTGGAAATGTTTCTAAGGCTCATAGCCTTAAGTTCTAAGACTCAGTAACAAAGTAAGAAATTTATTAAAATACGTGCTTGTACTTTTTTGACCATTACAGATCAGTTCTTTAACCATCCTATGATATAAAGGCTACTTAAACAGAAATTAAGTCGACTTATTAAAGGTCTGTGATTTCAGCTGGTGTAGAAATACCTTCAACCAATGCATGACTGTGATCTATAAACAGATAGGTATTTGTGAGATCCAGTGCCCCAGAGAAGTTAACTTGCTGAGGGTCATTACAGATAATGTCAGAGACAGGATTTGAATCTAAATCGACTTGAGACTAATGCCATCAATCTATCCATCACACCTCACTGACTCACACTGGCGTATATTCTATGAAAGCACAAAGTCTTTTAAAACCTTTCTAGTATTTGCATTAGCAGAACCCGTAAAGTAGTAGGGGAGCGCACTGGTACCGAAGATGAATTGAAGAGGTTGTGCTTACAGCAAATCTCTGTGGTGGGGGTCAGGGGTGGGAACAAGCATTTATTAAGTGTGCCTACTGCATGCCAGGCACTCTGCTGAGTATTTCACAAATATTATCTCTGTTGATCTTCTCAACTATTCATTCCTTTTTTACCGGTTAGAACATTGAGGAAGAAAGAGGTTAAATGACTTGCCCAGGGTCACACAGCTAGAAAGTTTTGTCGCTATCAAATTCAGAGACTATTCAAGTTGCAAGAGATGTTCACCTAGATCATTAAGTTGACTATAATTTGGTAGATTAGGTAACGGAAATCCTGACGGGGTAATATGTCCAAGGCAAGAGAATGATGCAGATCTTCTAGTTCCTAGTCAAATGTCTTAACAAAAACAAAAAATAAAGTAGACCACAAAAATGATGTAAAAATGCCTCTCTTGGAAAGGTGAACTTGGGAAATATTAAATAATTGGGTTTTTAAATATAGAATTCAGTTTCATCAATGTCCTCTAGTATTTTCATTAAATCCTTCACAACATCTAGAGACAGCATCATTTCTAAGTATCGTAAGTGGGGTACAATTACCATTAGTATACATCTGAATGGGGAAGATCTAAACAGACATGACAGACATTCAAAAACGGTATTGCCACCTATAATCTATTATTCTAGTAAAAGGCAACCACCCTGGAGGAACTCTCATTACCATGTGCCAGAAGAACTACAACAGACCCCCATCCTTTGAACTATCGTCATACAAACCTTCCCAAGACGTAGATTTCTGATTGTCTCTCTGGGATAGGGATCTAAGTCTACCATTCCTTCTCCCCTTTTCCAAAATTATGATACAAGAAAGTCAGTCAAATACTTCGTTATTAATTTTGGAATTTTGCCAGGAATTGAAGCCCAAGCTTTTGCTGGTTTATAACGTTGTGTGCTCCTAACATTTTTACCAAAAAAAAAAAATGGAACAATTGTTGCCATTTTACAGTCCTAACATAGATGTATAATTCTTCATGATCTTTCAACAAAAGTCACTCAGTGGCTCAACAATCACTTCTGTCCTCCTTACAGTACAATAATATAGCGTTTATCTCTGAGCCTACTGACTTGAACTCATTAGTGGCAGCTATTTTGGTTCTTTTCTTTCTACTAAAATGATCGTTATTGCCCACAAAGAAAACAGAAATAAAACGTGAGCAGCTCTGCCATTTTTGTCTTCAGTTGTTACACCATCCATCCTGGGCAACAGGACTCCCAGTTTTTGATTCTTCTCTTTTCCCCGATACAGCTTTAAAAAATTTTGTATTAGCTTGGCTTACCAGCCTCAGCTCAATTTAAACTCTAATACTCCTGATTTTTCTTAGAGAACTATACCACACTTTTGTACCCATGCCATTACTTGTCCTTACTTCCATCTTCTGCATATTTCCTTTAAAAAATTTTAAGTTGATCTATGAATTCTCTGGGCTTCCCTACAGTCATCTTTAGGTAATTCTCCTTCCTCATTGGAATTATTTCCCTATGATATTTTTGAGAGGTTCCAATTCCCCTGTAGAATCTTAGGTCACTTATCCATTCTTAAAAGGTCACTAATTCTTATTCTTTCCTGAAACTTGCTTTCCCAAAATACCTTTTGCACTATTCCCAGATTTCTTCTCTTCTATCATCTTTCTAAGACTGAGTGATAATTTGCCTTCAAGGTTTCCCATCACTCCCACCCAGGGAAACAGTTCCTATCTGTTACTGAGAACAAAATCCAAAATAGAATTTACTTTTTGGGGTTCTTCTCTTTAAACAAATTAAATGCAAAGTAAGGCAAGTTAAAAATTGATTAGCCACTTTGCTTTTTGGCGAAGAAAAGATTCACAAAATATATGGATGATTAAAATTTTCTAATACTCAAATGAATCTCTAGTTTCATTCATGTGAATGTACTCTTCATTAATCAATATTAGAACTCATCCATGCTTATCCATTTTGTTGAACTCTCTCTAGTCTATGAGTTCATCACAGGTGATCCACCCAACAGGGCAGGGGGAGGAGTAATCCTCAATTTTCCTTATCACAAGTCAAGCATTCAGTTTGTCCATCTGTTATCCCATGACATTCCACCTTCTTTCTGATCATATTTCTCATTAATAGCATCTTGTGTTCCAGTTCTCCGAAGTTCCTTCTTTGCTATTCACTGCCATTTAGTTCCAAACATTCAGGCACCTCTCCATTACCCTTTGAGTGATAGTTGCTTTTAATTCTTTGGACATCATAGCCTTGTCCCATCATGAGTTGAATATATGTATTAAAAAGATAGGTCTTCATTTGTGAACATTTTGGGGTCATTAAACAGGCTTTTCAAAATTCTAAGAGTAGTACCCATTTCCTAACACTTGTTTAGGTCTGGTTCCATCTCACTGCGTTACCCATTTGCACTGATTAAGATAGCTAGGTAACTGACTAAAGAGATAGATAGTTGGTCATGTAGATAGACAAATATCTTCATGACTGGAAAAGTTCTGGACAAGAGACGTTGTCTATACATTTGATTTTTACTGTGCGGGTGGTGAAGTAAAATTAAAGTGGTTATGCTTTCTTAAAAGAGGTACTGCTGGGGTCCTTGGTTTGATGCAACAGTGTGATGCCATCTCAAAACAGAAGCATACGGAGGCCCTTGCCACCGATAAAAAAATCCTCTTCAACCTGGACCTTTGACTAGATCTGCTATCTAAGTGGTGAACGTTCTTGGCAACTATCGTTCTTCCTTTGTGTCTTGCCTGACTCTTTTGATCAGAGGGTTGCCAAATAAGGTTCTCTCTAATATAATGTTCAAACAATTTTGAAAAATTTTGATGTGTAATTAAAAGACACCTTGTTGGAAGAGAGCCTGATTCAATACGGTGTTTTCCTCTATCAAATCAAATTCCTTTTTAAAATAAATTAAGCAATAAGCACAGTGTGTTGTACATTCAAGACCTGACAATTGTATGATGGTAAAGATGAACTTGGCTGCGGACTATCCCTTGTAAAACCTTGCCTGTTTCTTGTATTTATACATTCATCAAGGATTTCCTTGAGGTCTTTTAAAATTATTCCAGACAACTGAGATAAAGATAAATGCGCATACGCACATGTGCATGCATGCACGCACATGCACATGCAGGCATGCACACACACACACACACACACCACATTGCAGTAGCTGCAAACAATTCTCTTGATTTGGTCATCTTTTGGGGTATTAATAAGGAATAATATTTTTCTTCAACTTTGGTATTTTCTCATTCAAATACTTTGTAAATTGATTACTTTTCTCAAATTTGTGTCATGTCCAGAACAGATCTAATCTAATCCAATTGTTTTCCCTCATCTTTGTTCTCTTTAATGCCATTTGTACATCTTATATCTTAGACTATAAAATAAGAGACCAAGCATGGTAGCTGCATTGCCCTTGGTGGTGAAATATTTTGCAGATCATTTCCATTTTTCTTCTCTTTGTTATTGTCTTCCATTTTCTCCTCAAATATCTTTGGCATGACCTCTCATCATTGCTCACACTCTTCTACTGAATCTCCCTGTTTTAAGAGGTAACATGCCTCATAATATTTTATCACCCTTTTCTACTTGGTTTTACAGACACATATGATAAATTTTTGTTGCCATTGGCTTCCATATCTCTCTGTTTAGAAAATAAGTATTTTTTGACTAAGGCTATGTATGTAGTTCTGCATTAATACCATGTAGTAATCTATAAGCCAGTTACTATAATAACCTATTTTCATTCTGTCCAGTATTATGTTTGAAAATTAAAGGTAAGATGTAATGCCAAGTGGCCTATTATATACTCCATTGACAATACTGGTTCAGTTTCTGTCTCCAGTAACCTTTGCCTAAATGTTCTCTACTGTGCTTTTTCTACCATTTTTCTCCCTTCTGTTTTTTGGATTTCCTTACATATTTTTAAATTGTGTTCCATAGTGGTTCTTTTGAATAATATATTTTCTTCTTATTATTTTCTTATTCTAATCATAGATCTTATTCCACCAAATTTCAATAATACCTATAAGGTCATATGTGTCTCCTTACATTAGTTTCATGGGATCATATTATTTATTAGCCTTGCTTTGTGTATTTGAAGGAATGGATTTTTTTATTGGCTCCTTTTGTGGGTTTTGTGGGTATTTCTACTGCTATTGTACTTCCTACACTATAAAGATTCCACATATCATTTAGCTTGATATATATTCTCTGCATCTTCCTTTATAGTTTTAAGCCCATTTACATGTTTCTCCTATCCCTCTTTTTTATAGTTTAAAGTCCATTTACATTTTTTTCTTTTGGTGAACTTTCACTAAAATTGTAACTTCTAATCTAAGGCATGACCATTGTCAAGTCACCTCTCCAAGTCTCAATTTTATCATCTTCAAAATGAAGATAATAATGTTTATACTATCTCCAGCCCAGAGCCACGAGGAACATACTTTGTAAGGCTTAAAGCATCATATAAAAGTAAATTTTTGAAGAGGAAAATACCCTCAGATAGATTCTGTCTAGACCTGATGCCCAACTTTAAATTTCAAAGATGACATTTAGCGGCGGCTAGGTGGCACAGTGAATAGAGCACCAGCCCTGGAGTCAGGAGGACCTGAGTTCAAAATCAGCCTCAGCCACTTAACACTTACTAGCCATGTGACCTTGGGCAAGTCACTTAACCCCATTTGCCCTGCCTTCCCCCTACACACACACACACA
Organism: Pseudocheirus occidentalis; assembly: GCA_028646575.1. Classification (NCBI taxonomy): domain Eukaryota; kingdom Metazoa; phylum Chordata; class Mammalia; order Diprotodontia; family Pseudocheiridae; genus Pseudocheirus; species Pseudocheirus occidentalis. The sequence continues at coordinate 117,248,763 of CM053599.1, read as the reverse complement.
CACACACACACACACACACACACACACACACACACGGAAACCATTTAAAAAAAAACAAAGATGACATTTATCAAAATGAGAGCTCAATTTTAATTCTTCAATGACATAACATACTTTATATTTATATAGCAATTTATCAAATGCCTTCACAAATATCATATTAGATTCTAATAACAGTTGCTATTTCTACTACCTTAAGCTGCCTTAGGTAAAATCTGATGGCCTGAACCAGGACTCCAGCAAGTTAGAGACTGTGGAGATGACAGTATCAAGAGGGTACTGAAGGGGTAGGATAAAGAAATGAGGGAGCCTGGAATTACTCCAATTGGATCGCCTCTTGTTTCTTCCATTTGTATGAATTAGCCTAACTTCTTCCCTTTCTAGGGCCACCACCTGTCATTTCCAATCAGAAAGAGCTAAGTCACTCCATTTCCTTTCTGCCATCTAGGTTGGTTTCTTCTCAACAACACCTAAGAAGCAGTCATAACCTAATCTTCCTCTTGTCCTCAATCTGAAAAAAAATGTTGGTATCTTTGGCATTCATCAAGAGTCTTGGTTCACACTGGGAATCCTAATGTGATTTTTTTAAACCAGAGGATATTGCCATTCTTGTATTTGTCTCCCTTAGGAGTCCCTATTTCTCTTTTCCTTCTTTTTTCCCTCTATTTACTTTTTTCATTGATGCCTCTTGTTTTTATAGTATATTCAATTCCAAATATGCCCCCCCCCAATAGACTTCTCTTGCAATAAAGATTTTTAAAAGGAAAAAGAAAAGGTCGACCAAAGTAACCAAAAATATCAACTTCATCAACCACAGTCTTCCACCTCTCTAAGGAAGGGAGGGTGGTACATTTTCACAGCTACTTTGGACCTACCTTGGCCATTATAATTACACAACATTAGATTGTTTTGGCATTATTTCCATTTCTATTGTCATAGTCATTGAATATTATCTTCCTGTTTCTGCTTATTTCACTGTGCAACAGTTCATCTAAGTCTTCCTGTAGGAATGGCAATCAAGCCTGTAATTTCATTGATATAGAGAATTCCCAAATGAGGGAACTCCCTCTACCAAGTCAGCCTTGTACCTTCTTTACAGTGCCTATGGCATCGAGAAATTAAGTAACTTACTCAACTTGTACAGTCAATATGTATCTTTGAATTCTATGTATTATTGTTTTATATCACAGTAAAATTTCATTTTCCAGTCAATAGTTATCTATTTTTTAAGTACTTATGCTTGTTCTAGTTAAGTCTGAATTTTGTCTAATTGGACACCACTCTCCTATCCCACTTTTCTTCACAGGAATCAATGCTGACTCTACCATGTTCATTCTTGAGAAACTCCAATTCCTCAAGTGAATTTCCTTTTTACACTTTTGGTCCATAGTTTTGGGTCCTATCTTTCCTTTGTTTGAACCATGTTAAATTCATTCACCTAAATTCAAGAGTGAAAGTTTGATTATGTATGGTGCTCTCTCCCTTATAAATTTTAAGGTGCCATTGACAATAGTGTCCAAATCTGCTATGAAAGGAACTGTGACAGAAGGCTGCTGTTAAGGAACTTATAATTAACCAAAGAAAAAGACAATTATACAAACTGCTTTGTCACATTCATCTCCTAATGCAAAGATCTAACACCACTCTTACCCTCAAAACCCTCCAATGGCTCCCTACTGCTGGTATTCCAGCCCCTCCGCATTCTAGCCCTTCACCAAATTTATCTCTTTTTCCTCCCCTCCATGTGTGAAGCACTCCTGATAAACACTTTATAGATGAAGAAACTGAGACCTAAAGACCTTAAATGATTTGCCCAAAGTAAAAAAGTATATACTAAATGGAAGAGGTAGGATTCAAACTGTGATCCTCTGGGTCCAAATTCACTGACTTTTCTGCTGGACTAATCTCCTTCCCATGCTCTGTAAATAATTGTTGAATTAATTCCCCTAGGATAATCCTTCCAAAAAATTAATTCTCTCCTTGCAATATACATTTTGAGTGAAGTTCTCTTTATCCATAGAGAAAAATTGGAAATCTAGATAAGTCCTAAGACTACATAAACAGAAGGATGGAGTGAGGAAGTTTTAATTATCCAATACTCAGTTTTAAGGCAAACAGTTCTTAACTTCAGTAGAGATGGAGCCTGTCAAGCAGGTACTAAAAAAACAAAAACCAGCTCTGCAGTGTTTAATGACATTTCATTGGACTGGCTGATCAGCACCTTTGACTTCACTTTCTTGTGATCTTGGTTGTCCTGCTAGAATACCCATCACTGATGTACAGAACACCTTGTTCTTAATTTCCATCCCATATTAAAATAGTCATTTGACATAGAATTTTTAAATGTGCATACCAATAATGACTGTTTTATCATCTTTGTATCCATGAACAACCATGCCCCTAGGATTTGAGAGGACCAGGGGAAGGGACAAGAAGAACCAGATTCTCTGCCCCACTCTCCACTCCACCCCACCCCACAGCTCTCTAAGTATATAAATTATAAGTCCCTCCCTGAGATACCATTCAAGCATAACTGCTGAAAGTTATCAAACAAACTCTTCAAAAGCAGGCTTGGGAGTTTCTTAATATTTATTTTAGAGAGAATGACCAGGTTGTTTCAGAACTGTTCAAACTCTGTGAAAAATGAAGTACCAATAACTGTCAGGAAGTCTGTGGTAATGATTAAGGATAATTATCTATAAAGAGGGATCAGTCATTTTATGCTCACTAGTCACAGGTGCCTTCTTCAGTTATGAGACCAGGAGGTCAGATACACTACAAGTTTAAAGGAAGTACAGAACACCAAGTACACCAAGACAAGACTCTGTCAGCAAGCAAGGCTAGTTCCTATGTTACAAAAGCTGGATGACTCTGTCCTGGGTGTTTTTAAAACCACCCTCACCACCAAGAATATAAAAAAACAAAACAAAACAAAGAACACAACAAAGTCAGTGATTAATTTTGAACAAAGAACGGTTTAGATAATAATACTATAAAACATGACTTTCCTTTATAAATTCTCCTACTTTGATATGACCTTCCATGAATTAAATTTGATTTCTTCTTATGTTTTTTGTTTTCTTTAGGTATTTTATGTTTTCTTCTATTTTTTTCATTCTTTTGATTTTGTTTGACTGAATCCTGATGTCTCAGAGTCATTAGCTTCCACTTGCCCAATTCTACTTTTTAACAAATTATTTTCTTCAATTAGCTTTTGTACCTCCTTTTTCATTAGGCCAATTCAACTTTTTAAGATGTTTTCTTCAGTGTACTTTTTTTCCATTTTGTTAACTGTATTTTTGGAATTTTTTCCCCTACCTCTCTTATTTGACTTTTTTAATCCTTCTTGAGCTCTTCCAAGAAGATGTTTTGGGTTTGAGACCAATTCATATTCCCCTTTGAGGTTTCAGACTTGGATGTACTGACCATGTTGTCCTCTTCTGAAATTGTGTTTTGATCTTCACTGTCACCAAAATATTTCCTCTATGACCATTGATTTTTATTTTTATTCTTCTTGCTCACGTGGTTTGCTTTTTTCTGACTTTTAAATTTGATCTCTGCTTCTGGGGCCCAGACTTCTTGTGTGTGGGATTAGGGGCCTAGTTGCTGTTTTTTTTATGCTGGGGCCTCTGGTGCTGGCAGTGGGATGATGTATTGGTCTGGTAATTTACCTGGTGCTGGTGTGTGACTGGTGTTGGTGCTTGCCTGTTCTTGCTCCTCCACCCTGGGGCTCAGAATCTCCTACTGGAACTCTGGGGTTTGCTGCTGGCTTGCTGGGACACCTCCCATCCTGTACTTAACACAGCAAGAGAGACCTTCCCCATTAAGCCCCCTAACTTCCCAACTTAAAGACTACTGTATCTGTCTTTCTGCTGGCTCTACCATTCCAAGATTTTTCCTGGGGTAAAAAAATCCTCTTTCTGGGATTTTCAAGGTCAACAATGGAGGGTGAGAGCAACTTACTGCTTACTCTGCCATCTTGGCCCCCAGAAGTTTAAATAAGTAACTTTCAAACACTCAGTCTGTGGGCTGATAGTCCCAGGAGTAGCTGCTGCTCCTGCTGCCAAAGTCCTTGCATAGGACTGTCTTTCTGTCTCATTAATAACCAACAAATGTCCTGTCCTGTGCTGAGAGGTCTGGGAATCACCACCGCTGCCAGTACTCCAGTCCACTGGTGTCTGTTCTGGCTTTACTATGTTCAAGTCTGTGCTGGTGCAGCCTGTACGCTATACTGTGCTCCTCTCCCAGCCCAGTGCAACAGATCCTTACTGCCAATATTCCAAGTTGTCTTGGGCTGGAAATCTACCACACTCTGTCTCTTTGTGGATTCTGCCACTCCAGAATTTGTTCAGATTCATTTCTTAGAGGTATTTAAAGGAGTTTGTGGGAGAGTTCAGGTGAGTCCGTGCTTTCACTCTACCATCTTGGCTCTGCCAAGTTGATTTCTCAGAGTCTTGATATTAGTAAATCTCTCTCTACTTTGAAATGCTAACCAAATACTATAGTTAAACCATTATAGCCAAACCATGAGGGGAAAAAGAACATTCTCTATTCAGGGTTGGCCTACTCCAACCATTGGACTGACAGCCTACCAGCCTTAACCTTCATAACTGGTATAATTTCAGGATTTTTCAAACCAGCATGCCAACCTAACAACTCTATTAAAATGCAGAGTATACTGGAAAGTATTGACCTGTTATCAGCTAATAACACCTAGAAGGGTATTCAAGTCAATTCAGCAAGTATTTATTAAAGTACCTACTGTGTTCCTGCTGCTATACTAGATTCACATTGAGGATAAAAGACAAAAAATAAAAATAGTGTCTGTTCTCAAGAAGCTTATATACTAGGTGGCAGAGCCTTAAGACCCAAAGTTAGGAAGGACTGAGTTCAAATCCAGCTTCAGCCATTTCATAGTTACTATGAGTTTCCAGGCAAGTCATTTAACTTCTGCCTGCCTCAGTTTCCTTCTCTATAAAATTGAGATAACAGTAGCATCCTAAGTCCCAGAGTTGTTTTGAGAATAAAATGAGATACCTGTAAAGCAATGAGCAAAACATAAGGCTATTCTATACATATAGAGATAGATATAGATATCTATATAATTACTGCTAATAACTGAAAGTTATGCCCTCTTGACAACGAATCAGTTCTTCCTGCAGTGCCTGCAATCCATTTATGTTCTATGTTGTATTTAAAAGTTTCCTGTGTAGTAAAAGAGATTAGTTTAACTAGAATGTTTGTATACTTTCTTTTTAGTGACCTACTCCTTCCCAGAGCTAGAGAAGAGCAAACAAAGCAGGGAGAACCTATAACTATGTTGTATGAAATTTTTATTTTAAAATATCTGAGTCTGGAAAGGTGCTTCAGACTTTAAAATAAAAATCAACCCTTTCTTTCTGTTTTAATTAAAAGTTATCTATCAATAAAGAAGACTGCCTGTACTAAGCCTTGCAATCAGTCCCATAGTTAAGATAGTGGTAGTGTAATTCTAGGCCCTTCTTCTTAAAAATGAGGAATGGAAGGATTAAGTACAATGTCAAAATGTAGTTCTTTTTAGTATTAAAATTAAAGGCAGATTTAATGCCAAATACAAGTAAGATTTTAATCAAAGGTAGAGTTGGTCAAGGCCGCCATGTTCCTTTCCTATAAGTACAGTTACTATTTCTTCGTTGCTCATCATCTTTTTCATCTGTCTTCTTCTTTTTAAATTTTAACACCCATATACATTTGGGGAATTAGTTAAACTTCCCTCTGCATTCTTGTTGAGGTAGCAAATCACTCACACTTAGGAAACTATATAAGAAGGATGGGAATCAATCTCCTAGAGTCAGTCCATCAACAGGTATTTATTAAGTGCCCACTATATTCAAGGTCCGTGTATTAAGTGCTGGGAATACAAAGGAAGGCAAAAATCCTTCAAGATGTCACATTCTAATAGTGGATACAACATGCAAACAACTGCATCATACAAGATACAAAAAGTATAAATGGCAGGTAATCTTAGAAGAGACGATACCCTAGCAGTGTGTGTAAGAGGGCAGAGTGGGTTAGAGGAAGGGAGGACTAATAAAGGTATCTTGAAGAAAGTGATAGTTGAGCTAAATATTGAAGAAAGTCAGGGAAGCCTTGATAGAAGTGAAGAGGGAGAAAAAATTACAGGCGTGGAGGACAGTGAGTGACTGCACCTGCTTTATTGGCCTAGCACATAGCAGATATTTTATGATAGATGTCTGCTTAATTGAAATGTACCAGCACAGTCCGTGAAAATGTGGAACCCTCCTCCAAGCACCATTCCAACATTTATACGAGAAAATTCTTTGTGACAATCATTTTAGCTCATGCTTTTATTACAGAGTGAACCTTTGGTCTTCCTTTTCTACTTAAAGAATAAGACATAACATTTCCCAACAAAACTAATGTTGGGGATTTGTTTTGCTTGATTATGTGTATTTGTTGCAAGGATTTTGTTTTTGTTTTTGTTTTTTTCCAATAGGAGGAGGGAAGTGGGAAGGAGAGTTCAGGAGGACAAGATAAGTTAGCCAAAAGAAAGAAAGGAGATTCATGGAAGATTTCTTCTTTAATGAACCAAAGGTAACAGAAAGATAGAAAGAATCATAGACAAGTACCTATGCTGCAACAGCTTTGAAAGTCACAAACATAATTTATAATATATTTGTATACAATATTCACAGTTTCACATATAACCCATTTTCTGTTTTACTCTGTATATGGAAATGGTCATTCAGAGTTGGCCAAGATGGTAGAGAAAGGCTAGCCTGGGCTCTTCCCAGTTTCCCTCAGAAACTACATTATCAATTAAGCCTCTAAACAGATTCTGGAGTGGCAGAATCCGCAAAAGACTGAAAGATTTAAATAATCTTCTAACTTAAGATAACTTAATGACTTCAGGAAAGGTCTGTCCCACTTGGTTAAAAGGTGAACACATTCACGTCTGGGCAAGCCAGAGGGAAGCTCTTAGCCACAGCAAAGATCAGCAACCTAGGTCCCTTGGATCTGGCTCAGTAGGCTAGTGACACAGCAGGCCAGCTGTGAGGCCTATAGACCCACCACAAAAGGCAAATTGCCAAGCAAGGAACCCTGGAACAGCTGTTGTGAGTAGGCCTGGCCACCTTAGCACAGTGATGAAGGCACCAGCACCTGAGACCCAATTGTGGAAAGTCAGTGACCAGGCCACTGGCTCCCAGCCCCAGAAGCTTGGGAAAGTGTCCCCTATGCCCAGGAACAGAGCTCAACTTTTTAAAAAGGAGAAAAAACCCAAAAAGACCCCTGATCATGTAAAGCTAGTATGGTGACAGGTAAGGTCAAAACACAAATTCTAAAGAGGACAATATCAAAATGTCTACATACGAAGCCTCAATGAGAAATGCAAATTGGTTTCAAGTCCCAAAAATCCTTTTGGAAGAGTTCAAAAAGGATTTTAAAAATCAAGTAAGAGAGGTAGAAGAAAAACTGGGAGAAGAAATGAGTTATGCAGCAGAATTATGAAAAGAGTCAAGAGGTTGGAAAAGGAAGCACAAAAATTTGATTAAAGAAAACAACTTTAAATGTAGAAACTGGTCAAATGGAAAAAGGAGGTACAAAAGCTAACTGAAGAAAATAATTGCTTAAAAATTAGAATTGTGAAAGTGGAAGCTAATGTCTCTATCAGACATCAAGAATCAGTCAAACAAAATCAAAATAATGAAAAAATAGAAGAAAAACAACTGGTCTGGAAAACAGATCTAAGATTATTGGATTGCCTGAAAGCCAGGATCAAAAAAAGAACATGGACAGTACCTTTCAAGAAATTATCAAGGAAAACTGCCCTGATAACCTAGAACTAGAGAGTAAAAGAGTAATTGAAAGAATCCACCAATGGCCTCCTGAAAGAGATCCCAAAATGAAAACTCCAAAGAATATTGTAGCCAAATTCCAGAATTATCAGGTCAAAGAGATGTAGCAGCAAATACACTAGCACACCCAGGATGGCTGCTATCACATAACTGACCATATCAATAACAATTCTGATTAAAAACACTAGAGAGCATAGGAATCAATGGAGTTTTCCTTAAAATGATAAGTAATATCTATCGAAAGCCATCACCAAGCATTATCTGTGATGAGGATAAGCTAGAAGCATTCCCAATAAGATCAAAGGTAAAACACGGATGCCCATTATCACCAGTATCATTCAATGTTATAGTAGAAATATTAGCTATAGCTATGAACAAAGAAAAATAAAATGAAGGAATTAGAATTGGGAGACCTTAATCTCTTCTCAGAAACTAGATAAATCTAGTAAGTCTAGTAAACGAGGAAACAAAACTATCACTCTTTGAAGATGATTTGATCATATACTCAGAAAATCTTAGAGAATCAACTAAAGAGCTACTGTTAAAAATGAACAACTTTAGCAAAGTTGCAGGAGATAAAATAAACTCACATAAATCATTGACATTCCTATATATTACTAACAAAGCCCAGCAGGAAGACATAGAAAAAGAAATATGATTTAAAATAATTATAGACAATATAAAATACTGGGAGCCTATGTGCCAAGATAAAACCAGGAATTATATGAACACAATTATAAAACACTTTACACACTAATATAATGAGATATAAACAACTGGAAAAATATCAATTGAGTCAAGCTGATATAAAAGAAAATGGCAATTCTACCTAAATTAATTACTTATTCAGTGGTATACCAATCAAACCACCAAAAGATTATTTAGTAGATCTAGGAAAAATGATAACAAAATTCTTCTGGAAGACCAAAATGACAAAAATATAAAGGAAATTAATGAAAAAATGCAAAGGAAGGTGGCTTAGCCATACCAGATCTCAAACTATATTATAAAGCAGAAATCATCAAATTATTGTTACTGGCTAAGAAACAGAGTGCTGGATCAGTGGAATAGGCTAGGTACACAAGACACAGTAGTAAATGACTATAGTAATTCACTATTTGATAAACCCAAAGATTCCAGCTTCTGGGATAACAACTCACTATTTTTGAAAAACTGCTGGGAAAACTAGAAAATAGTATGGCAGAAACTAGGCATAGACCAATAGCTTACACTTACAGTAGCTTATCAAGATAAGGTTGAAATGGGTACATGATTTAGACATAAAAAGTGAAACCATAAACAAAGAGAAGAAGAAATAGTTTGCCTGTCAGATATATGGAGAAGGGAAGAATTTATGACCAAACAAGAGAGAGAGAACATCATGAAATACAAATGGAAAATTTTGGTTACATTAAATTAAAAAGGTTTTGTACAAACAATATCAATGCAACCAAGATTAGAGGGAAAGCAGAGAGCTAGGAAACAACTTTTACTGCCAATGTTTCTTATAAAGACCTCATTTCTCAAATATATAGAGAACTGAGTCACATTTTTAAGAATACATGTCATTCCCCAATTGATACATGGTCAAAGGATATAAACAAGAAGTTTTCAGAAGAAGAAATTAAAGCTATTTATAGTCATATGAACAAAATGCTCTAAATCACTATTGACTGGAGCAGTGGTTCTCAGCCTTCCTAATGCTGTGACCCTTTAATACAGTTCCTCATGTTGTGGTGACGACCAACCATAAAATTATTTTTGTTGCTACTTCATAACTGTAACTTTGCTACTATTATGAATCTATGTGATATGCAGGATGTATTTTCATTGTTACAAATTGAACATAACCCACAGGTTGAGAACTGCTGGACTAGAGAAATACAAATTAAAACAGCTCTGAGGTACCACATCACACCTATCAGATTGGCTAATATGACAAAAAAGGGAAAATGATAGATGTTGGAGAACATATGGGAAAATTGGAACATTGAACCATTATTAGTAGAATTGTGAACTGATAAAACCATTTTCAAGAATGCCCAAAGGGCTATAAAACTGTGCATACTCTTTGATCCAGCAATACCACTGTGAGTTTTGTATCCCTAAAAAAATCATAGAAAAGAGAAAAAGACCCACATGTATGAAACTATTGATAGTGACACTTCGTGGTGGCAAAGAATTAGAAATTGAGGGGATGCTCATCAATTGGGGAATGGTTGAACAAATTGTGGTTTGTGAATGTATGAGTATATGGTTACTGTTGTGTTATAAGTAATGCCGAGCAGGCAAATTCCAGAAAAACCTGGAAACACTTGAACTGATGCTGAGTGAAGTGAGCAGAACCAGGAGAACATGGTATACAGTAACAGCAACGTTGTGCAATGATCAACAATTCTAAAAGACTTGTGATGGAAAATATTATCCACATTCATAGAAAAAAGTATGGAGTCTGAATGCAGATCAAAGCAAACTATTTTCTTTTGTTTTTTAATTTTTATTTTTTTCTTTATTGTGGTCTTTCCCTTTTGTTCCAACTCTTCTTTCACAATATAACTAATGTGGAAATATGCTTAACATGATTGTAAATGTATAGCCTATATGAGACTGCCTGCTGTCTTGGGGAGGGTGAGGGAAGGAGAAAAATTTGGAGCTCAAAATCTAAGGAAAATGAATCTTGAAAACCATCTTTACATGTAATTGGGAAAAAAACCCACTATTTTTTTTTTATTTTCTTGGTTATATCATTCATTTCCACAAGGTTTTGAGTTACAAATTTTCTCCCCTTTTTGTCCGTACCCCCCAGCCCAGAACATTGATCCCACTGTAAGACCCCTCCCACAATCTGTTCCCTTTTATGCCCTCCTCCAACACCTCTCTAG
>CM053599.1:117197305-117237525 GCA_028646575.1 Pseudocheirus occidentalis | reverse complement strand
TTTTTCATTTCTTTGTAACAGTTTAATAGTATCTTAGTTTCTCATAAAGTCATTAGCTTCTATTTGCTCTACTCTACTTCTGAAGGAATTATTCTCTTCAGAATACTTTTGAGATTCTTTTTCCATCTGGGAAATTGGGCTTTTTAAGGCATTCTTCTCCTCATTGGTTTTCTGGGCCTCTTTTGCCATTTGAGTTATTCTATTCTTTCAAGTGTTGTTTTTTTCAGTCACGTTGTTGACTCTCTTTTCATGGTTTTCTCGCATCATTCTCATTTCTCTTCCCAATTTTTCCTCCACTTCTCTTGTGTGGTTTTCAAAGTCCTTTTTCAGTTGACGTATAGTTTCTAGGCATTCTTCAAGTGTCTTGGAAGCATTTGGTGTGGGAGTTCTGAGTTCTGGGCTCTCTTCCTCCCATTCCATGCTTTGATCCTTTTTGTCCACAAAAAAGGATTTTAGAGTTTTATTACTGTTCTTATTTTGCTTCCTTTTCCTCATGTTGGTCAGTCAGTTAATTGGTTGGTTTTTTTTTTTTTAGCTCTGTGAAACTCTGCTTACAGGGGGGAAAGCACTGTTCCAAATTGCTGGGCTTTTCCCAGCTGCCAGAGCTATTAGGGGGGTGTTGCAAGTTCCCCCGAGCTTTGGCTTGCTGAAAGCACACCCCAGGACCACCACCCAAGACCATGATCTGGATCCAGGCTGCTCAATACAAGAGCACTTGGCCCTGATCAAGAGATTCAGCCCCCTCTGCAGAGTCTGCAGGCCAGGGACTCTGAAGCAGCCCAGTGGAGGCCGCCTCTGGTTCCAGCAGTTCCCCTTCCCCACTGCTTCCTCACCCCGGGGGCAGATTTGCTGAACTGCTTTTCCTCCCCAAAATTAATTTTCAAAGTTTCATTTTCACTTTCACTGACCACCTAATCCTGGTTTGGTGTATGTGAAGATTACCTCCGATGTAATAGATCTTCTCTGAAGTAGACGCAAGCTGCAACTTGTGAAGCTTGGCTCCTCTTGAATTCCCTGGGGCCTGGCCTGGCTGAGGCTGCAGTTTTGGGCTGGGCCGGTCTCTGGTGCAAGCTGCCCCTCTCCCATCCCGTTCCTCACACCTTGGCAGATGTGGAGGTGCTGGAGGCTATAGATCCTCTCTGAAGACTGGCTGCGGCGCGGCTCTGCTCAGCTTGGCTCCTTCCCACCACCCCAGGCCTGGCCGCTGTCTTGGCTTCAGGTTGAGCCAGCCTCTGCTCCCAACCACCACGATGAGCCCCTGCTGCCGAGCTGCCTTCAGCGAGAGATGTGTTTTCTGTATTTTTGTGAGTCTGAGAGTCCTAGACTCTGTCTGGGCTCATATTTTATGGGTGTTTAGGGTGGTAGTGTGGGAGCTGTGGGACCTTGCTGCTTCTACGCCGCCATCTTGGCTCCGCCCCCCGGAAAGTTTTGATAATTGCTGGTTTTCATTTTTAACAGTTTATAAATAACAAAGTGATTTATGAAACAATGTATATATTATACATGTATATATATGCATGTGTGTGTATATGTGTGTGTGTGTGTGTGTGCATGCACACATATCACAAGTCAAAAGGGGTTTGTAGTTTGACAAATCATGGAGGAAAGGTGTGCTACAACATAATGGAAGACGTTCCCGGGAAGGCAGCAATGCAATGAAGCCATCAATATAACTGTTTCTTATAATGAGGACATGAGGAAAACCATTTGTCTGTCCTGTTCTAAATAAGACCGGATTTGGGGGCAAGCAATCCAGTCTATTTGGAAAACCTGCTAGCAATTATGCAATGAGCTATATTCCACCTAGAAAACCTTTTCTTGGATGAGTATTTTCTAGGGAACAGGAAATGAATCTCATTTTCTCTAATATTGGCAATCCTTTAACTGCAAATATTTACAAAGTCTTGTTAATTTGAGACCAAAACTTGAAATCAAGTCAGTTATGTTTTTGTTAGGACTGGTTAATGAGTTCTACTGAACTACACTGTGACTACACTGATGGTCTGAAAAACCAGTATCTCAACTAATATGCAAACTAAGTCTTTTAGAGCCAGGTTGATGAACCAATCCAACCAATTACTCAAGGAATCAAAGATGCTTTCCTTTCAGTGTTCAGTGTGTGGAGCACTGAGTAGAAAAGGTGTGAAGGGGAGGGAAGGGCCTGAAGAAATGGGAGTTATGCTACTTGGCCTAGTGAAACACAAATAAACTAATAACTACTGTGTGCATTAGTGTTGAGCAGAGGCTTAGAGTTAAGGAGGGAAGATTTCCTAGAAGAAGTTAGCTTTATAAAGGGTTTTTAAGAAGTGTGTCATCTTGGCCAAGTCAACTTCACCTCTGTGGGACTTGTCTTCATTCAAATGAGAGAGTTCTACCACATGATTTCCAAGGTCAAGTCTATGATTCTGAGAGGAAGCGCAAGAAGAAAGTCATATCTAGGACTATATATTTAAAGCTGGAAGGGAACTTCAGTTAATCCAACCCCTTCATTTTACTGATAAGGCAACTGAGGTTCAGACAGGTTAAGCCACTCACCCAAGGTCACAAAAAAACTATAACATTAACCTAGGATGCTGACTCCAGATCCATCACTGTTCACACTGAACCATACTGAAACTCCCAAGACAATACTAAAAGGTCACAGAACATCCTGGGAGGGAAAAGTGTTGAGAGATCAGGCTGATGAGGTGGGAGAACCCTGAGACTGGAGTAGTCAGCAAAGAGTCTGTAAGAAGTCATTGTACCATAGAAAAATAACTACTGAGTTCTTCTGCTCTCTTGCTGAGTCTCTCTTTCTACTCCACTCCTCAGCATCCACTAGCCCATTCTTTCCTATAGATAATCAATCAATCTATCTATCTATCTATCTATCTATCTATCTATCTGAGAGATCTGTATTGTATGCCTTCTTGAATAAATCAATGAATAAAAAATTATTGAACATTTACTATGTGCATTGTCAAATAATAGGGAACCAAATACAAAAATAAGACAGCCATATATAATAAGACAGAGCTTACATTCTAAGATGATGAATACAATCTATACAGAAAAGTGGTGGCAGACTGGTTAATGTTTAACAACTGAATCTCCAAGTGGAAAAATATGTGAAAGCCACACAAGATTCATCTGCATCATTGACATTTTCTCCATCACTTTAAGTCTAGACAATCACCAACACAATGAATCAAGCCCAGATGTGTAGAATCTGCCAATTTCTGAAGTGCAAATGCTCACCCTAAAAACTTAATAATAGGCAGTTGGTTTGAGCTGGTTCCAGCACACTCCTAAGTGGTCATCAGTGAAGGGTGTTTTGGTCAGGCAAGTCAGAGACAGTCAGTGGTGTCACAGGGCAATTAATTGATATCTCCTTTCTAGAAAGGTTAGTGTTGATTTGATTACTGTTCTCAGCACTAGGAGGGGTACAGGGCGAAATGGCTAGGGAACAGCATGGTGGGTCTAGGTTGAGGTTAGATATGATAAATGCTCACCAAAATGAAGCCTAAGGTCAAGTCTACTTGGGAATGCTTCTGTGATCTGAAAATTCCAGAACTTCAGATAACATCAACATTTTGAATTCTAAAGATAACAGAATTTGTTTCCTTAAAATGTAATTTTTGGGGTGGAAAAGGGATATCATTAGGAAAAGAAAATGATGATGCACCAGCCAAATCCTTAGCACTGAGTCTGGACAAGTCATCACCACCTGGTAGATATTTTCTTAGTGACCTTGATGTACAGGATCACAGACTCAGTTAAGACAAAGTCTTTGAAAGTCAGTCTAACCTTTACTCTTTTAAAAAATTTGAGGTACCTATGACTAAATATGTGATCCTATAACCAGCAGAGTTGCAGACTAAATAACTGTGAAGTTATTTAGAAAAATATACCCAGGGCAGTAAGCAGTCACTCTGACATAAATAAGGTAAGAAATCATCAAGACCTTTTTGTTACAACCTACTTCTGAAAGCTGGCATTTCCAAATCTGAATCAAAAGTAAACACTGCCTCTGACTCTCTACCTCTACAGGTCATTGATATATCTGAAACCAATCAGTATTGAAAGAGTAAACAACCTAGATGGGGGGAAAATTAAAGGACTATAAGCCAAAGATTTGTTCATTTATGAGATAAACTTGCAAGGAAAAACTCACTTCTGCTTTTTCTCCCTTATTTGAAGCCCATTTTCACTTGTTATAAATCTGTAGTGCTCAGTTAGTACTTATACCACAGATTCCTTCTATGCAATAATGGAAAAGAACACTGGATTGGAGCTCAAGTAAGAGGGATTCTTGTCTTTCCTTGGGCTACTAACAATGTGTCCTTAAGCAAGTCATTTTATCAGTCTGGTCCTCAGTTTCCTTATCTTTAAAATGAAATACAGGTGATCTATTGGGTCCTTTCCAACCTTAGTGTTATATTATTTTAGGAATTCTGTTTAAGTATATATTGGTTCAAACATAAATTGCCCACCATTAATAAGGTCTGTTGGATGCTTGAGTTATGAAGCCAAAAAACCTTAAGTGTCTATTTTCTCAAGGAACTCACTTTTTTTTCCCTGGGAAGATACAATAGGTAGATAAATAAGCTGAAAAAGTGAAACAGACAGACCAGCAAATTTGAGAAAGAAGAGAGTCCTGACAATTGGGGAGATCTGAGAAGGTACTTAGTGGGAGTTGGCACATTAGCAGAACTTTAAAGGAACCTAAGGATCCTAACAAAAGGGAGCACACGGGGGACAGCCTGTCACATGATTCTCTGAAAGGAATGTTGGAATGGAGTCAGAGAACATGGGTTCAAGCCCCAATTGTGCCAGTTGTTACCTCGGCAAGGCAATAAGGCAACAAGCATTTATTAGGTGCTTCCTATGAGCCAGGCACTTTGCTAACAGCACTAAGGATACAAATTAGAGTGAAAACCAAGGCAGTCCCTACCCTCAATTACATTCTAATTGTGGAAGACAACACATAAAAGGAAGCTGGAAGTGGAGGTGAAAGCCAGGAGGTACCCATATGGGGACATGGTGGCAGAGTTCTCCAGTCAGAAGCAGAGCTAGGAGGGGAAAGAAGATGCTAATTTGCCCTGAGGGTGAGTCTAATCTAGTATCTAGCTAGATACCAATGATCCAAAGGCAGGGAATAGGTGTTATAACAAATTTTAGAGATGATCTAGCTCAAGTACCATACTTTCATAGACATAGAAAAGGGAAGAGTCCCATGATACATCTCTGCCCATGGAAAAGCTGGGATTAGAACCTAGACCAACCTAATCTACTAATCTACCAATCACAACACCCTGTTTCACTTCTATGCTTAGCAGGATGCACTACACAGAGTAGGCACTTAATCATATTTTTGTCCTTCCTCCTAAGAAGAGGACCATGATTTCAGGAAGGTGATGCCATGACTTGAAAGCAAATTGGATTTAAGTAAGGCAGGTCTGTGCAAAGTCACCAGCTTTATTCTCTTCTCCCAAGCCATCTGGGTTCAGTGGCAAGATATAGTTCGGGATGAATGGAGATGACCCCAGATGCAAAAGGAGAACTTATCCTTTTTAAAGTATGGTCTTTCTTTTCCAGGTCTCAATTTGACTGAGATGTATTTGAATTTAGGTCATCCTGGCTGCCTAGTCTAGGTTGGTGCAGTAAATAAAGCCCTGGTCTTGGAGTCAGGAGGAGCTAAGTTCAAATTCTACCTCTGATTCTTACTAGCTATTGGACCTTGAACAAGTCACTTAATTTATCTCAGATATAGTTTCTTCATTGGAAAATGTGAACAATAATAGCACCTACCTCACAGAACCAACATGAGAACCAAATGAGATAACATATAAAGGAATGGGCAAATATTGTACTATATATGTATCTGCTAAGAAACAATGATAAATCATTCAAAAACCTCAACCACAGAGAATATACATACTCAAAGAGACAAGGCATATGTAAGAGCTAATTGTCTCTAAGTTCCCAATAAGTGGAACAGATAATAAATGCTAGGGGAGTTCTGATGAAGGAGAGGTCACTGGGAACTGAACTGATTAGAGAAGGCTTCAGAAAGCATGTAGGGCTTGAGGTGAACCCTGATTGTGAATATGGTTCAAGGCAGAGTGTGTCAGGGTATGAATGCCCTCTTATCCTTTTCCTCTAAATATTTTATAACAAATCATGCATACACACAGCCTGGATTTTTCATCTTTTCTGGTGTTTTCGGCATCTTTAGCAGCTAGCACTGCTGACTGGCTGTGATCAAGGATGACAAAGACAATATATGAACTGACTGGTTTGCCGAAGAAATGAAAAAGCCGTCTGCTATCCTGCTGAGCTCAAATTAAAATGCACTTCATGGACCAGAGCTTGACAGTAGGATATTCAGTAAAAACAGGGGAGAAAAGTGATAGTTTACTTCCTTAATGACAGAGGGAGACAGCAGGGGTCTATTCTGTGGTACTTTATGCCACAAGGGGCAAATCAATTCACTTGTACATCTATGGGGGGGGGGGGGTGTCAGGGATGAGTGAGAGAGGAGGGAGAGGGAGAAAGAGGAAGAGAGGGGGGAGGGAGAGGGAAAGAGAGGAATAGGAAAAGAGGGAGGAAGAAATGGAGGGGGAAGGGGAAAGACAGAGACAGAGAGGGAAGAAAAGGGAGAAAGAAGGAGAGTAGAAGAAATGTTGAGAGAGGAGAATGAGATTGAATTACTATTTTTATAGGTTACAAGCATGCAAACTTTCCTTACCACCTTTCATTGTCCATAAGAAATAACCATTATACCAGAAATATTCCCACAAAGGGAACACTTTTGGTTATTTCTACCAAAGTTTTGTTTTGTTTTGCTCTGAGTATGGAAGTTATACAGAAAGACCAAGATAAGGATCATTCAGCATTAGAAGGGCATGAAAACAGATTGATGTGTGAAAAATAAATAAATGAAAAAGAATTTATTAAGTGCTTTCTACATGCAAAGTACCAGAGATGCAAAAAGAAAAATGAGTGTGCCTAGACAGGGTACCCACACCAATGAAACGAGTTCTAATATAACAACTGTAAAAACCAAGTAACAGCTGATAACTGTAGCGCACCTAGCTAATGGTCATTTCTTATATTAGTTTAACTAATTGTAAACTGAAAAACAAATTCAATCCCTGAATCAAATTTCTTAAGGGTCCATTGATACTGGCATATTAACAATTTACTTAAAGGAAAGATGAAGAGAAAGAATATGACCACAAGAGAACAATGCCTTAAATTCTTCATTTGCATTACGAATAGCCTTGAAACTACATTGTCTTTGCAATTCTTTTTTTTTTGTCTTTGCAATTCTTAAACAAGAACTCCCTTCTTTGTCAATTAAGTTTTTTCTTGCTTCAGAACACATTCTGCACTTTAAACAGTTAAACACAAAGATGTGAATGATGAGATGAAGTTAACTAAGAGACAAAAAGGCATTTGGAATATTTTTAGGTTTACATAATTTTTAGGCAAGAAGATCTCAGCAATCTTCTAATGTTAACAGACCAGAAGATCATGGATGGAGAGCTAGAAGGAATTTTAAAGATTGAGTCCAATCTCCTTATTTTACAGATAGGGAGACTGAGGTTCAGAGAACTTAAGTGATTAACTGTCACAGTTAGTTATTGAGTGTCTGGGGATTCAAGCCCAAGTCTTCCCAACTATAAATCCAACATGCTAGAGCTAATAGACTATGCTAAAGTAATAATTAAATGCAGGAATGGAGGCTTATGGATAATACTAAATGACTTTGCATCCCAAGATTTGGAACTAGAAAGTACCTCATTGAGACCATATGGTCCAACACCCTCTTAAAAATGAAAAAAAAAAACCAAACAAACAAACCTGAGACCTAGAAAGAGTAGGCAGCTTGTCTGAAGCCACAGGTCACAAAGCTAGCATTCAAATTGAGGTTCTCTTACTCCAGATTCAATGCTCTTCCCACTGCCTCACTTCAACAATAATGAGTGTTAAGTATTAGATAGGCTGGAGCCACTGGGGGAAAAGGGAAGGAAAGGGCATCGTTTCTGTTCTCAACATGCTCATAATGAATAGAGCAAGCTCTCAATGAAACATGGCAGTCTCTGGCCTACAACTTAAGTCACTTGCCTTAGGGTCCAGTGCTCTGTTAGATATAGAGAGACTCATGCCTCTCTATCTCCCTCCACTGACCTAAAGTTAATTCTATATAAATTGTCTATGATCTTCAGAAGATGGGTGGAATTAGATAGTTCCAATTAGTAGTCATCATTAGGCACAAAATACATATATCTGTAAACCCACCTTCAAGTCAGTTCTCTGATCTATACTTTTTTGTTCAAAAGATTGGTCCTGATACTAGGAGATTAGTGCCTATGTGAAACAGTCTAATTAAAAGAAAATTAAGAGTTGCAAAAAAAGAAACACACAAAGTCTAGCCATTTACCATCAAGACAAAAAACAACTAGATATACATGTCCACTGTTACACTACAGTCCAAAAAATATTTCCTTTCCTCCCCAGGACGATAAAAGGTAACTAAGTTACTTGTAAGTGGTGAATTCAATACTTTCATTTCTAACTTAAGACTACTATATGAAATAAAAGTTAAAAACATTGGAAAAAACCAATGTCTTAAAACTTTTGATACAAGCAGCACTATTAACAATGAAGACATTAAATTTGGAGGTAAAACAAATGAAAGTTTAATTTATTCTGAACATAGGTCTCATACAATATTTTGATGAATGTACAATCCACCATTACATAATTTTAAAAGAGCAAAATGTTCTTCTTACTATATTTTGAAAACAAAGGGTGATCTTAGAGTTTGTGATGATTTAAAACAGATTTCTAAATTTAAATGTTTTGTTAAACTGCATATATACTAGAGATCAAAATCATATTAAGAATTTGAACACCTGAGGCAAATTTGGTTGGATGTGGAGAAGAGGATTTTTGTGACTTTTTGTTGTTGTTCAGTGGAGATGCCATTTGGAGTTTTCTTGGTAAAGATTCTGAAGTGGTTTGCCATTTCCCTCTCCAGCTCATTTCACAGATAAAGAAACTGAGGCAAACAGGGTTAAGTGACTTGGCCAGGGTCACATAGCCAGTGAGCACCTGAGGCCACATTTGAACTCAGAAAGCAGAGTCTTCCTTATTCCAAGCCTGGAACTCTATCCACCTAGGTGTGTAGGTGTGTAGGTGTGTGTGTGTGTGTGTGTGTATAAGTGACACTAACCACACCTGTGCATGACTTGATTAATTCTATGCCAATGAATCGCACTAAACCTCATCTCCTAAATTAATTGTTTCTTGGGCAACTCAAACTCAACTGTCCAAAAGAGAATTCACTGATTATCTTTTCCTCCCTGAAAATTCTCCCCTCTTCCAAGCTTCCCTATTTCTGTTGACATTTTTCCAATCTTTCAGGTTAATAATGGCAGTGTTATCCTAGATTTCTCCTTCTCTCTCTCTCTCTCTCTCTCTCTCTCTCTCTCTCTCCCCCCACCAACATATATAAGGCAACTGCCAAATCTTATTGTTTCTACCATTATAATATCTCTTAGAAATTACCCCTTCTCTCTCCTCACACAGCTATGACCTTAGTTCTTCACTCATCACTGCTAGCCTATCGAAAAAGCCTCCCAATTGATTTCCCTATTAAAGATCTCTTCCCACTCCAATTCACCCTCAGCTAATTTTCCTTAGAACCAGTTCTTTTTTTTCCTTTGCTTTTTGGAGGGCAATTGGGGTTAAGTGACTTGCCCAAAGTCACACGGCTAGTTTTTGTGTCAAGTGTCTGAGGCTGGATTTGAACTCACATCCTCCTGACTCCAGGGTCAGTGCTCTATTCACTGAACCACCTAGCCACCCCCTTAGAACCAGTTCTAACTATATTACTCCTGTTCTCAAACTCCAACGGCTCTATTTCCTCTAGGACCAAATATACATTTCTCTAACTTTTAAAACCCTTCATGACATGGCCCCAACCTGTCATTCTAGCCTCCTTTAGATATTATTCCTTTTCCTGAACCTGGTACCCCAGGCAAACTGCCCTTCCCTCTTTTTCCTCACGCATGGATGGCACTCCATTTTAATCCCTGAACCTCTGCACCGGCTGTGACTTCACATATGAAATGCATTCACTCTCTACCTCTGCCTAATAGATTCCTTCTTTTTCTTCCACCCCAAACTTAATAACCACCTCCTAGATGAAGTTTTCCCTTATCCCCATCAACTTCTAGTGCCCTCCCTCATTACTTTCTTGTATTTCTTCTCTACATATTTATTCTGCATATACTTCTATGTGTACTTTGGAATATAAGCTTCTTTTTGGTAGGGACTGCTTCGTGCTTTGTATCCTTAGCAGCTAGGATAGTATCTAGCATAGAGTAGGTGCTTAATAAACTCGTGTTTATTGACTGGCCATTGCTTGAGGTAGAATAAGGAGAGAGGTCAAGGAAGCTGAGGTTAAAAAATGTGGAAGGAACTTGGAGCGGGCAAGGTGGGAAAGAACTAATTAATTTATTAACTTATTGGTGAGGAGGGACCATGATCTGGAGGCCCATAGGTAATAGCAACAATGATCTGGGTAGGACTGAAGAGGGTATGGAAGTGGTAATGGTGCACAAAGAATATCTTCTGTTCATCTTCCTCTCCCTGTATATTAGTGAGTGCAAGAAGGAACACTGTTCTGGGTGAGGCCTAACACAGGCTATTCCAGTGATTCAGGATCAGGGTTAGAAGGCAATAAGATACTCATACACTATAAAATGCAATAGAAATTATTTTTATGTTGACAAAGAATAAAAAAGGACATAATTCCTAAAAGGCAGCAGGCTATTTGAATAGTCAGTGCTGGCAGAGCAGGAGGTTAGGAATCCTGCCTCCCAAGGAAAGCAGTTACCTCCTCTTAGGAGGTCAGTATGTAGGACAAAGCCCTGGCTTTGCTGGAAATCAAGCTTGTCTTAGATGAATAGGTTAGGTCTCTTTCCAATTAATCACCAAGACTCACTACAAATTCAACACTTCAAACATCTTTGATTGCATCTGCCTGAGTGCGTTCTCTATCAACTCAGACTGACTTAGTAGATGATCTTCAATTAATCATTTCTGTGTTTGTTTTAAAGTAAGATATAGACCATTCCAAGACATGCACAAAGCCAAAAATTCACTACCAGACTAAAACATGACATAGCTTGGCTTTTAAATATCTTAATGGAAGATTCAAATTCCCGCATAATAGATCTAATTAACTGTCTGACCGTTAAAAATCAGTATAAAAAATGAAGTGACATAAGGCTGACCTATTTGGCTATGCTCTGAGTGATGTCATGTCCAAGTTCAACAGCAGACTCTACACCAGCATTAGAGCTAACAATTAGATAGGGCAGGTTTGCAAAACACTTCATAAAGATTATCAAAGTTTTTCTTCACAATAACTCTTGGAGGCAGGTCCTATCACCATTGCCAAGGCAAACAGAAATTAAATTATTAACCTATGGTCACACAACAATAAGTGTCTGAGGCAGAATTTGAACTCAGGTCTTCCTAACTCCAGTTCCAATATTCTATTTCTTGTTTTTGCCAAGTTGCTCATTAGCTCCAAGGGACTTAATTGTAAGCCTGAAATCCTCACCCACTCTCATATACACTAAAGAATGAATATATTTCTTTTCCATCATGCCCCCAGGAACCTCATAATTTTTCAAGATAGAGATCAAGCCCTGGTATTGACACTACATCTGTATCCTCTGTCCCTAGGAGCCCTCTGATTGGATGGTAGAGCAGAACTCCTAGAATCTCCATTTAAGGAGGATACTCAGGTCATCCATCTCTTTATTTTCCACCTAGCTTTCTCCTCATGCCTTGAAACAGTACCTTCCCTTCTCTCATCTCTCCCCAGCTTTCTTTTGTTTGTTACCTTCCTCCATTGGACTATAAGCTCCCTGTGGGCAGGGATTGTCTTTTCTTTTTTATATTTATATCCCTAACCAGTACCCAAAACATAGTAGGAGTTTAACAAATGTTTATTGACTGACTGACAAGGTCTATCAAGAAAGCTAGTCATAATTCACATTTTTAGGGTGCTTTAAGATTTCCCAAATACTTTCTTCATTACAATCCTGTGAAGTAGATTGTGCAAATATTATTGAGGAAAGAAAAGCAACATAATTTGTCCATAGCCATGTAGCTAGCAAATTTCAGAAACAAGATTCAATCACTGATCTATCTTCAAGTCCATGCTCTTTCCACTATAACATGTTCTTACATTATTCATATGATCCTTTAAGATTTTTCTTTCTCTTAAAAATATATGTGTATATATATATATACATACACATACATATACATATGCTTATTTATTTATTATTTATTTATTTATTTATTTACTTTTATTTATTTTTTAGTTTACAACATTCAGTTCCCCAAGGTTTTGAGTTGAACATTTTCTCCCCCTTCCTCCCTCCCCAAGATAGCGTGCAATCTTATATAGGCTCTACATATACATTCATATTAAACATATTTTCACATTAGTCATGTTGTAAAGAAGAATTATAACCAATGGAATGAACCACAAGAAAGAACAAAATGGAGAGAGAGCAAATAGCATACTCCAATCTACTTTCAGACTGCGTAATTCTTTCTCTGGATGCGGACAGCATTTTTCCATCATGAGCCTTTTAGAATTGTCTTAGAACCTTGCATTGCTGAGAAGAGCCAAGTCTACCACAGTCAGTCATCACACACTGCGGTTGTAACTATGTACAATGTTCTCCTGGTTATGCTTTCCTCACTCAGCATCAGTTTGTATAAGTCTTTCCAGATTTTTCTGAAGTCCACCTGTTCATCATTTCTTATAGCACAATAGTATTCCATTACATTCATATACCACAACTTGTTCAGCCATTCCCCAGTTGATGGCATCCCCTCAATTTCCAATTCTTTGCCCCACAAAAAGAACTACTATAAATACTTTTGTACATGTGACCTCTTATAATTTTTAAGAAATTTGGTCACTGGAAACAGATGCTTATTGGTCAGAATGAAAATCCTCCCTATGTACCTCTGCTCTAACCCTCAGAGACTTAGTCTTACACGGACTGATTCACATCTAACTGACAAGTCTGCCCTTCATTCTTAATGGGAAAGAGTAAAAAGTGGCATCAAGACTGGGCATCACAGGGAGAAAGCAAGCCAAAGGGAGGATATTAACAGGAAAACAGCCACCCCAACAAGTACAGTGTGAAGAAAGGTGCCTTCCTGGGAGCTGCCCAGTCCAGTTGCCATAAGGATCCCATGCTGGGACACCACAACACAGCTATATGTGACTGGGGTAGGTGTCACCAGGAGCAAAAACTGAGTTGCTGGAACCATTCATGCTGCTGAGAACGCAGTATCCTCTTTCCCACTTTCTCTTCCTGGAGAGAAATATGTGCCTGTTCTCCCAAATCTTACAAGTTAGGTTCTCATTTTCCTTTTGCTTTAAAGTCAGTTTCTCAAAGAAAAATGTGTTCAACCATTGTGTTTCTGCTAATGTGTTTCATTACTCAAATTCAGCAGAGGAAACACCGTATGATTGGAACATTTTGGGGAAAGCCAAAAGTTGAGATGAAGGAGATAGAAGGGAGGTAAGACAGAGATGGTAGGGAAAGGGGAAAAGAAGGGAAGGAAGGGGAAGAGAACAGAATGAGGGAAAATATGTCACAATTCCAGTACAAAAAGTCTAGATAGGGGCTCAAAAAAGAAAGGAGAATTATTGATTATTTTGTGCCTTTTAGTAAGTGAATAGAGAAAAATCACCTCTCAATTTTCTCCCACCAGCTTTGAAAAGACAACTAGTTGTGTTGGGGGAGAAGGGGGAAGGCAATGCAGAGTTTAGGGAGTGACAAGACAAAAAGTCATACCTGAAGGGAAGAGTCAAGGGAGTGTCTAGAAAAACATGGTACCACCCATAAGAAGGAGGGTACCAGGAAAGAGAGTGTTGCTCTCTTCACCATCACCACCCCCACACCACTACTCTATATATTTATTTTTCACTGCCTAGGTTTACACTGAATAATAAAGATATACTCAGGCTAACACCAGACAGTATGTTGTAGAATATTAGCTAAAATTTGGCACTACTTCAGTCATACTCCTTTGTCTGAATCCATAGAAGAAAATAGGTTTGGTTTTTTTTTGTTGTTTTTTTTACAAATAATTGGTCATTATGAGAAGATAGGCCACATGAAAATGTAGGTAGATATCTAGAGAGTAAAACAATAAACATTTATTTCATGCCTACTATGTGCCAGGAACTGTATGTTAAGTGTTAGGGATATATAGTAGGGCAGAAGAGAATCACTGCTCTGGAGGGGCTCCCAGTCTAGAAGACTCCTTGATCCATTTAATCTCAAATAATGATCTGTTTTAACATGAGATAAGTGACTAAAGTCCATATGTAAGTATGAATAAATCTGATTTTAAAAGTTTGATCTCTCTGCCCAAATTACTCCAGATCTATAAAGGTAGAGTAAAATTGTTTGATTTTTATATTGTCCGCTAGACCGACTTAGATCGTCACATTCACTATCGGGGAATTTAAACAACATTTAAACTATCATAATAAATAAATACGTACAAGAGGACTTGAGAGTTAATTTCAGAATTCTTGGCAATTATCTTGATGTTTTGTCATGGCATGGCAGAAACCTCTGGAAAGGCAAATTCCAGTCTAGCACAAGCTCTCACAGAGTCTAACATCCTGGAATGGCTTTGGGTAGAGGCCTGGTGGTGACAAATTAAATGTCCTTTGTCAGAGGACATGCATAGCTAAGTTTGCAAGGGGTTTATCAACAGGATGACCAAAGGGACATAAAATGTTGAGCCACGACATCTCTTGAAGACCATTGCTAGGCTACTCCATATTACTGAAGAGGACACAGATGAAAAAAACTGGTATCCGGCTCATCAAAATACTACTGAAACAAAGTAATTTTGTTGAAAGAATCATGGCCTCTGAGAGCTGTTCTGTACTGAGGGCATTGGCAAGAATGTGATAGTTGAATACCAAATAAACTTGAAAAGATGTTGTCAGATTGTCAAGAAAGGACAGAAAATTCATATGAGAAAAATTTTGCTTAGGAACCCCTAGTGACCATAGAGGTCTGCCATGACAGTAAGAAACATGACTTAATAAAAAGAATAGAACTGAGGCTCTTGGTTTTTGTAAGTGTGGAAGTGACCTGCATTAGGAGTTATTGAGTTTTTCTAGAGCCAATTTATTTGTTGTTGCACAGTTGTTTCAATTGTGTCCAATTCTCCATGAACCCACTTTGGGGTTTCCTTAGCAGCGATACTGGAATAGTTTGCCATTTCCTTCTCCAGATTGTTTTACAGATGAAGAAGTTAAGTGACTTGTCCAGGGGCACACAGCTAGTAAGTGAGGCCAGATTCCATCTCAGGAAAATTAAGTCTTCCTGACTCCAGCCCCAGCACTCTATCTACTACATCACCTAACTGCCAATTAATAACTATTTGTACACAACATTTGGGCTGGTCTCCCGTTGGAGGAAAAGATGAAAGGGTTGGTGGAATAGCTCTCTATTCTCTGGCTTATCAAGGACTCTATAGTGTTCCTTGGAAGCACAGAAGAAATGCTTGGGGGTGGGGAGGGAGAAGGAAAAAAAAGAGGCAGAGTAGAAAAACCTATTAAGAGTCTGGAAAAGGTGAAAGAACTTGGTATGGAGAAGAGATAGACTACACCAAGGCAATGTAAAAGGGTTAAGGTTCTTTCCAAATAAGTGGAAATTAATACTCTGTCAACAAAGCAACTTTTTGGACTCCATAGAGTCCGTACCTTGTCACCAGGAGAGAGAACAGTTAGTGCTGGCCACAAAAGCAGTCCTTAGGGTTGGCAATAACTTATCGGGGGTAGAAAAGCATCCGTTTATCAACGTCCTGTTAATAAATAGCAGACGTACAATCTTCCCAGAGCACGTGTCAGGGTATTTTTTAATCAAATGAAATAATGTACAAAATTTAACAAGCGTTGACCGCACTTACAATACTTCTGTAAAATATAAACAATGAAGTTTGACACACAGCAAAAAATAGTTACAATTGGCTGGTGTGAGCTCTTTTCCTACCTGATCAGAATAACGGACAGGACAAAGTGCCAGACTTGGAGTCTAGAAGGCTGAGTGTGAATGCTACTTCAAGTACTACTAGCTGTGAGACCCTAGGTAAATCACTTAACCTCCCTGAACCTCAGCTTCCTCACCTATAAATAAGCGGGGGAGGGGGGAGACGGTTTCTGATGATCTCTCAGTTTCGTTCCAGCTTGAAATCTGAATCTATGATGTGATTCAACGGCCTCTTTCCCTACCACTGGATTCATACTGGTAGTCCAGGATCTCTATAGGTACCATGGAAAGACAACCAATCTTCTCAAATGAGGACACGTTTTGTGCCATTTGACCTGGGTGCAAGTTCTAGAAGCAAATCACATAGCTGGCATGGGGGTAGTGATGGAGGACTTCAACCAGGCAGACATCTGGTAAAAGCAGGGCAGCCGAGGTAGAAGCAACTGAACTGCTATTCTGGACCATATTCTGACACAGTACAACCCACCATGGTTAGGTAATTTGCCCAGGGTCACAGAGATAGAAAGAAGCAGCCTTTAGATTTGAATACAAGATCTCTGACTTCTAATCCAGCAGGCTTTTTGCTGTATCATGTTTCACTTTTTAGAGCATAAAAAAGCTCATCATCTCACCTCAAGCTCTCATTTTACAGGTAAGGAAACTGAAGTCTGAAAACATTCATCATCCTATCTTCAATAACATGATGAGGGGCACAGTGAATAGAGCACTAGACCCGGATTTAGGAGAACCTGAGTTCAAATCCAGCTGCAGACTCTTGACACACTTACTAGCTATGTAACTTTGGGCAACTTAACCCCCAATTGCCCTGCCTTTTCCTCTCCAAAATTTAAAAAAAAAAGAATATGATGAATGAGGATGGATCACCTAGTATAATGTGATACATCTCCTTAATTTTAGAAGAATGACTTTCAAAGCATTTAAAGAATTCTATCCAATGAATTGACTCAGGTGGCATAAGACGACCTCAAAAACGACATGATGAGAAAAGAATAAAAGAGCTGTCTGAAGCGATATATATAGATGACAGGGCAGGTAAATGAAGATAATTTTTTTTAATGGTATAGTCCTAAAGAAGTTTCAGGAATGCTAAAGTGCAGGGAGGAATAAGAACTTGCTATAACTGTCATGTACAACCAAAATTTATTTTAAGCTATGGTAGGTACAAGAAGAAAAACAAAAAATAAAAAAATGTCAAACTGCTACTTGAAGTAGAGGAGAAGGAAAGGCAAGACTATTTAGCACTGGTTTCATTTTATCCATTAAAGAGAAAAAAGATGCATATATGACAAAAGAAAGAAGATTCCTGGGCTGCATGTACCTTGCTAATCTACCCTTTACCCCCTCCAAATACTTAAGTAATGTATTCAAAGCTAGTTATGGTTTGGGTTATCTTACTTACAAAAAACCAATGAGTTTATTTCATTATGTTTATGAATCTTTCAATATGCTTCCCCAGGAAGTGAGAGTTCAATCCATACATGTCTGGTTAATTTACTAACTCTGGTGGGCAAAAAAGAATAACCCTCTGCAAATACATCAAGAGAGATCACCCTCCCCCCTCCAAAAAATGCAGCATGACAAATAGGACATTGGACTCACAATCTGAAAAAAACATATTTAAATACTGCTTCCTATATTCACTAGCAGCTTGATTCTGGGTAAATCACAATCTGTCTGACCTCAAGAAATTCTTTTTATTTATTTACTTTTAGTTTAGCTCCACAATCCCTTGAGTTCCAAATTTTCTCTCCCTCCCTCCCTTTCCTTCCCCCTCCTCCCCATGGTGGCATACAATCTGATATAGGTTCTATAAATACCTTCACATTAAACATTAGTCAAGCCAAAAAGAAGGATTATAACCAATGGAATGAACGAGGAGAAAGAAGGAACAAAACAAAACAAAAAAGAGAGAGAGCAAGGGGTTTGCTTCAATCTGCATTCACATCCCACAGATCTCTCTCTGGTTGTGGATAGACCTTTTTTTATCATGAGTCTTTTGGAGTTATCTTTTAGCATTGCATTGCTGAGAGGAGTCCAGTCTATCAAAGTTAGTCATCATAGATAATGTGTCTAATTGTGTACAATGTTCTCCTGGTTCTGCTCTGTCTGCTCCTCATTTCTTATAGCACAATAGTGTTCCATTTCATTCATATACCACAACTTGTTCAGCTATTCCACAATTGATGGGCATCCCCCTAGATTTTCAGTTCTTTGCCACCACAAAAAGAGTTGCTATTAATATTTTTGTACATAAGGCTCCTTTCCCCACTTGTATGATCTCTGGGATACAGCCCTAGAAGAGATATTCCTTGTTCAAAGAGTATGTACATCTTTATAGTTCTTTGGTATAATTCCAAATTGCTCTACAAAAGGGCTGGATTATTAATTCACAACTCCACCAATAATGCATTAGTGTTCCAATTTTCCCACATTTTCTCCAGCATTTATCATTTTTTTTTTGTTTTGTCATTTTAGCCAATCTGGCTATGTGGTAGTCATAGATGTGGTACCTCAGAGTTATTTGGATTTGCATTTCTCTAATCAATAGTGATTTAGAGTATTTTTCATATGCTTATAGATATCTTTAATTTCTTCTTGTGAAAACTGGCTGTTCATATCCTTTGACCATTAATGAAATGGGAATGACTTGTATTCTCATAGATTTGACTCACTTCTCTGTATATTTTAGAAATTGGCCTCAAGGAAGTCTCTAGGAGTATGTTATGATCTTCCTTAGACAAGTCATACCTAAGTGATCCTGGGCAAGTCATTTCATTCGTCTAGGCCTCAACATCTTCATCTGTAAAGTAAATTGGTTGGACTTGATAACTCATAAGGTCTTTTCCATACTAAAACTATAATTCTATTAACAGATTCTTGATGTTTGACCTTCCTCGAAGGGCTGAAATTATTTGAAAGGGGGCAGAGATTCTGCTGGAAAAGGTACAGTTTTTACTACTTAAAAGCATCTTTGATGTCTTATTACTGTTAACAATTTTCTCATGGTTCAAGATACCATTTGTTAAATACATATTGGGCTGAGAACTCCTCAGTACAAAAGAGGGATACATATTTGTAAAACCTTTAAAGTGTAAAACTATTTTATTTGGCATGGGAGAGGAGTGACATAGAAATGCAGTGAGGAGAAACACAAGATAGGTCAAATTTATTTTTCAAACTTCTAAAGATAAAAGAAAAAACAAATTACAGATAGAACTCAAAGTTACAAGAAAAGGGTTCCTTTTTTTTTAAAAAAAATGACCAAAATAATATTTTACCAAGAAACTTTTCCTCTTGGCTAGCATTACAAGCACTCAAATCTCAGTCTAGTTCTTTAAAGCTCCATCACTAAAGGCAGGGACAGATCTACTGCTATCTTCACATTAAATACATCCACCTAGGAAGATATAATCAGGAAGAATGGATACTGTCTACATGAGACTAATTTGGAGAAAGGGGGGAGGAAAGTGACAAAAATCATAAAATGAGCATCAAATGACAAATCACAGCAGTTGCCAAGAATATTAGGCTTAATAATCATCATTTAGTAAGAGGATGAGAATGTAGACAGGAAGTAGTGACAAGAAGTTATTTCTCAAGAAGATACTTTAAAGCAGAGTAGATTTGAGTTAAATCATGATTTTAGTAAGTTTAAGCCATTAGTCTGGGGAGATGGCATTTTTTTTTCTCCCTATATAGAGCACATTCTTCCATGTTTGACATGATTTTAATACTTGTCTTTCATAATAGTTTCTTATTCTTTTGCCATTTTAGAACTTGGTTCATAAAAAAGTTTATGAGCTTGAATTCCTTTATGTAAATTTCAAAAGATAATACAGATAATCCATATGCTAATGATAAGTTACTTCTGAAGATGCAAATGCACAGTTGGAGAACTGAAATTTAATAACGGGATCTTTCGGTCTGACTAAGCACTGATGTTCATTACACAAACTAATCTTCTTTGATTGTTTAATATATAAGACAAAGAAGTCTCTGGACGCCTCTCAAAGTTAGGTGCCTGACCTGTTGTGACCAATTTGTAAGCTTTAAAGAAAAAAACAATTATGTTATTTGACAAGGGAGGGTCAAAATTAAATTTAAGCAGACCTTCAAAATATATTTTCAAAGATGGACAAAATATTGAAGAAACTACGAATATCACATATTCAGACAATAAGGGGTATGTAATTATATATTCAGTTTGTAGTGTCTCAAATCCTTAGGTCATTTTTCAAATGAACTACTTTCTAGCCATGGCTGCCAGTTTTGTACCAAAGTTGATTCTGTAAGCCCATAGTTTAGGCTTGCTTTATCTCTACTCTAATTTTCACCCAATTAGATTCAGCTCAACATTACTGTCTTGTTTGTCTTGATGATAAATGGCTGGCCTCTTGTTTTTCATGTTTCTCATTTCCCAATTTGGAATTTTCTTGTAATCAGACTATTTCACATATAGTATCAGGACCAATCTTTTGAACAAAAAAGTAAAGATCAGGGAACTGACTTGAATGCGGGTTTACAGAAATATTTATTGTGTGCCTAACAATGGCTACTTAGTCATTAACCAAAACTATCTTTAGTTCCTCTCATCTTCTGAAGATCATAGAAATTTCATAAAGAATTAATGTTAGGTCAGTGCCAATAGATAGGCTCATGTAACAGAAAAAACAGTGGACCCTGAGGCAAGTGACTTAAGTTGTAGGTCAAAGACTGCCATGTTTCACTGAGAATTTGATTTATTTGTTATAAATTTCCTGAGGGCAGGGACTATGCCATTGCCCCATCATTTTTCCCCAGTGGCTCCAGCCTAATACTTAATGCTCCTTATTGCTGAAGTGAGGCAGTGGGAAGAACATGGAATCTGGAGAAAGAGAATGTCACTCAGCTTGAAAACTAACTTTGTGACTTGTGGCCTTGGATAAGTTGCTTAGTCTTTTTAGGTCTCAGTTTTTTTTCATTTGCAAAATGAGGGCCTTGGACCAAATGATGCTAATGAGGTTCTCTCTAGTTCCAAATAATAGGATCCAAAGTCAGTTAGTATTATCCATGAGCCTCTGTTTCTTCATGTAGTGAACAATTTAACATGGCACATTAGCTCTAGAGTGCTGGATTTGAAGTTGGGAAGGCTTGCCCTAGAGATGGTTAATCATTTGATTTTGATCAATTTATATGAAGAAAGAAAAGTGAGTAAAAAGTAATATACTAAGGAAGAAAGGTAGAGAAAGGAGTCAGAACTTACTATTTCGTATAATCAGGATGCAAGGAGTAAAGACTATGCCAACATGGAAGAAGGAGAAGTGGGAGTCTTTGCCGGAACTGAACAGAAGACAGTTAAATGCAAATGAAATAAAACAGAGTTTGGAGTAGGGAAAATAATAAAATCAAGCAAGGAATCATCATGAAGAAACAGGAACAAAGACAGCAAAGTTTAAGAGGGTGGATAGAATAAGAGCCAGATTAATTTTATGCAAAACAAACAATCAACTTTAGAATCATGAAGGGGGAATTAAAATGATTTTTTCTAAAAAGGCAAAATCTTGTAAATAGGGTTCCAGGGGACAAAAAGAAAAGGCAGCACAATGGAAGCAAATGTATTAGTGATTCATGTTCATTAGGGGGCAGGGAATAGGGTCTTTTCACTTTGCCATGTCTACGCCCAGTGATAAGCACAGTTCTTGGCAACATAGTAAGGACCTAATGAATCATTTTTTTTCCCCTTTCATTTGTAACACTATTGAATTGTTAGGGAGGGGTGGTTCAGGTGATCAGCAATAATTTTCACTGCCCTTCCCTACCCACTTTGTCTCTGGAGATGTAATCAATCACACCCTGTTATATTAAATAACCAGCTCATTTTAAATTTAAGAGCAATATATTGGCCCATCAAGTCTACAGGTTCTTCCTGTGCTCCTTTAGGAAATGTATAGTAAATGAAAAGTTAGTACAACCACAATTGCTCAAAGTCCCCAGTTAGAAATTCCTAACATTGAAGCAGAGGTGTGGTTTTGTGCCTAAATCAGGATTTACATTTTCTCTAGTTAATCCCTCTCTGAGAAGGGAGGCAAAGGTATGTCAAAATGTTTGCTACTAGATAGTCACTGGTAGGAGAAACTGGAGAAAGAAGAGACCTTTTTACTTCTTTTTGAAAATTTTATTTTATTTTTAATTTGTGGAATAAAACAAGCATTTCCATAACAGTACAATAAAAAAAGAATGTGCATGAAACTACTAATCTACTATATATAAGTTGTTATCCCTTTCAAATATATAACAAAATTATCATGCAAATTTCTTTTTTTTCTTCCATTTTTTTCTCCCTCCAACCCGAAATGGCTACCATTAGACACAAATAGGAGTACATGTATATACACATACACACACACATAATTCTTCTATTTATCATACTTCTATTTATCACTTCTTTCTCTGGATAGAGAATGTTTTTCTTCAGATATCCTTTTAAAGTTAATATGGGCATTTATAATAGACATAATAACTTATTTTGAACAGACCTTTTCTTGGAACTTCCTTTAACCCTTACATTGCAACTGAAAGTTTCAGCCCCCATCTTTGCTCAGAGATGCTTGTAAAGATGATGACCTTCCTCAATCTCTCCCCTCTCTGTAATAGCTCAGTTCTATTTTTTCTTTTGTCTTTTGCCTGAGTCCTGTGCTGTCAGTCTTCTTTTGCCTTGGCCTTGATCTTCTCATGCCTCCATCTTCACTGCCATACCCTCAAATTTCTAATTCCAAATTAGCTTGCTGAGTGTATGCAAGCCCTGGCAGGTCAAATCCCTTAAACACTTGAAGTCCAAAGAGGGAGTCCAGGACTTGTTCATACCTGGTTTACATTCCAGGTTAAGTTTAGATGTGTTCTCCCTCAATAAAGGAATCCCTAAGTGTGGCTGGCTTGATTATCTCAATCAACCTCTACTACCTTTTAATTAACATTCCTTCATCAGTGGATAGAGTATTGGCCCTGGAGTCATGAAGATTCATCTTCCCAAGTTCAAATCCAGCTTCAGATACTTAGTAGCTGTGTGACCCCGGATAAGTCATTTAATTCTGCCCCAGTTCCCCATCTGTAAAATGAACTGGAGAATGAAACGGCAAACTACTTTAGTATTTTTACCATGAAAATTGCAAATTGGGTCACAAGGAGTGAACACAACAGAACAAGTACAAGAAATCTGCCCATCCTTGACATCCCAGAACAGAGTCTGTTGGGCATCTTTTCCCTGAATAACTTGCAAGCCTGTGACTCCTGGTATTAAAGCTTCTTCCACCAAAACAGATCTCAACAATTGAATCCATGATTAAAGGGGATAAATCTAGGGAAATACTTGAGATACGCTGAGGTTAAGTGACTTGTCCAGAGTCACAAAACTAGTGAGAGAAGAAATATGAATCCTACCTTACCACAATAAGCCCAGAATTATATTCACTATGCCAAGATATGTATTTCTCCAAACTAAAACCACAGTCCTCTCTCTCTCTCTCTCTGTCTCTCTCTCTGTCTCTCTCTTTCTCTCTCTCACACACACACACACACTCACTCACACTCTCACACACACACCCACACAAACACACACGAATTTTTCATATATTTACCATGCATTCTGTAAGGAGTTTTCCTTTTCATTCTCTAATATTCAAGCTCCTTGAAGTCAGGGGACTATATCTTTTTTTTTCATCTTTCTATCTCAATTACCTATCATAGTGTCTAGTAAGTGCTAAATGAAAATAATTTGTTACTACCAAAAAAGCAAAATTCTTTTTTTTCTTATCCCTCTAAAAGAGGAGTGTGTGTGTGTGTGTGTGTGTGTGTGTGTGTGTGTTGTGGAGGGATGTTCTATTTTTTTTCCTTTTCTCTCTAGGTATTTTAACTATCCTTCTGCTATTTTTATTTTGAATTATATATGCCAATCATTTCCTCATCAGATTTATTTTTGTTCCCAGTGTCTGCCCTTGGTTTTCTTCCCTTATGCCTTTCACTTCACAATGCAACTGATGCTTTAGTTCTAATGGGAATAAACAGGCCAACCAGAGAGTATCAGAGAAATTCAACTATTCTTTCCACTCAGACCCAGTTTTCTTTTTCCAAGCTTGCCAGTGATTGAGGACTGCTTCCAAATGACTTCATTTTAAAAGTTACAGAGAAAAATGTAGGCATTTTGAGAAATAAAATTCAAACCACTTATAAAATGACTCTTCCTATTTCATCAGCAACTTTCCTATAACTAATTTCATTTTGCTTCTCTCTCTTAATTGAAAAGTCTATTTTTTCTTGTTTGTAAAACTATTCTTTTGTATTTGGCATAGAACCAGAGAACTGCAGAAACAGAAGGGACCTCTGGGATCATCTAGTTGAAGCCTTAGCCAAATCATGAATCCAATCTACAATATTCTCATGTGTGGGCAACACTTCTGCTTAAAGACTCACTATTACCTGAGACACATATTTGCATATTTTGGACAACTCCAATAGATAGAAGCAAATTTTTCCTCATGTTAAACAAAAATCTACCGTCCTCTCTATAATTTCCATCCATTAGTCTCAGTTATGCCCTTTGAAGTCTAGCAGACCACGTTTATTCCCTCTTCTCTTTAGTCCTTCCACATTAGAAAAAAAAACCCAAACCTTCAAATAACTGAATTCAAATAATTGCCTTACTCCACCCCCAAAGTCTTCAATTTTCTAGGCTAAAATTTTCCCAGTTCCTTCACTCCTCCTTTTTATGTCGTAGTTTAGACTGTCAATATCCCATCTAAAATGGTAGTGTGTATTCAGGAAGACTAGTATCTCGGGTATGAGGGATACTTTCCACATTTGGTATCCACCTGATCCACCTAATTCTAGGTAGCTCAAAGAAGCTGTAGCATGCACAGTGGTCACCACGCAGATGGGCTAAGCCAGGTTGAGGGTAATCAAGGGGCCTCAAACCCATTGGTGAATTAGGGGAGTACCTACCCCAAGCCCGTGAAGACTGCCCTTGGTAGAACAGGCAGATAAGAACAATTTGTTCTAACAGCCATGAAGGCAGGTAAAGCAGTGACTGTGGAGTGCTTAGAGATTGGTTAGACATCAAAGACGCCAAGGTCATCCACTGCATCTCAAGCTGTCTTGACTTTGTCCTGCCACTGGATTTCGATGACTCTGGAAGAGAGAGTGAGGCCAACGGCTTCTTGCAACTCTGCCTCACTTAAATCCAATTTATGCATGAATCAAAAGGCATCAGCCATACCATTTTACCATTTTTATCTACTTCAAAGTCCTGAGGCTACAGACAAGTAACAAAGCAGCAGGTAGTCACAGCTCTGTACATAGGCAGCCCAAGCAACAGGATCATCTCACTGGAAGCAGCAACAGAATTTGGCAGCCACCTCTGTGTCAGAGCAGCTTTTTAAGGATCACACTGCTCACTTCCTGTTGTGAGAAAGAAACTAGAAAAGGTATCCTAAAAATTGTCTGCTTACCCAAGCCTGGCCTGATTACCACATGGCAGATGAGGATCTCATTTGCAACTGAAACACACAAAAAAGTACCAAAACTTTTGCAAAGATGATTCCACTTGCCATTGGCATATGGAATGTGTGCACACTCATAAACAATGCAAAATCCATAGACCTGAAAGATGAATGGGTCTTATTTCAAGAAAACTCAGTGGGTATCACTTCCACATAGCAGCCCTGAGTGAAAGAAGGCTGGTGAATGAAACCCAGCATACTGAAGTTGGAGTTGGATACACATTTTTTTCTAGAGTGGCCACAGAGAAAGGGAATACTGTGAAGTTGGTGTAGGTTTTGTGACAAAAACTAATCTGGTCAATAAGTTTCTATGTCTACCAAAAGGAGTGAACAAGATGCTCATAAAACTGTAATTGATACTTGCAGGAAAATATCACACCACCATAATCAGTGCCTATGCTCCCACCATAAAGGATTCTAATGACATTAAGGAAAAATTTTATGGAGATGTGGAGACTCTTATCATCAATGTGCCAAAAGTGAACAAACAAATAATTCTGGCTGACTTTAATGCTAGAGTAGGCTCAGACCACCAGATTTGGCAGGAAGTCCTTGGGAGGATTGGAATTGGAAACAGCAACAACAATGGTCACTGCTGAAGATTTGTACAATCTCATGACCTTCCCATCACCAATATTATCTTCTGTTTACCTAAACATAAAACTTCATGGATGCAACCCTCACAGCAAACACTGGCATTTAATAGATTATGTGACCATAAAAAAAGAGCCAGACAGGATGTAAGAGTGACGAAGGCAATGTGTGGTACAGAGTACTGGACTGATCATAGACTTATCCTTCCCAAGCTAAATATTCACATTCAACAAAAGCAACAGCTTCAAGGCAAGAATTAATATCAACAGATTAGAGCACTTCTCTGAGCAGGAACAGTTTGTTACTAACTTGGAGGGAAAGTTAAGCCAACACATAGTTGGCAACAGTGGAGTAGAAAAGGATTGGGCAGCTTTCACAGATTTAACGCATAGCACTGCATTTGCTCATCTGGATCAGAACACTCACAAACATTGAGATTGGTTTGACAAAAATGATGTGGAAATTCAGAAGCTGCTAAATGAAAAAAGAGAACTCCACAGGACTTACCAGTAGGATAGTTCATTCATCTCTAAGAAGGCAGCATTTAATTCTATCAAAAGTAAAAGCCAAGCAAAGTTTAGAGAGATGCACCATTCTTGGCTCAGTAAGAAGACAAATGAAATTCAGCTTTCTGCTGATAGTTAACATTTCAAAGCACTTTTATGCCAAAGACCACTTATGGGCCAAAGACCTATGGTGCATCTCAACTACTCAGTGCTGATGGAACCATATTGATTAGTGATAAGGACGTTACTCTAGAGAGATGGACTGAATACTTCCATAGTGTTCTCAACAGACCATCACCAATCAATGCTGAAACCATCGACTGTTTAGCTCAGGGTAAAGTCAATCCCTCCCTAGTTGAAGTTCTAACTGAAGAAGAGGCTTTGAATTCCATTAGGCTCCTTTCATGGCAAAGCGCCTGCTACTGATTCCATTCCAGTTGAGATTTCCAAGGTGGGCGCAAGCATGTACCAGTGCCATGCCAGGAAACTGAATCACTTCCATTTGAAGTGTCTTAGGAAGATTCTGAAGATCTTGGCATTATAAGATACCAGACACTGTGGTCCTTTCTTGAACTAAGCTGCCAAGCGTTCAAACTCTGCTTCAGAGAGCACAACTCCTATGGGCTGGCTTCCTTGTTTGAATGCCAAACATATGCTTGCCAAAAAGACTATTTTATGGAGAGCTCACGTAGGGCAACAGATCATATGGTGGTCAGAAAAAGCAACACAAGTACACTCTCAAGAACTCTGAACTGATTGTGTGACATGGGAGACAGACACTGGCACAGGACCACCCAGCATGGTGTGATCTCAAAGAGGGTGCTGTGCTCTATGAGCAAAGGAGAATTGAAGTAGCTCAAAAGAAACATGAGATGTGCAAATTTAAAGAATCCATTCCAAATATTATCACATGGACTATTTGTGCTCACCCTGTAGCAGAGCATTCTGATATTGTCTTGGTCTAATCATCCACAGTTAGACACTTTGTAACTTGACTCTAACATAGTCATGCCATTTTGGTCTTCTTTGAAAATGAAGGACAACAACCAACCAAGTATGTCATGAATTAGACTGTCAATATCCCATCTAAAGTGTGACACCAAGAACTAAACCTTACTTTCCAGACGTAGTATGACCAAGGCAAAGTATAAACAGATTATTATTTTCTTAAATATAGACCAGGACTTTCTTAACCTGAGGTCTGTGACCTTTTCTAAAAAATGGTTTGATGACTGTATTTCAATATAATTGGTTTCATTTGTAATCCTATTTCAATTTAGAAACATTCTGAAAACAGGCTTCATATTTTCCATTATTCTGAAAACGGGCTTCAGTGCCAAAGGGGTCCAAGATTCAAAAAGCTAAAGAACCTCTGCTCTAGACTGCAGCCAGATCTCATATCAGCTTTTCCCCCTTCTATACCAACACTGTTGACTCACACTAACACAATGACCTTGCAGTCCTATAACCTCCCCCCCCCCAAGTCTTTATCACAAGAAGTCTTTGTCAGCAACTTTCCAGAATTGGCATCTTCTCCTTGCTCAGTATGTTATTTCCAGTTTTTTTTCTTTAGAGGGTGTGTGTGTGGAGGGGGGGGGGGTAGCTTTAACTCTTAAGCAAGTCTCTAAGTCACTGTGTTCCTCTATGATAAGGCCACCTCCAATTCCCATTATTTACATGTAACAGCTGAAAGATCTTGGAAACCATGAAGATATTCAGGTCTGTAACTGACATCTTAGTTTTAAGAACCTAAGGAGGAAAAAAGAAAGAAGAAAGAGGGAAGGAAGAATAAAAAAGTAAGGATAAAAGTGCATCATCTGGAATGGTACTAAGTTTTGTTTAGAAACAGAGACAGAAAAACAGACATACACACAGAATATTATATGAAAACTGTTTTCCTTTTATCTTCTTCAGAAGTACCAATTCTCCTGCTTCTTCTCATTTGAAACATCCCAATCACCTGAAAAGAAAAGTCTATTTCAACTTCCAAAACACTCAACATCACATCTTTTACCTAAGGCTTTGTTGACCAAGACATAGGCAGAAGATCAAGGCATGTCACAGACTAGGTTTCTAATAACACTATGTGTTGGCAACTCAACTGCTGCTATTCTCCAGATAATATCTATACAATAACATGCTATACTCTTTTTACTAGGCAATATATAGCTGACATTTGGAATTGAATGCTTGACTTTCCTGGGTTGTGTTCCAGTTTGCTGCTACATCCTTTGCCAAAAAAAGCAAACTCACTAGCAACTTAAGAATGCAACTTGGAAGACACAAGATCCTGCTCAATCACATTGGTACCTGGAATACATCAATAATAAGAACTAAATCCAGGGAGACAAAAAGAGGTAGGGGATGAAGAGGTAAGTTAAAGGGATACTATATACTACTATGATCTTTACTCTTGTTTCCACCTACTAGATTTGAAATATTTTTCACCAGCTAATAGATGAGGGAGGCTGCTCTGCATTTCCTTTTCATCTCCTGCTCTTTCCACTTGAGAAAATGATTTCTAGCAATTATTTGTTATAAATCCATTACATCAAAACAGTCTTTATTGCCTAGCTTCAATTATTCTAAGCAAGCACTTCTCTTGCTGTAATTTTTACAAGAATGTGGATGAATTTATGGGAAGAGCACTGACCTGGAAAGTCAAGAGACCTGGGCTCTAGGTCTTTTCTCTAGAACTAGTCAGCTATATAACCTCCAGGAAAGTCACTCAACTTCTTCACCTTTATCATGACCGACAACAGGACACTTTCACAACCCTGAACTGGTCAATGTCAATCTTAACCAAATCCAGTACTTTTTAAGTTTACACAGGCTAGAGAAATTCAGGCTTATTAAAGCTGGCAAGCCAAGAAAAAATAGTCTCCAGTCCAGGTTCCTGTCCACACTGAATTACCAGAATAGGCATTTAGCGGCTGTCTCTGCCTCTTCCTCCATTATAAAAGTAATAGCAAGAAAGAATGAAGTTTTTCCTCTAATCCCTTTTCTGGGACATTTAAGAATAGATTTTGATTTGAAAATTAATCTTCAGGCATTTGCTTGACTATCTGATTTGCTATGAAAAAGAGTTGTATTTAGGGGTGGGGTAATAGAGGTTAGAGATATTGTTATTTTAAAAAGAAAAAAGCATCAATGAATTTTTAAAATTTGCTTTTATTCTGAATTTAAACACCTCTCTCAATGAGCATTTCCATACACATGACAGAATAGATAATAATTGCACATGATATTGTAGATTTCTCTAGCATGCAGATTGCTTTTAGGTAAATTCACATTCAACCTGCAGCTTTCAAAGCTGTCTTGCTTGTCTGTGTTTCTTTCTGTCCTTCTGTTTCCTTCAATGATTCATTTGTTAAGCATTCACAGAAGGGCAATGTTGGAACTACTATGATAAATTTGAAATATACTTTTCAAAAATCCTTGTGATAAAATCCTAATAAAGCTGCCTCCAGCCCCATTATAACTTCCTTATAGGCCCCACTGCAGGCCCACTGCCCCTACCTAGCCACTCACCACCCCTACACACACACACTCTACATCTTAACTTCTTCATATCTGCCTCACTGCTCACTAAAACAATAGGTGTGTCCATGAACTCATACTTCCCACAGAAACAGCTGATATATCCATGTGATGGGATCCCAGTCACTGCAGCTAATTAGACACTGCCCCCAGACCTATTCCTCACATTTTTCCACAGATATAACAGGTGTGTCCATACACTCAACCATATCCATCCAATATCAGACAAGACCACAATACTCAGCCAATCAGAAAGCAGCACCACTAGGTGCCCAAACAATAGAAGGGACTTTCTCTAAGTACTTGAGTAGTAATAGCAAAAACGATCCTTTAGGTAAACTTGTGACATAAAGAAGTTCATTATATCATTATCATACATACATAGCACCCCCAATGGATTTTTCTGTATGCATTGTGGGTAACATCATGCACAGTTCCACTGTGGCTGGGACTCCTCCTCTATTACCTAATCTCTTAACAAATCCCTCCTGCCTTTTTAATATGTATAATTTCTGCTATGTAATTACATCTTTACCCTACAAAAATCTCTTGCTTTCTCTGAAACTGCTGGTTCCTCTTGGAATTAAGCCCACTTCATGAGGGGCATCAATCTCAATAAACACCTATAGTTGAATTCGAGGTGATCTGACTCTGAATTCTTTAAGACAGGTCCACTACAACACATTACGGAACTGCAACACTTGTACTTGTCGGAGATTCATGGTTTCACATGCAGACTCTTTTTCTGTTCTTTGCAACTGTTGGCAAAGTTCATAATAATAAAAGAAAAAAAATTTAAACTGTTCTTGGGGTCCTGGGGTGCTTACAAAGCACGTACATGAGACAATAAACTCAAGGACTGTACTACTTAACATTCTGAACCCAAAAGTTACCAGATGAATATTCTGGTGAGAGCAGAGTAAATCCAGGTACTGCTGGTGAATGGGCTATAAAACTGCCCATTGTATTTGATAATAAGGAAGTCATTGCTAGACAGTGGTATGCTGGAGCCAGCTCAAACTGGAGATCATTAAATTTTTAGTGTGAACATTTATACCTGGAAATAAGCAAATCCTACAAATTAAGATTTAGGTTGTTGCTTAGTTGATTGTCTAGACTTTAAAAAGCAATGCATAAAACATTAATGCAGGTTAAACATAAAAATGTGTTGTGTCTACATTTTTTCCCCTGGAGAACTGGTTGAGCATTTATCAGTATACCACTGTTGGCGGCCAAAGTACAATTTCAACAAGTGAGTAAGGAAAGAAACTCAAGTGGAGAAAGGCATCAAGCATAGACAGCTTTCTCTAGAAGTCTGGTATTAAAGAATAATTAATTTAATTAATTAATAATTAAATAAATGCCATTGAATAATTGAAAAATGGAATTTTGGTTGAGAGAGACTTTTCCTTTTAGGGGCCTCAATTCACAAGCTGGACCATCTGTTTCAAGTATGGAGTGGAAGCAAAGAGAAAATGAAGTAGGAAGAAAATGAAACAACTATGGGGCGGGGAACGGAATGAGACAGAAAAATCAATATATCATCAGTCCTTCAACTCCTGCAGTGGCAAGAGGCAGACTGAGATCAGACAACATAGATTTACAGTAGATAAAATCAGCATGACTGTGATAAGCTCCAGCCATAATTAGTAGCCTAGGAGAAGGATGCTAATTTTAGCCCACATAAAATCAGAAGAGGAATAGGAGAAAAGGTTAGCAAATATAAAATGTAATCCTTATTTCCCTGCTCCCGTTTAGGTGCCTGGTATTCATATCAGGGCCCAGAAAGGAGATGTCCCTGGAACACCACAGGAAGTCAATAAATATTTTCTGTGTGTAAATGGGATAATCTTCCTTTCCTGGTTAGCATATTCAAAATTGTGGCCAAAACTTAAGGCTATATTTGCATGACCTAAATCAGCTACAAACATATTTTCTCCACTGGAGTGTTAAATTCAACTCTTCCCTAACGTCTCTTGTTCCTCTCCACCAGGTATCTATAAGATACATGTAGAAAGGCAGAAAATGCAAGCAAGACATTAGCTCTTTCATTGCCTTCCCACTCAATTTTGTCTCTATTATGTCATCCTTCAGATGTGACCACTCCTTCCATTGGGTCTTCTGAAAGGCAGACTCCACAATTTACAAACTTCTTCCTATCTTAGACCATTTCCTTTCTTGCTCCTCTCATCTTCTAACACTCATTAATATGTGACTACCTCATCATGCCACTTTCCTGGCCACTCTTTCTAGTACTAATTAGACATTTATTCATCCCCTAGTCTCCTCAGTTGTAGTGGGGAAGCCATAATATTCCTTGTTTCCCATTGCTATCTCTAGACCAGGGATGGGGCACCTGTGACCTAGGGATTTATTCTGTGAAGCTTGGAGTCAGTCAAAGGGCCACACTTGAGGACCTAGAAGGCCACAGGTTCCCCACCCTTGAGGCACTTCCTCTACCACC
Source organism: Pseudocheirus occidentalis (assembly GCA_028646575.1). Taxonomy (NCBI): domain Eukaryota; kingdom Metazoa; phylum Chordata; class Mammalia; order Diprotodontia; family Pseudocheiridae; genus Pseudocheirus; species Pseudocheirus occidentalis. The sequence goes on along the minus strand of CM053599.1, from coordinate 117,204,758 downwards.
ATCATTCAGCAACCTTGCCTCTTCTGAGGTTCATGGAATCTAAATTTGTCACCCAATCCAGATCATGGTAGCCATTATCTACTGACACCCAAAATATTTTCTCTCCTTTCTCAATGGGTTCAATGTCTGTCTCCAGTTCTCCTCTCCACCCCACATCCTGCTATCTCTGAGATTATTGTTTAGTAGAGAAAAAAGCACATTAATAGAAATTATAATACTAAATTATATTTTAAATGCATCATAGTTTTTGGTTTTTTAAAGGTTTTAATGTAAGATTTGGAGGATGAAAGGAAAGGTATTCACCAAGGATAAGGGAAAGCTTCCAGAAGGAGTCTGAGTTGGACTTTAAAGAATGGATAGAATTCAAAAGGTAAGAAGCCATGAATGGAGGGCATTTCAGGTAAAAAGAATAGCACAAGCAAACATATGAGACAGGAAATAATGGGGAACTTCTAGGGGAAAGTAAGTCTTTCAGTTTGACTAAAACATAAAGTGCATATAGAAGAGGACTATGAAATAAAGCTAGGACAGACCAAGCCACCAAGAATCTTGAATGAGTTTTACTATTGGTAAAACATAGAAGGTTTTGGAAGAGTGACAGGACCAAATATGTGTTTAAGGAATCAGAGTCTGCAGTGGTGTAAAAGAATGACTGGAAGAGGGCTTCAGCGGAAGCAGTAAGACCTGTTGCAATAGCCTCTAATAGCCCAAGTAAGGAGAGGCTACACCAGGACGGTGAGAATACACTGTAGTAGGTAGATGGGGAAAAATATTGCAGAAACAGAACTTATTGGACTGAGTGTGGGAAGTGATGGAATAATCAAAAACATCAAGGTTTCAAACATGGGACAATGGGAAAATGATGGTACCACTTTTTGAAATTGTCATCATAAGGAAGAGCAGGTCTGGGGAGAGAGATATGGTTTAGAGACTTCTGGGGCTAATGGGGTGGCCAGACGAAAATAGCTTCTGTAGACAGTTGACAATTCAGTTCTGGAGCCCTGAAGAGAAGTCAGGGCTAGAGAAAAAAACATGGGAGTCCTCTCCATACTGGGGAGAGTTGAAGCTATGGGAACGAAAGAGATAGTCAAGGAAGAGAGAACCTTCAGAAACATCCACCTCATAAATATTTGACAGTTAAATAAAGAAGACAGACTGTTTCCTTAAAGACCAATTGGAGAGAAAAAAAGGTGAAATGGGGTAGTATGTTGTCCTCGAAGTTATCAGAGAAGATAGTCAAAAGTAATAGATGCTAGAGAGAGTTCAAGAAAAAAAAAAGAAACACAAAGATCACTACATATATTGATCAGGAAGTTTTTGCATGTCCTTTGAGAAAGCAGTTTTCAGGGGGAAAAGTTGATAGAGAAGTCAGATTTAATTATTAACTAGAAATTGGATGTAGGGGTGAACTAAATAAAATTTAATAGGCACAAATGTTCACAAATGTATCTTGAGTTTAAGAAAAAAATCTTTACAGGATGGAGAGGTATATCGATATCAGTTTGTCTAAAAATCATCATCTGGGTGGGGTAGGGACACATTAAAGGAAAGAGCAGGAATGTTTAAGCCCAAGAAGAGAAGATTTGAAGAAAACATGATCGATATCTTATACAAAGCATGAGCTTAATAAATGTTGGCTGAGCTGAATTCTTACTGGGCACCTAGCTTACACATGAATATCATCAGATCTGTGATTTTAACAGAAATTATCTTTCTCTTATTGGTTAAAAGCAGAACTCGTAACCTTTACTGTATCAAGTACCTCTTTGGCAGTGTGACAAATGGAAAAAAGTAAGAAACAGTTTCTTGGTAATTAATAATCAATTTTAATAATCAATAAATTGATGGTCAGTGGCTTTTCTACCTAAATAAAGACAAACCCAGCAAGAGACTGGAAGCCGTACTATCCTTTTGGAAAGGGGAGGTGCCCTTGACAGATGAAAAATCAACTCTGACTGGTGGACATTTAAATGAGGAGGTGGGCTAAAAGTCTTTAGCTCCTCCTACTGAGAAGGTGGCTTGATCTTGTGACTCATTCAGTTGCCCTCAGCATTCTAGACAGAGCACTCCATCCCCACCCAGACCACTCTCATAGCTTTTCTCCTTCATTAGCTGGGTCACCCTAAACCCCAACCGAAGGGTGCAAGGACATTTACTTATTCCCTCCAGGCAACAATTTGCCTAGATTATATCCGGTTTACACTTCAAACAGAAGTCTTCTAGTTGGGTGAGGTCCTGCCCAAGATTGAAGAGCATGAGTACCCCAAGGATCCTCCATGTATCCTCCCCATGCCGTTCAGAGACTAATGGACCTAGACGGTCTGGTCCCTGAATGAGGAAATAAAAAAGACTGGATCCTAATTAATAATGAGTTAATATAATAGAAAATAATTTCTCTCAGCAGTTTTGTGATGTCTATGGACTTCTTCTCAATATCATGTTTTTTAAATGCATAAACCACATAGGATGATGAAGATCAATTGTATTGCAATAGTTATCAAATTTTAAACAAATGAAGTTCTGACCCTGTTCTGGAGCTGACTATTCTTAAGAACCTGTTTTAGAGTAAGTTGCTTTGAGGCACAAAGATTAAATAATTGGGCCAGGATCACACAGCTAATGCAAGAGGTGGTATTAGAGTGCACATGTCGATTTTACTCTGAGCCCAGCACTCTATACACAAACAAATCTGTCACTAAAATAAAACAGTACATAAATATATTAAAATTAAACTAAACATGGCCTTGTTTGGTCACTCACAAGAATAATGGAAATACACAGTATGGGGACTGAAGCAGTTAGCAACAATCAGCCTTACACGGGCACAGGACAAACCCCAAAGTTAATCTCCAGTGTCCCTCACTTTTCCCCCTAAGACATACCATTCAAGGCTCTGGTATAAAGCAGAACACATGGATTTTAAACCACTTGCCAGGCATTGTAGCCTGCCGTTTCTTGACAGTGAAGTTCCAGAACTTTAGATATAACATGGTAACCTCCCCCAGTAGGTCTCTGAAGTGATAAGTCAGGACCTCACTTTACAGAGAGCTACAAAAGTGGCAATAAGGTAGAAGGTTAAGTGTTGGGCAGAAATCACAGTGAGGAGGTGGGAATAGACCATTCTCAGAGCATTAAGTGGAATGAGCGTTGGCAGTGTACCTCGCCCCTCAACTAACATTCTTCACATAAAAGGCACCTTCATGGTCCAGTCCAGTAGGCTCTTATCTAAGGAGGTGAGAAAGTGAAGGGAGAATTATTGCTTTAGGAGGAAAGCAAAAGGGAAAGAGGAAAAGCAGCGGGTTAATAAGGTAGTTCAACATTGTACAATGACTGACTTTGATAGACTTAGCTCTTTTCGGCAATACAATGCTCTAAGAGACAGAGCCAAAAGGCTCATGATGGAAAACGCTATCCGCAATTAGAGAAAGAAATACGGATACTGAATTGCAGATCGAAGCATACTGTTTTCACTTTTTTTGTTTTTTCTTTCTTGCGGTTTTTACCTTTTGCTCGGATTCTTCTCTCACAACATGATTGTGCATGTATATCCTACATCAGACTGCTTGCCTTCTGGGGAGGGGAGAGGAAATGGAAGGAGGGAGAAAAAAGATTGGAACCCAAAATTTTATAAAAGTGAACGTTGAAAACTATCTTTATATGTAGTTGGGGGGAAAAAGTAAAATATTATTAAGTGGGGGTGGCTATAACGTGGTTCAAGTCCTTCACCTAAGTTTTGTGGAAGGTAGGCTGGCTGTCACCCTTCAAGAAAAACGGAAAGGTGAAAAAAAAATTAAAGGATCGTGGAGGGAACTTAAACCTCCAAGGTTGCAAACTTTACCTAAAGAATGAAAATGGTGCCAAATAAGACATCAGGGAGTAATAAGATTACTAGAATTTAGTCCCACTGTGTGGCGCTGGTATTTTCACTGCGCATCCTCTGAGTAGGAGTGATCAGATACATGGTTTTGTGTATGTGCGGGGCTCAAGAGGGGCACTCGCTCTCTGGAGGGCACTCACCCAGCAGCAGAAGCTTCAGCTCTCTGCGCGCATCCTTCTTGTCCCTGCGCAGCTGCCGCTCAATTTCGGCACTGATGCGCTGTGACTCCTTCTCTTCTGCGGACAAGCAGCAGCAGCCGGCCATGGTTTCGCACTGCCCCCTAAGTATGGGTCACCTGGGGCTTCGGGACCAAACTTGCTACCTACTACTGATTCTCTCCCCAAAAGTGGTTTCTCCTTTTCAGCCTTCCCAACACCAGTCTGAACCTCAAAGAAGGGTTTAGTTGGAGAAGCGAGGTCTCTTTTTCCTCTAAAACGCGCCTCAAGAGCTAACTCGCTCAAAGGGATTTCTCTCTAGTTGGCAGTTCTTTCCAGGGGGAGAGAAGTAGAATTCCTCAGCGCCAGAAGCAAGGCAGATGCAGGATAACCTGAATTTCGGGTTAGGCAGAGTGTAGGCAGAGTGCGCTATCTGCTCACGTTCCGAATTCAGATAAACTGACTCGATTTTGGTTTTGTTTTTTGTTTTTCCGAGATGAGAGGCTTGAGTTGGCTTCCTCCAAACGGGAATGCAGAGTGTTGTATGAGCCCGGAGTAGGTGGACCTAGAGAGGGGCCGCGCTTGGGAGGAGAGGGCGCGACTCACGCGCAAAGTTAGGGTGGAGCTGCCCGGCGGCCCCGAGAGCACTGGTCAGAAGCGGCGGTCGAGAAGAAGGAAGTAGCCGCTGCTGGAGACCAGGGGGAAAAGACTGGCCAGGGAAATTCAAGTCCCAAAAGCAGAAGGGGCCGTCGCTCTTCCAACAGGCAAGGTCCGAGGGAAAGATTTCTGGTCCCTGCTCTTCGAGACTGAGAAGGCGGAGCGTCCGCAAACACTCCACTGCAGCTTCTGTCCTCGAGCTGGGCACCCCCGACAAATGGCGTCTGTTGACTATGAAGTGGGTCCCAGTGGGGTTGACTGGGATGAGGGGTGGGAGTGCGCTAGCTTCTGGGTCTGAACCTTCTGCACCTGAGCTCCTTCTGGCTCTTTTTCTGTTGCAGGAGCTTCAGGAGAGTGGTGGCCAAACCCTGAGTGGCCGCGCTCTTCCTCAGCAAATTCGGATTCTGACAGGTGAGGGAGTTTCCACAATTCCCCAACACCTGATGAGAACGCTGCGGAAGGTGAATACACGAGGAAGGGACCAAAGTTCCTGCCTTCACTTGCTATTGAGGTTCCTCCCAATTTTTACCAGATGTACTGCTCTCGAGCTCCCAAATCGCTTGTGTAGATATTCAGAGGGTCCCCTCTACTGCTATTTGGGACGTGTTACAGAGTCTCTCTCGGTTACAGAGTCGCCTCTGCAGGATTTGATTCAAGTAGTTAAGTGAAGGCTCGTGTAAATATCATCTCAGAATCCTTCCCACACCCACAGGATTTGAGAGGGTGCGTTTGGGGAAAGAGGAAATGGAAACTGATGGATGGTTTGCATATTTTAGCATAGAAAAAAAAACCCTTCTAAAAGTCAGAGCATCTGAGCAACACCTGACAATTCCTTAATTCAAAGCAGTTGTTTGACACAGACACCTTTAAGAAACTGTCTATGTGAGCTATTTTATATGAAGACTATGTATAAAGTTTTGTTTTCCCGTACTTCTGTGGCTACTTATGGCTATGTATGTTTGCGGGTACATCCATATGTATATGGGTGTAATTGTATACTGTACATCCAAGCATAATTTATGGGTATAGGTGTATACATGTGTCTGCCTTTTAAAACTTTTATGTTCAATTAAGAAAAGCAATGTGCTATATAGTAACTAGTTGGCCGGCCTGGGAGGTCTGTAGATTTTTGTTCAAATATTGCCTCAAACACATTGTAGTTAGCAACCAAGGTTTGACTCACTTAAGCTTTCCGTGCCTCCTGGTAACTGTCTAAAACACTAAGTTATAGATATGTTACTTAATCTGCAAAGGAGGTGAGATTTCTACACTCGGAATCACTTGAATTAAAAAATATCACTGGCCAACAGAGAACAAAAAAGTCAAGTCTCAAAGGCAGAATGATTTTTTTTTTGCATTGTTTTCGCCTTACACCAGACTGAGGTATCAACAACAGGTATGTATGTGCAGAGGGAAGAGAGACAAGTAGAAAAGAAAATGTGAGAAGATCGATGTCTTCAATAACTAAATTTTCTGTTACTTCAAGTCTTTGAGTCAACATTTACAGTGTAAACATTTTATAGCGGCAGACAGTTAGCTGGTGGTTCCTAATTAAGAACAGACAAATGTAAGTTTAGAAGGAGAATCATACCTTTTAATCATTGATAATTGGGCAGCATGTTCAGTGAAATGAGTTGCGGGTCTTTTTTATAGAGCATGAAGAACTTGGCAAGGTGGAGCTATTTTGCTGCAGGGTTGTGCTGTTTATTTTACAGTCCAAAGAATGTAAACTAGTCATGCATTAAAATTTTATTATCTGCATGCATTTTTAAACGTTTGTGGCTTATTTGTTTCTCCCCCACCACCCCCTTTTTATCATAGCAGAAATAGGCTGCTGCTAACAGTGACCCCTACAGGAAAGTTGCTTGACTGAAACCTTAATCAAGTAGACCTTGCTGGCGTGTGCTAACCACACATTTTCGCTTTTTACAACTTCATTTTGCATTTGTGCTATGGACTTTTGCAACTGTCAAATAGTTGCTTTATATTCGACAGGATTAAACAATTTTTCGCAAGGAAAAAATATTGTCTGCTCAGAAAACATTTAAGAGTTTTCAGCCATCTATACTATGTTGCCAAAAATGTAGAATAAAAAAAAATCCAAGATAGGTGGTAAGATTTCAGTTACCTTTAACAAGCATTTATTATATTCAAGCATGTGGATGAATTTGTGGGAAGATCACTGGTCTGGGGAATCAGGGGACCTGGACTATAGTGTCTTTCTCTATAAATAGTAAGCTATATAAGGGGTCAGTCAATCAACATTTATTAAATGCCTACTATGTGCCAGTCACTGTACTAAGCTCTGGTGATACGAATATTTTCAAAAAGAAGAAGAAAACAGTCCCCCCTTCCCCACTTTACAATCTAATGGGAGGAAATCCCAAAACAAAACTGAAAAGGATGTGGGGGACTTCCTGTGAAAGGTACCCTATCTAGAGTCATGGTGGAAAAGTCAGAGTGGTTCCCAAAGAAGTACATCTAAATGAAAAATGAGATGTTCCAACCTGTACTCTTTCCTTAAATGGAGGTTTTGGAGTTGACGGATCCATCCAACAGTCAGAGAAAACCTTTAACAACAAGTTGTATTTAATGAGAGGTTATTAACTTGGGATGGGAGATTATTATTTTTTTTTAATTTTAATTTATTTTCTTGGTTACATCATTCATTTCCACAAGGTTTTGAGTTACAAATTTTCTCCCCTTTTTGTCCCTACCCCCCAGCCCAGAACATTGATCACACTGTAAGACCCCTCCCACAATC
>CM053599.1:117186777-117196805 GCA_028646575.1 Pseudocheirus occidentalis | reverse complement strand
GAATTTACACCTTTTCACCAATGGACAGAGTTCTGGGAATTCACACCTTTTCACCAATGGACAGAGTTCTATATTTAGCCCTAAGTTACTAGGATCTGCTTAACCCTAAGTATATCAAACAAATTGATTACCATTACAGTGGTATAAACAAGATATATATTGGTTACATTGGAGATGATCTCAGAGGAAAAGGACTAAGATTAGTCAGGACTAGGAGATGTCTTACAGAAGGTAGGATTTGGGCTAACACTTGTAGGAAGCCAGAAGGCAGGATTGAAGAGGGAGAAAATTCCAGGCATGGTGGACAGTCACCAGTGAAAATGCACTAAGTAGGGAAATGGAGTGTATTTTGCAAGAAGGCCAGTATCACCTGTTCCCAGGTGTGTAGAGGAGAGTAACATGTAAGAAAACTGGAAAGGTATAAAGGGATTTTACTTTTCTCCCCAGTTAATAGAATTTTATCTTTTCCAACTACATATAAAAAAAGATTCTGAGTTTCAAATTTTTCTACTTCCCTAAGACAGCAAGCAGTCTGATGCAGGCTATACATGTATAGTCATGTTAAACATATTTCCACATAAGTCATATTGTGTGAAAGAAGAATCAGAACAAAAGGGGAAAAACACAAGAAAGGGAAAAACCCCACAAAAAAACAAGTGACAATAAATAGTGTGCTTTGATCTGCGTTCAAACTCCATAGATCTTTCTCTGGATATCAATAGCATTTTCCATCATGAGTCTTTTGGAATTGTCTTTGATGATTATATTGCTGAGAAGAGTTAAGTCTGTCATAGTTGATCTTCACACATTGTGGCTGTTACTGTGTACAGTGTTCTCCTAATTCTGCTCACTTCACTCAGCATCAGTTCATGTAGGTCTTTCCAGGTTTTTCTGAAATCCTCCTGTTCATAATTTCTTATAGCACAGTAGATTCCATTACATTCACATACCACAGCTTGTTCAGCCATTCCCCAAAAGATGGACATCCCCTCAGTCTCCAACTCTTTGCTACAAAGGACTTTAAAATCTAACCATAGCATTTTATATTTGATCTTAGAGGTAATAGACGCCAGACTTTGTTCAGTGAGAACATTTTTTAAAAATTGATATTGATATGGTAACCAGATATTAGGCCTATATCTTTTTTTCTTGCATTTATGACTGGTCAGAAATTGTGTCCTTTATTTGTAGCTTTTTTTGTTGGTTGTTAGTTGTACTACTTTGCTCACTTATCTCTTTTGTAGGACCATCCTTCCATTTTATTAGAGTCATTCTGAAATATTTTCTGGTCCTTCAGAAAAGTTCAGCATAATTTGCAAATTTTATGATCATTTACTTGGCTTATTTGTTTGTAATTATAGAATTTGACTACAGTTCTAATGTGTTGAGTCCTGCATTTGGAGTCAGAAAATCTGGCTTCAAAGCTTGGCTTTTTTTTACTTCCTTTGTGACATTGGGTAAATTACTTATGAAAACTGAGGTTCACGGTATTAATCTGTAAGATGATTGGGTTGCAATAGATGACCTCTAAAGGTAAGTAGGTGGACCTATGTAGTTGTCCTAGCTGGGCTTGGGAGTCCCACCTGAGTTCAAATTTAGTTTCAGACACTTAGCTAGCTGTGTGATCCTGAGAATTCACAAGCCATCTTGCCTTTTTCCCTCAGTTGTGCAATGGTAGTAACACCTTCCTCACAGTTGTGAGCATCAGATAAGATAATATATTTTTAAGTGCTTAGCAAAGTACTGTGAGAAATGAGTAGTTTTCTCTTGTATTTAATATCACATTGTATTAGCACCAACACTTTTCCCTTTTCTACTTCCTCATCCAGAAACCAATCAGTATTGAAGATCTTACAGATTTACCCAGACCAAAATATAATCAGACAGTAAAAGAAATTCAAAGTTAAGGCTACTGGGTATATTTCTGCGCATTTGTTTTTCCTAAGCATGTATGGAGGCTGGGGGAGGGGTTGATTCTCTTTAATATCAAGACAGGTGATATGGAAATTGATGTCTCTTTAACCAAAATTTTAGTTACCTATGTTTCCCACACTGATGCCTTCATTTAAATATACCCCACACCTCCCACTGTGTTAAGCAATTCTAGTTGATTGCCACCCATTAGAATATCTCCTCTTCAAAGGCCATATAAATGTGATCCCACCACCATTAAGGGTCTTTAATCTAAGAGAAAGGGCCAAATGACCACCTTTTTATTAATAACTTGCTGGCCTTATTAATAAAACGATGAGATTATGGAGAAAATATGTCTCAAAATTTGTTAATTGTCACAGTTTCTGGCACATAGTAGGCACTTAATAAATGCTTGTTCCTCTTCCTCTCTGTAATACCTTTAAGCTCTAAATCTTTGATATTAAGATTGAATTTCTTTGAGTAATTATGTCTTCTGATTTCTTTGCCTCTGCTACTTAAGTATTGTTAAGTAAAGGTTTCATAAAACCAAACAAAAATTATGCTGTACCATTAACTATCACTAATGATTCATTCTCTTCATTTGTTAGTGTTCAGAATGCTAATATTTAGAAAGTGGTTAAAGCATTTCTTAAGGTAACAGTTTCCTTTGCCATCTTGTTTGCAGTAAACATTGCAAACATTTCCCCTGTTGGAAAGACAACTTTATAGCTCAGTATGCAATGTGAACTAATGACTTGCGTTTTAAATGCTCAAATTCTTATGTAAGCTATTTTTTATTGTGTATCTTAGTTGTCTCACTGAAATGGAAGACATGCTTCCTCCTGGTAAAGCAGTTTTGTATACTTGGAGTGATCCCATAGGCTCTAGAAAACTGACCTGGAAATGTGGAAAGAGCCACGGTGAAGTAACACAAAAAGATGTATGTATTTTGACTGGAGTTTATAGTTGTAAGTGATTTAGATATCCTCTTTGGCTCAACTGTTTCTAAGGATTTAGTTTTCTAGAATGGTAACAGTGTTGAATGTAATATTTTCTAGAATGGTAACAATTTTAAGCAAATCAAAACTTAAACTCAGGTGATTTCATTTTCTTCACTTCCTTATCTATTTGTATCTTAATTACAGAATATGGCAAATTGTTTTTGGAAAAGCACATTTCAATTCCACCACATATCTTATTAGATAATGTTTTCTGCAACCTATGAGAAATCTGAAGAAGAAATACTTGAATGTGCTCTGAGTTTTGTTCTTAAAGTGGTCCTTGAGCTAATCTTTTGTAATAGATAACCAAGACTATACTTCAGCTTCTGAAATGTTATCATATTTAATTATTTTAACAAAATATTTGATTTGAGGCTTATCAAGGGCATAATCTTATTTTTGTGTGACAAGGAGAACAAATGAGCATAGGCACTCTTTGGCCCTACCTCATGATTGATTGAAAAAAATTTAAGAACCAGTAGAAAGGGTAGGAAAAAAATTACCTGTTCTCACCAGATCCACTTAGTTCCTCCTTGTAATTGCAAATTGTCATAAATGCTACATCCAAAGAAAATAGGAAAGACAAAAAAATATTAAGCTTCTTTCAGGCTTGTTGACTTACATTAAAAAAAAATTCCATTTCCTTTAGCTATGTTTTCATTCCTTTCTGAATAGAGGTGTGTGGGAGAATGTACATTTTTCAGGACATTTCCATATTGAAGTTTCTTTTAATATAGTCAGTCTTCTCTTGATTACCTGAGGAAAATAATTTAAAATCATATCCATCTTAGAGAATCCATATCTTAGCCTGTGGTATTATTATATTATTGCTTTTAATCCAAAAGTAAACATTATTAGTCAGAAAATAGCTAATGAAATTACAATTTATTAAAAATGCCATAAAATGTTATCTGATATCCTAATATCCAAACTCTATATTAGCCAGAGAACTTTTGCTTAAAGTGGACTACGATAATCTATAGTAAGCATGGTTCTTGACTTTTATGTGTGGTCATGGGCAAAAAGATAGAACCTATCAGAAACTCTCTTGATTTATGAATTAATGCAGGGACTAGATGATCTTCAAACTTACTCACAATTTTAGCAGTTAATATTTTAAACTAATTCCTTTATTTAGTATTACATATATTGCAACTTTTCCATTACCTAAATAGTATTCCTTGGAGTTAAAGAATCATAGTTTAGCATGTTAAAATCTTCACTAAAATTCAGTTTAACTAGTAAGTATTTGATGTTTGCAAGAATTTTTTTGCCCTTCTGAAACCACAGTAACACTGTATACCTTAAAGATCATAGTGTGAGGTTTTCAGGTAGTATCCATTTTCCATTTTAAAGTCGAGCCAACAAGCGTTTATTGGTCTCTTTTGAGGAACCTTGTCTACAGTATAATAATGACCATTCCAACTATAGTGAGGCAGTTTAAACAATGCCCACCTTTGAAGTAGTGAAGCAAAATGGGGTAAGGTCTCTGTACACCTAAGGTCCCAGCTAATAGTTTTGTGACCCTGTCTTTGGCTCCAGCAGTACCTTTTTAAGGCACATGGGGTGGGTAGAGTGCTGTTTGAGTTGCGAAGACCCAAGTATAATTTCTTTATCAGACACTTAATATCTATGTAACTCTGGGCAAGTTACTATATGTCCTCATCTTGTTTTCTACTGTTTAATCCTGGGATAACAATAGGACCTACTTCATAGGGTTGTTGAGAAGATCAGATGAGATCATATATGTAGGAACTTTGTAGACCTTACGGTTCCGTATAAACACCATTCCATATAAATAATATTTAGCCTGTAGCATCTCATACGGTCATCTTTCTTAAAATTGGGCACACTTTTAAGTTGTTGCTTACAAAAAAGAGTAACATCAACATTTATGAACTGATAGTCCACTTGTCTTATGCATGTGTAGTAATTTTTAAAATATAGACTTTGAGCTATTTTTCTTGATATCCTATCCAGTTAGTCACTTCCCAAATAATGTGAATGAATATTAAAGTTTTTCTAAGCTCATTTTTCCCTTTGTTTTTTACTTTGTTATAGGACATGATGACACCAATAACTTTGAGTGGGAAAAAGACAATTTATTTAGTTTCATTCTTTGAAGGCTTGCAGCGCATTATTTTATTCACTGAAGATCCTAAAGTATTTAAAGTGACATATGAAAGTGAAAAAGCAGAGTTGGCAGAGAAAGAAATTGTGTTGTCACTACAAGATGTTGGCATTTCATTGGTTAATAACTATACAAAACAAGAAGTAGCCTATATTGGCATCACAAGGTTGGACATAATATATAATATATATATAAAAGTGTTAAATTGTATTGAATAAGTGAATAGTCAATATTTGTATAAATGTATTTAAAAATAATGTTTTTGTTTTGCTTATATTTTAAAGGAATTTGGTTTGCTTAGTTTTCATTTGTTCATAATGATAGTTGGATAATTTGGCTTGAAAATATTTGGGAGAATTTCATATAATTTTTGACATAAAATTGGCAACTTAAGGGGGCAGTTAGGTGGCACAGTGAATAGAGTACCAGCCCTGTAATCAGGAGGACCTGAGTTCAAATTCGGCCTCAGTCACTTGACACGCTTACTAGCTGTAAGACCTTGGGCAAGTTACTTAATCCTAATTCCCTTGCCTGCCCCTCTCAAAGAAAAAAACAAGATTGGATTACAACACAGAATTGACAGAACAATCTCTATGATAACAATCCCCAATTCCAACAGTTATTTTAAACTAGTTTAGTAAATATTACATATGTTATAATAATGATGTTATTGTATATTATAATATTTTGAATAAATCTATTTTACTTAATGTACAGAAGCTAGGTGGCACAATGGGATAGAATACCAGGACTGGAGTCAGGAAGGCTTCTCTTCTTGAGTTCAAATCTGGCCTCAGACAATATTTGTGACCCTGAGGAAGGCACTTAATCTAATTTGTGTCTGTTTCCTCGTGTGTAAAAAATTGTCTGAAGAATGAAATAAGTGTAAATCACTCCAGTATCTTTTCTAAAAGGTCACAAAGAGTTGGACATGACTTAAACAATTGAAAAACAATAAAAAAATAACATAATATTTAATATGATAAATGTGTTTAAAGTAACCATTAGAAATTATTGTTAAATTAAATCTTTGTGCAGTGGACAATTAAGTAATCAGTAATTGCTCATTTCCAAGATTATTGAGTTTAGCAATTGTGTTGATCTCCATATTTTTCCCTCTGTATCTTTTCCTTCTTTATTTTCATTGAAAATTAGAGTGGAAGCTTCAGTAGATTCTCTCTGTCTTGGTACCTTATTTACATTATGTGCTTTCTGTATTTTGTATTACGTAGTACTTTTCTTAACCTAGATTGATTTTTTTATCTTATGCATTTAATTGAATTAAATTATTTCTGTTGACTGTTCATTTTAAGAATAGTAAAAAATAGCTTTAACTTTTTTTTTCTCCCTGTCTTTCCCCTACCTACCACCCCGAAACAGCCATCCTACTGTATATCCCCTCCCCCAATCTGCTCTCTCCTGTATCCTCCCCCAAAAGCCCTCTGACTTTCTGGTAGGCAAGATGGATTTCCCTATCCCAGTGCCTGTATATCTTATTACCCAGTTGCATGTAAATAATAATAATAATGATAATAATAATAACATGCATATATTTTAACATTTTAGAACTTTAAATTCTAGATTCTTACCCTTCCTCCCTCATCACCCACCCCCACTGGAAAGACAAGCAATTCAATACAGGCCTTATATGTGTTAGCTTTAACTTTTCACTGTAATATTTGACCTAAGTAAGGCATGCTCTTGATATAACAGTACAAGGAACTTGTATTCATTGAAATGGAATTTTTTTGTCTTGTTTTCTCAGAAATTCAGTTTTTCCCTACCAAAAAAATTGATGTGCAAATTATCTTTACTTTAAAGATAATGAACTATCTAGCAAATTGTAAGAGTCTTGAAAAATTCTAGTTCATATCCAGTGCAAGTTTTTTTGTTATATTTGACTCTATCCTGAAACTTTGAAATTTTTTTTGGTTTTTTGTTTTTGTTTTGTTTTCCCATAATTTATTTATTTTTAGCTTTTAACATTCATTTCTATGAGATTTGGAGTTCCAAATTTTCTCCCCATCTCTCCCCTACTCTCCATCCCAAGATACCAAGCATATTGATTATCCTTTCCCCTAGTCTGTCCTCTCTTATATCCCCCCTTTTTTCTCCTTCCCCCTTACTTTCTTGTATGGCAAGATGCATTTCTGTACCCCATTGCATGTATATCTTATTACCCAGTTGCATGTAAAAACAATTTTTCAACATTTGTTTTTAAAACGTTGAATTCCAGATTCTCTCCGTTCTTCCCTTCTCACCCACCCTCACTGGGAAGACAAGCAATTCAATATAAGTTATACATGTGTAGTTGTGCAAAACATTTTCATAGTAGTCATATTGTGAAAGACTAACCACATTTCTCTCCATCCTATCCTGTCCCCCATTTATTCTAATTTCTCCTTTGATCCTGTCCGTTTTTAGAAATGTTTGCTTCTGACTATTCCCTCCCCCAATCTGCCCTCTCTTCTATCATCCCTCTCTCTTTTCCCCTTCCCCCCTGCTTTCCTGTAGGGGAAGATAACCAGTTGAGTATGTGTATTATTCCTTCCTTAAGCCAAGTCCAGTAAGAGTAAGGTTGACTCATTCCATTTCACCTCCCTGTTCTTCCCCTCCTTTGTAATAGCTTTTTCTTGCCTCTTTTATGTGAGATATTTTACCCTATTCTACCTTTCCCTTGTTCTTTCTCCCAATATATTCCTCTCTCACCTCTTAATTTTATTTTTTAGATATCATCCCTTCATATTCAGTTCACCCTGTGCTCTTTGTCTATGTATACACACACACACACACATATACATACACATACCCACCTATACATATATATATGTATATGTATGTATATACACACACATACATACACTTCCTTCAATTCTCCTAATACTGACAAAAGTCTCATGAGTGACAAATATTATCTTTCCATGTAGGAATGTAAACAATTCAACTTTAATAAGTTTTTCATTTCTCTTTCTTTGTTTATCTTTTCATGCTTTTCTTGTTTCTTGTATTTGAAAGTCAGATTTTCTGTTGAGCTCTGGTCTTTTCGTCAAGAATGCTTGAAAGTCCTCTCTTTCATTGACTGTCCATATTTTCCCCTGGAGTATTATACTCAATTTTGCTGTGTGGCTGATTCTTGATTTTAATTCTATCTCTTTTGACCTCCAGAATATCTAAAAAAAACTTTTTAAAATTCAGTTATATTTAACTTTTAGTCCTCAATTTTCTCCTTCTTATTCCTCCCCTCCCCCACCCCTTGAGATGACTTTAAAAAGGCCAAAACCTTAAAATATGTATTAACTCATCTCTCTCTCTCTCTCTCTCTCTCTCTCTCTCTCTCTCTCTCTCTCTCTCTCTCTCTCTTTTTCTTTTTGGAGGGGGGAAGACAGAGCTATTGGGGTTAAGGGCTTGCCCAAGGTCACATGGCTAGTGTCAACTGTCTGAGGCCAGATTTGAAATCAGATGCTCCTGATTCCAGGGCCAGTGCTCTTCACTGTGCCACCCAGCTGACCCTAGGAAGGAAAAGATACATGCTTCATTTTATACTCTGATTCTATCACATACTGATATTTATTAAAGCAATATGATAATTTGTTGGGAGCAAACCTAAGGAAAAAAGCACCATTTTAGAAGGAACATAAGCATGATTATTTATGCCAGGGTATTTAGGTCTGTTGGTTAAAATAAAAGATACCAGTATTTGTTTTGTGCCATCTTGTGATAGGAGTTTATTATCAAGCATTTTAACTGAAAGTTGTATACTTTCGTCATGAAATGGTAATATGCTTTATCTGAAAGTTGATTTTAATTTTATCCTCATTGCTGTGGTCTTACTTTCACCTACTAGCTCAGATGTAGTTTGGGAAACAAAACCAAAGAAGAAAGCAAGATGGAAGCCACTGAGTGTAAAGCAAACTGAAAAATTAGAGAAAGAATTTAAAGAATACACTGAGATTTCACCTTCAGAAGATAAGATTATAGAGTTGGAACCTAATGTTTCGGTACTATTTTAAAATATTTAATTAAAGTAGTTTTTAAAATCATATGTTGATGTAAAGCATTTTTATGGATTGAGAGGCCATCTAAATCAATGATATATAGGTAAAATACTATAAAAATTTGCACTGTTATCAAAATGGCCAGTTTATATACTGAAACAAGTGTTTCCATTGATCTTCAAGTTAGTGGATTTTTTTCTTCCCTGAATACTTGCTCATTAGATCTTAGTAAATTTAAAATTGAGTAAATAGAAGTTATAAACTTTATAAATAAGACATAAATATTAGCATGAGTTTTGTTATGCTGGTAGTAATAGTAGTTTGGAAAGTGATAGTATGTTTAAAATTATGTATATTATGTAACACATACAAACCCAACTCAGATGTTTATTCTGTTTATATATTAGGCATTTTATGTTTTGTTGTTATGTATAAATATTACTGTTGTGGGGTAGCCTTGAGTAAAAAGCAAAAAAAGACCTTTATGTTTTTCAGGTTTATTTAACACCTAGTGGTAGTAACATGAAAATTCTACAACCACATATAATACCTGTACGAAGAAATTATCTGCCAGCAGTAAAATTGGAATATAGTACATCTGCACATCAGACATCTTTCAGAGTCCAGATTTATAGGATACAGGTAAATGTTCCTGAAGAACACCACTCTCTCCTCTTCCTCAGTCAAATATCAAGTACAAAGAAATAAGACTAACCAGAAATATTTTGCCCATCATTATTTTTACTTGATATTAGGGGACAGGAATACCATGGGAATACTTCAGACTTTTTCTAATTTACCTTATATCCCATAAAGACATTTTTTGGGGGGAGGGCAGTTGGGGTTAAGTGACTTGCCCAAGGTCACACGGTTAGTTTGTGTGTGTGTGTGTGTGTGTGTGTGTGTGTGTGTGTGTGTGTGTGTGTGTGTGCATGTGTGTGAAGTGTCTAAGGCTGGATTTGAACTCAGGTACTCCTGACTCCAGGG
>CM053599.1:117173010-117186677 GCA_028646575.1 Pseudocheirus occidentalis | reverse complement strand
TTATTTAACTTTTCTGTACTTTATATTCTTAGGTGAAAAACAAAGGAGGTTGCACTAAAGAATTTTTAAGGTCTTTTCCATCTATAAAAGTCTTAAGAGTTTAGGTAACTTGTATAGTTGAAACAGCACAGTGTTAACCTATCTTTTCTTTTTCATTAGATACAAAATCAGATTCTTGGAGCTATATTTCCTTTTGTATTTTATCCCATTAAACCTCCCAAGTCAGTCACCATGGATTCAGGTTCGTTGTTTCATTAAAATCTATTGTCTTTTAAAATGAAGAGATAATCTAAAAAAAATTTTTGTCACAAACTGATGCTGAAATAAAAGTATTTTCAAAAATTGAGTTTCTGTAGAATCATTAGGAAATTTAATTATTTTAAAAACTAATATTCAATACAATGGAATTATGAAAATATAAAAGAAAACATAAGCTATAAATATATTTCTAAAATCAAGCTATGTAATATCTATTTGTTGGAACTATATATCTATTTGTGTTTGCATATATACTATACAGTTACTATAAATGTCCCTAAAATATGATGATATTATTTTCCTTTATTTTAAAATATAAGTAACCCCTTACTTATGAACTTGACTTGGGAACCACTTATATGTATGAATAGGAAATGGAAGGCATCTGGAGGATGTATGTCTTCCAACCCTACTACCCAAGGTAGGGGGTGCAGGAAAGCTGTCCTTTGTATATCTGGAGATTAATTCATTCAGCAGATATTTAGCAGGCATCAATTATACCACAGTTCTAGGTGTTATGGTAGATAAAAATAAGTTTGGAGGGTACATGGAATGATGATAAAATTTCTAGACTCTGAGAATCAAGAGACCTAAGTTTCTGTTCTAGCTCTACCATGACTTGTTTACATTGGACCATTTATGTTACCTCATTAGGTATAAATTTCTGCATCTTTTAAGGTGAGAGAGTTGGACCTGGTGATCTTTAAGATACTTTCCAATTCTAAAATTCTAATGACTCTGCCCATTATAATGACTCTGCTCTCAAGAAACTCATAATCTAATTGTTGGGTGTTGACAGATGGGTGCAAAGTTGAATGCCAGCGCTTTGGTAGATTCTTGAAATGCATTTTTTCATTCATGAAATGTTTTTTAAAAGTAGTTAGGCATGCTTGAATACTTCTTATAAAAAATAGCTCTGTCTAGCAACATAGATCTTAATGAGAAACTTTGCCACACAGAGAGAACCAGTATAGGAGACAGTGTTTCATTGTAAGATATTGACTCCCTCACTCTTCTAATAGGCAATAGCTTCTTATCATGTTGAGCCTCGTACCTCTTATCCCTCCCCTTATCCTCAGTAATGTTGATGTGTGACTATGCCTCCCTAATTTTCAGGGAGTCACATTCTTCAACTGCTGGGCATATAGCCTATCTTTCAGTTGGGCTCAATCCTTTGTCTTCCTACATGAGCTCTAGGATTCACCCTTCTACCCTAGCTGACTCGTCACCCTACTATAATGGAGGCATGTTGGATATTAAATAGGTTTTACTGACCTGGAAATTTAATCCCTATTGTTTAATGGAACAAATTTTATAAATTAAATATTAAACAAATGTTTAATCCCTATATTGTTTAATGGAACAAATGCCAACTTTTATAATGTATGATATAGGGGAAAATACTTTTAAGTCAGAGATTTTGGCAAATACTGCTTTTGTGATATACCTGTTTGACCTTGGGGATGTCACGCAAGCTCTCCGGCCTTCAGTTTCTTCATCTGTAAAATGAGAGATGTGATAAGATGTACATCTACCAGCCAGTCCTTCCTCCCTTGCCCAAAAAGTGGGTTAGACTGTTGGCTTCCTGGTCACCTAAGGAAATAACAGCAAGGCCTGTTCAAGTGGATTTGGGACCCATAAATCGTGTATATCCAAGACAAAAGGTGTCATCCCATCCTGCCCTACTTACCAGCTGTGTTTGGACGCTGCATTTATCCAAACTTAAATGTTACTGTGTCCTCTTTGAATAACTTTTTTTTTAATGTTACAGCTGATTGAACTTCCTTTTGTTATTTCTTCAGTGATCAACAAGTACCTCATTTTGTCCCAACTTTGAACCTAAAACTAACAAAGTATGAACCAGAATCAGGCCCCATCCATAATAGGGATATTTAACTAGATGTCTTCTGAGCTCTCTTCTGACTCAAGACTTGTGATCTTATAATCTGTTTCTGAGTTTGTGTTGCCTATACTGGTGTTTATTTTTAATAGTTATTCCTTATATGTACTTTCATAGGACATGAGCACATACTTGTGAAAGTTTTTTTTTAAACAGTTGATTTCTGACCTAATACTAAGAATTGGTGATTCAGAGAAATATAGTACCAGTGATATAGTGTTAAAATTTCAGTTAAAAATTAGAATATTTCTTGAAACTTATTTCTCTTAGATTTGAACTATTTTATTTCACACCTTGTATCATTTGTTCAGAGGCATTTTATTTGTATCCTAAATATCTATTGGCTTCTGTACAAAAGTTTATATTATTAGACATTAGAGAATGCAAGTGTAAAGGAAAGAAAGAAAGCAAACTACAATTAAAGGGAAGATTATGTAGGCTACATGTGACCTATGCCTCTTCTCTTTCTTGTTCATTTAACATTAAAAAGGAATGAGCATTATTTCCATTAGAGTAAAAGTGAATTGTTTGGATATTTTGTTTTGTAACTTAGTGAAATAAAACTCTTTACTTTAAACTTTTTTTGTTTTCAATTAATGTATATATATATATATATATATATGTATATGAAACTTTGAGCAAAACTTCCTGTTTCCCAAATTTAGACTTCTGATTATTTAAATAATAGTAGTTTGGCATTGGCTTTAGAAATTACTGTGATGTTTGATTATTACTCACAGTTGCTCCTAGAATTATAGTATATACACAGAGCACTTATATATCACTTGTTGTAAAGCAGTATAAATATAATCATGTTAATGTCTTAATACCTTTCCAGCACCAAAGCCATTTACAGATGTCAGTATTGTGATGAGATCTGCAGGACATTCACAAATATCACGTATTAAGTAAGTATCCTACATAATACAGAATTGTATACCTTGATGCCATTTATAATTTTAGTAGATTTAAAGATTAATCATTAATGATACCTTCTAAAGATAGTAAGAACTAAAATTTTTTTTAAACTTTTATTTTCTAAAAATATTTTATTTATGCGTTTGGGGGTGATTTATAGTGCTTTCACTTCCCAATACTATATATCACTTTCCTTTATAATAACAAAAACAGTTAAGTAAAGTCATCTGATAAATGATAGAGAATGCTTGTTGTAGCTGTAACACAGCATCTTTCTCTCAAGAAGTAGATCATTGGTTTAGAGAACAGAGCACTGGCTCTGGAGTCAGGAAGACCTGAGTTCAAATTTGGCCTCAAACACTTAACACTTACTATCTGTGTGACCTTGGGCAAGTCACCTAACCCCAACTGCCCTGCCCTCCCCCTCCAAAAAGCAAGAAAAAAGTAGATCATCTATCAGAAGCAAATTTTGATCATTACTTTTTATCTTAATGTATCGTTTTCCTTTTATTACATCATTATGTTCATTGTATCTTTGTATACCTGTTTTCTTTAGTGTCCATCAGTTCATACCAGTCTTTCTACATTTCTTTGAATTCTTCATATGTCATTCTTTACAATATACAATATTCCATTAAAATCATAATACCTACCAATGGGCACCTAATTTGTTTCTAGTCTTTTGCTTCCACAGAAAAGTATATTATGAATATGTTAACATATATGGGACTTTGTATCTTTGTCCTCCTGGGGTATTGTTTGAATAGTAGGATGACTTTTTCCACAATAGTTGCATGATTTTGCAGTTCCACTAGCAGTGAAACCCACCATATTTGTGAAACCCTTTTTCCTGCAGTTTTTTATCTTCCTCCAAATGTGACCACCTCTATCACTCTTACTGTTTTAAATTTTACTTGGGATGAGAGAACCCAGGGCTCCACCAAAATACACTTGCTATATGTTACTTCTGGCATAGATCCTAAGGCCAAGAAAACTTCCTTTGATACTCAGCAGCTGACTTCCTGATGTCTAAAATTGAGCTCATCATCCTTCTCTCCAAACTAATATCTTTCCCTCTTCCTGAACTTGTTTGTTTCTATCAAGAGCACTGCTGTTCTTCCGGTCACCTGGATTTACAACCATTGTTCATGACTCCTCATTCTCCTTTATTTATACATTCCCAGTTAGTTGTCTACCTTTGCAGCATCTCTCAAATTCTTTCCCTTCTCTTTAGTCACATGGATACCATCCTAATTCTGGTCTTCATCTTCTTTTTCCTGGATTATTGCAGGAAATAATCAATTCATCTACATAGCTGTCAAAGTGATTTTCTTCAAGTATATGTCTGATCATGTCATTCTTTTTCTCAGTAAAGTCCAGGGATTCCCTTCGTCCTCTGATCAAATATAAGTATCTCTATTTAGCTTTTAAAGACCTTCATAAGAGAGCCTCACCTAACTTTCTAACTTTATATCCATTATACATTACTCCTCTTCCCATACTCGGTGTTCAGTCCTTATTGACTTTCTTGCTAATCCTCACCTATAACACTCCAATTTCCTTTCTCTGTGCCTTTTAACTGACTTTCTTCAAGGCTTAGAATGCCATCTAAAATTTTGTTCAAGCATAGCTTGTTACATGAAGCCTTTCCTTATTCCCCAACTGTTAGTGCCCTTCCTACTCCCTAAAAATTTTGTTTATCTATTTTGTATTTGTTTGTTAATATATTGTCTGCACTAAGGGGATGTGAGTTCCTTGAAGGTAAGAACGTTTTATTTTGCTTAATACTCAGCTTAGCAAATGCTTGTTCTTTGCTTTCTTGATTGAATCCTTATTAGGCAACTCCTTTTCTTCTCATTTGTCTCATATTCCTACTGGCCAGACTGCTGTTCAGTAGATATTCAACTAGTTAGCCTAATATTTCATCTTTTTTTTTGTTTCAACTTGACTTGAAGACCCTATGCTTATACTGTCATGCAATAATTACATGATCAGCAAGATGACAGCATCAGAATTTCTACCTCGTTCTTGCCTTAGCCAAAATTTTTACTACTCCTGTTCATGAAGTAGATGATAGGTTTGTAAATGCCCTCTTGGTCTCCTTTGTTTACCTGTAAATAAGGGGGCAACAGAGACCTCTTTGCCAATCTTGTCTCCTATGTTTTAGGTCTCTCTCTTTAGCCCCTTAAGTTCCGATCTGGCCAACTAAGAACGATTACTGGCAACTGAGTGAAATTTATATAGCCCTTGAAGATTATCAGAGCACGTCGAAGACATTTTCTGAATTGATCCTCACAACTCTTGCTATCCTTATTATATGGATGAGAAAACTGAAGCACTTTATGTGACTTTTCCAGTCACGTAGCTAATAAGCATCCAGGTCTTTGTGACTCCCATTATTAGCAATGTCTACTATATCATGTTTTCATGAGAGGAAGAAAACTTAATGATGATGTAGAGCAGGGTTTCTGAAATTCTTTGGTCTTGGAACCCCTTTGTACTTTTAAAATGTATTGAGGTTCCCAAAGAGCTTTTATGTGACTCGTATCTTATTGATATTCACTGTATTAGAACTTAGATATTTTGAAAGTATTTATTCATTTAAAAATTATAACAAACCCATTGCATTTTTAAAAGATCTTCTTTAATAATTATTTGGTGCTGATATTGGGCAAATACAAGCAAAACATCAAATCCAGTGAAAGCAAAGAACAATTCTCTAGATGATAGATTAACTCATTCTTCATATTTGCAGTGAAATCTTTAATTTGCAGATCATATACCCTGGGAAAAACTTCACCATACGCTGATGAGAGAATGAAAGTAGAAAAAGCAAATAACATCTTACTATTAACATAGTTTTGGCCTCATGGATCCTCCTGGAAGGCTCTTGGAGTCTTCCCACCACACTCTGAGAAGTACTGATCTAGAGTGATCTTTTACCATCAAGAAGTGATGGAGCAGAGTTGGGAATGCCTCACTTTGCCTGTAAAGGGCACATGGACAGCCAGTTCTCATTCTGTTCAGCCACTGTCAGCCATCTTCAGGTGCTGCCTCAATCCTCACTCATTTTTACAAAAAATTTTTGTAAACTCATTATGTGGAAATCAAAAGGGGAACAACCTAGCATAGAATGAGCACTGGTCTCAGTATCAAAAAACAAATTCCAGCTTTGGGAACCACTACTTCTTAGGAATAAGAGTCAGTGGAGAGAGCACTGAGCCTGAAGTCAGGAAGACCTGAATTCAAATGTGATCTCAGATACTTTACTAGCTCTGTGACCTTAGGTTAATCACTTAGATTTTCTCATATGTAAAATGGGGATAATACCACCTACCTCCTAAGGATGTTGTGAGGATAAAATATGATGTTTGTAAAATGCTTTGCTAATCTAAAAGCACTATATAAATGCTAATTGTGATAATGATGATGTGACTATGGGTAAAAAAATTTAACCTTTCTGAGCTTCAGTTTCTTGGTCTGTAAAATAACCATAATAATAGTTGTGTTATTTAATAGTGTTGATGTGAGGAAAGCACTTTGAAATTTTTTTTAATGCTACATAAATGCCAATTACAGTAATTATTATCATACTTTTAATTATTTTGTTATTGTTATCTCTATGCATTACTGTACCCTACAGTGGCTTAATATAGTTGCAGTCATGACATTGAATTTGTATTTATTAAATTTCTGATTAATTTATTGAGGTCTCCTTTGCTTTAAAAGTTCTGTTCTTGATGCACTAAATTGGTATTCATTAAAAACTTTCTGCATTCTCATATAGGTATTTTAAAGTGTTGATACAAGAAATGGACCTCAGATTAGATCTTGGATTTCTTTATGCTCTGGCAGATCTCATGGCAGAAGCTGAGGTGACTGAAAAACATGAGGTATGAAAATTATTAAAATTGAGTGAGGAATTAGAAGGAAAAGTAATTAAATACCTCATTCAGACTGAATCTTTTTTTAAAAAAACATGTTATACAATACCAATGTATATATTAGTAGGAATCATATTTTCTTGGTTATGGTAGCTAGTCATGTGACAGAAATAACCTCAGTATCAATCTAGTTACTAGCACTTTTCATATTTCATCTGTTATCTTACAAAAACAGCTTCATTTTCAGTAGTCTGTAACTCTCTTTGTTTCTTCCTACAATGGTCCAGGCAACACACACTTTTATTTTGAAGAACGACCCTATGGACCCTAATCCTTCTTCAAAATAAAAGAAGTTAATCTGTGAAGGGAGGGCACTGGCATTTGGGAGAGGAGGACCAGAAAGGCCCTTCCTGCAGAAGGTGAGACTTGAGTTAGTTCTTAAAGGAAGCAAGATAAATTAAGTAAATTAAAGGCTGGAAATGAGGAGAGAGAGGATCCAAGCATGGGGGCATGCAGGGCAAAGTTGCAGACATCAGAGAGGTAGTGTTAAGGAACAGCAACAAGGCCAGTCCAGATAGATTTAGAGTACATGGAGAAGAGTCAAATATAAACAGATTAGAAAGAGTAGTATAGTTCTGCTCTAATACTTCCCTCACAAGAATGGGCAGTGAGATATATCTGTGAACCTACTCCACTTTTGTGAGACCGACAGCCCCAAAGCACCATTAAATACCTGGAGGAGGTTCGGGACCATCTTTGGAACAATTCCTGTCTGAGGAGAGCATGTTTTCCCATTTTTCCCTCCTCAGTTTGCACAGGGACCACTCTTCTAAATGCTCCATGATGACTCCAGCCTTTGGAAGATTCTCCCAGCCTAACTGAGGACTCTGGTGTCTTTTGTCCTGCTAGCATTCCCAGTTTAGAACTACTTCTCTGGTAATATCTGGAAAATTTTATTCTAGAGACCCTTGAGTTACTGAGAATGAGTGTTCCCTGGCATACCAAAATCACAGTCTCTGTGGTGGGGAGGTAATGTAACTGTGAATGTCAGGGAACTCCCCCTGTGCCTCATGAATGGAAACCTTTCAGTGACATACACACTCCACCCTAAGATGGGTAGGATCTATTCTGGAAACCAAACATACAGGCCAGCAATGCAGAACATGATATGGACACCTGTACATTTAACACAGGAATATAGGAGACACCCATGAAGAATGGAGAGATAGTCTTACCCCCAGTTCCCTCAGAGTGATGGAGGGGGAAATGGAACCATATGTCATTGAGAATGAAAAGGACAAAGTCAAGAACATTCTTGCAGAAGGATGGGGAAAGGGGGTCTTATGAAATCAAAATAATCAGTGGGCAATTTTTAAAATCTAGATATTTGAGGAGAGGCTGAGTTGTGAAGAGTTTTGCAAAGACTGTATTTGATCTTGGAGAAAATAGGGAATGAATAGATTTTATTGATTAGGAGTATATGCCATATTCAGGTTTATGTTTTAGAAAAATCAGCTTACCAAGTGAGTGTAGTATGGACTTGAGTAGGTAGAGACTTGAGAAAGGGAGACTATTTAGAAGGCTTTTGTAATAGTTGAGGCAAGAGGGGATGAAAACTTGAACGACCATGGTAGCTGTGTGAGTAGACAGAAGGGAATATATGTGAGATGTTGTGAAGGTAGAAGTAGAAGAAATTTGACAACAGATTAGATTTTTGAGGTGAGAATGACAATTGGAGGACGACACAAAGTTTATGATCTTGGGTGACTGAGAGGGTCCTGGTACCATTAATAGTAACAGGGAATTTCAGATTTGGGGAGATTTTATAGAGAAAAATCAGATGATTTTGACAACTCTTTCATAGAGGGGATATCTTTTTCAAGATGGTCAGTAGGTTCTTGCTGGTACAGGACTATAGTTCATAGAGAGACTAGGTCCAGGCCTATATGTCTAGGAAACATTGACAGATAATAATTGAATCCATAGAAATTGATGAAATCACCAAGCAAAAGAATATAGAGGGAGAAGAGATAAAGACCCAAGGCAAAGCTTTGGGAAATACCTGCAGTGGTCCTGAAATGAATAACAAACCAAAGATACTGAGAGAGAGCAGTCAGAGAGCTAAGAGGAGAACCAAGAAAAAAAAGTGTCACAAAAACCAAGAGAGGTGAGAAGCTAAAAGGTGAAGGTGATGAACAGTATTTAAATACTGCAGAAAGGTAAAAAAAAAGGATGAAGACTCTTCTAGGTTGTATGACCAAAAAAGATGGAGGATTAGACATTTTCTTTGATCCTAGAAAGAGAATTAGAAATTTTCTCTGATCATTTACAATCTCCCAAGTCTTCCAAAACATAAATTATGTGCCAAAGATACAGCAATTTCAGCTGTAGTTTAGGACACCAAGAACACAAAAGATTAAAAAATTTCACGAACCAGTGCTTACCTTCCTCTCACTTGGCATCCTCTCCTCCACTTTACTACAGGCACTAAGGCTGCACAATGTCACACTTTATGAAGCCTTAACAATCTCCAAACAGCAGGAATTTGCTGAGACTTTGATAGCCAGTGCTGTAGATCTCTATGATCCTCTCTTCCATTATGCTTTTGGCAGTGAGGCTGCACTGGCTGACCTGACTCAGAGGCTTGCAACAAAACACAACCTCACACCTTCATTCCCTCCTCCTTGAGTCTTAGAGAGTCTGAAATAGCACCAGTGTGGTAACAGTGCTATAAACTGTCAGGCAGAGCATTATATGTACGGGACTGATTCACTCTACCAAATCTGAAGGGGAAAGCATAGCATCCAGCTGAGGTCAGTTCTGTCCCTGTAAAAATCACTTTGGACCAAGACCTAGGCAGGTAAACTATAAATTACTCATTGTGGGAACAGGTTGAAACACTTTGAGATCTAGCCCCAGGGCAACCAGTGTCAGAGGGGAGAGAATCAGAAAGTGAGTAATAGGAAAAAAAATTTTTTTAAGTAAATGGAATAAATTTCAAAGTCCTTGAGCATAAACAGGTAAATAAACTGGGAAAACCTTGACAGCAGAAGGAAATATGGCCTCCAGATCTATGAAATCAAATCTCTAAGAATAAATATTGTAAAACAAAGGAAAATGATTCAATACTTAATGGGACAGAAGACCCTCTGGAATTTAAAGAGAACATGCAAAAGCAACACCCTCTTTCTGAGCAGTTTAAAAGAGAATTGAGAATTATGAAAGCAAAATTTATTTGCCTGTAGAACAAAAATACTTTGCAGAATAGAAAAAATTTGTGTTTATAATGGCAAGTCTCCCCAAAGAAATAAAGGATAATTGTTTTTATTTTGCTTCCTTTTTCTCATGTTGGCCAGTCAATTAATTGGTTGGGTTTTTTTAGCTCTGTGAAACTCTGCTTCCAAGGGGGTAAGCTCTGTTCCAAATCGCTGGGGTTTTCCCAACTGCCGGCACTATTAGGGGGCGTGTTGCAAGTCCCCCCCAGCTTTGGCTTGCTGAAACTGCACCCCAGGACCACCACCCAAGACCTCGATCCAGATCCAGGCCACTCAACACAAGAGCACTTAGCCCTGATCAATCGATTCAGCCCCCCTGCTGAGTCCGCAGGCCAGGGGCTCTGAAGCAGCCTGGTGGGGGCCACTGGTGGATCCAGCAGTTCCCTTCCCCCACTGCTTCTTTGTCCTGGGGGCAGAATGGCCGAACTGCTTTACCCCCCAAATTAATTTTCAAAGTTTCACTTTCACTGACCATGTCTGAAGATTTAAAGATCCCCTTTAGGCCGGTGCTTTAGATTTTCTCTGAAGTAGACTCAAGCTGTGGCTTGGGAGGCTCCACTGCTCCTCGTGTCCGCCCTGAGGTCTTGCCTGGCCACGGCTGCAGCTGCGGTTTCGGGCTGGCCGGTGCGAGCTGTGCCTCTCCAGTCCTGCTCCTCACGCCTTGGCAGATGTGGAGGTGCTGGAAGCTGTAGAACCGCTGCAGGCTGGCTGCGGGGCTCGGCTCAGCTCCTTCCCACCTCCCAGGCCTGGCCGCGGTCTTGGCTTCCGGCTGTTCCAGCCTCCAATCTGACTGCCACGATGAGCCCCTGATGCTGAGCTGCCTTCAGTGAGAGCTGTGTTCTCTGTATTTTTGTGAGTCTGAGAGTCCTAGACTTTCCTAGACTTTGTCTGGGCTCTTATTTTATGGGTGTTTAGGGTGGCGATGTGGTAGCTGCGGGACCTTGCTGCTTCTATGCTGCCATCTTGCCTCCGCCCCCCGAAATAAAGGATAATTGATTGAGAATGTAAATAACATTTATGAAGGACAATCTAGATGAAGAAAAGCAATAATGTTAAAAGAAAACATCTTCTCTCTTAAAGCAAATCATAATGATCTCAAAAATAAAATGCAGAGACAACCTAAGGATTAAAAGTCTTACAGAAGAATACAAGCTGAATACCTAAACACCATAATGCAATAAATAACAAAAAAAAACTGCTCAGAACTTCTGAGCATGGAAAATGAAATACCATTTGAAAGAAAGTAATGATTACCTGGGAAAAAATTCAAAGACTACCACCTCAAAGATATATAGTGACTGAATTTAACAATTCAATTCAGAACCAACAAATTCTGCAACTTTCCTGGGAAAAGACTTTCGAATACAAAGGAAAGGAAATTTGAATAACATGACTATTCTGTACCCACCAGAAATTATAGGAGGAGATGGAATAATGTATTCCACAAAGCAGTGGAGCACAACATAAAAGGCCAGGGTGACCTACCATGCAAATCTGACCTTAATTCTAAATTAAAAAACAAAGAAAACAGGAATGTTGATCAGTAAAAGGGAGATTGAAACATTTGTGGAAAGAAAACCAGACCTGAAGAGATTATTTACTCCTTTAATATGCCAGACAACAGAAATGCTGGAGGGATGATCAAATGCAGGAGCCAAGGCAGAATAGCAAGAGTGATAACAGAGAGACCAATAAGAGACTAATTTCTAAATGAACACTAGAAAACAAATGTGAATGTGGAAGTCAAGTAATGGCAGAGTGATTGGCCTGGGGCATAATGAACAAACCCTCAAGACATAACACCTACAGGTGAACCAATGTTTTTTGGGTGACTCCATTACAAAATAGGATGGTGCATGGAAGAATAGAGGGAAGGAGGATTGAAGGAGTTTGTGATATGTCTAAATCAAGTTGAAAGGTTACAGTGTAGGTAAAGATCCCTCTGATCTTTCAGGAAGGGAAGAACCTGCAGGAGAATGGGTAAAGAAGAGGTGGGAAGGTTTGGAAAGGGGAAAAGAGAGGCTTTGTTTTGATCTTAGGATATTTGCTACTTATAAAGATTACTTTTCCTGGCTTAGAAAGGGAGGAGAGAGTTGGAACTCTTGAGGGCAAGCAGCACCTGTGGGAGGAGGGGACAAGGACACAAGAATAGCTTCTGAAGCAAATGTGGTTGAAAGATAACCAGGAGGGTGGTATAAGTCAGTGGTGAACAGCATAATTAGGGACCTGACCTCTGCCATGGGGAAATGTCTTTTCTGTCTCTTGAAGAAATTGAATATTTCTGGGAATGAGTTTATAATGGTAAAGGACAATCTGTGGGGCAAGTTCTGCAAGGCAATATTCCTTCTAAGTAGGAAGAACCTAAAATGGATACTTTGGAAGTTTTGACTTGAGGAATGCAGATAATAAAGAGATACTCTGCAAGTATAGGGGTCATGAAGAAGGGTCTAGAGTGGACAGGAGGAGAGTGAGTGAGAGAAATCCTCTCCAAAAAGGTGCAAAAAATGCAAATGAAATTCTAAAAAGCTAATAACTAAGACTGTTTGAAAGGGGGAGGAAAGGGACGTAGAATCTACTGAGAGGAATGAAGAGGGGAAAAATTAAATAATTGGATAAAAATCAGGAAAGAAAACTAATATAACTCCAGAGGGGAAGAGGTGCCAAGTAGAAGGGGGGGCGGGATATAGAGTGAGGGGAAGAGAGTTAGTGGGAATAGGGCCTTCTTTAAAAAGGAAGTAACTGAAGAGACGTAGTTCAGTGTTGAAAGTGGAAGGGCACAAAAGAGGATCACAACTTGGAAAAAA
Organism: Pseudocheirus occidentalis; assembly: GCA_028646575.1. NCBI lineage: Eukaryota > Metazoa > Chordata > Mammalia > Diprotodontia > Pseudocheiridae > Pseudocheirus > Pseudocheirus occidentalis. Next base: position 117,173,638 of record CM053599.1, on the reverse strand, counting down.
CCCAGAGACTGAGGAAAATATAAACCTAGCTCTCATAACTTAAAAAGTAAAGGTATTAAACAAGTAAAATGAAAATGAGTGATAGATTGAATAAGAAAACAAAACCTGGCCTGCAGACTGCAGGAGGGCCAAGCAATCATTCAGAGGCTAAGTGCTTTTGCATTGAGCGGCCTGTATCCAGATCGTGGTCCTGGCTGGTGGTCCTGGGGTGTGTTTTCAGTGAGCCAAAGCTGGTGGGGGCTGCAGCAGCCTCCTAATAGCTCTAGCAGCTGTGAAAACCCCAGCGATTTGGGAAAGAGCTTTCACCCGCTGGAGCTAAAATATCAGGTAATTCATTGGCAACATGAGCAGGCAAAGGAAGCAAAATAACAACAGCAACCGAACTCTAGAATCCTTTTTTGGGGACAAAAAAGATCAAAACATGGAACAGGAGGAAGGCAACACAGAACTCCTGCACCAAAAGCTTCCAAGAAATATGAAGGCTGCCTACAAGCCATAGATCAGCTTAAGAAGGATTTTGAAAATCAAATAAGAGAAGTGGAAGAAAAATTGGGAAGAGAAATGAGAATGATGCAAGAAAATCATGAAAAGAGAGTCAACAACCTGAGTGAAGAAAATAACACCTTAA
>CM053599.1:117139211-117172510 GCA_028646575.1 Pseudocheirus occidentalis | reverse complement strand
AGAATTATTCTCTTCAGAATGCTTTTGAGATTCTTTTTCCATCTGGCAAATTCGACTTTTTAAGGCATTCTCCTCCTCATTGGCTTTTTGGGCCTCTTTTGACATTTGAGTTAATTTGTTCTTTAAGGTGTTATTTTCTTCAGTCAGGTTGTTGACTCTCTTTTCATGATTTCCTCGCATCGTTCTCATTTCTCTTCCCAATTTTCCCTCCACTTCTCTTATTTGGTTTTCAAAGTCCTTTTTAAGTCGATCTATGGCTTGGAGGCAATCTTCATGTTACTTGGAAGCATTTGGTGTGGGATTCTGACTGTGTTGTCTTCCTCCTGTCCATTGCTTTGATCCTTTTTGTCCCCCCAAAAAAGGATTCTAGAGTTTTATTGCTGTTCTTTGCTTCCTTTTCCAGCTCATTTTGGCCAGTCAATTAATTGCTTGATTTCTTAGCTCTGTGGAACTCTGCTTCCAGGTGGGAAAGCTCTGTCCCAAATTGCTCGGGTTTTCACAGCTGCCAGAGCTATTGGGGGGGGGGTGCTGCAGCCCCCACCAGCTTTGGCTTGCTGAAAGGACACCCCAGGACCACCACCCAAGACCATGATCCAGATCCAGGCCGCTCAATGCAAGAGCCCCTGGCCCTTATCAGTTGCCTTGGTCTCCTTGCAATCTGCAGGCCAAGAGCTCTGAAGCAGTCCAGTGGAGGCAGTTGCCACTTGCAGCCATTCCTGCCACTTCCCACTTCTTCCTTGCTCTGGTGGAAAGTTCAGCTGGACAGCTTTTCTCCCCCCGATTTAGCTAAATTCCACTGACCTTTCTCTTAGCCTTATTTCTCCTGGCTTGATAAATGTGGAAACTGCCACAGGTGCCACCAATCCACTCTCCTGGAAACTCCAGCCGCGGCTCCTCCAGACCGCCCTTTGGGCCAGGCCGTGGTTTCAGGCTTGGCTGATTTTAGCTCTCAGCCTGCTGTGCTGAGCCCCACCTGCTGAGCTGCCTTCAGTGAGAGATTTGTTTTCTGTATTTTTGTGAGTTTTGGAGCCCTAAAATTTGTTTAGAGTCGTATTTTATGGGTTTTTTAGGTGGCTGTGTGGGAGCTGCAAAACTCTGCTGCTTCTACGCTGCCATCTTGGCTCCTCCCCCCACAATATATCAATCTTAATCTTCACAACACTACATCTTATCACAGAAAATCACAATATAGTGTTCATAACAGCTTAGCATTAGAATGGCCACTGTTTTCACTACAGTGGCCACAATATTTAGAACAAAGAACAAAAGAATAATCATATAGTTTCCCTAAGAGGGAAACCCTCCTCACTCAATCATTCAATCAATTCATAATACAATAATCAAACTTCCACTCATGGGGCAACCATGAACTCAATCATGCAATCAAGTCATAATACAATAATCAAACTTCCACTCATGGGGCAGCCATTAACTTAATCAGTCACTAATCTAGATTCCCAATTACTAAATATCATTAATCATTAGTACAGTCATTAGAAAAACCACACAAACCCTCCACCCCTTGGTGTCCAGCAAACCTCAATTTCCTCCAAGGAGAGGCCTTTTCTTTATCTTGACTCTGGGTAGTCTCTCTGATTCCCTGGATCCCCTTCTATGGTCCCAGCTCCCTCCTGAATCCACCAGTCACCTGGATTCAAAAGCAGACAGCTGCCAAGTTCTCGTCCAGTCCTCAGAGGTGCACAGCTCCCAGGTCCTTATCCAGTCCTCAGGGCAGTCCCTGGCACACACTGAAGTTCACAAGATCCGGCACATCTCAAACTCTTCACCACTTCTCTTGCCTGGAACTCAAGGATCAGCCAGCCCGTGAACAAACAAAGTCTTATGCTAGTCATGCTTCTCTCTCTCAAGAAAACTCCAACTCACTTCTTCAGTCCAGCAGCCCAGCTCTGAGATGTTGAGACAATCTTGCTTCCTCCAACAGGAAAATTCCAATTCTGTTTCTCTGTCTCTGGAATTCTTCTTTATATACATACACTGGCCTTTGTCTTGGCCAATCCCCTTCTGCCACATCATCAAGGGAGTTCACACCCTCTCAACAGGGGACAGGGCTCACACCTTTCATACTCAGCTCTAAGTTACTAAATGCTAAGTATATGCTAAACTGATTGCTGTTACAGTGCCTTAGTTTGCTCACCTTTAAAATGATAGTGGTTAGACTAAATTGTCTTTAAAAGTTTTAGGTTTTGTTTTTTTTTTTTTTACCTTGAAAACTGTGAACTGAAGAGATTGGACACTGAGCACTCTAGTTCTAATAGGACAATGGCATTAAGTAGAATTCCAGAGCATTAATAATAAATGGTAATACTAACTTATTTACACAGAGATAAAGTTTACAAAGCATTTCATTTTTTCTTTTTATTCCTTTTACTTTAGACTCAAACACCAGAACACAAACACAGAATTGATAAAAAAAAAAGCCATACACTTAAATATTGAAATGTAAAGTCAAAGAAAGGGGGGGGGGAGAAGCTTATCATGTGCATAGCATATCATAACAAGAGGATTTAAAAGAAAGCCTGTATAACAAATATTACATGTTGGTTTGAGAGCTGTCTAGCTTTTCTTTGCTTCCTTTTAAGTTTTCTTTTGTTCGCTGCTGTGCCTTTTTTACTTTGTTTTACCCCCTAATACCGCTTCTAGAAGGCTATGATTAAGTACAAATACACACACACACACACACAGAGATACTTTCCCTAACAAATTCTATTCCTGATCTTTGTTTTTATGTTGGTGCTTATGTCTTATTTCCTATCCATCTTGATTCTTCTAACTTTACTTCTTCCTGCTACCTTTTCCTCCTATTTACTTTGCCTACCCCCCTCAAAGGATCCCTCCCCTATCCTCTCATTCCCATAAATTTAAATACCTCTATAACCCCCTATAACCTATTCCTTCATTTTTCCCTCTAAAGATCCCTCTCTTATCCTCTCCCTATCATCCCCTTGTTTTATTTCTTCTAAATTTAGATGACTTTCATGTTCTTCTAAATATATATAAATTGTTCCGTCTTAAAGCCATGACCAATGAAAGAAGGTTACTAGAACTACCAGCCCTCCTCCTCCATCTACTTCCTCTGTGCCGATTCTTCCTCTTGCCCCCTCATTTGTAGTGTTTTTCAGCTTTTTACCTGTTCCTAAATGATTTTACTTTTTAAAGTCATATCACACTCAGGTCTACTCCAGTCTTTCTTACAAATTACCCAATTACTAATGACAATCTTAGACATTAGTTTCACATTTTATGTATATAAAAGGTAAACGGTTGTTCCTTCTTGAATTCCTTGTGATCAGTCTTTGGTATGTACCTTATGTTTCTCTTGGCTCTTGTATGTTAAGTCTTCAGGGTTGTTTTTTTTTAAACAAAGTCCAAAATCTGACCTTTGATCAAATGTCCTTTTTTTCATTCAGAATTATGCTTAACTTTGCTGAAACCCCAGTTCTTTTCCAATTTGATATATACTATTTTAAGACCTGTGGTCCTTTAGTGTCTCCACTGCTAGGTCTTGTGTGATTCTGATTGTGGCACCGTCATATTTGTTGTTTTTTTTTCTTGTTGTTCTTAATATTTTATCCTCAAGGTATTATATCTTATTATTTTATCCTATATTATTTCTTTTGTGGGAGAAAATCTTGAGAGTTTGGAATTCTCTGACTTACTCCACTGTCTTCCCAGAATACTGTCTCAGCATTTCATTTTCAAAAACCCTAAGAGGTAGGCACTTTTATCTCCATTTTACATCTGAGGAAACTGAAGCTCTTAATATTTTATCCTGAGAATTTCAGAATTTGACCATAATATTCCTATGAGTTTTCCTCATATGACTTATTTCAAGTCATAGTCAAGAGACTTTTTCTATTTCTACTCCCCACCCAACACCCCATTCTAATGCTTTAGGATAATTTCCTCTAATAATTTCTTGTATTATTATTTCAATATTCTTTTTTGATCATAGCTTTCAGGTAGTCTGATTATTCCTATGTTTTCCCTTCTTGATCTGTTCTCCAGATCAGTTGTTTTTCTTACAAGATGTTTCACTCTTCTATTTTTTCATTCTTTATATTTTTAAAATTATTTCTTGATCTCTCATAATTTCGTTGACTTTGCCTTGATGAATTCTGATTTTCAAGGTGTCATTTTTTCCCTTAAGATTCTGGATTTCCTTTTCTAATTGGCTGACTTTCTTTTCATAATCTTGTTTTTCTTGGAATATATTTTTTTAGATTTTCCCACCAATTCTCTATTTGATTTTTAAAGTCTTTTTAAAATTTTTCTAGAAATTCTTTTTGAGCAGGTGACCATTTGACATTACTCTTTGGGGTAGAAGGTTTCTTTGTTTCAATATCCTTCTCTGAAGATGAACTCTGGTCTTCTTTATTTTTGTAATAACTTTCTGTGGCTGGATTCTTTCTCTTTTGAATGTGCATTTTTTTGGGTAGTGATAGCTTAATTTTTGTAATCACCTGATGTATGGGGGATGGTGCCTCTTGCCCCAGATCTTTAGTTGTCCCCTCTAGCCTGGAACCAAAGCCAGACCTCCAGCCTTCCGCCTTGTCTAATTACCCACAGCCAGGGGCTTTCTGCCCCACTGCTCCTGCACTCTCCAGGCATGTCCTGGTTCCTCTCCACTCCCAATCCCCTCACTGTCCTCAGCACAGCTGGGTCTGGTGTGCCTTGTCAACAGAAGTTCACTTGATTTTCCCTGGCTCAGTACCCAAGTCGCCTCACTGTCCTGGCAGTAAAAGTTCCTATGGTTGGGACCAAAGCAGCCTCCCAAACCAGCCAACCCCAGAGCTTGCCTCTTATAGTTTAATTATTTCTAATATTGTGGTATTGCCACTTGTTTTATCAGAACCTGGCCTGAAGGTGTTTACTCTTTACAGAGACCAAAGCTGATCCTAAGATTTTTCTTTCGATCTTCTCTAATTGTCCCAGGAGAACCTCTGTTGTGTCCCTCTTATTATTATTATTTTACTGGCACTTTTTTGACCCGGAGCTACTATTTCATTTCTTTTGTGGGGGAAAATCTTAAGAATTTGGAATTTTCTGACCTACTCTGCTGTCTTCCCAAAATCCTCTCTCAGCATTTTATTTTCAAAAACCCTAAGAGGCAGGCACTTTTATCTCCCTTTTAAATCTGAGGAAACTGAAGCTCTGTAGCATTAAGAGATTTCTTCAAGGGGTGGCTAGGTAGTACAGTGAATAGAACACTGGCCCTAGAGTCCAAAGGACCTCAGTTCAAATCCAGCTTCAGACACAACACAAAAACCAGCTGTGTACAAGTCACTTGGGCAAGTCACTTAACTACAACTGCTCTCCAAAAAGCAAAAAATAAAAAATAATTTAAAAAAATTTAAAGAGACTTTTTCAAGGTAACAAAGAATTGAATTATTCATTTTCTGAGGTCTTAAAATTCTGCATTCATTTTAGTAGAATATAAATGGAAATAATTAAACCACTATGTAATAGATGTGAAACAGTGGTAGAGATTAATAAACCTGACACAGTGTAACAATTAATATGAAACATAAAACAGGCTTCTAGGAGGTCTGGTGAATAGAATGCTAGGCCTGGAGTCAAGAAGACTTAAGTTCAAATCTGACCTCAGGCATTTACTAACTCTGTGACCTTGGGTAAATCACTTAACCTCTTTGTCTCAGTTTCCTCAACTGTAAAATGGGGATAATAATACTTCCCAGGTTTGTTATCAAAGCAAATTAGATAATATTTGTAAAGTGCTTCTGTGTCTAGCCCTATATAAATGCTAGCTATTATTAAAATCCCTTTTACTATCCCTACATAAGTATAGTCATAGTTGGGATGAACTTCAGAAGTTAGCTAATTTGACCTATATTCAATCAAAACCCCTTCAGCAACATCTCCAATAAACGATCTCTACTTGAAAACCACTAGTGATGGGGGAAATCTATAACTCCCTGAACTGAGACTTCAAGTATGTTTGCAGGCAATCAAGAAGTAAATTCAGAGGGAAAGCTCTTGCTGACTTCTCAGAACTCCTCAATGTGGCTACTAATTTAGTTACTGAATCTTGTTTCTAGGATTTCACAACAAAATTTCATTTGCTAAATACAATGGCCTTCTCTCGATCCTATATTATACTTGAACTCTTTGACACTGCTCACCACTTTTTCCTCCATGTTCTTTCCCCCCTTAGCCTTCAGTATATTGTTCTACCCTGGTTCTCCTATATGCCTGACCACTCCCTCTCAATCTTCTTTACTGGATCATTATCCATGTCCCACACATTACCTGTGGGCTCTAGCACAGGCCCTCTTTGTTTATCTTTCTACATGCTTCCTCAATTCTCATGGGTTTAATTATTATTGTGTAGATGACTCTTGTATATATTTACACTGCCTTGATCCTTCTTCTGAACTCTACCATGTCACCTATTTTCTGGCTATCTCTACTTGGATTTGTTGTTGGCCTTTTTTAAGTCTACATTTCTAAAATAGAACTCTTATCTTCTCTCTTAAATCTGCCCCTTCTTCATATGTCCCTGTTTCTCTTAAGGATATCACCAATATTTCAATCACCAAGGTTTCAAAGACTGAATTATCTTTCATTCTTTCCTTACTGTATTTCATCAGTTTCTAAGTTTCTCTCTACTCAAGAGCGCCACTTAGCTGTTAAGTTTTCACCACTTCTTGGACTCCTAATTGAATTCCCAATTTCAAGTCTATTTAATGCACAATCCATCTCATACAGAGATGCCAAAACAATCTTCTTAAAGTACAGATTTTACCATCTCACTCTTCATATTAAGAATCTTTAGGTTACAGTTTCCCAACTAACTCTAGGCTTGAATATACATATCTCAGCTTGGCATTCTAAGCTCTTTTTTTTTCTTTTTGGAGGGCAGTTGGGGTTAAGTGACTTGCCCAAGGTCACACGGCTAGTTTTTTGTGTTAAGTGTCTGAGGCCGGATTTGAACTCAGGTACTCCTGACTCCAGGGCCGGTGCGCTATTCACTGCACCACCTAGCCGCCCCCATTTTAAGCTCTTCACAGTTTTACTCCAGGATACCTTTCAAGACATTTAATGTCTCAATCAAACAGACCTACCTTTTATCTACTAAATTTAACATTCCATCTCCAATCTTTGCATAGGGTATTTTTCATGCCTGGAATAAACTCTATTATCATCTTCATTTCTTAACTTCTTTCAAGGTTCAGCACATGTGCCACTTCCTATGGGATGATTTTCCTGATCCCCTTGGCTGTTTGAGTTCTCTCCGTTTTTAATTATCTAGTATATACTGTATTACTTATCTGTTTACTTGTTTTCATTCCTAGTACAATACAGATTACATAAGACTAGGAAGTATTTTTTAAAATAATTTTGTCATAAATTTTGGGAGTCAGTGAAGTTAAAGATGTGGATAAGATCATCATGAAGAAGAAGAGAGGGTAGGAAGAAAAGAGAATGGGGAGAGAGGAGTTGGAGGCCACCCACCATGGACAAAGCCTTGAAGAATGCTTAAAATATAGGAGAAATAGGATCAAAAACTGGGGAAAGGCCAATGGATTCTGTCAGATTTCAATGGCAAATTGAAGAAACAATTTCATCAGCATATGGGCATGGCAGTTACAGCAAGGAGCTACTGAGTGATTGGTGAGGTAGTAAAAAAAGACCCCAGGAATGAAATGATCAGGACAAGTTCCTATAGCCAGACTCTGGAGTCAGAGGATAAGGATGAGAACCTTGCCTATGACGGTTATTACCCTAATGTCCTTGGTCAAGTCACTTAACCTCCCTCAGGCCTCAGAGTAAGTAACCCCAGTGGACTTGGAAGTCCCTTTCAGCTTTGGGTTTTATGATCCAAGTGGAAGAGCTGGAAGCAGAACTGTACTCTCAACTCCAATTTTGTTTACTATAAGAATAATTATAATAACACCAACAACAGTAATATTTACATAGCACTTCCAGGTCTGTAAAGTGCTTCACATGTTATTTCATTTGGTGCTCACAATGACCAGGGTCACAGAGGAAGTAAAATGTCTGAGGCAGGATTCAATTTCAGATCTTCCCGATTACAAATCAAATATTCTATTGACTGTGCCACCCAGTTACTCAGTTAAATAAATCTAATAAATTGCAAATACGTGTGTGTTGTTTGTGTAAAAATATTAAGTTTTATTTTATGAAAAAGTTTACTGTAACTTTTTGTACTGATTTAACAGGCTTACTGGATTCTCTCTTATGGACATAAATTCCAAATGTTCTTTAAACTCCAATACTGTACCAGACTAGTCTAACCTAACTAAAAACAAGATCCATAACTGCTCACAAAAAGGAACAATATTCTATAAAAATATTATCAAATATTCTGATGATTACAAATAGAAAGACAATCCACACAGATGTACTTTAACATCATTTTTTTTTAAAAAAGGAGGAGAAAATGTGGCATAGTTGCTAGGGTACTTCATGGAGTCAAAGTCAGAGTTCCAGTTCTGCCTCTGACACATACCAGTATATGACAATCAGAATTTAACCTCTCAGTTCCCGGGCAACTCTCCAGACCTACAATTTACAAACAAGCTGCCAATCTGAATTAAAGAAGACCAGACCAGAAGGTCTCAAGCTGATCAAGGCAAATATCTAACCTAAATTTAAAAGTAAAAAACAATAATTTTCTTAATTGTCAGCATACAGACTGTATAGTTTTAAAGTCAGAAGCTTATAATATAATAAAAATGACAATCTTACTCAAATTAAGTAAGATTCATTGCCATACCAAACTCCCCCAAATTATTTTCTAGAGCAAGAAAAAAATAATAACAAAATTCATCTGGAAAAACAAACGGTCAAGCATATCAAGAGAATTAATGAAAAGAAATGCAAGGGAAAGTGGCCTAGCCATACCAGATCTTAAATTATATTATAAAGCAGCAATCATGAAAATTACTCAGTACTGGCTAAGAAACAGAGTGGTGCAACAGGGTATCTTACCCTACAAGCAAGTAGTGAGGATGACAGAAGGGAAGGCAGATTAGGGGAGAGGGTAGTTAGAAGCATACACTTCTGAAAAGGGTCAAAGTAGGAAACAGAATAAGTGGGAGGAGGGATAGGATGAAGGGAAATATAGTTAGTCTTTCACAGTATTTCTACTATGGAAACGTTTTGCATACCTACACATGTTCAACCTATATTGAATTGCTTATCTTTCCAGTTGGGGTGGGTGAGGAGGGAAGAAGGGAAAAAATCTGGAAATCAAAGTTTTAAAAACAAATGGTAAAAAAAAAAGTTGTTTTTTTTTCACATGCAACTAGGAAATAAGATACACAGGCACTGGGGTATAGAAATCCATCTTGCCCTACTAGAAAGTTAGAGAGGGAATGGGGAGGATATAAGAGAGAGCAAACTGGGGGAAGAGGTATTCAGTAGGCCCACGATTTTGGGGTGGCAGTTAGGGGAAGATGGGGAAAAATTTGTAACTCAAAATTTTATGGAAATGAATGAAAAAAGTGATTTAAGGTGGAAAACTAAAAATAAACAAATGAAATATTGAATATTAAGAAAAAAAGAGTGGGGGATCAGTGGAATAGGTTAGGATACGTAAGACACAGTAGTAAATGTCTACTATAATCTACTGTTTGATAAACCCAAAGATTCCAGCTTCTGGGATAAGAACTTGCCATTTAACAAAAACTGCTGGGGAAATGGGAAAATAGCAGGGCAGAAACTAGGCATAGACCAGCATCTTACACTATTACAAGATAAAGTCAAAATGGGTACATGGTTTAGGTATAAAGGCTGATACTATAAGCAAACCAAGAGAACAAGAAATTGTTTACCTGTGAGATTTATGAAGAATGGAAGAATTTATGACCAAACAAGAGATCGAGAACATTATGAAATGCAAAATGGATGACTTTGATAACATTAAATTAAATGAAAAATTTGGCACAAACTAAGTCAATGCAACCAAGATTAGAAGGAAAGCAGAAAGCTGGGAAACAATTTTTACAACCATTGTCTCTAATAAGGGCCTCATTTCTAAAATATGTAGAAAACTGAGTCAAATTTATAAGACTACAAGTCATTCCCCAATTGATAAATAGTCAATGGATATCAAAAGGCTGTTTTCAAATGAAGAAATTAAAGCTATCTATATTCATTAGAAAAAAAAGTGCTCCAAATCACTATTGATTAGAGAAATGTAAATCAAAACAACTCTGAGGTACCACATCACACCTATCTTACCAGCTAACATGACAAAACAGGAAAATGATAAATGTTGGAGAGGTAGGAAAATTGGAACACCAGTGCATTGTTAGATGGAGTTGTAAACTGATCCAACCACTCTGGAGAGCAATTTGGAACTATGCCCAAAGGGCTATCAGACAGTGCATAACCTTTGACCCAGCAATACCACTTCTAGGTCGGGATTCCAAAGAGATGATAAAAATGGGGAAAGGACCCACATGTACAAAAATTTTTCTAGCAGCTCTTTTTGTGATGGCTAACAACTGGAAACTGAGGGAATGCCCATCAAATGGTATATGAATGTGACAGAATACTATTGTTTCATAAGAAATGATAAGCAGACAGACTTCAGAAAAACCCGGAAAGACTTACATGAACTGATGCTGAGTTAAGTGAGCAGAACCAGGAGAACACTGTACACAGTAACAGCCACATTGTGTGGTGACTAATAGACTTACCTCTTCTTAGCAATGCAAGGATCTAAGACAACTCCAAAAGACTCACGATGGAAAATGCTATCCAATTCCAGAAAAAGAACTGTGTAGTCTGAATGCAAATTAAAGCATACTATTTGTTAATTCTTTTTTTATTGTGTGTTTTTTCTTACTCATGGCTCCTTTCATTGGTTCTAATTCTTCTTTACAACATGACTAATGTGAAAATATGCTTAAAATGAATACATATGTAGAGCCTACATCAGACTGCATGCCTTCTTGGGGTGGAAAAAGGGGAAGAAAATTTGGAACTCAAAATCTTATGGAAATGAATGCTGAAATCTAAAAGTAAATAAATAAAATTTAAAAATAAAGTCAAAAGCTCATTTCAGTTTTAATGAAAGAGGTGAGTGGATTTACCTGAGCATCTTCTGCAGTCTTAAAATTAACTATTTTCCCAAACTCTTTGGCATGGAATACAGACTTTACACGTTCCTACAGACCAAATAAAGAAATTAATAAATATTCAGAACAATGAACAAACTTTATGGGGAAAATTAGCATAAGATAAACAATTTCATTGCTCTGTACTTCATATTAGAGATGATACTTCTGAATAGCATTATAAGAAACAAATAGGATGGAGAATCAAGCACATGTATGTATATCAGTGAAAGAACATGACAAACTCAGTTCTAAAATTCCTTAACCTAAAAAAAGGTCCATTTTCATTGCAAAAAACAACAAAGTAGGGAAGGAAGAAGCAGAGAATGAAGAATAACAATATTTTTCTCTTTTTTACTAATTCATTAGATTTCCTTTCTGAATCATTAAGTACAGAAATCATGGATGAGATCAGTATATCTCAAATTTGTCTACATGATTCATAGAGCCATGAAAGAACTGGCTCATGGGTTCAGCACTTTTGAGAAAATCAAAACTCAATGATCTATCTCTCCCTTTACAGATCTTTTTTACTCTGTGTTATGGAAATTTATATTGGTAGGGAAATCCTGCCTAAAGGAGCCTAATTCTCTACCCTAATGATGTGAGAACAAAGAGCTGGGCTTACCAAGGATCAATGATGGTACCTTGACACTGATAACTGGTTGGAACTAATAAACCTATTAGGCAGTCATATGTAGTTTTTGCTAAACTAAACAATTTTGTAAACTCTTAATATAGTTGATTTTAAGTGAATAGTTCTAGTTAGCAAATACTCAAACATTCAGACTTTAAAAGAAATTCATCTAGATTTAATAAACAGGACAAGGAAACTCTACATCATTATTTCTTTTGTGCTCTTCTAGCATTCCATGTATCTTTTAGTACAATTCCTTGTCCAGAATAAATAACGATTGCTAATAAGACCCGAATGATTAAAAAGTCAACTTTATTTTCCAGTGAATCTGTCCACTAACAAATATGCAATGAATGCCCACTGTAAACCACATTGTGCTAGCAATTAGAAAAATTCTAAGTACTTGTTAGCAAGGGCTTATGATTTAGTTTGAGAGAACAATCACTAAGAATAAGTTGTTTTAGACACAATGGTCTTTTCTCCTGACCATTTTTGAAGGTTTCAGGAAAAACATTGTGAAGGAAATAGACAGGGATAGGGACTGGATCTGTGATTTAATTAATTAAAATAAGGAACTCTTAGTTTAAGAAAGTACTCTCTCCAAATATGGCTCAGTATCTTCTCTAAAGACCTGAGCAGTTAAGTGCCTTGTCCAGCCTCACACAGCTATAATGTTCCAGAAGAAGATCTTGAATTCATGTTTTCAGGCTCTAAGGCCATCTCTCTCTCTCTCTCTCTCCACTGCAATTTATTACCTCTCACATGTTAGAACAGATGTAACAGAATAGAAGGGCATAGGAATAGCCTACTGGCTGCAACCTGAAAGGTATTCTATATGTAGTACTACAGAAAGTAACATCTGTTAAAACTGACCTATTTTCTGTTTGACAAAAGTATGTGGTCATATGCTGATTAGAAACTTACAAATACTAAACCATAAAAATGAAAACATCTTGAAAAATAAACAAATTTTAGTGTTTTATCTTCACATTTTTATTCAATATACCTTGGCCTCAATACGTAATCTTCTTCCATGAATGATAAATGGCTTTTTGGTAAATTCATCAAAATTGTATTGCCACTCACAGGTCAGTTGCCCAAATGTTCCTTTTGTCACAAACAACACGCCACTACCAAAAGAAAAGAGAGCAACAACAGCTAGTAGTTAACAACAGCTAACCTTTATATAATAAGGTTTGCAAAAAGCTTTTCAGATATCTCATTTTTTCCTGAAAACAATCCTTTAAAGATATGTACTATTATTAAAAAAAAAACAAAAAAACAACCCCAAACCCAACAACCAGAAATTATTTGGAGATGCTTCATAAATAAGGTAATGGGGCAATTTTTTGCACAACCAATTGTCATTCTCTATCTTTGGGGGCTTTTATATGTAATCAGAGCTTAGGAATTACTGTATTTGCCACCAATATTCTACGTAACACTAATTATAAGCCCTTGGATGAGAGAGAATTTCCCACCACACTGAGCACAGAACTAGAAAGACAATTCTAACCTCACTTCTGATAACCGGCATTCTGATAATCTCATGTTTCTTAAACAGTGAAACTGAAGGGGATTTGATAAGGATCAATTAATACTTACAAGGTTTTTTTTTTTAAAAGTCATGCTTTGAATTACATTTATATAGCTTCTCATATTAGAATTTCTCATTTTTCAAGATGAAAATCAAGAAAAATGCTTTCCCTACAAAATTACTTCTCTGACCCCACCCCCCACAAATTATTTTCTTCAGCTTTAAGATAACAATTGTCACTGCCTACAGAGTTCACTATGTGGAATGTGCTTTATTTTTGCCAGAGCAAAGGACTAAATTAAAGACACAGCTGGTTCCTTGTCACTGGCCATGGTGAGCGAATGAAAGAGCTACTACTCAGCATGCTTTTCCCCATCCTCCATTACTTCATTCTGATCCTTCTCCTTCCTCTCCCTGGGACAGAAAGGGAAAGAGATTAAGAGTTATCATCATCAGTCTCTCAATAAACCTTCAATGATGTGGAAAGGCATTCAATAATTTAACAACGCGTATGCGTATGTAGAAACATATGTATATACACACATTTAAACATGTCTGTATATACATTTATATATTTATATGTCTGTATATACATTTCTATATAGGTGTGTGACTTATTAAATATATAGATGTAAAATATATAGACAAATATGAAAATATGTATGCATACATATACAAACATATTATGTATATATGCGTATTATATATGTGTGTATATATTATATATATATAAAATACACATACACGCACATCCATATATACACATATCCCAACGTACTTTCCTTGCAAAACTCTTGCTTTTTTTTTTTTTTTGAGGGCAGTTGGGGTTAAGTGACTTGCTCAAGGTCACACGGCTAGCTTTTGTGTTAAGTGTCTGAGGCCGGGTTTGAACTCAGGTACTCCTGACTCCAGGGCCGGTGCTCTACTCACTAGCCGCCCCACCTTGCAAAACTCTTTCAGCAGATAATGTATTATCTTTTCCATTCTACAGATAAAGAAATTGAGGCTCAGAATGTAAATGAGTTGTCCATAGTCAGTGAGCTGGAAAATGGCAAATACAGGACTTGTATGCATAGCCACTGATTCCAAGTTCAGCACTCTTTCTGCTGGACATTTAAATAGGGATGCAGAAGCTGTTTAGCACTTGTTCTCTTGAACCAAAGATGTATGTGTTATTGTTTTGTTGTTTGTACTTTGTTTTCAAAGAGGACCAAGGATATCATGGGGTGATATCTTGATTTGCCCATGAATTGGATTTAAGTGGCACAGAACTGCACAAAGTCATCAGTTTCACTCTCTTTCAGAGTCATCAAAATCCAGTGGCCAAGACCATGACTGAGGAATCTGCAGCCTTAAAGCCAAATGTAGCCTTCTAAATCCATAAGTACAGCCTTTTGACTGAAATCTAAATTTTATGAAACAAATCTAAAATTTGGATTCAGTTAAAAGGTCACACTTAAGAATTAAGAAGGCCACATGTAGCCTTAAGGCCACAGGTTTCCCACCCCTGTGCAAGACAAAAGTCAAGATGACTGGCAATGGCTTGGGATGTAGTGGATGACCTTGGTATCTTTGATGTCTGAGCAAGCTCTGAACACTCCACAGGACTTGTTTCAACTGCCTTCGTGGCCACTGGAACAAACTGTTCTCATCTGCTCATTCTACTCAGGGAATTTTTCACATGCTTAGGGTAGATACTCCCTAAGTCACTGACAGATTTGGGGCCTGCTGTGACCCTCAACCTGATTAAGCCCATATGCCAAGATGGTTCACTGGGGTGTGGCCCCTGCACATGCTACAACTTCTTTGAGTCACAAGTGAAAATTGGGTGGTGGGTGGACACCAAATGTAGATAAGGAGCCCTGCAAAGCACTCAGAAATTTCTCACAACAGATGTGCTAACTCCTCTACATCCCATACACCCCAGCACCTAGATGGTATAGTGCATAAAGTGCTATATTTGGATTCAGGAAGACTTGCGTAAAAATACACTCTCAGGCATCAGTGTATGTACTGTGCCTGTGAATTAATGCTAAGGTTTTACAACTGATCAATCAGGCATATGCCTGCTGGTCTATAATGTAAAATACTTTTATTTGTGCATTTTTAGGCATGGGAAGAGAAGGTAGGGAAACCATACATAGCAACTTAATAGCAATGCATCCACTTTCTTAAAATAAAAATAGTAATATGTCTACCTCTTTGCTAAAGGAATCCTAAATCTTATTCACATACATCGTTTCTGTATTTGCTCTTATAACTATATTTGATTTTGAACTCTATGTGTTTGTCATTGCATCTATACATACTTGGGGACACAGCTGAATCTGTGTATTCACTTATGTATTTGTGTATCTATATGTATACATGAGCAAAGGTTTGGATGATAATTGGTTCTACTCAGTGATAGCTCTTTGTAAGACTGTTACTACATTAGATAGCTAAATATTAAAATTAGTGAAAGTTACCTTGTGGTTACCATCAAGAAATCTGTTTTATTGACCATAACATGTGTAATATACTTGCTTTTGGCAAATCTTCCATTTTCTATCACCTAAAAATGTAAAAGAGAAAAAAAAGTTGATGCTATTCCTATTCTAATGTTACTTTATATCTTACCCTCTTCTAGAAATTATGAGGAAAAATTCATTATCATATTTCTGCAGTATTAATCCACATATCCTAAATTAAATATCAAGAACAATTAACTAAATATTCATTTAAATGTTATATTCACCTTTCTCAAAGCACCTACTTGCAAGGATTTGTTAAAGATAATTCAGTTTTAGCTACGTGCAGATGTTTAACACATTTAGGTTTTAAACGAAATCTACCAAAATAAAACCTGTGAACCAGCAACATAACTTAATGCATTAGAGTTTAGATCAGAAAAAAATGTTATTTAACAATCATGTTCATTTTTACTTTGCAGAATAAAACTAACATTTATTCAGTCCACATGACAACACATACAAAAGTTTATAAAATACCATTATTTATTATGGTCCTCTAATATTCCCTTGTAATTCCTTCTTCTGTATTTTAAATCACATTCAATCCTATACCAAACTTCACCTGCCCTTTTCCCTTGGGAAGCACAGAAATGACAACAATTAATGAAATTATTTCTTCATTGTTCATTCTGCACCATTTTTTTCTCCAGGTGTGAAGTTGTTTGCCAAGGTTACTATGAGGATTTGAAATACACATAAAGCTTTAATAACCTTATCCTTTTCCTTTCTCATTATGATAGATAAAATGTACTGTTAGGCAGATTAAATAAGTGTGACTAGAATTCTGTAAAGCAAAAAAAATGCATATAATGTATATAAAATGGTGCCAACTTCAAAGATTTGGGGAGATAGTAAGGATATTAAAAGTTTGGAAAACATGGCTAATGAGAAAATAGTAAAAGAAACTGGAATTATTTCACTCTGAGCAAAGAATACCTAAGAATGATTTTATAATAAATATCAAATTTCTGGAAGACTCTTAGCACAAACGTGGATGACTTCTGTATGGAGACTCCATAGTGGCTCTTTTTCACCTGAGATATAATAATAATGGGAAAAGAGAAATATGGGGGAAAAGAGCAAGTTATATGGAAGAACTTCCTAATAACAAGGTTGTAAAACACTGGAGTGGATTATCCAGGAAAAATGGGAAAGCTTCTAGGTCTTAAAAATATACAATCTATTTTTATTTGCTGAATATAATTTGGGTATAGACCTAATTCATTAACTCAAGGAAGTGGTTTAAATAACCTCCCATTTCTACAAACCCATATTATACACTATGTTAAAAGATTATGTCTTTAAACAAATTATAACCTCTAGTTCAATTCCCACATGTCTACATTCTCATTTTGCTTTTAATGGCACCTCATATTCAACTCAAGCATGGCAGCTGGACCTAAATGTTAATTGAATTTGATTATACCACAGCAGCAAAGGAAAAGAATCAACAGCTTTTCCTCCCCATTTTCAGTCTCTTGAGACTAATATGAACCAAATCTGAAGTATCTGAAGTATGACAGTGGAAGAAATTAAGCCAATTTCAAAAATTGCACTGGTTTCTGGATATAAACAATGCCAAAATTATCCAGGAAAAAATATATGGAATGTCTTCTAGACCCAAGCTTACAAAGCACTTAAAAGTAAGCAGATGCCAAAAGAGACGATATAGTATGAACTGAAACAAATATGATTCCATGAAATACATCTTTTGTTACTGAGGTTTTTGAGAATCATTAAAAAAAAACTCCTTATAGAACAATAATCAACCTAAATAATGAATTAATGGAAAAAACATGGCCAGGACTGAAAAGGAAAATCAGCTTTCAAACACAATGCACATGAAGCATAACATAGATTTCACAATTTTGTCACATTAACAGCTTCTGTTCCAATGCTATTACTCCTTCCCTATTTCTCTCATTTTCAGCCTCTGTATATCCCTTCCTCAATCCATCATTATATCCTTCCCATTAAAAAAAAATCCCACTCACACTTAAAGTTTAGGTGTTTTATTTCCCTTTCTCATTTATTTATTTTTACTTGTCAACAAATTTATACATATACACAGCTGAGTCATAGTTTTTAAACATGAAAGGAATCATCTAGTGTAATTTTCTGATTTTACAAAAGACATCCAAGGAAGCACTTCCAAAATTTGCTTCTCACAATAATCCTGTGATATAGGTAGGCACTTTCACTCTCCCCTTTATAGATATAGAAACTGACACAGTGAATTTAAATGGTTCTATAGCACGTTTGTGGATTTGAACTGAATGGACTGACAGAGCCACACAGTCATCACAATCGCCCAGGAATCCTAACTCTTTATCCAGTATTGTATTCCCAACCCCAAATCTGTGTTTTCCTGGCCTGCCCTGCCCTTCTTTGATGAAATCCACTCCCTGGGCCTCTAATAACATTTGCACCTAGTGGCTGCTGATGTGAAGGTTAGGACTCTTATAATCACAAGACATTCAATGCCTCAATCAATGTGATGTTCATCTATTAAGTCTTTTCTCTTTATTCCAAGGTTAGTTCAGTGCAATTTCCTAATCATCAAACTCCAACTATTTTGATTATCAATACCCCATTACTATTTGCTTGACTTGGCAACACTGCTTCCTGCTTCCCAAAGTGCTGTGCAGCATATCTTTATTAAAGTGAAATAAGCAACATCTTTAAAATTTGAGATACATCTGAAAATAACTGATAACACTTTGAGCTATTATAAAACCAGGGCTGGAAATCACTACCCTAAGTCCTCAGGCAGTAACTAACGACAAAAAGTAGACAGAAGTATTATCACAACAAAACATTTTAATCCAAACTGTCTCATATCCCCTTAGTAGCCTTATTTTTTTTTACTCCAGCACAGGTGGTGAAATTTTCTTTGCTTTATTCGTTATGAATAAACATTACTTTCCAACAAACCTTTGGGAAATGTTTAAAAGGAATTAACAATGTAAAATATAAGACCCTGTACTCATTATATGTGTTGGATTCTGTAGTCAACTAAATAATAAAGCCATGGTCATTGACAACAGGAAACTCTCTGCATTTAGAAAGATGAGTACATAAAAAATAGTACATTTAACGTAAACAAATCAATCAAATCATTACCTAAACAAGGAAACAGATGGAAAGTAATGAAAGAAATGAGAGGACTGCCTTTAGTACTAATCTCCGTTATTATCCAGACTTCATACATATAGTGAAACATTTCCTTAGAAATACAATTGAGGGAATCAAAAAATATTTTCTTAATAATTCAAACTACCCAAATGTTCGAGAAAAGAGTCACATAACTGATAGCTGAAAGATTTAACTGACAGGAAATTATGATACAGCTAAGAGGCAAGCCACTGGAATGAAATATTTCAGGTCTTAATAAGAGAAATAAAAACAATAAACAATACAAAAATCATTTACAGAAAACTCTATTTAAGAAATTATTGTGCACACTTTAGAATATATAAGAGACCCTCACTTGGGTTAAAATGGGATTTTTAAAGACACCAATATGGGAGTATAAGTGGGAAGTAACAGGGAAAAAAACCCTATTTCATCTAAATACAAGTTATCAAGAGCTAAAAGCTAAAGATGACAGCCAAAAAAATAAAGAAATCAATAGATTATGAAATAATATTGAACTACAACAGATATGCAAGCACAAGATAAACTCATAACCTTGAGTGGGCACAGAAAACAATTTAATCATAAAGAACAACTCATCATTTATGCTTACTTTGTAAAACAACAAATCCCAGAGAAGGGCAAAACTATAATTCAAAATTGTCCACACAGTTTAAGTAAGTGACTGCACTTAGTGGCAGAAAACATAAACCTTTTTTTTTTAAACACCAATGAATTTTTCCACAGTCACTTAAGAAACAACAGAATCAAAATTAGGCCAGAACAGTGTTTTCTTCAACAATGACATCTCACTGAATAGCCTCTCCTTCCTAAAGTCACCTGATATGGAAAATTCAGTGGTTCATATCAACTTTGAGATTAATCCCAGATTACAGCAATAAATGCTTGAATTCAACTAGGTTTCTTTGATAAATTACAATAAAACTTTGTTCATTTAAATTCTTTCCACATCTGGTCTGCAACTTTGGCCATCAACAAAGCAGGAGCTGTAGGGGCACCTCAGGCATTTACTTCAGCAGAAAATAAAAGTAGGAATGCTTAAAAAGATATTAATAATGAGTAGTTAAGTGCTCTGAACAAGTCTTTGGAGGATCCCTAGACTACAGGACGCTAGTTTGCATGCAAGAAATTATGTTCTTGGCCACACAGGCTAGCGTCCCTGAATTCAAAGATAGCAGGTAACAACTAATTATTTTATCCTCACAATATCTACTAAAAGGGAATAACTTAGTTTACTATAAATGCCTGAGTTAATATACTTGTATTTCTTTAAAAACAGTTTATAATTTATGGCAGTCCAAAAGAAAGCTTTTAATGTATTCAATAGAAAAATGTGTGTATGTTAAAAAGAATGTGCCGTTTTATCCAAAAGTAAGAGATTAAACTAGTAGTACTGCTCCCTTTTTAAAAATGTGAAATATTAATGCTGAGATCTAGGGGTACTGGGAACCTCGAAATTCAGGAGCAAATTATACAGGTACTGCCTTAAATTAATTTGACCCAAACCTTTCAGTCAGAGACAAGGTTTACTAAAACACTGGTTGGGGTGGGTGAGATTTCAAGAATTCATGCTATTGGCCAGATTTTAAGAATGTGAGCACTGGCTAGACTCTTGGAACCTGAGTAATTTAATGGGGGGGCAAGACAATGAAAGGGCAGCTGATATGTATTGCAGGTAAATGCCTGGGACCTGGGCCATGTGGCAAAGTCCAGGGCCTTTTAGGGGTTCATCATTAGTCCTCCACCATCAACGTATGATTGAAAGAGCAATTCTTACTAATTATCATGTATGTGTATGCTACAAGTATATTTATATACACACATGTATACAGTGTACACATATGCAATGTTACTCATGTACCACAACATAAAAGTTGAAGTTCTATTGTACATATACTGCCCTGTAGTTTTCCTTATGTATAATCATATAATCATCTTTTATCAAATTGATCTAGAAAAAAATCCAGGAAAATCGTTCTCATTTTGTTCCTTAATCAATCAATTTTGAACTTTATCAGAGCAAAAGTAGCCATTTAATTTAGAAAGGTACATTTTCCCCCAAGAAACTATGTAATATTCAAACTGTTAGTACATAAATCTGGTCTCTGTACTTAGAGAGCTCAGGCTAAAATCAACTAAGTTAAGTCACTTCCCTACAGTGTCCTCATGATTGACAAACTCATCATATTTTTATAAGAAGGGAGTTACCAGGAGTAACCAGGACTGGGATTTCTTACAGATTTATGAACTAAAGTCTATCTTCTAAATTATTCTAAGAAAAGTAGAGTATCTTTTGATTTAGTAATAACATTTAAATTTCATTTTTAGATCAATGAGGAAGTCTACAGGTCAGTCTCAGACTTTAAGCAGCAAATTTATGCTATATCATCCACAACAATAACTGCTAATAAAAAAAAATAATACCTAAGCTCTATGGAATGCTTTAAGAGTTGAAAGCACTTTACACATCTCATCCGATCCTCACAATAACTCTGAGGAGAAGGTACTATTCTCATCCCTGTTTTATAAATGGATAAACTGAGGAAGAGAGCAATTAAGTGCAGTGATGAGGGCCACACAACTACTAATTGTCTGACGCAAGATTTGAACTCAAGTCTTCCTGACTCCAAGTCCAGTGCTCAGTCCACTGCACCGAGCTGCCTCTTGAGAAGAGGTTTTTTGAATTCATCTCTGTAGTACTAATCTGTTGAGGATCTGTGAGTCAATAGGGGTTAGAATAATTCAAAAAAGGAAAGGCTACAATACTAGTCTAAGTTAGCTGGTGTTCACTTGTTTTCAGTTTCGTCTGACTCTCCATGAGCCCTTCTGGGGTTTTCTTGGCAAAGATAATGGAGTGGTTTGTCACTTGCCCAGGGTGACACAGATTGAAAGTGTCTGAGGCTGCATTTGAACTCAGGTCCTCTGGACTCCAGGGCCAGCACTTTATCTACTATGCCACCTACCTGGGCAAAGGTTAACTTCAGGAAAGTAAATGGTGAGTGCAAGGGTAGAATGGAGGCCTCCTTGAAATGAAACATAACAGTTTAAGAGTTTTTGTGTCAACTGAGTGTTATAAGTATCTTATCGGGTAAAATGTCCGTTTGAAACAAAGATGGATTTAATTTTTAAAAAACTGAAGTTTAAAGTAATTATATACTTTTTTTTTAAAATTTGCTTAAAAAATCTTTTTCTAAGACAGTTTTCTATCTATATCAGATACACTGGTAAAACATTTCATGAATAGTAATAAATCTTTCAAATAATCATAAGACTCATTCAATTGATTTCAACTGCAGGGCTTGGCCAAAATAACTATTTCATATATTGTAAAGATCAGTTCTTCCTAAATTCTGATATAAAGAGAAGATCTGAAATGTCCATAAAGAGAAATTAAACCTTCAGAGGAAGATTTGGTTAATGTCAACAACTTTAGTCAAGAAACATCTACATTATAACACCTAAAGATTCCAAGTAGAATGAACTCTCTGATTCAGTTCAGCATAAAACTAAGGGCCTTATCATCAAACTAAGTATTTTAAGTTCCGAAAATTTTTCCATAGTGGCCCTACTTGCATCCAAAAACTTGAATTCTACTTAACCTCAACAACTAGAAAGCCAGTCTTCTTAAAAAGAGAAATGTAACTCTTTCTCTATGGATTCTACCTTATCTAAGACTAATGAACCTAATTAGCCTGCATAACAGATTTGGGCTCTCTCCTCAGCCTTATCATCCCCTTCAGAAACATCTTTCTGAAGAGGAAGAGAAGGTGAATGAAGAGTGGTATCCAATTAGCCTTTTGGGGTCTACTTCTTGTCACACTTACTGAAAATTTCAGGTGAGGTCAGGCAGACTGTTCGGCACTAGTCTGATGATCTGACTGCCTATGATAAGACCCCTCTTCCAGATCAGATGTGATCATCTTCCTGAAGCAGTACAGGTAAAGATCATATCAGATGAAGGCAGTTATCTTCTGATTGCTGTCAAGGCAGAGCGTCAAGCTATTTGCAAATTCCTGTAATTTCTGAAAGAAAAGAAACACACAACAAACAAAAACAGCCTCTCCCCCACACCACATCACAAACTGCAACTGTGCTATCTTTAGAAGTGACAAGAAGACAACACAATTAAAAAAAAACAGACAGGATGCAGAATCTATCACCTGTGCAGGTGAGCTCTGTGTCAATATACCTACACAATGAGAGGCAGAAATTTCTTTTTGAAAGATAAGCTAAAACAACATCCTGCAGGCGGAGGGGCTGTGGAATAATGGAAAATAGGCTCAAGAGGAAAAAGCTGACAAGAAACAAATTGTAGTTTTTGTTTCCAGACAAGATACAAAAAGGCTGTTGCCTGCAAACGATATGCTCAGGAAGAAAAGGCTATTTTTCTACGTTATGAATTATCCTCCTACATAATATAATTTTAAGCTTTTTTACCCTTTAAAAGCATTTACACCTCCCATCATGTAAAACACTGTCAGGAAATAGTGAATTAACTTTTCCCATGGAAGTGTGTTAGTTTGAACCAAATTCAAAATCATGGTATTACATAAAAATTTTTTAAAATAATTTTCACTAAATCTCCCATTTTTGTTTTCAAGAAAGCATTAAGGGACAGCTAGGTGGCAGTTAATAGAGCACTAGCCCTAGAGTCAGGAGGACCTAAGTTCAAATCTGGCCTCAGACAGCCATGAGACCTTGGGCAAGTCACTTAACCCCAATTGCCATGCCCTCTAAAAAGGAAAAAAAAAATCATAAGAAAGCATTAAGAATCACCTTAACATAGTGTAGTTATCAAGCTAAAAATGGGAGCTGAGACAATTGAAAAATATACATTTAAGCAATTCAATTTAACCAGTGTTGTTTAATTAGCATGTTTTTATTTTTTTAAGTTTCTTCTAAATTGCTCTTAAATGACTGTTAATGCTTTGAATTCATATTTGCTCAATAACCAATAGCTCAAATAAGCATAAAATTATTTTAATAGAGATCTTTGTTCAACAATTTGAACAAGTTTGAATTCCTCTGGTTACAATAGAGGCTTGTAATTTCCCGAAGTTATGGAGAGATGAAGTTAAAGGTCTTGCATTATAATCGGGCTTAAAATAAAATACTTTTAAAATTTGCTACAGTGGAAGATTTGCCACAGTGGAAAAAAATAATGAATTTTTAAGCAAAGGACACAGTTTCCAATCCTGACTCTGTCATTCAATAAATTTATGTATGATCATGGACATACCACCTCACTTTACTGGTCTCAGTTTTTCATGTTTAAAGAACTTGAACCAGACAACTTCTAAGGTCACATCCGGCTCTAAATCTATGAGTTATAATTGCAGGTCTTTGCTTGTTTTATATCTTTCTTTTTTTTTCATCTTTGGCACTTAATTTCTGTTTTGGTCATTTTGTTGGTCATGCGACCAGGAATTTGATTTTTTTAAAAAGATTTAAAAGAACCGGTACTTAGGCTTTAATGCTGATACGCCAAGGCTGATGAAAAATATGTACTATATTCACCTTCACAAGCCAGCTGAGTAAATGTTAGGCTCCAGGAATGAATGGATCTACCACATTTTAAATTAAAAAACATTAAATTCACACACACTTAAATAACAAATACACGCAACTGTTCTGACAAAGATACATTTGGTAGTGATAATAAATTCCCTTAAAATAAAGTTTTTATGTGTGCTTAGTATACTGATATATAGTATAGTGATATATAGATAGTGATTCTTGTATACAGCATATGCAATTTTATATATATATGTAAAAGTACCATTCTACATTTTCTTTTAAACAAACTGTTCCACCCAGAAAATGTACATGTAAAGATAAATGAAACCAGTACCTCTTACTCAGTAATTTCTTACTTGTAACCCTTATATGACTTAAGTGGGTAGCATTCATTATATTAACATTATCTTACTAAATTAATAACATACCACTCTCCAAATCTTAGGCTTTCAAGTTATTATGAATTACAGTCAACAGGGAAAAATAAATGAAAATATAATAAAGCAATGAGGAACAAGGTAACGAGGTATAGAACTGATATGGATATTTTCATCTAGAGGAATTTTAACTCAGGATTCTTCTAGAAGATTTAAGTAAAGCAAAATCTTATATTAAGATCCAGTACACTATTTTGAACATGTGGCCTTTAAAATTTTTTTAACTTTACTTCAAGTCCCATTCACAAATTTATGTTTCTCCCTATAGACTAAATAATGTATGCCTGCTTCCCCTAATAACATAATCTTTCCCATGTTTGAAATCAGCATTTTAAAGTACACCAAATGGCATAAGTTAATGTTAATAAGTTAATAAAATATAGTTCAATGATAACTTTCTATTAATTACAATGGCTTTGATTTGAAAATAAAATTCATTCTCAAAATCCTGCCATTATTTCACATGTTCAATTTTGTCTCTATTTTCGCTATAGGTTTTAAAATAACCATGTTATTTATTTCATTACTTACAGTACTATGTATTCTTGTTGCACTGCTTGATTAACACGGACAGATGCATACTTTTTATAAAGTTTTCCACCTACTTTCCTTTCCTAAGTTCAAATATCTACGTTGGGAAAAAACCTCAGACAGGAAAAAAAAAATGTTCCTTATGCAAAGGAGAGTTCCATGTACACTTATTTTTCTACATAGTTAATAACCATCCAGAAATTGAATATTTGAGTAAAGTTAAAAGGCACGGAAAGGATTTCTTACCTAGGTCTATTTTCATGTAACAACTGCATTTTGTGCCTTAGTTCTCAACTTATATTTCTTTTCTATTCACTTGTTCTTAATAGGAAAACTATATCAGCACAATTACCCCTAATAAACAACCTTGTAATAAGCAGGGACTCTCTAATACAATGGAACTGAACCCAAATGCAAAATGGTTGAGAAAAAAGAAAAATGTTTTGTCTGTGATACAACCCTCTCTTAAACACCAGATCCAATATCCAAAAAGGGAAAAATTCTCAAATCCTAAAAATATTAAATCTTTCCTTAAAAAATAAACACGATTATGTTTGATATAAAGAAATAATTTATATAGCTATGTTTTTATATGTACATATATATATTTTTTGCACATACATATATGTGCACAAAAATATAAAATGGAGACCTCTAGTCATAGGAAGTTATGAAGAGATGATTTTGCTGGTAAATCACTGTGGAAGGAAAGCAAAGCCTGAAAAGTGAATATAAAATACAATGAAAAAAATACCTATAAAATAAGGTAAAGATACTTAAATTTTGAAAATCTTTTTCAATACTTATGGACATATTTTTTTTTTGGCAATTCTTGGAATAAATTTCTAGAGGAATTTTCCTGTATGGACTGAATGTTCTATTTCATGGAAAGAGCTCTGAATTTGTGATTAAGAGACTTGGGTTCATATTCTGGCTCCACACCATTTACTTACAGTGTAAAAATCATTTAACCTCTCTGAACCACATTTTTTTTTTCCTACAAAATGTGGGCAAGTCTGCATTACATTATTTCACAGGATTGTGAGGAAAGCATTGTGTCAATAGTTCAGTGCTATACATATATAAGATATTATACTCATATGAACAAGACCAAATAACTTCTACTTTTCCTGATCTTTTTCCTATTAATACACTGGAGAAATACAGTGCTAATGCTGTCTTATTTTTAAAAATAAAACATCCCCTTTTTCCTCCAGGCCAACATAATGATAGAAATATAGATATTTTCTACACAAGCAGCTTAGTATCACTGCTAAGTCATTATTTGTACTCTACACAATTACAGCTGAGAAAAATTTTCCTTTCCAGTTTTTCTCTTTACAAATATGTGCATACATACATAAAATCAGATAGTCATGCATCTTCGGGATTCTAATTAAAATTAGGAATTTTTGGAAGAGTATGGTTGAGGGGAATGATGTAGAATAGGTGTGGTGGTAGGTGTGATCTTAGGAAACAATGATAGCAGGGGTAGGCACACAAAAGGTTGCTACCATCACCTATTTATTTAACTAACTTGAAAAGAGGAGATATAGAGTGGCAAAAGAAGAGGCATTTAATTTCTTTGTATTGTTTGAGAGAGAAATTAGTTTTTAAACCTACTAAGTGAATATAATGGAATAGAAACCTTGAATATTACTTTGTTTCTATGTTCACATTTTTCTATACCCAATATTTACAAATCCTATAGTTTTAAAGTCAAAATGGTCACTTTCAATGACTAATGCCCTACGGAAGAATAATTACATAGAATTCAAAATTAGGAGAAAATCAGAATATCCATAGCCTGAGCTAGTTGCCAAACTCTGGTATACCTTTTCATAGTTTTTTAAAGCAAGGTTAATGGTGAAGCAATATATTTTGCTAAGTCAAGAAGATGAAGATCATTCTGATGACCCAAAAATACAGCAGTCAGGAGGCATCAACTACCACATTATTAGTGCCAATTTTTCTTTCCAAGCTTTTTGGAATGTCAGATTTCCAAAGGAAGATGACTGGGGCATATAACCAACTCAGTGAATATAAGCAAAAAGCAAGCATGTGGTACCCTAAAAGAAATATGGCTTTACTCACTGACTTTTCCAATTATTACCCTTCAAGAGTGCACAGAAAATATACATACAATGATATTTACTAGAAAAATTTCTTGACTGAGCCAATTAATAACAATTTATGGATAAAATTGGTATTTCAAAGAGATACTGTGGAAGGATATATAAATTAAAAATACAAAGAAACAATGTAAGAAAACAGTCCTTATTTGCCCATCAGAATTCTTTATACATTTTTCAAAAGGAACTGAAACTATTACATTGTTGCCCCAAATTATGTAAAATCAAATGTTAAAATAGCTGATGGAACTGAGGATAAAGTGAACATGGCAGCAAAATGGTTCTTTCTCCCTCCTTTTTTGAGAAGACAAATGATTATATTATCTAACCTTTCTAGGACAGATTACAATGGGTTTTTTTTTAAATCAAATATACAGTGTTCCTTCCATTTACTATGAATGATGGAACAGAACAACAGATTCACAGTCTTTCAAATTACACAAGTTTATTGTTATTGAAAGGAAACTGACAAGATGGTTCTGAAATAGAAAGTATTTATAAAAAAACAATGAGCTGTTTTTCTCTGTTTTTTTTTCTTTAATACATTGGTTATACATTAAAGTCCAGAAAGGTTACATTGAAAACATCCATAAAATGAGTTTTGTTCACAAATGAGTAGGTGACTCAAAATAAAGAGATATTACAAAGGAAAACATGCAAATATGAAAATAATAACAAAAATACAATTTGTAGACAAATCTGAAAAAGGTATTTTTCATTACAATACAATATTTTGGGCACAATCAAATTATACATGTGTGTGTATACACACATATATATGACTGTCTTTAGACATAAAATAATTTGTTTCTCTGTTTAAATGGTGTAATTATATTTCTTTCTAAAGTTCTGTAAAAAATATAGTGAAAAGGAAAAATAATTTAACACCCTAACTAATAAACTATGGAAGTTACAAAAGTTGCCACACATAGAGTATGTGAATGAAGACATTCAACTCAAAATGATAAATAATGCATGCATTTAAATAATACAGATTTGACTAATCTTCATCATCATCACTACTACTACTATCGAGAGTCATAATCCACTCCCTGTAGGCATAATATTTCTGTAAGCATGGTAAAGGAAAAAAAAAAGAAGCAAAAAGGTTAGCTTAATAATGGCAAGTTGTTTTAAAAACATGCACAATTATGAAATGTTTTAGGACTCAGAATACTATTAAAGCATTCTTTTTCACTGTTGCTAAGGTTGTAATTGTAGATTTAAATGAATTCTCTTAAGTGTATAGGGTTTACAACAGACAGAACCAATTGTCTGGATTATTTTAATGTAAAAATGTTGGCAGTCTGTAAAACGCAATTTAATGTCATCATTATTTTACCCTGGTTGGCTAAATTTAACTGACCACAATCTCCAATCAAGACTGTCTGGGAAGGTAACAATATGTAACTGTCTAGTTGGAAATGTACACACTAAAAAGAGTCATTTTATATATATATATATATATTACTTCCATCATAAACATTTTATATATATATGTATGTGTGTATGTCTGTGTCTGTGTATCCACACATATATACTCAGATATCTTAAGTAGCTTACAGTAACATGGACAAAAAAATAGAGAGAAAATATTAAGAGAAAACTCTCTGAAACTATGAATCACTTTCTAAGAGTACTGTTTTTAAGTAATATACATCAACTCTGAATCAGATTTTTAATCCTACCTACCTGTCAGCAACAAACTTCTCTTCTAAATTATGACTATGCATGTAATTGTAAGAATTTCTAAATAATGTTAATATATAACAGTTCTGTCAAAAGTTCCAGTATTTTAAACGTATATTTAAAAGAGTGGGCTAATTACAATATCAAAATATATCATCCTTAAAAAGAGCAACAGATGATACTTATCTAGCATTGTCATTAGTTAAATATCTATTACTGTCGGTATACTTAATACTGACATAATAAAAATATATGTGTTTATAAAGATTTACATAAACATATCCTTCAACTCTTCAAAGTTTAAGGCTTCCAAAAATAACCATTAAACAAAAATGGAGGCAATTCTATGTCCTTGAAACCAAGGCAGAGGCAGAAGAATCTGCAGGATCCCCTGGTTTCTATTTTATTTCTATAGCTAGTAATGCGATATTGCCTTAACTTTTCCTAACGACATCTCTGTGCCTCCACCTAGAATACTTATAGTAATATACAGTATACAGTTAAATATTTCTAAACTCCTCATATATTTTGAAAGTTGAATTTAAGGCATAATTAAAACTGAATATGTGTTAAATGCTAGAATAACATGGGCAAGAAGAGAAAAGTTTGGGTAGCATTTTTCAAGTAGTAGAGTGATTTTGACCTTTACCACATACTATTTTTGATAATGTAACTTATCCTGTAATGCTCATTAGAAATCACATTTGGCCTATAATTGCTAGTTTTATTCTAAAACTGTTTTAAAGTTTTAGAAAGACACTGTATTACACGCAGTAATGGCACTTCTTAAACAAAAAGCTACGCTGTCAAAAAAAATCTGGTCTCATGTGCAATCATAGTTTTCATCATTCACAAGGATTCTGTAATGATGGCTATGAGTAATTAAATTAATGCGCTGGCTTGTTTAGTTTACTCAATCACCTTATGCACAGTGTTATTTTAACATGTCAAAATAATAATCAAGAACAACGCTACTATAGATTATAACTGCCAATTTGCTTTGTAATAAAGTCTGTAACAGCACAGTAAATATTTGTCTATAAAGAACATCTCTCTTTACTTTTTCAACTGAGGATTTAAATCACTTTATGTCAGGTAAAATACTTTAAATTCTACTGGGGGAAAAACAACTTTAAAAAGCCAATTAAGGAGTGAAGAATTTCCTGTTCACTTAAAAAAAACCTTTTCTGCTTCTTTAAGTATATTTCTAGATGATATATTTTAATTCGGTGGTATCTACTATCCCATAAGAACTACTTTTATAAGAAGAATGTGGGTTTTTACTTAAAGTGCCTAAAAGTTTTGACAACGGAATGCTCTATGGGCAAAAGAAAGAAAGTAAGCTATATAAATGTTTTACTATGGTTGAACAGATGTCTGGAAAGCACAAGAACCCTGAAAAAATCTGGTATATAAATAGTTCTGATTGTCCTTTCCTGAACACAGGACAACCATAGTTATTTGTGGCACTAATGAAATACTCCAAAATAACACAAAAAAAACCACTCCAAAATAATTAGATTCACAAGCTACACATGGTAAAGTGGATTTCAACTGATCTTACTGGACTTTACATAAGAAAATCTTGGTTGAAAATATGTGTGGTAGAAAATTAAAATAAGACCCTACAAAACATTTAGACTTGCTAATAATTCCTATATATGTAGTTACCATTAGTAAGGCTTTTCACTTTATTAAAACATTGCAATTGTTGTACATAGTTTGCAAAGTTTTATGGCTATGTTGATATAAAAATCTACTGTAGGCTTTCACTTGCAAGTCATGCATTAACTGTTTTCATATCAAACTTTTTGATACCTGTAAAAAAGAAAAAACCTTACAGTAAATAAATGTACTTTCAAATTTTTAAGTATTAGAAAGTAATAAAATAAGAGGATTAAGTAGTTTGTGAGAAAACCTTAAAAGCCTTACATGTAAAGCAGTATCAAACAGTCAAATTGTCCACTTTAAACTCTTGAAAAAAATTTAAATGTCAAAAACAAATTTATCTTAGTTCTAATAAGATAATAATTTTACCTGTAACATCTGATTTCCGGTTCCATCCCTCAATCTGTAAGGTCTAATAACACCATCTTCATTAAAGAACCTTGGGGGACGAAGACTCTCTACTTCATCAGAAGTCTCAGTAGCTCTAGGGAAAAAATAATACAGAGGTAAAATTATGTAACCAACAGAAATCCTATTATAATAAATAGGTACCAGATGATCCTTTTTTGGGCTTGCGATCATGTTATAGTATTGCTTTTCTAGTTGCCCAAACTGCTCAATGACAAATCATGAGAAAGAGTTAAAGGTAAGTTAATAACTAATGCTTTATTCTTCAAGAAAGATTTTGACTGTTTACAATTATCAATGGGGCAGGTAGGCAGCACAGTGGATACAGTGTGGAGTCATGAAGATTGATCTTCCTGAATTCCAATCTGGCCTCAGACACTTACTAGCTGTAACCCTGGACAAGTCTCTTAGCCTTGCTTGCGACATCTGTAAAATGAGCTGGAGAAGTAAATGATAAATAATTCTAGTATTGTTACCAAGAAAACTCCAAATGGGGTCATGAAGAGTGGGACATGACCAAAAATGACTGAAAATAGAATTATCAATAATGCCTAACACATGAAATGCCCTTTCCTTGTTCAAAGAGATAATTCTTAATTATCAACAACTTCAGAGACAAATCTCAGGTCTCACCAGTGTAAGTTAGGGCAGCAATTTGCATTGCTCTATATTATGAATATTCTGCAGATATAATAGTATGTAAAATTGTTAACAAAATTTCTACTTTAATGCTAAATTCTGCAATAAAACCAATCCTATGGTCTCAAAAGCTATGCGAGCAAGGTACAAAGTTCAGTCAGGTTATAATCTGGTTAGAAACAGTACTGTGCATACTGAGAGCCAGCTGATGTATGGAACAGCTTATCATTAGCAGGCAAGCTTTGGCAATCCATTCAAACACACATCCATATCCACACTCACACACACTACACACATCCCTTAGTCCTGTGTAACATCTTTCTGTTTCCAGAAAGATGATTGTAAAAATTCAGTTTCTAGATGGTAAGAAACTTTAATTTAGCTCCAAATGCTCTAAATGTTAAGCGGTTGTCCAATGATGAGCAAAATGATATGCTTTTGGAGAGATAACCACATCAATATTGATTTCTTCCTATACATGAAACCATAAGGTAAAACATTTGTAGCAAAACTAAAATGTATTCACAAATTCTTTCTAGATGATTGAACAAAGAAGACATCATCATACACCCAAAGGCAATAAGAAATATGACTACATGGTATCGCTGGTTATTTCATTTCGAGTCCTTATAAGCAAAGCAAGAGGATCACCATGCAGATGACTGCAGCCCATGAATGAAGTGTTTCATAGAATTAAAAAAAAAAGAGAAGTTTGATGAAGAACTAGAAAAAAATCTGTAAAACAAAGTCAAGATATACTTTTACACTCAATGAATTTAATTTAAAAATTGGTATGAGAACAGCAAAAGTAGAGTTGGAAATTAAGAAAAGAAAGAAACAAATGGTTTAGAGACTTTGTGTAAATCTTATATCTATAATAAGAATATTTTCTTTAGGAAGACAGTCCAAGGATTTTGTACATGGTAAGAACTGAACACTAGAAAAAAAAAAGAAATAGTTTTTTAAAAATTCATTTCTTACTTTTTTCTTTCTTTATGTGAGAAATCTATTTTTTTATTTTATTTTTTTAAACTTGTTTAGTTTTAGTTTACATCATTCATTTCCATGAGATTTTGAGTTACAAATTATCTCCCCATCTTTCCCCTACCTGCTACCCAAAAACAGACATCCCACTGTATAACCTCTTCCCCAATCTGCTCTCTCCTATATCTTCCCCCAGCACCCCTTTGACTTTCCTGTAGGTCAAGATGGATATTCCTACCCCAGCGCCTGTATATATTATTTCCCAGTTACATGTAAATAATAATAATGATAATATATACATACATACACACACACACACACA